>CAWUFW010000083.1:0-662500 GCA_963921515.1 Calotriton arnoldi
AAGTGACTAGGGCACTGCTCTTCCCGGATCTGCGCTTACTGGCGCGGAAAAGAAGAACTGACGTCAGCGCGCAGGGCGGCGTCTGAGTGCCCGCGACGTCATCCCGGCGATCACGACGCCGACGAAGGACGCGGAGCCGCACGACGCCGCCTACCGACGCCGCAAGGGTACTGCTACGCAAAAACTTTCCGGATCCAGCCTGACGCCTGGGGATATTCTAAGGTAAGGAATCTGTCACTAACGTGTCTCTTTCAGATATGGTGACTTGGAGTCTATTTGGGCAACCAACTTCAGTATGGAGCCAGTCGCACAAGTTACTAACTTGTGTAACGATATATCTGTAAGAGACAGTAGTTAGTGACAGATTCCTTACCCTAGAATATCCCCAGGCGTGAGGCTGGATCCGGAAAGTTTTTGCGTAGCAGTACCCTTGCGCGTCGGTAGGCGGCGTCGTGCGGCTCCGCGTCCGTCGTCGGCACCGCCGGGATGACGTCGCGGGCAGTACTTAGACGCCGCCCCTGCGCGCTGACGCCAGTTCTGTACACGACTTTCCGCGCCAGGAACGCAGAGCCATGCAAGAAGCCGACATAGGTGTCTGAAAAATACTAGGGCCCTGAAAGGGATGTCCTTAACCCTAGAAATCAGTTCGCAGAACGGGGAGGATGGGTGGGGCGGTAAGGAATCTGTCACTAACTACTGTCTCTTACAGATATATCGTTACACAAGTTAGTAACTTGTGCATCTGAAAGACACGTTAGTGACACATTCCTTACCTTAGAATAGATACCCCAGCAATACCAACCCCGGTGGTGGGTCTGCGAACAAAGATCAGACGAGGAAGTCCCGGAGAACAGAACGGCCAAAGAAGCCGTCCCTCCGGACTTGGCTGTCAAGGCAGTAATGTTTGGTAAGCGTGTGCAGCGAGGCCCACGTAGCTGCCTGACATATATCCTGTAACGGAACCCCGCGGCCTAAAGCCGTGGTAGCCGCCGTTGCCCTGGTGGAATGGGCACGCAGCCCAACAGGAGGCTCCTTCTTAGCCAAAGAATAGCAGGCTTTGATACACATAGTGACCCAGCGGGAGATGGTCCTTTTGTGTACCGCCCGACCTTTTTGGCGCCCACGTAGCCAACAAAGAGCTGGTCATCCACCCGGAACTGGTGTGTGCGGTTGATGTAAAAAGAAAGCGCACGTTTTGGGTCCAGACGGTGGAGCCTCTCTTCCTCTCTGGAAGGATGCGGAGGCGGAAAGAAGGTGGGCAAAGTGATGGTCTGCCCAATATGGAAGGCAGTAACCACCTTTGGCAAGAAGGACGGACGCGTCCTAAGAACAACCTTGTCCGGATGAACAGACAGAAAGGGAGGTTTGCATGAAAGAGCCTGGAGCTCACTCACCCGCCGAGCAGAGGTGATGGCCACCAGGAATGCTGTCTTCAGAGTAAGAAGACGAAGAGGACAATTATGTAGAGGCTCAAAGGGAGCGCACATTAAGAAGGTAAGAACCAAGTTCAAGTCCCACTGAGGCATTACAAACGGAACAGGAGGAAAGAGGTGTGTAATGCCTTTGAGAAACCTGTTAACCACAGGGGACTTGAAAAGGGAGGGCTGATCAGGAAGCCTGATGAAGGCTGATATCGCATAAAGATAGCCCTTGATGGTACCCAGGGCAGAACCCTGTTGGGCCAGAGAAAGAAGGAACAGAAGAACCTCAGAAAGAGGGGCAGAAAGGGGATTCACAGCCTTTGCTGTGCACCATGCCACAAATTTGTTCCACCTGCAGGCGTATACCACCTTAGTGGAGGGATGCCTGGCTGCCAGAATCCCATCACAAACTTCGGGAGGCAAGTCGAAAGGAATCAACTGCCGCCGCTCAATCTCCACGCAAGCAGGTGTAGACTGGACAGGTTCGGGTGGAGGACCGTCCCCTGCTGCTGCGACAGAAGATCCTCCCGAAGAGGCAGACGGATCGGGGGATCGACGCTCATACTGAGTAGCTCGGGATACCAAACTCTTCGAGCCCAGTCCGGAGCCACAAGAATGACTTGGGCCCGGTCGCGCCGAATCTTCTTCAACACTCTGGGTAGAAGTGGTATAGGCGGAAAGGCGTACAACAGACCGCAACTCCACTCGCGACGAAAAGCGTCGCCGAACGAGTGCCGCCTTGGAAATTCCAACGCGCAGAACTGCTGACATTGCGCGTTCTCTTCGGTGGCGAACAGATCTAACCAAGGCTCTCCCCACTGCTGAAAGAGACCTTGCGCCACCTCCGAGTGAAGACGCCATTCGTGATCCATCATGCACCTGCGGCTGAGTTCGTCCGCCCTGGCGTTCAGGGAATCTGCCAGGTGTTGAACCATCAGGAATATGCCCTGATGTTCCAGCCATGTCCAGAGGCGCAGAGCCTCCTGACATAGGGTCCACGACCCCACCCCGCCCTGTTTGTTGCAATACCACATGGCGGTGGTGTTGTCTGTGAACACCTGCACTACCTTCCCTTTGACAGAGGGAAGGAATGCCTTGAGGTCAAGTCGGATCGCCCGGAGCTACAGAATGTTGATATGGAGCCGGGACTCCGCCGGAGACCAGAGGCCTCTGATCTCCGCCTCTCCCATGTGACCGCCCCATCCCAGAAGGGACGCGTCCGTCACAACTGTGTGCTCTGGCTGGGGAAGGGAGAGGGATCTGCCCATGACCCATTGCCGGTTCGAGAGCCACCACTGCAACTGTTTTGCAGTCCCCTCCGAGATCTGGACGTAATCGGACAGGTTCCCTTGATGCTGCGCCCACTGGAACTTCAGGTCCCACTGCAGAGCCCGCATATGCCATCTGGCATGATCGACCAGCAGGATGCAGGAGGCCATGAGGCCCAGCGGCCTCAGGGTCATCCGTACCGAAACCCAGGATAGAGGCTGAAAGATCGGAATCATAGCCTGAATATCCTGGACTCGCCGTTCGGGAGGATAGGCCCGAAACTGCGTTGTGTCCAGAACTGCTCCGATGAAAAGGAGCTGTGGAGAAGGAATCGGGTGCGACTTCGGCACGTTGATGGAGAACCCCAGCGAGTGCAGGAGTTCGGCCGTAGTCTGGAGGTGGGAGACGACTGCCTGGGACGAGCCCGCCTTCAGCAGCCAGTCGTCAAGGTAGGGGAAGACTGGAACCCCTGCCCGGCGCAGATGAGCTGCGACCACCGCCATCACTTTCGTGAACACCAGAGGGGCGCTGGTAAGGCCAAAGGGGAGCACGGTGAACTGAAAATGCTAGAGGCCTACCGTGAACCGGCAGGACGGGGATGTGGAAATATGCGTCCTGCAAGTCCAACGCTACCAACTAGTCTCCAGGGTCGAGGGCAGTCAAGACCTGAGCTAGGGTGAGCATCTTGAACTTCTCCTTCCGGAGGAAGCGATTGACGTTCCGGAGGTCCAAGATAGGACGCATGTCCTCCTTGTCCTTTTTGGGCACCAGAAAGTAGTGGGAGTAACAACCACGCCCTACTTCTGGGGTCGGAACGCGCTCGATGGCCCCCTTGGCCAAGAGGGCCGCAACTTCCTTTTCAATAAGCACCAAATGATCCCCCGACATGCGGTGGCATTGAGGTGGCATGGCTGGGGGGGTAGTTTCGAAGGGGAGGGAGTAGCCCCTTCGGACAATGTCCAAGACCCACTTGCCCGATGTGATGGCACGCCAGTGGTGAAGGTGATGGCGGACCCTGCCTCCCCACTGGCATGCTGTGGACCTGAAAGGATGGACTAGGAGGGCTTGGAGGCCGCGGACGGGGCGGAGGTGGTGGCCTGACCGCACGCTGGTTACCCGACCCGCCTTTGCGGGAGCCTCGTCCTCGGCCACGCGAAGACGCTTGCTGCGTGGGCCGGTGGCTGGGCAATGGACGTGACTGGGCGCCCCTTCCGTGGCCACGAAAGGGGCGAAAAGCAGACTGCTGCGGAGGGCGAGAGGCGGAGAGGCCCAAGGACTTGGCCGTAGCCCGCGAGTCCTTAAAGCGCTCCAGCGCGCTGTCTGCCTTATTGCCAAAAAGGCAGATGCCATCGAAGGGCATGTCCATAAGGGTGTTTTGGACATCGCCCGAGAAACCAGTGGTCCTCAGCCAGGCGTGACGGCGAAGCGCCACGGTCGTAGCAAGCGATCTGCCCAGCGAGTCAGCGGTGTCTAGGCCACATCGTATTGTGAACTTCGCCGCGTCTCTACCGTCTGCAATAACACGTGAGAGTAGTGTCTGGACCTCCTCAGGACACTTAGGCAGCACTTGCGCCACCGAATCCCACAGAGAGTGGGAATAACGGCCCAAAAGGCAAGCGGTGTTCAAGGACCGCAAGCCAGCACTGGAGGAAGAAAAAACCTTCTTCCCAAATTGGTCCAGTTTTTTGGATTCCCTGTCCGGCGGAGCCGTAGGGAAGGCGCTTTGAGAAGTAGAGGCTTGGACAAACAAAGCTCTCAGGGGTGGGGTGTTGGGAGAGGAACAAGGGGTCGCCCGGGGCCGGGCGATGGCGTTGGGCTACGTTCCTGTCCACAGGAGCCCCTGTGGTGGGCCTGGACCAGGTGCCCAAAAGAACGTCAGAAAGTGCGTCGTTGATCGGCAGCAGTGGCTCCGAGGAGGTAGCCGCCGGCTGAAGCACTTCCGTCAGGAGGTTAGTCCTGACAGCCACTGTAGGGAGCTCGAGGCGCAAGGCCGCGGCCGCCCTACGCAACACCGTTGCATAACTTGCTCCCTCCTCTGTAGCCACGGAAGGAGGAGACAGCATGCCAAGGTCTGGAGAGGTGTCCAGGCCACTGGCATCACCCAGTTCCTCTGCCCAGTACTGATAAGGCTCACATTGGGCTGTGAGAGGGTCTTCCGACCCCTCCCAGTCCTCCCCGTCCTCCAAAACAGGTGAAAAGTAAGGAGGATGGACATGAGGGAAGAAAAGTCCCATCGGCGTCGATCCGGCTCAGTGTCAGGTGCCGGGGAGAACCTGGGGACGGCATCGTCCGGGACCTTGGACGGCGCCGGGAGTGGTACCTGGGAGGTCGGCGCCGGCGTTGTCAGGTCAACCGGCGTCGACCGGGATCCAGGCCTGGATCCGAGGGGATCCTGTGGCGCCGGAGCCGCCGGAGACACCGGGGCCGGAGCCGCCGGTGGTGCCGAAGGAGGAACTCCACTGGGGCCTGCAGGCACACCGGGGTAACCCTTAGACCCGAAGATGCGAGCCATGGCCGACAAGAAGTTCTGGATGTCGGCCGGAGTCGACGTCGGACCCGGAACAGGCGGGTAGGCCGACGCCGGCTCAACGGGTACTCCCTGAGCCGCGGGGGCGGTACCAAGAGGACCCTCAGCCGAGTCGTGAGACCGGCGAGGGGAGGTCTTAGAGCGACGCTTCTTAGACCTCTTGTGCTTTGCCTTACCTGAAGACGAAGACTTCGACCCCGATGAATGACGACGGCTCCGCGACCGGCCCCTCGACTTCTCCCGGGACTGGGACCTCGATCGGCGCGGAGCCGAGTGCCGGGCCTCGAGAAGCTTTCGAGACCGCTCTCGCAAAGCCTTCGGGGCGAGGGACCGACACTCGGGGCACGACGTGGGGTCGTGGCCGCACCCCAAGCAGAAGAGACACTCGCAGTGCGGATCCGTAATCGACATCATGCGATTCCAGACCTCGCATGGCTTGAAGCCGGGCATCCCTACTGACACCTTGGAGTCGAAACGACTCGAAAACTTGGACAAAAAAGTCTCAAAAATACTCAGTCAAAAAATGACTGGGGCACTGCTCAATCCGGATCTGCGCTTACTGGCGCAGAAAAAGAAAACTGACGCCAGCGCGCATGGGCGGCGTCTAAGTACTGGCTGCGACGTCATCCCGGCAATCCCGACGTAGGATGCGGAGCCGCACGACGCCGCCTACCGACACGCAGGGGTACTGCTACGCAAAACTTTCCGGATCCAGCCTGACGCCTGGGGATATTCTAAGGTAAGGAATCTGTCACTAACGTGTCTCTTTCAGATACATATCGATATTGATACTTAAAGACATGAATCAGGCATTTAAGGAATTCCGTTTGTACAACATCTGTGAGAATAATCACGACCATCGCAGGGTCACCATTCTGTTTTACCGACCAGAGTCTCACGTGAGGTCCAGCTCCTATTCAATAGCCCAGCTTAAGGTGCCTTGCCACCTCTTGTGGACTCCTTACTCTTCTATGTTCCTGCCTCCTGTGATACTGCCTCATCAGTAGCAATCTGCGGATCTAAGACTACACCAGCAGCTTTACTTAAGAGGTATGTTTGGTATGGTCCACAGTAGTTCCTGGGACGGTTTCTGGGAGGGAGTAGCTCGTTATATATATCGGCCTGTGTGTTACAATACAACATGTCAGCATGCCAGTCTTTGATCTGCGGCAGTGGGCCGCCCACCCGGCGCTTGGCTAGGAGAAGTCCGATGGCTGTCAATGGACGTACTGTCTTCTCAACTGAAAGATCCCACCCCAGGAGTGCCATTCTAGGGTCCGGCTCCAAGTCAGCACTAATAATGGTTCCCAGTTCCTGAAACACCTTTCCCCAGAATACCTGAATCCCAGAGCACTGCCAAGCTAGGTGCCAGAAGCACAATTTATTTACCTTCGTTAACGATATATCTGTAAGAAACATTAGTTAGTTATAGATTCCTTACCTTAGAATTACCCCCAGGCGTCAGACTGGATCCGGAAAGTTTTTCGTTAGCAGTACCTCTGCGCGTCGGAAGGTGGCGTCGGTCGGCTCCGCGCCCGTCGTCGGCGTTGTGGTCGCCTGGATGACGTCGCGGCAGCTACTTAGACGCTGCCCTCGCGCACTGATGTCAGTTCTGTACACGACTTTCCGCGCCAGAAACGCAGAGCCATGCAAGACACTAACCAGTGGTGCACAAAACTAGGGCCCTGAAGGGATGTCCTTAACCCTAGAAATCAGTTCGCAGAACAGGGAGGATGGGTGGGGCGGTAAGGAATCTATAACTAACGAATGTTTCTTACAGATATATTGTTACCGAAGGTAAGTAACTTGTGCATCTGAAAGAAACACGTTAGTTATAGATTCCTTACCTTAGAATAGATACCCCAGCAATACCAACCCCGGTGGTGGGTCTGCGAACCAAGATCACACCAGAAAGTCCTGGAGAACAGAACGGGCAAAGAAGCCATCTCTCCGGTCTTGGCTGTCCAGGCAGTAGTGCTTGGTGAACGTGTGCAGCGATGCCCACGTAGCTGCCTGACAGATGTCGCTTAGAGGAACTCCCCGTCCCAAAGCAGTGGTGGCTGCCGTCGCCCTGGTGGAATGGGCGCGCAACCCCACTGGAGGCTCCTTTTTAGCACAAAGATAACCCTTGATGGTGACCCAGGGCAGAACCCTGTTGGGCCAGAGAGAAGGAACAAGAGGGACCTCAGAAAGAGGGGCAGAAAGGGGATCCACAGCCTTTGCTGTGCACCATGCACTACAAATTTGTTCCACCTGCAGGCGTATACCACCTTAGTGGAGGGACGCCTGGCTGCCAGAATCACATCACAAACTTCGGGAGGCAAGTCGAAAGGAATCAACTGCCGCCGCTCTAATCTCCCACGCAAGCAGGTGTAGACTGGACAGGTTCGGGTGGAGGACCGTCCCCTGCTGCTGCGACAGAAGATCCTCCCGAAGAGGCAGACGGATCGGGGGATCTACGCTCATATTGAGTAGCTCGGGATACCAAACTCTTCGAGCCCAGTCCGGAGCCACAAGAATGACTTGGGCCCTGGTCGTGCCGAATCTTCTTCAACACTCTGGGTAGAAGTGGTATAGGCGGAAAGGCGTACAACAGACCGCAACTCCACTCGTGACGAAAAGCGCGCCGAGCGAGTGCCGCCTTGGAAATTCCAACGCGCAGAACTGATGACATTGCGCGTTCTCTTCGGTGGCGAATAGATCCTAACCAAGGCTCTCCCCACTGTAGAAAGAGTCCTTGCGCCACTTCCGAGTGAAGACGCCATTCGTGATCCATCATGCACCTGCGGCTGGAGTTCGTCCGCCCCTGGCGTTCAGGAACCTGCCAGGTGTTGAACCACCAGGAACATGCCCTGGTGTTCCAGCCATGTCCAGAGGCGCAGAGCCCTCCTGACAAAGGGTCCACGACCCCACCCCGCCTTGTTTGTTGCAGTACCACATGGCAGTGGTGTTGTCTGTGAACACCTGCACTACCTTCCCTTTGACAGAGGGAAGGAATGCCTTGAGTGCAAGTCGGATCGCCCGGAGCTCCAGAAGGTTGATATGGAGCCGGGACTCCGCCGGAGACCAGAGGCCTCTGATCTCCGCCTCTCCATGTGACCGCCCCATCCCAGAAGGGACGCGTCCGTCACAACTGTGTGCTCTGGCTGGGGAAGGGAGAGGGATCTGCCCATGACCCATTGCCGGTTCGAGAGCCACCACTGCAACTGTTTTGCAGTCCCCTCCGAGATCTGGACGTGATCGGACAGGTCGCCCTGGTGCTGCGCCCACTGGAACTCAGGTCCCACTGCAGAGCCCGCATATGCCATCTGGCATGAGTGACCAGCAGGATGCAGGAGGCCATGAGGCCCAGCAGCCTCAGGGTCATCCTTGACTCGAAACCCAGGATAAGGGCTGAAAGATCGGAATCATAGCCTGAATATCCCGGACTCGCCGTTCGGGAGGATAGGCCCGAAACTGCGTCGTGTCCAGAACTGCTCCGATGAAAAGGAGCTGTGGAGAAGGAATCAGATGCGACTTTGGCACATTGATGGAGAACCCCAGCGAGTGCAGGAGTTCGGCCGTAGTCTGGAGGTGGGAGACAACTGCCTGGGACGAGCCCGCCTTCAGCAGCCAGTCGTCGAGGTAGGGGAAGACTGAAACCCCTGCCCGGCGCAGATGAGCTGCGACCACCGCCATCACTTTCGTGAACACCCGAGGGCACTGGTAAGGCCAAAGGGGAGCACGGTGAACTGAAAATGCTCGAGGCCTACCGTGAACCGAAGGTAACGCCGGTGGGCCGGCAGGACGGGGATGTGGAAATAGGCGTCCTGCAAGTCCAACGCCTACCAACCAGTCTCCGGGGTCGAGGGCAGTCAAGACCTGAGCTAGGGTGAGCATCTTGAACTTCTCCTTCCGGAGGAAGCGATTGACGTTCCGGGAGGTCCAAGATAGGACGCATGTCCTCCTTGTCCTTTTGGGCACCAGAAAGTAGTGGGAGTAGCAACCACGCCCTACTTCTGGGGTCGGAACATGCTCGATGGCCCTCTTGGCCAAGAGGGCCGTGACTCCTTCTGTAGAAGCACCAAGTGATCCCCTGACATGCGGTGGAATTGAGGTGGCATGGCTGGGGGGTGGTCTCGAAGGGGAGGGGTAGCCCCCTTCGGACAATGTCCAAGACCCACTTGTCCGAGGTGATGGGGCGTAGTGGTGAAGGTGATGGCGGACCCTGCCCCGACTGGCGTGCTGTGCACCTGAAAGGAGGGACTAGGAGGGCTTGGAGGCCGCGGACGGGTTGGAGGTGGTGGCCTGACCCGCACGCTGGTTGCCCGAGCCGCCACGGCGGTATCCACGTCCTCGGCCACGCTGAAGGCGCTTGCTGCGCCGGGCCGTTGGCCGGGCTGTGGACGTGACTGGGCGCCCCTTCCGTGGCCACGAAGAGGCGAAAAGCAGACGTATGCGGAGGGCGCACAACAGCAAGGCCCAGGGACTTAGCAGTAGCCCGTGAATCCTTGAAACGCTCAGCGCATGGTCCGCCTTGAACCAAAGAGCCGACTCCATCAAAGGGCATGTCCATGAGAGTATTCTGGACATCCCCTGAAACCAGTGGTTCTCAGCCAGGCGTGGCGACGCAGCGCCACCGTCGTTGCAAGCGATCTGCCCAGCGAGTCGGCGGTATCAAGGCCACAGCGGATGGTATACTTAGCCGCATCACGCCCTTCCGCAATAGCGCGGGTAAGCAGTGTCTGGACCTCCTCAGAACACTGCGGCAAAACATCAGCCACCGAATCCCACAGGGAGTGGGTGTATCGGCCCAAGAAGGCAAGCGGTGATTAACAGACCGCAAGCCAGCACTGGAGGAAGAGAAAGCCTTCTTCCCAAAGTGATCCAGGCGCTTGGATTCCCTATCCGGAGAGTGGCGGTAGGGAAGGCTGTTTGGGAGGCAGAGGCTTTGGACAACCAAGCTCTCAGGGGTGGGGTGTTGGGAGAGAAACAGGGGGTCGCCCGGAGCCGGGCGATGGCGTCGGGCCACGTTCCTATCCACAGGAGCCCCTGTGGTGGGTTTGGACCAGGCACCCAAAGAACGTCAGTGAGTGCATCGTTGAACGCAGCACAGGCTCCGAAGAGGCCGCCGGCTGAAGCACTTCAGTCAGGAGGTTAGTCCTGACGGCCACTGTAGGCAACTGGAGATTTAAGGCTCCAGCAGCTCTACGCAACACCGTGCAAAATTAGCCCCTCCTCCGTTGCCACGGGAGGAGACAGCATGCCAGAGTCGGGGAGGTATCCAGCCCACTGGCATCCCCAAGTTCCTCAACCCAGTCCGGGTCAAACTCGCACTGTTGTGTGAGAGGGTCGTCAGACCCCTCCCAGCTCTCCTGGTCCTCCTCAGGTTGAAAAGATGGAGGAGGAGGGACATAAGGGACCCAAGGCCTCATCGGGCGCCGGAACCGGCGTCGGGCGCGCGGTCCGGCTCCATGTCCGGACCCGGGAGGACTGGGAACGAGCGCCGCCCGGAGCCCCGGACGGCGTCGAGAACGGCACCGGGACATCGGCGCCGGCGGAGGCGTGGTTAGGGTCAACCGAGCGTCGATGGAGGTTGCGGCACCACCGGAACCGGGAGTCGAGGCCGGGGCCGGAGCTGAGGCCGGGACGAAGGCTGGTGGGACAGGCGACGCCGGGACCGGAGTCGGCGGCGACGCCGGAGCAACCCCATCTGGGCCCGCGGGCCCGAAGGCGCACGGAGGGACCTTGAGGCCCGAAGAGGCGGGCCATGGCCGACAGGAATTTCTGTGCCGGCCGGTCGCCCCCGAACCCGGGAAGAGACGGGTAATGCGGGGGCAACTCGACAGGCACGTCCGGGGCGCGGGGGCGGGGAGCGGTGCCGACAGGGACCTCAGCCGAGTCGCAGCGACCGGCAGGCGAAGTCTTAGAGCGATGGCGCCACGCAGACTTCTTGTGCTCGACTTACCGGAGGACGCGAAGACTTGGATTCCGACGAACGGCGGGGACTCCGCGTCCGACCCTCGACCTCTCCGCGACCGGGGCTTGCTGCGGCGCGAGCCGACTGCCGGACTTCAGGAGCTTTCGAGACCGCTCTCGCAAAGCCTTCGGGATGAAGTTTCCGGCAGTCAGGGCACGACTTAGTGTCGTGGCCTCGGCCGAGGCAGAAGAGACACTCCGAGGTGGGGGTCCGTGATGGACATCATACGACCACATACCTCGCAGGGCTTAAAGCCAGGGCATCCCTACGACACCTTAGAGTCGTGAAGGCTCGTTGAAGAGAACAGTGAAAATTTCACAAAAAGATAGTCAAAAAGTGACTAGGGCACTGCTCTTCCCGGATCTGCGCTTACTGGCGCGGAAAAGAAGAACTGACGTCAGCGCGCAGGGGCGGCGCCTAAGTACTGCCCGCGACGTCATCCCGGCGATCACGACGCGACGACGGACGCGGAGCCGCACGAGCGCCGCCTACCGACAGCGCTAGAAGGGTACTGCTACGCAAAACTTTCCGGATCCAGCCTGACGCCTGGGGATATTCTAAGGTAAGGAATCTGTCACTAACGTGTCTCTTTCAGATACACAAGATGACCCACCTGGAGATGGTCTGCTTGTGTACAGCCCCACCTTTCTTGGCGCCCACGTAGCCAACAAAGAGTTGGTCATCCACCCGGAACTGTTTAGTGCGGTTTAGGTAAAAAGAGAGCGCACGTTTTGGGTCCAGACGGTGGAGCCTCTCTTCCTCTCTCGAAGGGTGCGGAGGCGGAAAGAAGGTGGGCAAAGTGATGGTTTGGCCAATATGAAAAGATGTAACCACCTTTGGAAGAAAGGATGGACGAGTGCGTAGGACAACTTTGTCCGGATGCATAGACAGAAATAGAGGCTTAGAATAAAGAGCCTGGAGCTCACTCACCCTTCTAGCAGAAGTGATGGCCACCAGGAAAGCAGTGTTAAGTGTCAAAAGACGAAGAGGACAGTTATGAAGTGGCTCAAAGGGAGCACACATTAACAAGCATTGAAAATGCAATAGGTCTCGCCTTTGATTAAGTTAAAGCCATTTGCTTTGCTAATGGTATTGTATAGCAAAGCAAATGGCTTTAACTTAATGAAAGGCGAGACCTATTGCATTTTTAATGCTTGTTTTGGCAGCCTCTTGGGTTGGGGAGACAGGGGTTCCCCCAGTGAGGGGCACGGCACTTTATCTACCTCGCCTTCCTCGTCTCGCTGCTTATAGCTTTGTTTTCTCTCCCAGGGCTTCTGGGGCGTTGTATATTTTTCCAATCCTTAGGGGGTATGTTATAGGCGTTTCTATAGTCTTTTTCCACCGGCGTCACCGGGGTTTTGGTGTCCAGAGGCCCCGTGCAGTAGGCGCCCATTAATGCCGACACTCCTGACTCTGCTCACTGGAGATACATACATACAAGGCATGGGGGACATACCACACGCCCCTATATTCTTTCTGAACTAGGGGTGTCGAGGCTCCTGAATCAGAGGGAGGAGACGAGACGGCTGTAGCTGTCAGAGCAGGTCACACACAGCAGTGTCCTCCCCTTCCCCAAATAAAAGCCGGCCCACACTCGAGGCCTGAGCGTCATTCCACGCCGAGAAGGATTATCGTGATGAGGAGAACCCACCGCGGCTCTACTCTCGCGAGTTCACCAGGCCCACTTACCCCGCGTAAGGCGCGCGCTTCTGTCCGGCCGGGGATGGATCCCAGGCTGCAGCGCAGTCCCGGAGGCTGAAGCCGCCACAGCACAGCCGAGCAGCGGCCCAGCACAGCCCCTCCTCAGATGCACACTCCGATGGGGTGCACCGGTCCGGCACAGGGACGGAAAGAGGCATAATATCTGTTCTCGAGCCTTCCATGTCTGCCGCAGCGAAGTGACCTGCACTATCTGCAGCTGGGCTTTTGGAGACATTAAGCCAGGCAGAGCGCTTTCTGCTGGAAACTCAATCTCACAATACAGTAGAGGCTGCATCTGGGATCTGTCACTGCTGACAGCCGTGCAGGGCACAGGCAGATACTGAACATACACTAAACATTCTCCGCGAATACCATGCTGCAGAGCCACGACTTATAGCCTGAGCCTCCAGAGCACCAAACGCACAAGTTACTTACTTGTGTAACGATATATCTGTAAGAGACAGTAGTTAGTGATAGATTCCTTACCTTAGAATATCCCCAGGCGTCAGACTGGATCCGGAAAGTTTTTCGTCAGCAATACCCCTGCACGTCGGTAGGCGTCGTCGTACTGCTCCGCGTACGTTGCTGCCATCGTGGTCGCCGAGATGACGTCATGGGAGCTATTTAGACGCGCCCACGCGCGCTGACGTCAGTTCTGTCCACAACTTTTCCGCGCCAGGAGCGCAGAGCCATGCCAGAGACCGACTACTGGTGCAATAGAACTAGGGCCCTGAAAGGGATGACCTGAACCCTAGAGAACAGTTCGCAGAACGGAGAGGATAGGCGGGCGGTAGAGAATCTATCACTAACTAATGTCTCTTACACATATATCGTTACACAAGTAAGTAACTTGTGCATCTGAAAGAGACACGTTAGTGATAGATTCTCTTACCTTAGAATACATACCCAAGCAATACCATCCCCGGTGGTGGGTCTGCGAAGTGAAATCACACCAGAAAATCAGAGAACCGACCGGCCAAAGAAGCCGTCTCTCCGGACTTGACTGTCAAGGCAATAGTGCTTTGTGAAAGTATGCAAGGAGGCCCAAGTGGCCGCCTGACAGATGTCTTGCAGGGGGACACCGCGTCCCAATGCTGTAGTAGCTGCTGTCGCCCTGGTAGAATGGGCGCGCAGCCCAACCGGAGGCTCCTTTTAAGCCAGAGAGTAATAGGCTTTAATGCACAAGACAACCCATCGTGAGATAGTCCTCTTGTGCACAGCCCGGCCTTTCTTGGCGCCCACGTAGCCAACAAAAAACTGGTCATCCACCCGGAACTGCTGTGTGCGGTTGAGATAGAACGAAAGTGCACGTTTTGGGTCCAGACGGTGGAGCCTCTCCTCTTCTCTTGAAGGGTGCGGAGGCGGAAAGAAAGTGGGCAGAGTCACAGTTTGCCCGAGATGAAAGGCAGAGACTACTTTTGGTAGAAAGGAGGGACGTGGTCGAAGAACCACCTTGTCTGGATGAACCGCCAGGAAAGGAGGTTTACAGGAAAGAGCTTGGAGCTCACTCACCCGCCGAGCGGAAGTGATGGCCACCAAGAACACAGTTTTCAAAGTTAATAACCGCAAAGGACAGTTATGAAGAGGCTCAAAGGGAGCGCACATTAAGTATGTGAGAACCAGGTTCAAGTCCCACTGAGGCATGACAAAAGGAACAGGAGGGAAAAGGTGAGTAATGCCTTTGATAAATCTGTTAACAACAGGGGACTTGAAAAGAGAGGGCTGATCAGGCAGCCTAAGAAAGGCTGAAAGAGCAGAAAGGTAGCCCTTGATAGTGCCCAGAGCAGAGCCCTGCTGGGCCAAAGAGAGAAGGAACAAGAGGACGTCAGAAAGAGGGGCAGCAAGAGGATCTACAGCTTTCGCTGTGCACCATGCCACAAATTTGTTCCACCGACAGGCGTATACCGTTTTAGTGGAGGGACGCCTGGCTGCCAGAATCACAATACAGACTTCAGGAGGCAAGTCGAATGGAATCAGCT
Source organism: Calotriton arnoldi (assembly GCA_963921515.1). Lineage (NCBI taxonomy): Eukaryota > Metazoa > Chordata > Amphibia > Caudata > Salamandridae > Calotriton > Calotriton arnoldi. Next base: position 14,857 of record CAWUFW010000083.1, read on the forward strand.
GTCGCCGCTCAATCTCCACGCAAGGAGGTGGAGGCTGGACAGGTTCGGGTGGAGGACCGTCCCCTGGTGCTGCGACAGGAGATCCTCCCGAAGAAGCAGCCGGATCGGGGGATCCCGCTCATACTGAGTAGCTCGGGATACCAAACTCTTCGAGCCCAGTCCGGAGCCACAAGGATGACTTGGGCCCGGTCGCGTCTGATCTTCTTCAGCACTCTGGAGAAGTGGTATAGGCGGAAAGGCGTACAATAGACCGGAACTCCACTCGCGACGAAAAGCGTCGCCGAGCGAGTGCCGCCTTGGAAACTCCAACGCGCAGAACTGCTGACATTGCGCGTTCTCTTCGGTGGCGAATAGATCTAACCAAGGCTCTCCCCACTGTTGAAAGAGACCTTGTGCCACCTCTGAGTGAAGACGCCATTCGTGATCCAACATGCACCTGCGGCTGCAGGTTCGTCCGCCCTGGCGTTTAGGGTACCTGCCAGGTGTTGAACTGCCAAGGAAATGCCTTGACGTTCCAGCCACGTCCAGAGACGTAGAGCCTCCTGACAAAGGGTCCACGACCCCACCCCGCCTGCTTGTTGCAGTACCACATGGCGGTGGTGTTGTCCGTGAACACCTGCACTACTCTCCCCTTGACAGAGGGAAGGAATGCTTTCAGTGCAAGTAGGATCGCCCTGAGCTCCAAAAGGTTGATATGGAGCTTGAACTCCGCCGGAGACCAGAGTCCTCTGATCTCCGCCTCTCTCATGTGGCCGCCCCATCCCAGGAGGGACGCGTCCGTCACCACTGTGTGCTCTGGTTGGGGAAGGGAGAGGGATCTGCCGCTGACCCAACGCTGGTCCGTGAGCCACCACTGCAAGTCCTGTGCAGTGCCCTCCGAGATGTGGACGTAATCGGACAGATTCCCCTGATGCTGCGTCCACTGGAACTTCAGGTCCTACTGCAGAGCCCGCATATGCCATCTGGCATGATTGATCAGCAGGATGCAGGAGGCCATGAGGCCCAGTAGCCTCAGGGTCTTCCTGACCGACACCCAGGATCAGGGCCTAAAGATCGGAATCATAGCCTGAATGTCCCGGACTCGCTGTTCGGGAGGATAAACCCGAAACTGCACTGTGTCCAGAACCGCTCCGATGAAGAGGAGCTTCTGAGAGGGGATCAGGTGTGACTTCGGCACATTGATGGAAATCCCCAGCGAATGCAGGAGGTCGGCCGTAGTCTGGAGGTGGGAAACGACTGCCTGGGGCGATCCCGCCTTCAACAGCCAGTCGTCGAGATAGGGGAAGATTGAAACCCCCGATCTGCGCAGATGAGCTGCGACCACCGCCATCACTTTTGTGAACACCCGAGGGGCGCTGGTAAGGCCGAAAGGGAGCATGGTGAACTGAAAGTGCTGGTGGCCTACCGTGAACCGTAGGTAACGCCGGTGGGCAGGCAGGATGGGAATATGAAAATAAGCATCCTGCAAGTCCAACGCTACCAGCCAGTCTTGCGGGTCTAGGGCAGACAAAATCTGAGCAATTGTGAGCATCTTGAACTTCTCCTTCCGGAGGAAGCGATTGACGTTCCGGAGGTCTAAGATAGGACGCAGACCTTTGTCCTTCTTCGGAACCACGAAGTACTGGGAGTAACAACCACGACCTACTTCTGGCGTCGGAACGCGCTCGATGGCCCTCTTGGCTAAGAGGGCCGCGACTTCCTGCTGGAGAAGTGCCAAGTGATCCCCCGACATGCGGTGGCACTGAGGTGGCATGGCTGGAGGGTTAGACTGGAAGGGGAGGGAGTAGCCCCTTCGGACTATCTGCAGAACCCCCCTGTCTGAAGTGATGGTGCGCCAGTGGGGGAGGTGATGGCGAATCCTGCCACCCACTGGCGTCTGCTGGGCCTGAAAGACCAGACTAGGAAGGTTTGGAGGCAGCGGGGGCGGCGGTGGACTGACCCACCCGCTGGCCCCGTGACCCACCTCGGCGGGCCCCTCGACCTCGGCCACGCTGAGACTGCTGCTGTGCGGGCCGGCGGCTCTGAAAGGAACGCGTTTGGACGCCTCGACCCTGCCCTCGAAAGGAGCGAAAAGCAGACCCCGTGGGAGTGCGTGTGGTGGCGAGTGCGTCTGGGCCGTAGCCCGAGAGTCCTTAAAGCGTTCCAGGGCACTATCCGCCTTGTCATCAAACAGGCGTGTGCCATCAAAAGGCATGTCCAACAGGGTGTTCCCCGGAGAAGCCAGTGGTTCTGAGCCAAGCGTAACGACGGAGCGCCACCGTTGTGGAAAGCGCCCTGCCGAGGGAATCTGTTGTGTCAAGTCCACAACGGATGGTGAATTTTGCAGCATCTCTCCCCTCTGTAACAGCCTGGGAGAGCACCGCCCGAGCCTCCACCGGGCACTGAGGAAGCACCAGTGCCACGGTGTCCCATACAGAATGTGAATAGCGGCCCAACAGGCACGCTGTATTCACCGCCCGCAACCCTGCACTGGCAGAAGTGAAGATCTTTTTTCCAAACTGCTCCAGTTTCTTAGATTCCTTGTCCGGGGGAGCAGAAGGGAATGCGCTCGGAGAGGCAGAGGCCTGGACAACCAGACTCTGAGGTGTTGGATGTTGCGTGAGGAAGCTGGGGTCGCCCGGCGATGACGGCGTGCCACCCCTTATCCACAGGAACCCTGTGTTAGGCTTTGCCCCAGGTGCTCAATAGGACATCAGTGAGTGCCTCATTGAAGGGCAGCAGAGAGGCTCTGCAGAGGGACGACGCTGGCTGCAGCACCTCAGTCAGAAGATTCGTTCTGATAGGCACAGAAGGGAGCTCAAGGTTAAGAGCCTGAGCCGCCCTACGCAGCACCACTGAAAAAGTCCCCACCTCCTCCGTAGCCACGGAAGAAGGGGACAGTGTGCCAGGGTAGAGAAATCCAGATCCACAGTACCCTCCAGGTCTTCTTCCCATTCAGGCTCGTTCTCGTATTGAGCCGCAAGAGGGTCCTCAGACCCCTCCCAGTACTCTCCTTCAGTTACCGGTGTTGGCCGGTAAGGACGAGGTGCCCGGGGAAATGGGAGAAACTCTGTACCAAGAATTGGAATCGGGGGGTAAGAGACCAATTCTGGTTCGGCGCCGTACGGCGTCAGTTGCGGCGCCGCACCCGGCGCCGGAGGCGGCGCCGAGGGCGGATCCGGCACCGGAGTCGAGGCCGGACCCAGCGGCGCCGCAGGGTACTTTGCCGGCGTAGCCAAGGCCAAAGGCGGCGGCACGGGGGCAGACCCGCCCAACGGGGCCGCAGGGCCCGAAGGCGCTCCGGAGGGACCCGATGGGGCAAATAAACGGCCCATAGCCGACAGGAAGACCTGTATCTCATCCGACGTAGCGTGCGGGCCCGGAAAGGACGGGTAGGCAGCAGGCAACGACAAGGGCTCCAGCGTAGCCGCGGGGGAGTGACCCCCCCGCCCCCTCCACCACGTCCTGGGACCGGTGAGGGGTAGAAGACGAACGACGTCGCTTCTTTGATTTTTTATGGCGCCGTGACTTACCTGTCCCGAGTCCGACAAGCAAAGGTAACGGCTCCGCGACCGGTCTCTCGACCTCCCACGGGAGCGGGACCTTGATCGACGCGGAACCGATTGCCGGGCCTCCAACAACGTTCGGGAACGCTCCCGCAAAGCTTTCGGCACCATGGCCCGGCAATCGGGGCTCACCTCGGGGTCATGGGCGTGCCCCAAGCAGAAGAGAGACACGTCGTGCGGGTCCGCTACCGACATGTTGCGACGGCAGGCCCCACAGGATTTAAAACCGGGCATCCCTACTGCACCAGAGTCGATCACTCGACAAACAATTACCAAGTTAAAACTTTTAACTAGGGGTACTGCTCTCTCTCGGATCTGCGCTGCTGGCGCGGAAAAAGAAAGAACTGACGTCAGCGCGCGTGGGCGCGTCTAAATAGCTCCCATGACGTCATCTCGGTGACCACGACGCCAGCGACGTACGCGGAGCAGTACGACGACGCCTACCGACGCGCAGGGGTATTGCTGACGAAAAACTTTCCGGATCCAGTCTGACGCCCGGGGATATTCTAAGGTAAGGAATCTATCACTAACGTGTCTCTTTCAGATAACACAATGCACCCATCAAACTACACACTGCACTATACCAGCAGAAACAACTAACTGCACCAAACCACGCACAATATGAGCAGCATAAAGAATCAAACCACCCTTAAACAACACACTGTCTTGAATACCAAATATCACCAACAACACACAATAAACCACACAGTGTACCGACAGCATCCTGCACTAAACAGCAGATCAAACAGAACACACCAAGTAAACCCACAAGACTAAACAATAATAGTGTACCAGGCTAAAACATACAGTCAAACAAAAATAGCACTAACACAACACCAACCAACATTTTGCATTAAGTTATATCTGAACAAACAATAATATGCTACAAGGAAAAAAAAACGAAAACAAGAAAGTATAACCCACTAGTACAGTGGTTCCCAATCTGTGCGCCGCGGCACCCCGGTGCGCCATCAAAACTAGCCAGGGGCGCCGCAAACAGATGTGCACCAAGCTCACAGTTTGGGAACCACTGACAGATACACAATAAGAGTAATACCTGCGGTGAAGGGCAGGATGCTTCAGACACTGATTTGTAATCGGTGGCAGTTTTGTTTATTCTTTCAGTAATGCAGTTCAGGAGCGGGGAAACTGGAGTTCAGGAGAAAGTTAAGAAATCCCGGACGGAAACGTGCAAGCACTGCAGCACCGTGATTAGGAGTTCAGGCAGAGCCTTTCTGGGGAGGAGGATGGGGCCTACGTGGGACACACAAGGTCAGCAAGTTGGTAGACAGGGCTGTCAGGATTTAGGTCGGAGGTGTTACTTAAGAAGGAAATAAAACGTGCTGCGGCGCTCAAAGCGAAACTAAACATTTGCAGACAACCTGCTTTTACACACAACGCCCTTGAAAATAATGATTCACAGCGCCGGGTAGCCCTCTCTGGTGCAGCAGTGCAGGCACAAGGGGGCAGGCGAAAGCTCATGGCCACTAGCCGCGTTCTCAGATTTACACATATAATGGAAAAGATCTCAGTTGGTAAATGTGCCAGCTGCTAAGAGCTGTGCAAAACCTGTGGGTCATAGAGAGTTTGCAAAGACTAATCCTGGATTAGAATGCAAATGATGTGCATTTGCTTCCCTAATTTATGGCTTGAGAACAATACTTGTCTATGTCTGTTGCTATTCGTCATTAACATGACATTTCCTATTTGCTTTATCCATGTCCTCAATGCAAGGATCAAGTAGTATGTGCTGCCCTCTGGGTGTAGGCCCCACCACCCACTCACTGATCTCCACTTCCTGACATGCCACTGACTATTGTACTTTGTCTTTGCCTTCACAATTTTCTATTTTGCAAAGTTTAAACACAATGGGGTTGTGCAAGGGCAGTGATTGCTTTCAATATTCAAATGAGTCCTGTGCACTCAGACACAGCCAGCATTTCGGTCCTGATGTGTGCCACCGATTGTTTTAAAACAACCCTCTTGTTAGATTTTGCACAATGTCACCGTAATAGTCCAAGGACATTTTTGTCTTATATATGTCACTGCTTTGAATGTCCTGTTCGAACAAACCATGCTTTTTATGCCTCCCGGACTAGACTGATGCAAAACAAATGGGCTGCAAAAGCACCGTAAATTGAAATGTACATTAATACTGTGTAGTTTACTTACTGTATCATAATATAGTTTCCAGCATTAAAATCAACCTCTCCAATCATGCATTTGTTGGTCCTGAGTTGGCCTTGATGCAGGCAGCACTGTGCTCACATGAATATAGAAGTCTATCTTTGACTCTCCACAACTGCTTGCTCTGTAGACTCAGTGGAAATGATTTAGCAACGCTTATTGTGCAGTGTAGTAAACAAGGCATGGTGGGACACTGATAGCAGGACAGGAGCACAACAATAATCAGAACAGCAAAACTTGAAGTTCTAAGGCAGCAGGGGAAGCTTGCTTCAGATTCCATGGCTGGCCATGCACACCATAATACTGACAATGCGCTTTCCCGATCTGTGAGCACATATGAGAGGGCTTCCAAAGCAAATTTCTGGGTTGCACTGCCAATCATAGGGCTATCCAGTGCATGCCAAAGATCCCCCAGTGCACACTACAGGTCTTCCAGTGCATCCAAGGAATATAAGGGCTGCTTTGCCCTCTGCATGATCTGAGTGCCCCTGGTTTGTTAAAGTGCAGCCATGCACCACTCTATTCTACACATATCCAATGGGCTTTGACGCCACAAATTATGAAACACACAATAGCTGCACTCTTACACCTAGCGATCATGCAAAAGGTGCCAATGAGAATAAGTTTTTTCATCTCCCCCCATTTGGTTCCCAAGAGTGAGCCCCACATCAATCATTATAATACCTTTGTCGGCTTCATCCCAATTATTTTCAGGGAGAAAAATGGAAGTACTCCTAAGGCTGGGTTTACATCCCCCCACCGCCAAAAGAAAGTAACATATTGGGGAGCCGCAGCCAACGGCCAATAGGGCAAGGGAGCCGTGGGTTGAAAAAGTTTGGGAACCACTGCACTAGTAAATGACACACAACTTCATAATGCATCAACTTGCAACAAACCATATTCAGCACCAACAAATTGCATAATCTAACAGCAAAGAACCAAAAGGCTACCAAAATAAACAGACAATTAAACAGATACACGGAACAAGAAAGTGCTCCACAAACAAAAATCAAAAGACAGCTTCGAATAACACACTGCACCAAACACCAGGCAGCCCCAACAAATGAGAAAATAAGAAAATAAAACAACTGAAAGCACCAGAGACCATCAAATAAGCCTCAGCACCAAACAACACATAGCACAACTCGAACATGTAGTGTGTCACATAGCCTCATGGCCACTGCATAAGCACCAACGAACATGTATCATCAAACAATAACCACCCTAGAAAACTCAGCAGGAAACCACCCAGCGTAAATCCACAACACAAAACAATACTGAACCAATCTATACACAGTATCAGAGAATATATTTTTAGTGTAACGTTTTTACAAAGTACTACATATGTCCGAATGCAACATAGAGCTGTACAACATAAAAAACAAAACAGAGGGCAGCCCCAACCTAATGGAGCAGTAGACACTATCTATACATTAAAACAAGCGAGAGCCCATTCCGTCTCACGCCGCGAAAGCGCCGTGTGAAAAATATAGTGCGTCCGTCTCGCGTTGCGAGTAAAGCATCAAGTCCCCACGTGCACATCTTCTGTCCCCCCGCGTGCACATCTTCTGTCCCTCCGCGTGCACATCTGGAATCCGTGTTGATTCCAAAAGGCCCTCGCATGGTGAGAGCAGCGCATGCGCGCTGCTAACGCCAGGCGAGACCTAAAAAGGTTAAGACCAGGTTCAAGTCCCACTGAGGCATAATGAAAGGAACAGGAGGAAAGAGATGAGTTATGCCTTTCAGGAAACGATTAACAACAGGGGACTTGAAAAGAGAAGGCTGATAAGGAAGCCTGAGAAAGGCAGAAAGGGCCGAAAGATAGCCCTTGAGAGTGCCCAGAGCAGAGCCCTGCTGGGCCAAAGAAAGGAGGAACAAGAGATCCTCAGAAAGAGGGGCAGAAAGGGGATCCACAGCCTTTGCTGTGCACCATGCCACAAATTTGTTCCATTGGCAGGCGTATACCGTCTTAGTGGAGGGACGCCTGGCTGCCAAGATGACATCACAGACTTCGGGAGGCAGGTCAAATAACCCCGCCTGTTCTTGTTGGATAATCCCGGGCAATAGTGGGGCCAGCCTGTTAGCTAAAATTTTTGCGTAGATCTTGGCGTCTACATTAAGCAAGGACAAGGGCCTGTACAAGGAGCAATTGCTAGGTGACTTTCCCGGTTTTAATAAAGTGACAATAACAGCTTTGAGCATAGAGGGCGGCATGATGCCTGACTCCGGCATCTCTTCATAAAGCATTTTAAGATAAGGAATCAATAAATCTTGGAATTCTTTGTAGAAGGTCGCCGAAAGACCATCTGCCCCCGGGGCCTTCCCTGCTGCCATCCCACGTAAAGCATCCCGTATCTCGTCAGATTTCAGAGGTGCCATTAAATGTTCCCTATGTTCAGTCACTAGCCACGGCATTTTAATATATGATGGGTATTCATCTAGGGCATCGCTGTCTGCTGGGATTTGGGACGTGTACAACTTCTGGTAATAAGCGCGGAAATGAGTTGCAATTTCCTTAGTGGTGCTCAAGGGCATCCCGTTCTCGTCCATCATACCTGCCATTTTGTCCGTTTCCCTTTTGAGCCTCAATATCCCTGCCAACGTGGCGCCTGGTCGATCCCGCTCCCCATAACTGCGTGCCATTGCGTATTTCCCCATGTGTTTGATTTCCTCATTAGCAGTTTCTTGGAACTCCACCAATTTCTGTTTGAGGCTTTCAGTAGCCTGAGCAGTCTCCGTCCCATTCAGATCCCGTTCCAGGTGTCCTATTTCCCTTTCTAAGATTTCCAATCTGCTCCGCATGGAGCGCAACACCCCCGCATGTGTAGAGATCACCACCCCCCTTATATATACTTTGAATGTTTCCCAGACTGTGGAGAATGATTGTACTGAGCCTATGTTACTGGAAAAGAAGTCTTCTATCGCCGTTGCTAGCCCCTCTTTTACCGTGTCTAATAGTGAGTAAGGAGGGAAGCGCCACGTGTGCGCCGGGATTCGTGGCGCGTTGTAACATAGTACTAGTCGGACAGGGGAGTGGTCTGAATATATGTGTGGAAGATGCGCACAGGTTGTAACTCTAGTCTCCAACCCCCCAGATACTAACCAAAAATCTATACGGGTGTGGGTGTCGTAAACAGAGGAATAATGCGTGTAACCCAGCTCTGCTGGAGATCTATGTCTCCAGATGTCTATGAGGCCTTCTGTGTGCATTATGTCCTGTAAGGCTACTGCGGCGGCCGCTGGGCGTCTGGGTGGGCCCCGTGATCTATCTAGAGTTGGGTCTAAAATACAATTAAAATCACCTCCCCAAACCTGCGGGACACCCCTCCATTGCACCAGTTTAGCCGCAAGTGAATTATAGAATTGGGGATCATCGCAATTCGGGCCATATACTCCCACAAGTATGAATTTAAAATCTCCTTTTTTGCAGAGAGCTGCTGCAAACCTGCCCTGTGGGTCATTAAACAAGACTGTCATCCCCACTCCCGCCTTTTTGTCAATACATAGCAGGACCCCCTAGCGTGGGAGGTGAAGTCCGCAGAATAGCATGTCCCCTGTAATCTACGATATACCTCCCTGCTGCGCTCCGTGGTGAGGTGTGTCTCCTGTAAGATTGCAATAATCACAGAGTGCCTCTTTAAGTAGGCACATATTCTTCTAACCTTCCTGTTATCATTGAGACCACGAACAGTCCAAGTCATGAGCTGAAGGCCCTGCGGTCTTACGCCCTCAGTGGCCATTTGGTTGGAGTGACCACTGTGATGAACGGAACCCTATACCTGTGGTGCACACCGTGTGAAAACATCGTAACAAAGCTGCATCAATACTCATCTTTGCAAATAAAACGAACATTCCCTCACACGCCACGAGAACCCACAACAGTAGCGGCTATCTGAATGCCCTCCGCCCCCCCCCCCATTCCTTAGAAATAAACAGAAACCCCAGAAAGAACAATACTGATAGTGTTATACACTTGGGGGCAGATGTTGCCATCAGTTCTATTTCCCTACGCCAACATGTCTACCCTCTATTTTGCAAACAGCCTAAGCAAATATCGCTGTGAGGGGCTTCATGACAGTCTGTGCACCCAGTGAGGTTGTGCTTGCATCAGTCAATCAGTCATTGCACCCAAGAGCATCTATCTGGTCCTCTCCAACAAATGTATACGAGACGTATCATGACCAATTAGTGCCTACCACCCCAATGCGACGCGGCGCGCTAATTACCCATATTGTCTCGTGTTACTCCATGAGGTGTGCATCACAGTTTAGTTCGTTCAGTCACTCTTCTTGCTCTTGTTCTTCACGACTGCCTGAGGAGTCCTCCGTGTGTGACAGAGAGGAGGTCAGTGAACCCTGTCGTTTCAAACGCTGTTCTTTATCTTTGATGATGCGCAGAACGGCTTTAGGGTTAGTGAAGTGAACCTTACCGTCCATTCTGACTATCATTGTATGCAGCAGCTGTTTCTTTATAGTGGTGAGGGGGCGTTGACCCCCTACCTGCTAGAATATAAACAAGTTACTTACCTTCGGTAACTATAGATCTGTAATAGACATATTAGTTATAGATTCCTTACCTTAGAATTACCCCCAGGCGTCAGACTGATCCGGAGAATTTTTTCTCAGCAGTACCCTCGCGCGTCAGTAGGTGGCGTCGGTCGACTCCGCATTTGTCGCCGCCGTCGTGATCGCCGGGATGACGTCGCGGTATCTACTTAGACGCCGCCCCTGCGTGCTGACGTCAGTTCTTTTACACGACATTCCACGCCAGAAGCACAGAGCCATGCAAGACACTGACCACTGGTGCACAAAACTAGGGCCCTGAAGGGGAGTCCCTTACTCTAGAAGTCAGTTCGCAGAACGGGGAGGATGGGTGGGGTGGTAAGGAATCTATAACTAATATATGTCTTACAGATATATCGTTACCGAAGGTAAGTAACTTGTTCATCTGAAAGAGACTATTAGTTTTAGATTCCTTACCTTAGATTAGATACCCCAGCAATACCAACCCCGGAGGTGAGACTGCGAACCAAGTTCACACCAGAAAGTCCTAGAGAACCGAACGGCCAAAGAAGCCGTCTCTCAGGACTTTAGTATCCAGGCAATAATGTTTGGTGAACGTGTACAGTGATGCCCACGTGGCTGCCTAGCAGATGCCATTAAGGGGGACTGCTCGTCCTAAAGCAGTAGTGGCCGCCGTCGCCCTGGTGGAATGGGCGCACAGTCCTACTGGAGGCTCCTTTTTCGCCAAGGAATAACAGATCTTAATGCAAAGAATGACCCAACTAGAGATGGTCCGTTTTTGCACGGCCCAACCTTTCTTGGCGCCCAGATAGCCAACTAAGAGTTGATTGTCCACCCGGAATTGTTTTGTGCGGTCCAAATAAAAGGATAACGCACGTTTTGGATCCAGACGGTGGAGTATTTCCTCCTCCTTGGAAGGATGCGGGAAGAAGGTGGGCAAAGTGATGGTCTGTCCTATGTGGAAAGAGGTAACCACTTTGGGGAGAAAAGACGGTTGAGTTCGGAGGACAACCTTGTCCGGATGAACAGCAATGAAAGGAGTCTTAGAAGAAAGAGCCTGAAGCTCACTCACCCTGCGAGCAGAAGTGAGGGCTACAAGAAAAGCAGTCTTCAAGGTCAAAAGTCTGAGAGGACAATTATGGAGCGACTCGAAAGGAGCACAAATCAGGTAAGTCAAGACCAGATTCAAGTCCCACTGGGGCATTACGAAAGGAACAGGAGGAAAGAGATGAGTAATGCCCTTCAGAAATCTATTTACAATAGGGGACTTGAAAAGAGAAGGCTGATCAGGAAGGCGAAGGAAGGCCGAAATGGCCGAAAGATAGCCCTTAAGGGTGCCCAGAGCAGAGCCCTGCTGGGCCAAAGAAAGAAGGAAGAGGAGGACCTCTGAAAGAGGGGCAGAAAGGGGATCCACAGCCTTTGCTGTGCACCATGCCACAAATTTATTCCATTTGCAGGCGTATACTGTCTTAGTGGAGGGACGCCTGGCTGCCAAGATGACATTACAGACTTCAGGAGAAAGGTCAAAAGCTGTCAACTGTCGCCGCTCAATCACCATGCAAGGAGGTGGAGGCTGGACAGGTTCGGGTGGAGAACCGTTCCCTTTTGGTGCGACAGAAGATCCTCCCGAAGAGGCTGTCTGATCGGAGGATCGATGGCCATGTTCAAGAGCTCGGGATACCAGACTCTCCGTGCCCAATCCGGAGCCACAAGAATGACTTGGGCCCGGCCGCGCTTGATCTTCTTCAGCACTCTGGGCAGAAGTGGTATAAGCGGGAAGGCGTATACAAGACTGCAACTCCACTAGTGACAAAAAGCGTCGCCGAGCGAGTGCCGCCTTGGAAATTCCAACGTGCAGAATTGCGGACATTGCGCGTTCTCTTCGGTGGCGAACAGATCTAACCAAGGCTCGCCCCACTGCTGAGAGACCTTGCACCACCTCCAAGTTAAGACGCCACTCGTGATCCATCATGCTCCGGCGGCTGAGTTCATCCGCTCTGGCGTTCAGGGAACCTGCCAGGTGTTGAACCACCAGGGATATGCCCTGATGTTCCAACCATGTCCAAAGGCGAAGAGCCTCCTGACATAGGGTCCACGACCCCACCCCGGCCTGTTTGTTGCAGTACCACATGGCGGTGGTGTTGTCCGTGAACACCTGCACTACCCTCCCCTTAACAGAGGGGAGGAATGCCTTTAGTGCAAGACGGATCGGCCGAAGCTCCAGAAGGTTGATGTGGAGCCCGGACTCCGCCGGAGACCAGAGGCCTCTGATCTCTGCCTCTCCCATGTGGCCGCCCCATCCCAGAAGTGACGCATCTGTCACCGCTGTGAAGTCTGGTTGGGGAAAGGAGAGGGATCTGCCGTTGACCCAATGCTGGTTTGTTAGCCACCACTGCAATTGGAGAGCAGTGCCCTCCAAGATCTGGAGGCAATCGGAACGATTCCTCTGATGCTGTGCCCACTGGATGTTCAGGTCCCACTGCAGAGCCCCCGTATGCCACCTGGCATGGTCCACCAGCAGGATGCAGGAGGCCATGAGGCCCAGCAGCCTCAGGGTCATTCTCACCGAAACCCGGGATAGAGTCTGAAACATTGGAATCATAGCCCGAATATCCCGGACTCGCTGCTCGGAAGGATAAGCCCGAAAGTGCGCTGTGTCCAGAACCGCTCCGATGAAAAGGAGCTTCTGAGAGGGAATCAGGTGCGACTTCGGCACGTTGATAGAGAACCCCAGCGAATGCAGGAGGTCCGCCGTAGTCTGGAGGTGGGAGACGTCAGCCTGGGGTGAGCCCACCTTCAACAGCCAGTCGGCGAGATGGAGGAAGACTGGAACCCCTGATCTGCGCAGATGAGCTGCGACCACCGCCATCACTTTTGGTAACACCCGAGGGGCGCTTGTAAGGCCAAAGGGAAGCACGGTAAACTGAAAATGCTCGTGGCCTACCGCAAACTGTAGGTAACGCCTGTGGGCGGGCAGGACAGGGATGTGAAAATAGGCGTCCTGCAAGTCCAACGCTACCATCCAGTCTCCAGGGTCGAGGGCAGACAGTACCTGAGCCAACGTCAACATTTTGAACTTGTCCTTCCGGAGGAAGCGGTTGACATCCCTGAGGCACAAGTTACTAACTTGTGTAACGATATATCTGTAAGAGACAGTAGTTGGTGACAGATTCCTTACCTTAGAATATCCCCAGGCGTCAGACTGGATCTGGAAAGTTTTGCGTAGCAGTACCCTTGCGCGTCGGTAGGCGGCGTCGTGCGGCTCCGCGTCCGTCGTCGGGATCGCCGGGATGACGTCGCGGCCAGTACTTAGACGCCGCCCCTGCGCGCTGACGTCAGTTCTGTACACGACTTTCCGCGCCAGGAACGCAGAGCCATGCAAGAAGCTGACATTGGTGTCTGAAAAAATACTAGGGCCCTGAAAGGGATGTCCTTAACCCTAGAAATCAGTTCGCAGAACGGGAGGATGGGTGGTAAGGAATCTGTCACCAACTACTGTCTCTTACAGATATATCGTTACACAAGTTAGTAACTTGTGCATCTGAAACAGACACGTTAGTGACAGATTCCTTACCTTAGAATAGATACCCCAGCAATACCAACCCCGGTGGTGGGTCTGCGAACAGATTCAGACAAGGAAGTCCCGGTGGACAGAGCGGCCAAAGTAACCGTCCCTCCGGACTTGGCTGTCAAGGCAGTAATGCTTGGTAAACGTGTGCAGCGAGGCCCACTTAGCTGCCTGACATATATCCTGTAGCAGAACACCGCGGCCTAAAGCCGTGGTAGCAGCCGTCGACCTGGTAGAATGGGCACGTAGCCCAACAGGGGGCTCCTTCTTAGCCAAAGAATAGCAGGCTTTGATACACAAGACTACCCGGCGGGAGATGGTCCTCTTGTGTACCGCCCGACCTTTTTTGGCGCCCACGTAGCCAACAAAGAGCTGGTCATCCACCCGTAACTGTTGTGTGCGGTTGAGGTAAAAGGAAAGCGCACGTTTTGGGTCCAGACGGTGGAGCCGCTCTTCCTCCCTGGAAGGATGCGGAAAGAAGGTGGGCAAAGTGATGGTCTGCCCAATGTGGAAGGCAGTAACCACCTTTGGCAAGAAGGACGGACACGTCCTAAGAACAACCTTGTCTGGATGGACAGACCGAAAGGGGGGGCTTGCACGAAAGAGCCTGGAGCTCACTCACCCGCCGAGCGGAGGTGAAGGCCACCAGAAAGGCTGTCTTCAGAGTGAGAAGACGAAGAGGACAGTTATGTAGAGGCTCAAAGGGAGCGCACATTAAAAAGGTAAGAACCAAGTTCAAGTCCCACTGAGGCATCCCAAACGGAACAGGAGGGAAGAGGTGTGTAATGCCTTTAAGAAACCTGTTAACAACAGGGGACTTGAAAAGGGAGGGCTGTTCGGGAAGCCTGAGGAAGGCCGAGATTGCACAAAGATAGCCGATGATGGTACCCAGGGCAGAACCCTGTTGGGCCAAAGAAAGAAGGAACAGAAGAACCTCAGAAAGAGGGGCAGAAAGGGGATTCACAGCCTTTGCTGTGCACCATGCCACAAACTTGTTCCACCTGCAGGCGTATACCACCTTAGTGGAGGGACGCCTGGCTGCCAGAATCACTTCAGAAACTTCGGGAGGCAAGTCGAAAGGAATCAACTGCTGCCGCTCAATCTCCACGTAAGGAGGTGGAGACTGGACAGGTTCGGGTGGAGGACCGTCCCCTGCTGCTGCGACAGAAGATCCTCCCGAAGAGGCAGACGGATCGGGGGATCGACGCTCATACTGAGTAGCTCGGGATACCAAACTCTTCGAGCCCAGTCCGGAGCCACAAGAATGACTTGGGCCCGGTCGCGCCGAATCTTCTTCAACACTCTGGGTAGAAGTGGTATAGGCGGAAAGGCGTACAACAGACCGCAACTCCACTCGCGACAAAAAGCGTCGCCGAGCGAGTGCCGCCTTGGAAATTCCAACGCGCAGAACTGATGACATTGCGCATTCTCTTCGGTGGCGAATAGATCTAACCAAGGCTCTCCCCATTGTAGAAAGAGTCCTTGCGCCACCTCCGAGTGAAGACGCCATTCGTGATCCATCATGCACCTGCGGCTGAGTTCGTCCGCGCCTGGCGTTCAGGGAACCTGCCAGGTGTTGGAACCATCAGGAATATGCCCTGATGTTCCAGCCATGTCCAGAGACGCAGAGCCTCCTGACATAGGGTCCACGACCCCACCCCGCCTTGTTTGTTGCAGTACCACATGGCAGGGGTGTTGTCTGTGAACACCTGCACTACCGTCCCTTTGACAGAGGGAAGGAATGACTTGAGTGCAAGCCGGATCGCCCGGAGCTCCAGAAGGTTGATATGGAGCCGGGACTCCGCCGGAGACCAGAGGCCTCTGATTTCCGCCTTTCCCATGTGACCGCCCCATCCCAGAAGGGTCGCGTCCGTCACAACTGTGTGCTCTGGCTGGGGAAGGGAGAGGGATCTGCCCATGACCCATTGCCGGTTAAAGAGCCACCACTGCAACTGCCGTGCAGTCCCCTCCGAGATCTGGACGTAATCGGAAAGGCTCCCCTGATGCTGCGCCCACTGGAACTTCAGGTCCCACTGCAGAGCCCGCATATGCCATCTGGCATGATCGACCAGCAGGATGCAGGAGGCCATGAGGCTCAGCAGCCTCAGGGTCATCCGTACCGAAACCCAGGATAAAGGCTGAAAGATCGGAATCATAGCCTGAATAGATCCGAAACTGCGTTGTGTCCAGAACTGCTCCGATGAAAAGGAGCTGTGGAGAAGGAATCAGGTGCGACTTCGGCACATTGATGGAGAACCCCAGCGAGTGCAGGAGTTCGGCCGTAGTCTGGAGGTGGGAGACGACTGCCTGGGACGAGCCCGCCTTCAGCAGCCAGTCGTCGAGGTAGGGGAAGACTGGAACCCCTGCCCGGCGCAGATGAGCTGCGACCACCGCCATCACTTTCGTGAACACCCGAGGGGCGCTGGTAAGGCCAAAGGGGAGCACGGGTAACTGAAAATGCTCGAGGCCTACCGTGAACCGCAGATATCGCCGGTGGGCCGGCAGGACGGGGATGTGAAAATATGCGTCCTGCAAGTCCAACGCTACCATCCAGTCTCCAGGGTCGAGGGCAGTCAAGACCTGAGCTAGGGTGAGCATCTTGAACTTCTCCTTCCGGAGGAAGCGATTGACGTTCCGGAGGTCCAAGATAGGACGCATGTCCTCCTTGTCCTTTTGGGCACCAGAAAGTAGTGGGAGTAACAACCACGCCCTACTTTTGGGGTCGGAACGTGCTCGATGGCCCCCTTGGCCAAGAGGGCCGCAACTTCCTTTTGAAGAAGCACCAAATGATACCCCGACATGCGGTGGCATTGAGGTGGCATGGCTGGGGGGTAGTCTCGAAGGGGAGGGAGTAGCCCTTCAGACAATGTCCAAGACCCACCTGTCCGATGTAATGGCACGCCAGTGGTGAAGGTGATGGCGGACCCTGCCCCCTACTGGCGTGCTGTGGACCTGAAAGGATGGACTAGGAGGGCTTGGAGGCCGCAGACGGAGCGGAGGCCTGACCCGCACGCTGTTTACCCGACCCGCCTCGGCGGGAGCCACGTCCACGGCCGCGCGAAGATGCTTGCTGCGCGGGCCGGTGGCTGGGCAGCAGACGTGACTGGGCGCCCCTTCCGTGGCCACGAAAGGGGCGAAAAGCAGATTGTTGCGGAGGGCGCACAGCAGAAAGGCCCAGGGACTTGGCTGTAGCCCGCGAGTCCTTAAAGCGCTCGAGCGCATGGTCTGCCTTGTTGCCGAAAAGGCCGACACCATCAAAGGGCATGTCCATAAGCGTGTTTTGGACATCGCCCGAGAAACCAGTGGTCTTCAGCCAGGCGTGACGGCGCAGCGCCACTGTCGTCGCAAGCGATCTGCCTAGCGAGTCGGCGGTATCTAGGCCACACCGGATAGTATACTTCGCCGCATCTCTTCCTTCCGCAATGGCGCGGGAAAGCAGTGCCTGGGCCTCCTCAGGACACTGGGGCAGGACCTGCGCCACCGAATCCCACAAGGAGTGGGTATATCGGCCCAAAAGGCAAGTGGTGTTGACGGACCGCAAGCCAGCACTGGTGGAAGAAAAAACCTTCTTCCCAAATTGGTCCAGTTTTTTGGATTCCCTATCCGGGGGAGCGGTAGGGAAGGCGCTTTGGGAGGCGGAGGCTTGGACAACCAAGCTCTCAGGGGTGGGGTGTTGGGAAAGGAACAGGGGGTCATCCGGAGCAGGGCGATGGTGCCGGGCTACGTTCCTATCCACAGGAGCCCCTGTGGTGGGCTTGGACCAGGTGCCCAAAAGAACGTCCGAAAGTGCCTCGTTGAACGGCAGCAGTGGCTCCGCAGAGGTAGCCGCCGGCTGAAGCACTTCCGTCAGGAGGTTAGTCCTGACAGCCACTGTAGGTAACTGGAGGTGCAGGACCTCAGCTGCCCTACGCAGCACCGTAGCAAAGTTTGCTCCCTCCTCCGTTGCCACGGAAGGAGGAGACAGCATGCCAATGTCTGGAGAGGTGTCCAGACCACTGGCCTCCCCAAGTTCCTCAGCCCAGTCCTGATCGTACTCACATTGGGCAGTGAGAGGGTCCTCAGACCCCTCCCAGTTCTCTTCGTCCTCCAAATCAGGATCAATGTAAGGAGGAGGGACATGTGGGACCCAATGTCTCAGTGGCGCCGGAGCCGGCGTCGATCGACGTCGGTCCGGCGCTGAGTCCGGATCCGGAGAGAACCTGGGGACTAAGTCGCCCGGAAAGATCGACGCCGGTGAGATCGACGCCGGTGGAGGTGTCGTTAGGTCAACTGGCGTCGATCGGGGTTGCGGCAGCGCCGGGGCCGGTGTCGCTGGCGGCGCCGGGACCGGAGTCACCGGCGGCGCGGTAGGAACCCCACTAGGGCCCGAAGGCGCACCGGGGGGACCTTTAGGCCCGAAGAGGCGGGCCATGGCCGACAGGAACTCCTGTATTTCGGCCGGAGTCGCCCCCGAACCCGGAAAAGGCGGTTAATGCAGCGGCGGCTCCACAGGCACTCCCGGCGCCGCGGGGACGGTGCCGACGGGACCCTCAGCCGAGTCGCGCGAGGGGAAGTCGTCGAGCGATGACGCTTTTTTGACTTCTTATGCTTCGACTTACCGGAGGAGTGCGAAGACCTTTGACCCCGAAGAACGATGAGGACTCCGCGACCGGCCCCTCGACCTCTCTCTCGACCGGGGCATGGCGCAGAGCCGACTGCCGGACCTCGAGGAGCTTTCAAGACCGCTCTCGCAAAGCCTTAGGATGCAAGGCCCGACAGTCAGGGCACGACTTGGAGTCGTGGTCGCGCCCGAGGCAGTAGAGACAATCCTGATGCGGGTCCGTGATCGACATCATTCGACCACAGGCGTCGCATGGCTTGAAGCCGGGCATCCCTACCGACACCGTAGGAGTCGTGAGACTCGAGAAAACAGTGACAAAAAGTCACACAAAAATCAGTCAAAAATTGACTGGGGCACTGCTCTCTCCGGATCTGCGCTTACTGGCGCGGAAAAAGAAAGAACTGACGTCAGCGCGCAGGGTCGGCGTCTAAGTACTGGCCGCGACGTCATCCCGGCGATCCCGACGCCGACGACGGACGCGGAGCCGCACGACGCCGCCTACCGACGCGCAAGGGTACTGCTACGCAAAACTTTCCGGATCCAGTCTGACGCCTGGGGATATTCTAAGGTAAGGAATCTGTCACTAACGTGTCTCTTTCAGATATCCAAGATAGGACACAGGCCTTTGTACTTCTTGGGGACCAGAAAGTAGTGGGAGTAACAACCACGACCTACTTCTGGGGCAGGGACTCGCTCGATAGCTCCCTTGGCCAAGAGAGCCGTAACTTCCTGGCAGAGAAGGGCCAAGTGATCCTCCGACATGCGATGGAGCGTAGGTGGCATGGGTGGAGGGGTAGTCTCGAAGGGGAGGCAGTAGCCCCGTCGGACTATTTGCAAAACCTACCTGTCCAACGTGATGGTTTGCCCGTGGGGGAGGTGATGGCGGATCTTGTCGCCCTCTGGCAACTGGTGGCCCTGAAAGGTTGGACTAGGAGGGTTCGGAGGCTGCTGCAGAGGGGGCACTGGTGGACTGGCCCGCCCGCTGGCCCCCAGACCCACTGCGCTGGGTCCCACGTCCCAGGCCGCGCAGAGGCTGGTTAGCTTGCGCAGGCCTGTGGCTCTGGGTGAAACGTGGTGGGGCACCCCTTCCGTAGTCACAAAAGGGGCGAAAAGCAGACTGCGCGGGGCGAGAGGTGGTAGCCAGGCCCAAGGATCCTGGCCGCAGCCCTAGAAGCCTTGAAGCGCTCGAGCACGTTGTCCACTTTGTCGCCAAACAAGCGAAGGCCATCATAGGGCATGTCCAAAAGTGCTGATTGGACATCACCCAAGAAGCCTGTGAACCCCAGCCAGGCGTAGTGTCGCAGGGCTACCGACGTTGAAATTGTCCTGCCTAGTGAGTCGGCGGTGTCCAGCCCACACCTAATGGCGAACTTAGCTGCATCTCTGCCCTCAGCGACTGCAAGGGAGAGAGTCGCCCGGGCCTCCTCCGGACACTGTGACAGCACCTGCGCAACCGTATCCGACACAGAGTGGAAATAACCCAAAAGACATGCGGTGTTCACCGACCGCAGTCCCAAGCTGGCGGAAGAAAACATCTTCTTCCCAAGATGATCCAGCTTCTTGGATTCCCTATCTGGGGGAGCAGTAGGGAATGTGCCCTTAGAAGTAGAGGCTTGGACCACCAAGCTCTCTGGGGTAGGGTGTTTGGAGAAGAAAAGTGGGTCGCCCGGGGCCAGGCGGTGGCGTCAGGCAATCATCCTATCCACAGGAGCCCCTGTGCTGGGCTTGTACCAGGTGCCCAGAAGGATGTCAGTAAGGGCCTCATTGAACGGCAGTAGGGGCTCCGAAGAGGCCGCTGCCGGTTGAAGCACCTCGGTCAGGAAGTTGGTCCTGACCGCCACCGTAGGAAGCTCAAGGTTCAAGGCCTCAGGCGCCCTACGCAACTCTATTGTGTATGAGGCTCCCTCCTCCGTAGCCACGGTAGGGGGAGAAAGACCACTGGCATCACCCAACTCCTCTCTCCAGTCCGGATCACTCAACTGGTCAGCTAAAGGGTCCCAGTCCTCCTCGTCCTCTTCTGGCTGGCACTCAGGGCAAAAAGGAACGCCAGGATAGAACAACGGTACAAAAGTACCGCTCAGCGCCAGATCCGGCGTCGGTTGACGTCGGTCGGGCTCCGTGTCCAGGTCAGGGTGGAGGCCAGGGTCAACGCCGGCTGGGGACACAACCGGCGTCGGTGCAGTCAGTGGATTTGACGCCGGAGGAGGTGTCATAAGGTCGACCGGCGCAGATCCGGATCCAGGCCTGGATCCCTGGGGGCCCTGCGGCACCGGGGCCGAAGCCGCCGGGTTCGAAGGCCTAGAACCCCCAGCTGAGTTAGTGGGGCCCGAAGGCGCGCCGGCGGAGTCGGCCTGCCCAAAGATAGAGTGAAGGGCTTCGTAAAAACTACGAAGTTGGGCAGGGGTCGCTCCGGCTCCCGGAAAAGGAGGGAAGCTCTGAGCCGACCCAGCAGGCTCCACAGGTGGAGCCGCAGGACGACCACCATCCGCATCCAGTGTCGGCTGACGGACAGGGACAACGCAAAGAGCAACGGTGGTTCTTCGCCTTCTTTTTGTGCTTTGACTTACCCGAAGACTTCGACTATGAGTGGTGGTGATGGCTCCGCGACCGGTCCCGCGACCTCCCTCTCGACCGGGACCTAGAGCGGCGCAGAGCGGAATGCCGGGCCTCGATAGAAGCTTTCGGGACTGCTCCCGCAAAGACTTTCGGTTCATGGCCCGGCAGTCGGAGCAAGACTTTGGGTCGTGGTCCAACACCAAAGGCACACGAGGTGCGGGTCCGTAACCGACATCAATTTGTGACAGGAGTCACAAGCCTTGCAGCCGGTCCGAGGACAGGACATCCCTACGTGCACCAGGAGTCGAACAACTCGAAAAGAAGTCGACAAAAGTAAAAAAAATAGTAGTCAAAAAGTGACTAGAGGTACCGCTCTCTCCGGATCTGCGCTGGCTGGCGCGGAAAAATAAAGAACTGAAGTCAGCGCGCGAGGGCGGCGTCTAAGTAGATACCGCGACGTCATCCCGGTGATCACGACGCCAACAACGAACGCAGAGCCGACCAACACCACCTACCGATGCGCAGGGGGTACTGCTACGAAAAAATTTCTCTGGATCCAGTCTGACGCCTGGGGGTAATTCTAAGGTAGGGAATCTATAACTAATAGTCTCTTTCAGATAGTCAGGATTTTTAGTTAAGTAGTAACTGCAATAAAAACATGGCCCGTTTTTCTCTAGTGTGCTGATAGAAAATTATCATACGCTACATTAGAGCTTTATTGGATTTAATGATGAAAAAAATCAAAATAGTACAACAGAAAAATATGACAATACTGGTCTTTCAAAGGTCTAATAAGCACAGCAGTTTATTTTCTAAGTAAAGTTAAACAAATTAGCTATTTTCTAAGACAGCTGGCAGAAGGCAAACTAAATTGCGGAGTACACGGTTTGGGCAGTAAGATCTTAGCACTGAGGCATAATCTTGCTTTTTTGCCCCTTTGAACACTAGATCTACATTTTAATTTTCTTTACGTTTGTTAATGACGTCCAACAAGCAAGTTTCTTGGCATTGAGAATCATTTTCAAATGCCATATGTTGCCATTTTCCCTCGGAATAGTATAGGTAATTGCCCAGACATGTACCAATAATACCTCTGAATAAGTTATAATTATTTACTATTCTGGAGAAAAAGTGTTTGGACCTACCTAATTCTTTTCTGTTCCGTGAGGTCCCCTTCACTGACCAGCATTGCAGATAACAATCGGAGGGTAGAATTTGCAGATTTTGACTGGTTGTTCTTCATTCCCAGTAGCCAGCGTACCAGTAGCTTAATAGCCTGTACCTGCATGAAAAAGTATGTGAAGTATTAATCATACAGCAATTTTGATAAAAAAAAAAAAATAGGATGAGCGACAGGTGAGACTTGAAGGCACTCCATCACACCAAATATATTAGAAGAAAAATACTATAACCCACTGAACATATTTTTAAAATGTACCCCCTGCAATTGAACGGTGAATATCTGAAGGTCAGAGTGTTGTTGTCATCAAGGTGGCTGTAGGAAAAAAAATCAGTTAACTTGGGAACAATATTTGTAGTGGATACCACGTCTTTGGGTAGATTCCTCAACTGCTGAAAATCCTCCAGGAAACAGACTGGATCTAGAAAACTTCCTGTAAGCATTAGTTCTCCAGCACCGATGGATGGTGCAATGAGACACTAGCCACGGCTTTATCCACCACAGAAGTGCTAACTTCAGGTTATGCATGACGCAGAACAGTAAGATGGTATTTGTAAACAAGGACAAACCCTTAAACCGTTATGAGATCAGGGTAACTTATTCGAAAAAAAGTAATACAAAGGTTCCATGGAAATCTTTTATAACAGGCTAACATCATTAAAATTGTGCAAGTGTTCGTTTATTCATAATTCATTTGCAAATGGTTCACTTCATCTCATTAAATAAACGAATAAATATATGATAGGCCACTCTTTTCAAAACACGCCTTGTCTATCTGCATAATATTCTGGTAACTAACAGTCATGGTGAAGAGAGTGCCATGTTTTAAGCTGTGCATAGAATACAGTTAAAGCACAAGTTACTAACTTGTGTAACGATATATCTGTAAGAGACAGTAGTTAGTGACAGATTCCTTACCTTAGAATATCCCCAGGCGTCAGGCTGGATCCGGAAAGTTTTTGCGTAGCAGTACCCTTGCGCGTCGGTAGGCGGCGTCGTGCGGCTCCGCGTCCGTCGTCGGGATCGCCGGGATGACGTCGCGGGCAGTACTTAGACGCCGCCCCTGCGCGCTGGACGTCAGTTCTGTACACGACTTTCCGCGCCAGGAACGCAGAGCCATGCAAGAAGCTGACATAGGTGTCTGAAAAATACTAGGGCCCTGAAAGGGATGTCCTTAACCCTAGCAATCAGTTCGCAGAACGGGAGGATGGGGCGGTAGGAATCTGTCACTAACTACTGTCTCTTACAGATATATCGTTACACAAGTTAGCAACTTGTGCATCTGAAAGAGACACGTTAGTGACAGATTCCTTACCTTAGAATAGATACCCCAGCAATACCAACCCCGGTGGAGGGTCTGCGAACAAAGATCAGACAAGGAAGTCCCGGAGGACAGAACAGCCAAAGAAGCCGTCCCTCCGGACCTGGCTGTCAAGGCAGTAATGCTTGGTAAACGTGTGCAGCGAGGCCCACGTAGCTGCCTGACATCTTGCAGCGGAACACCGCGGCCTAAAGCCGTGGTAGCAGCCGTTGCCCTGGTGGAATGGGCACGCAGCCCAACAGGAGGCTCCTTCTTAGCCAAAGAATAGCAGGCTTTGATACACAAGGTGACCCAGCGGGAGATGGTTCTCTTGTGCACCGCCCGACCTTTTTTGGCGCCCACGTAGCCAACAAAGAGCTAGTCATCCACCCGGAAGTGTTGCGTGCGGTTGATATAAAAGGAAAGCGCACGTTTTGGGTCCAGACGGTGGAGCCTCTCTTCCTCTCTGGAAGGATGCGGAAAGAAGGTGGGCAAAGTGATGGTCTGCCCAATGTGGAAGGCAGTAACCACCTTTGGCAAGAAGGACGGGCGCGTCCTAAGAACAACCTTGTCTGGATTTACAGACAGAAAAGGAGGTTTGCATGATAGAAAAGGAGGTTTGCATGATAGAGCCTGGAGCTCACTCACCCGCCGAGCGGAGGTGATGGCCACCAGAAAGGCTGTCTTCAGAGTCAGAAGACGAAGAGGACAGTTATGTAGAGGCTCAAAGGGAGCGCACATAAGAAAGGTAAGAACCAAGTTCAAGTCCCACTGAGGCATCACAAACGGAACAGGAGGGACGAGGTGTGTAATGCCTTTTAGAAACCTGTTAACAACAGGGGACTTAAAAAGAGAGGGCTTATCAGGGAGCCTGAGGAAGGCCGAGATTGCACAAAGATAGCCCTTGATGGTACCCAGGGCAGAACCCTGTTGGGCCAGAGAAACAAGGAACAGAAGAACCTCAGAAAGAGGGGCAGAGAGGGGATTCCCAGCCTTTGCTGTGCACCATGCCACAAACTTGTTCCACCTGCAGGCGTATACCACCTTAGTGGAGGGACGCCTGGCTGCCAGAATCACATCACAAACTTCGGGAGGCAAGTCGAAAGGAATCAACTGCCGCCGCTCAATCTCCACGCAAGCAGGTGGAGACTGGACAGGTTCGGGTGGAGGACCGTCCCCTGCTGCTGCGACAGAAGATCCTCCCGAAGAGGCAGACGGATCGGGGGATCGACGCTCTTACTGAGTAGCTCGGGATACCAAACTCTTCGAGCCCAGTCCGGAGCCACAAGGATGACTTGGGCCCGGTCGCGCCGAATCTTCTTCAACACTCTGGGTAGAAGTGGTATAGGCGGAAAGCGTACAACAGACCGCAACTCCACTCACGACGAAAAGCGTCGCCGAGCGAGTGCCGCCTTGGAAATTCCAACGCGCAGAACTGATGACATTGCGCGTTCTTCTTCGGTGGCGAATAGATCTAACCAAGGCTCTCCCCACTGTAGAAAGAGTCCTTGCGCCACTTCCGAGTGAAGACGCCATTCGTGATCCATCATGCACCTGCGGCTGAGTTCGTCCGCCCTGGTGTTCAGGGAACTCTGCCAGGGTGTTGAACCATCAGGAAGATGCCCTGATGTTCCAGCCATGTCCAGAGGCGCAGAGCCTCCTGACATAGGGTCCACGCACCCCACCCCGCCTTGTTTGTTGCAGTATCACATGGCGGTGGTGTTTTCTGTGAACACCTGCACTACCTTCCCTTTGACAGAGGGAAGGAATGCCTTAAGTGCAAGTCGGATCGCCCGGAGCTCCAGAAGGTTGATATGGAGCCGGGACTCCACCGGAGACCAGAGGCCTCTGATCTCCGCCTCTCCCATGTGACCGCCCCATCCCAGAAGGGACGCGTCCGTCACGACTGTGTGCTCTGGCTGGGGAAGGGAGAGGGATCTGCCCATGACCCATTGCCGGTTCGAGAGCCACCACTGCAACTGTTTTGCAGTCCCTCCGAGATGTGGACGTGATCGGACAGGTTGCCCTGGTGCTGCGCCCACTGGTACTTCAGGTCCCACTGCAGAGCCCGCATATGCCATCTGGCATGATCGACCAGCAGGATGCAGGAGGCCATGAGGCCCAGCAGCCTCAGGGTCATCCGTACCGAAACCCAGGATAGAGGCTGAAAGATCGGAATCATAGCCTGAATATCCCGGACTCGCCGTTCGGGAGGATAGGCCCGAAACTGCGTCGTGTCCAGAACTGCTCCGATGAAAAGGAGCTGTGGAGAAGGAATCAGGTGCGACTTCGGCACATTGATGGAGAACCCCAGCGAGTGCAGGAGTTCGGCCGTAGTCTGGAGGTGGGAGACGACTGCCTGGGACGAGCCCGCCTTCAGCAGCCAGTCGTCGAGGTAGGGGAAGACTGGAACCCCGGCCCGGCGCAGATGAGCTGCAACCACCGCCATCACTTTCGTGAACACCCGAGGGGCACTTGTGAGGCCAAAGGGGAGCACGGTGAATTGAAAATGCTCGAGGCCCACCATGAACCGCAGGTAACGCCGGTGGGCCGGCAGGACGGGGATGTGGAAATAAGCGTCCTGCAAGTCCAACGCTACCATCCAGTCTCCAGGGTCGAGGGCAGTCAAGACCTGAGCTAAGGTGAGCATCTTGAACTTCTCCTTCCGGAGGAAGCGATTGACGTTCCGGAGGTCCAAGATAGGACGCATGTCCTCCTTGTCCTTTTTGGGCACCAGAAAGTAGTGGGAGTAGCAACCACGTCCTACTTCTGGGGTCGGAACGCGACTCGATGGCCCTCTTGGCCAAGAGGGCCGCAACTCCTTCTGAAGAAGCACCAAGTGATCCCCTGACATGCGGTGGAATTGAGGTGGCATGGCTGGGGGTGGTCTCGAAGGGAGGGAGTAGCCCCTTCGGACAATGTTCAAGACCCACCTGTCCGAGGTGATGGCACGCCAGTGGTGAAGGTGATAGCGGACCCTGCCCCCTACTGGCGTGCTGTGCACCTGAAAGGAAGGACTAGGAGGGCTTGGAGGCCGCGGACGGGGCGGGGTTGGTGGCCTGACCCGCACGCTGGTTGCCTGACCCACCACGGCGGGAGCCACGTGCTCGGCCACGCGAAGACGCTTGCTGCGCGGGACGGTGGCTGGGCAGCGGACGTGACTGGGCGCCCCTTCCGTGGCCACGAAAGGGGCGAAAAGCAGATGGCTGCGGAGGGCGTACAGCAGAAAGGCCCAGGGACTTGGCCGTAGCCCATGAGTCCTTAAAACGCTCCAGCGCATGGTCTGCCTTGTTCCCAAAAGACCGACCCCATCAAAGGGCATGTGCATAAGAGTGTTCTGGACATCACCCGAGAAACCAGTGGTTCTAAGCCAGGCGTGACGGCGCAACGCCACTGTCTTTGCAATTGATCTACCCAGCGAGTCGGCGGTATCAAGGCCACATCGAATGGTGAATTTAGCCGCATCTCTTCCTTCCGCAATGGCGCGGGAAAGCAGTGTCTGGACCTCCTCAGGACACTGGGGCAAAGCTTGCGCCACCGAGTCCCACAGAGAGTGGGAATATCGGCCCAAAAGGCAAGCGGTGTTGACAGACCGCAAGCCAGCACTGGAGGAAGAAAAGACCTTCTTCCCAGATTGATCCAGGCGTTTGGATTCCCTATCCGGAGGAGCGGTAGGGAAGGCGGTTTGGGAAGCAGAGGCTTGGACAACCAAGCTCTCAGGAGTGGGGTGTTGGGAGAGGAACAGGGGGTCGCCCGGAGCGGGGCGATGGCGTCGGGCCACGTTCCTATCCACAGACGCCCCTGTGGCGGGCTTGGACCAGGTGCCCAAAAGAACGTCAGAAAGTGCGTCATTAAACGGCAGCAGTGGCTCAGAGGAGGTAGCCGCCGGCTGAAGCACTTCCGTCAGGAGGTTAGTACTGACGGCCACTGTAGGCAATTGGAGGTGTAAGGCCCCAGCTGCTCTACGCAACAACGTTGCAAAATTTGCTCCCTCCTCCGTTGCCACGGAAGGAGTAGATAGCATGCCAGGGTCAGGGGAGGTGTCCAGCCCACTGGCATCCCCAAGTTCCTCAGCCCAGTCCTGTTCGTACTCACACTGCTGTGTGAGAGGGTCCTCCGACCCCTCCCAGTCCTCTTCGTCCTCCTCAGGTTCAAAATAAGGAGAAGGAGGGACACGCGGGACCCAAGGTCTCAACGGCGTCGGAGCCGGCGTCGAGGCGACTCTGGTCCGGCGCCGTGTCCGGATCCGGAGAGAACCGGGAACGACGCCGCCCAGAGCTCCGGGCGGCGTCGGAAACGGCACCGGAAACATCGGCGCCGGCAGAGGTGTAGTTAGGTCAACCGGCGTCGATGGGGGTTGCGGCAGCACCGGAGCAGGTATCGAGGCCGGGGCCGAAGCAGGGGCCGGGACCGAGGCTGGTGTGACAGGCGGCGCCGGGACCGGAGTCGTCGGCGGCGCCGGGGAAACCCCATCAGGGCCCGCGGGGCCCAAAGGCGCACCGGGGAGACCTTGAGGCCCGAAGAGGCGGGCCATGGCCGACAGGAATTCCTGTATCTCGGCCGGAGTCGCCCTCGAACCCGGGAAGGACGGGTAATGCGGGGGCGGCTCCACAGGCACTCCCGGAGCGGCGGGGACGGTGCCGACAGGAGCCTTAGCCGAGTCGTGAGACCGGCGAGGCGAAGTCGTGGAGCGATGACGCTTCTAGACTTTTTATGCTTCGACTTACCAGAGGAGTGCGAAGACTTGGACCCCGACGACCGATGAGGACTTTGCGACCGGCCCCTCGACCTCTCACGTGACCGGGGCTTGGTGTGGCGCGGAGCCGACTGCCGGACCTCGAGGAGCTTTCGAGACCGCTCTCGCAAAGCCTTCGGGTGCAAGGCCCGGCAGTCGGGGCACGACTTCGTGTCGTGGTTGCGGCCGAGACAGTAGAGACACTCTAAATGCGGTTCTGTGATCGACATCATACGACCACAGACGTCGCAGGGCTTGAAGCCGGGTATCCCTACCGACACCTTCGGAGTCGAGAGACTCGTGGAGAAAAACAGTGAAAAATCACCAAAAAGATAGTCAAAAAATGACTAGGGCACTGCTCTTCCCGGATCTGCGCTTACTGGCGCGGAAAAAGAAGAACTGACGTCAGCACGCAGGGGCGGTGTCTAAGTACTGCCCGCGACGTCATCCCGGCGATCCCGACGCCGAACGCGGAGCCGCACAACGCCGCCTACCGACGCGCAAGGGTACTGCTACGCAAAAACTTTCCGGATCCAGCATGACGCCTGGGGATATTCTAAGGTAAGGAATCTGTCACTAACGTGTCTCTTTCAGATCATAAAATTACTGGTGAATCAAAAGTTGTCCATCAAGTACATATCTGAATAAGAATCCTCCAATTCTGTCAGATTTCCAAAGTGAGATGATCAAAATACAACCTCAGTCAATTTCTTTCATGAACTTTTCCACTCCCTTAGACACAAAGCTGAAACACAGGCTGAACGAACCAGTGTGGAAATTTCTAGATTGGGATATTTTTAGATCGAAGCGTCCATACCACAGAACTGCTAGGTGGGAGTTATCCACCAGAAAAAGTGTTACCAAGGTAAGTAACTTGCTCTTCTGAAAGATACTTTTAATCTCAGACTCCTCACCATGTGAATAGATACCAAATTAGTACCTCTCAAGGTGGTGGGTTTGTGGAATGACTCAAACTTAAGTCCTGCAGGAACAAGCGAGGAAAATGCCCATCTCGACAGACCTGACTATTGTGGCATTAGTGGTTTGTGAATGTGTGCACTGATGCCCACGAAGTTACTTTACAAATATCCAGGATAGGCACTCTGCATGCTAATGCAGTAGTAGCAAGTTTGGTTGTGGTGGAATGAGCCTGTAGGACTTCAGGAGGATGCTTCCTTTTTTTTTAGAGGATGCCTTTTAGCAAATGCATAGCAGGTCCTAATGCAGAGTACTATCCATCGAGAGATGGTCTTTTTATGCACTGCCTTGCCTGTCTTTGCCCAAACGGAACCCCACAAAGAGCTATTTTACATTGCTCACTGAAATGCACTTGCGCAGGAAGTGGCTGATACTTTCTCCTACTAGGAGGCTGGGTGAAATAAGGGCAGGGGCAGAATATTGAGAAGAATGCTGTCTCAGGCCAGGCCATCATCTGCAGGAACCAATGACCAGAACTTAAAAAGGCAGGGAAGACTACTGTGCGGGTGATGGGAGCTATAGCGGTCTAGACATCAGGCCCCTCGCATATCCCCTAAAAGAACAAATTGTTGTTGGGATTACCAGGCCACAGGCCTAGAGAGCGTGTCTTGGCTCAGCATTCTTTAATAGTTTACACAGTAGAGTCCAACTTTTATCTAAACTGGTGGGAGCCATCAAAAAGCATGTCCATTAAGGATGCCCAGAGGTCCCCCGGAGAAGCCTGTGGACCTCATCTATGTGTGCTGCTGTCAAAGCACCACACTAGTTCACACAGCCCTGCTTAGACAATCTGTGGTGTTTAGGCGGGAACGGATAGCAAACTTGACCGCATTCCAACTATCTTGAATAGTTTGGGCTGATGAAGGAAGAAGTTCTTCTGGGGCCGCAGGTAAGATGTTACCAAGCATGTCCCAAAGTGCGTAAATTTAGTGCCCTTGTAGGCAGCTCGCATTAACTGACCTCAGGGATTGACTGGGCAAGGAAAACATATACTTGCCAAAGGTGTCCACTCATTTCAACTCAGTCAGGGTGATTATTTGGAAAGCCATTAAGGTTTACTTTACTGATGGATATCCATACCACCGTGCTCTCCAGATGCTAGTTCAAAACATTGGGTCTCTTGGAGCAGGTCTATGATGACGGAACACTTGTCGGATGACTGGGGGCCAGAACATGGCATAGCCAAAGTGCCTAACAGTGTGTCGTCGGTAAGGCATTAATTAAAGGGCAAAAGCAGTTTGGTTAGTGCTTGAACCTTCATAGTCAGAAGGTGAAGGTCAAGGACTTCAGCAGCCTTTCTAAATACTGTGGCGAAGGAAGTAGTACTCACCTCTGTCAATGGTCCAAGAGGACAACAAACCCAATGCCCAATGAGGTGTCCAGTCCACTGGCCTCCTTTAATATGTACTAACTGTCCCAACCATTGTGGCTGGCTCTAATCAGAGTCTGAGCCAAAAGGCTTGTGTAATGTAGGTGCAAGGCTGCATGGTAGTACCTCCTGCATCGATGAACAAGGTGATGGCATGGGCTCTGGCACCAAGCCAGATGCCAGTA
Organism: Calotriton arnoldi; assembly: GCA_963921515.1. Lineage (NCBI taxonomy): Eukaryota > Metazoa > Chordata > Amphibia > Caudata > Salamandridae > Calotriton > Calotriton arnoldi. The sequence continues at coordinate 45,583 of CAWUFW010000083.1, forward strand.
GAGAACCCAAGGTGGGTTTTAGTGGTCCAAACGGTGTGGAGGGCTAACCCTCCGACTCTGTTAAGACTGTAGGACCCTGCGGATCCTTGGTGCCCAAAGGGGTGCCAGAGGGAACCAGAAACGTGCCTCAGGAAAGGCTTCAACTTTCTGTGAGGTCACTCATGGGTAGGGCTTAATTTTTTATCAAATGAGTGCTGGTGCCCAAAGCTCTGCTCAGAGACCCGCACCCTGTGCTTTTAAATGATGGTGCGCTGAATACCAAGTTTTCATGGTCTTTAATTCACCTCCGGCCTCTTTAAGCCAGTGCCAGACAATGCCTTACCCTTCATCTCATTCTTGCCAGTCCTGCTTTCTCCCTTTGCGATGGTTTTTCAGTCTTTCTCAACCTCCTTCTTCCCCCTTTCTGCGTTTTTCCCTCTATTGATATGGGTCAGTACCTGATGAGGAACAATAAGTCCCTGTCCCCAAAGCTCAGTGCCGGTGGGCACCACTGGCTCAAATGAAGTACTGCCCATGGGCCCCGGATCTGTGGGTGCAGCAGAACCAGATAAGGAATCGTCTCCTTGGTGGAACAGGAGTGAGACCGAGAGGAACACGGTCACCCTCATGTCTTCCTAAGGAGAGGCGGGATATGGCAAAGTCTTGCGTAGACTTCCGGGGTTTCTTATTCGACTAACCAGAAAACTTTGATCGCGAGGAAAATTGGCCCTGGAACAACATTGGGAGCCACAGCGGGACAGAGAAATCATCCCTCATGGAACCAACTGATAGGGGCACTTTTTGTTCAGCACCGTAGTGATGCACACCAACGATGGACATTACCAATCTGGGGAAGATCTCGTCAGTTACTTTTGGAAAAGGTTCTTTAGTAAGAGATGACTGTGCTTCTGCCCTCACGCTGAGGTTGCCCGCATGGTGGGCTGCCCCTGGTAAACCCACCACCAAAAGCAAACGGCCTGATGAGGCGCAGTCTAAACACCCACACCATCCTTTACGTGGATATATGTAGGAAGCTGGCTCTGTATATACTATACCAAAGTGAGGTATAGTGTGCACAGCGTCCAGTGGATCCCCAAAGGTAGGCAGAGAGTAAGGTTCTATCTAACTTTACCTCTATTTGTGGTAGTGTAGTCGAGCAATAAGGCAGTATCAGAGGACAGTGTTAAGCATTTGTTGTACACACTCAGTCAGCAAATGAATTCACACACTCAAAGACTAACTTCAGACCAATTGTTTTTGTATAAAAATATTCTTTTAGTTATTTTATTTTCTAGAACCAAGCAAGCCTGGTACAGGTAAGCAATAAGTACTTTACAGTAATAATGCAATTAAAATACAGTTTGAATGATAATTGTATATGCACTTTGATTTGATTTACAGTATGGATGCAGAGAAATGCAATAGTTAGTAATTGCAGTACATAAGACTTGAATAGGCTTTTTAGTAAAATAGCAGGTAAGTAACTTTTGAGATTACTAGGTTTACACAGAGTAGTATACCTAGATACTACTCTGGGACATTTCCTGAAAACAGGTAAGTAAAATCGTTTTTGTTAGATTATGCAATTTTAAAGAATTTCTTTAGTTTCTCAAACTCCACACTTAGAAACTTTTCACAGAAAAACAGTCAATGTTATCCTATGGGGGAAAATAGTGTTATCGGTTTTCAGGTAAGTATTTGGTAGTGGGAGTTGAGGTTCTGGGGGTAGACTCAGGGGTCCCCCAGGGTCAAGGGTGCACTCTAGTTACACAGCGGCACTAGGGCGGCCGGGTGCAGAGTGCTTAGGCCCAATGTTATCCAATGGGGGATATGGGGCCTCCAGTTGGTGGCTGCTGACTAGCAGGCCACTTGGCTGGGGGAGCAAAGCTCCTGGACTTTAGCTCAGGGCAAATGGGGAAACAAAGTAGCACCAAAGCTGCACCCTCAGCGGCACTAGGACGGCCGGGTGCAGAGTGCTGTTTCGACGTCGGACGCCCTGTTGTTTTCAATGGAGAACCTCCGGTTTGGAAAGACACTGCAGGCTTGGGGACGAAGGTCTTCTGGGTGCGACCACCACTTCGAGAGGTAAGTTGGGAAGTTAGGGGTTGGTTAGGCACCGTTGGTTTGGGCACACAAGGCCGTGGGGCGTCGGGTGCAGGGGTGCCTTTTGGGGTCGGATCTTCTTACCAGCTCCTGGTCGCGGTTAGGGGGGCCTTCTGGATTTAGACTGCAGGCGTCGGCTGGAGGCAGGTCAAGGGTCGCCGGATCTCTGGTCAGGATCGCCGGGGTGACCTCCTCGTGGTGTTTGCCCACTCGAGCTTGGGCCGTGGACGGCAGGTGCAGAGTGGGGCGGATCCGCGGTGTCCGGCTGGAGCCAGAGGTTGCAGATGAACAAATCCGGTGTTCACAGGAGACAAAGTCTTTGTGCTTGAAGGCAAGCAGGTCCTCCGGGGTTTTCGAGGTTGCTGGCTGCAGGACACACCGGGATTTCGCAGGAGCAGGTTCGAGGGGGAGACAGGCCGGTAGGACTGGGGCCAAGTCAGTGGGCGTCTTACACTTGGTTAGCTGCTGCACGGCTGTTCGGTCCTTCTTCTTCTTGTAGTTTCTTCTTGTCTGAGGAAGCAAGGTTCAGGGGTGCCCCTAAATACCGCCTATTATGCCACCCTCTAGTGGGAGGGGGGCATGAGCCTGTCCCTGGTTGGCTGAGTCACCCCATCTTCAAGGTGGCATGGACTGAGAGTTGTGCTTCACCTCACCTCCCCCACCTGAGGGGTGGAGTTGGCAGAGGTGGGCACACCTCTCTTCCCCACTTGTTTTTCCCGCCGGTTCTCCAGCCCAAAGTGTGGGTCAGAACCAGTGGGGACCAGTTGCTGAGAGCAGCAAGTAGCCTGGGGAAGCTCACAAAGGCGGCAAGCCTTTGAAGCCTCCCCTTCGTGAACCCTGCCCATCCTGTGGGAGGAGGCTTGGCACCTCGTCCCAGGATGTGCATTGTTTCAGGCCCCAGAGAGCAGCAGGCTCTCGACCCAGGGGTCCAGAAACATGTCCGGTGGTGGCAGCTGAAAGCAGCCACTCAGCCTGGACACTAGAGGTGGGATAGTTTTCAGGGTGCATCTCTAAGATGCCCTCTGTGTGCATTTTTCATTAAATCCCACACTGGCATCAGTGTGGGTTTAATGTGCTGAGAAGTTTGATACCAAACTTCTCAGTTCAGTGTAGCCATTATGGTGCTGTGGAGTTCGTAATGACAAACTCCCAGCACCATATACTCTTAATGACAGCACTGCACTTACAATGTCTAAGAATGGACTTGGACACTGTAGGGATACAGGGCTCATGCACCTGTACCCTCACCACTGGTATAGTGCACCCAGCTAGAGGGGTGACTGATCTATGCCAGGGCAGTGGGTTGTAGGCATGGCACACAGGGATGTGTGCCATGTCGACTCTTCACTTTGTTCTGCGCCAAGACACGCAGCCTGCAAAGGCAGTGTGTGAGTGTCAGGGTACAGGACCTCTAAGGGTGCCACAATAAGTGCTGCAGCCCTTAGAGGCCTTCTCTGGACACAGTGCCCTGGGTACCTGTGGTACCATTTACCAGGGGCTGACCTGTGGCCAGAGATGCCAATTGGGTTTAGGTTTCAATTCAGTTTTAGGGAAAGAACATAGGCCCTGGGTACCTGACTAGCAGGACTCCAGGGCACACTCAGTCAAAGCACATCAGCAATTCAGCAAAAAGTGGGGGCAACCATGCAGAAAGAGGGCACTTTCTCACGATATAATGAATGGGGGCTGTGTTATTCGATAGGATCTTGATGGTGCTGCCCAAGATGAAAGAGAGAAATGCCTTAAGGGCAAGACGAAACCTGCAAAACCGGCACATTTATGTGCAGCTGTTTTGAAAAGGATAAGATTACAAGTAATGGGTTCATATTTGCCCTCAAATGGGAACCAAACACCCCACTGTAGTGCTTGACTCTCTCAGGGGAGCGGTCAAATCCTTCTTCGGTGGACTTTTTTTTTTTTCTCCATGCTTTTGAACATATTTTGCTCCTGGTGGCGAGCCCTACCCACCTGGAGCACATTACTAGGGCCTCCTGGCCTCCAAGGTGTAATTCCTTACAGGGAGCTGGTTACACTGGCTCCCTGCACTAGCCTTTCACCTTTTTCCTCCTCTGGGGGTTATCTCCTCACTGGTGCAGAAGTCCTGTTCTTCCCCCCCCCCCCCCCAACTAGTCCTTGGGTGGTGTAAGGGGACCAGCTTTCCTGGACCTGGGGAGAGCCCCACAAGTCCTGGGGTCAACTGTAGTCAGAATCCTTCATCCAGATGGATATCAGGGGTTCCTCCTTCCAGTTGTCCATAGCTGTTGCCTCCAGTTCTAGTGTCCAGCAGAAAAACACAACCAGGAGAGAGCTCCCCCCATTGCGCAACACCTTTTAAGTGAGGGCGGAAGGTTCTAGCAGTGCAGCACCTCTGGCCTATCCTGGGGTGCCACATCACCTCTCCGCCCCGGTATCAACCCTCCTGCACAAAATGCTGGGACAATTCAAAATGGCGTCACCCAGGAGTCACTAGTCACATCTCCTCTGGGGGCCTCAGCTCTGCCCCTTGCTGACATCACTGCCAGGGCCTTTCAGATCAAAACTTCAAAGGGAGCTCCCCTCCTGTGTTGGCCTAAGTGGTTTGAGCTTCCTTCTTTGTTCAGTGGACTTGGGATGGCAAATCCCTGATCCAGTATGACAACTGATTGATGCAGATCCTTCATCTCCACCCCTTTCATCCTCAGGCGCTGAGTGAAGCACTGTTATTTGTTCCCTTTGTGTGGGAGAGGCGTTTGTTCCTGCTGCTGGAGAGAAATGTAATTAAGTTGGCACAGTAGGGTGACAAAAGACCTGGTCTCTGATCCTGAGCTGAGCCAGAGAAATAAGACCATCCTGGATGACCCATTAGCTGTACAGATATCTTCTTGCAACTCCCATATTTGGGTTTGGCATTCAGATTTCACCCCAATTCGATGCATCACTGTTTTCTGTAGGCCAATGAGAAGCAAGGCAGCACTCTAAGGCTGTCTTCCCCATAGGTGTATAACGGAGTGCCACTGCAGACAAGACAGTAAACCACACTGATTTTCCCTCCGAGTGTACACTAACATAAGGAGGCCGAACCCAGGTCAATATCCAATACTGGAAAGTCCCCTCTGCGCCAGGCTACCTGTGCCCAGTTACCAGGCTGTGCACGACTGGAGTCTCCCACGCGCAGCCCTCCCATGTGTGCACACGCGTTCACATGTAACCAGCCAAGTGCCTCTTACTCTTCCTGCGTTGAGGCGGCCTTATCTTAAAATGGGGACACTGGCGGTAAACACATGCAGTCCATCTACCGTGAGCATACAGTGGGTGAGTTACCAGTCGTGAGGCTCTTCCAGAGTAAAGATATCAAAAACCAGGTGATCAAAAAGCGAAAAATCTGGGTGGATTTGATGGGCAGAAGCTATTGCCTCACACCATGCCATAACGATTCTCAAATGAGCATTTGTAATGACGGCCTTAGCCTGTGGAGCCCTGAAGGGATAACTAGCAATTAGGATGAAAGGACGCATACATCGATGGAAGTTCTGGAGAACATCTGTACCAGAGCCAATGTCATCTTAGTCACCACTAGAGAGGCCCTCATACACCAACTGGTGAAGCACCAACAGGTTGCACAATACCATCAAGCCCAGCAGGAGTAGGACTTGCAGAACTGAGATCACAGCCAGATTGAAAAACATTGCAATCATATCATGAACATCAGCATTCCTCTAAGAAAGAGGCAAACCCCACAGACAGGTTGTAAGCAACATTACAGCTAAGAATGCCAATTTCAGTGACGGAACGAGTTGGAACTACTGAGTGATGATTGTAAAATCCAAGTCATACAGAAAGGTAAAGGTGCTCTGAACATGTTCTGTTGGGCAGGCCCAGCTCTCCCCATGCTGCTGCATCACTCTTGCTCCTGTCTTCTACTTGCTTTTCTCTCCTGTTTTTGAGTGCCTTCTAGCTTTTTCCTCATTTTCACTGCTTTCTCCTTGCTCCCCCCCGTTTTTTGAGTGCCTTCTCCTTGCTTTTCCCTCGTTTTTACTGCCTTCTCCTTGCTTTTTGCCCTGTTTTTTGAAGTGCCTTCTCCTTTTCCCTCGTTTTCACTGCTTTTTCCTTGCTTTCCTATCAAGACCTGTCTGTTCGAATGAGCCTGGATACCCTGTTGGGTGATCACCAAATAGTGTCTGCCGAAAGTGACCAAACCTATTGAGCACAGTATCAAAGGCTAGAGACTAAAAAAATTAAAGTGTGTCAGAACAATTGAGGTGGGGAGGCTCCCCAGCAAGCACTCTAGTGAACCACTGTTAATACATATGACGTTTCACCAGGTTTTCAATAGGCATACTGAGGTGCCCTTTGTTTTCATATTCCCTTTCTTCAGCCAGGCAAGAATCTCTGCCTTTAAAATTGAGGCATTTGTCAGAAAGCACTTCCTGATAGTAGGTGGGCTGTCGGGTGAGAAGGACAGGAAGGAGAGGACGTAGCCATTACAGATGAGCTGAAGTATCCAGTGATCAATTAGGTTGTATGACAGAGGCAAGCAGGGTAAAACCACGCGTGCCTCTATCACGCAGCCCAAACCACGAATGCGTCTTAACTACGTATTCCTTTACCATGCATGCTTTTACCCTGCAATTTTGTTGTAAAGGCATGATTGGTAAGAGGGTATGCGTGGTTAAGATCGCCACAACCCCGACTCCCCAACCCTTAGCCCTAAAATTCTCTCCCCCTACCTCGCCCCCCCTCCCCACCCTGAGGCCTAAAACCTGCCCTGCCCTTAAAACTACCCCTGCCCTTCCCCTTAGGCCTAAAACCCTGCCCACTACCATAAACTACCCGGACCACAGCCCCCGCTCCCTGAGCCCTAAAACTTACCCCCACGCTGTCCATAAATTACCCCAACCCCTTCCACTGCCATGAGGCCTAAAAACCCTGCCCCCAATTAAAAAAGTACCCCGACTTTCCCAGCCTGAGCTCTAAAACCGCCCCCACTCCTAAAAACTCCCTCCCAAACCCAGGCCCTAATCTAAAACTACCCCGACTCCCTCCCCTGCCCTAAAACCTTGTCCCCTTCAAAAATACCCCGACCGCCCGCCCTGAGCACTAAAAGCGACCTCCACCCCTAAAACGACTCCCCGCCCCCCCAGCCCTACTTACCTGTCCGCTTTCTCTTCTGCTCCCCGCCCATACTGAACACTAGACCGCTATCTGCCATAACCACGCATATGCGTGGTTAAAGCGGATGCGTGATTTAGGCAAGCGTGGTTACGCTTGCAGGGAAACGCTGCGCGTGGCTCTGCCCGCATTGTTCCGGCTATTGTCTGATCCACTGTGATCATCGCCCAATTAGTGGTGAAGTGGGAGACACCACCCACCTCCAACTACCTGAAGCTGGTGGTGGAGTAGAGTCAAAAATGTATTTAGATGGTATTTCCAGCAGCAGACCAGGGGAACAGGATCTGCTGCTGTTACTGCTAGTGATATTGGTGTTCTTCCCCTACCCAAAGAGCAACAAATTTGATGTGGGGGTCTCGACTGACTGGGAAGGTTGCAGTTGCTGTAAGGGTTGTCCTCACCAGATACACCAAAAGGGATTGAGCAAACGCCCCACGGAGCTTCCGGAGAGGATTTGCCTTCCCTTCAACGAGGCATTGCATTTTAGGGTATGTCCAGTAGTGCTACTGAAACATCTTCAGAAAAGCCTGTGGACCACAGCCAGGCATGGCAGCGCAAACTATCTGCCCGGCCATGGATCGAGTCACCATCCAGACAAAATCCAGTCCTTACTTCACAATCTGCTTGGAGATGTACAAACCATCAGACCTGAACCGAGACAGGCTCATTCATGCTCATTCATGTGGTGAGCAGAACGATTATGGCAGTCTTAGCCAATTTCTACAAAGCGTGGCTGTATCAGCCAAAACGATGTGTGGTGATGGCAGTGCAAAGAACAAGGCTACCTGATGCAAAGACTTCTCTGCCCATAGAGTCAAGCCTTTTGGAATCACAATCTACAAAAGTGGTAGGTAAAGCATCAACAAAAAGTCTTTGAGTCAGAAGGTGCATGTCTATTGTTTTGAGCAATTTGGCTGTGGACTCCCAGATCAGAAAAGCATTCCAGAACAGGATGGCTATAGGAGATTTTCGTCAAAATATTGGAACTTTGTGTCAGCAGTGAGCAAAGGGAATTTTAGTGCCGTCACTGCTTTTTGTACCTCAGAGGTAAATGAACAAACGTCAGATGATGGACCCAAGGAATAAGGAATGTTGACATTTGGAGAAGTATGAAGGCCACTTGCACCAAGAAAAAGACCAGCATTTTCACTACAAGAATTGAAGATGTCAACCTGCAAATTGTTTTCTTGAGTGCCCAAATTCCAAATTTGGCATTTCCATTTATTTGATTGAAAAGGTTCTTCATCCAGGCCAACTTCTGGGCCATACAGCAGTGTTGTGTTAGCGATATATCAAAAAAGGTTAGAAACTTTCACCACTCAGATAATGTCTGCTGACTTTGATGGTGGAGCCAATGCTAAAATCAGCACAGATGGCATGGCAGGTGAATCGGAGGTAGCATCGAAGGCATAAGGGTCAACGCATTAGTAAGTGGAAGCTACCTCGTAAGCACCACCACGGCTGGAGTCAGTGGAGGCATAGTCGGATGGGGTTGAAAGTGCTGGTATCTCTACATTTGCATGATGGGTCCACCATTAGGGAATGGCCCAAAGGGGTAGCAGTACCATCCTGAAAAGATAAAAAATTGCCCATAAAAAGGCCTCGATATAGTAAGTGCAGATTGAGTCGGAAACTGCCATTTCATCTTCTTCAGAATAGGGATCATTTCTCATGATGAGAAACACATTGACATTGAGTCAATGAACAGCCACAGAACAAGGACCATTTCCTTGAGGAAGAAGAAGACTTCTGTTTCCTAGGGAGTTTGTGTGTCTGTGATCCTTGGGAGGCACTGCTTGCAGTCCATGGACTTACCTGAAGAGAAGAAAAAAGACCACTAAGGAATGTGCAAACAGGCCTTAAACAATGACATTCTGGTCTCCCACTCTGAGATAACCTTCAACTACATTGAGATCAATACTCTCAGGCTGAGGGCTCATGGTCAGATCCTAGACACTACATAAAGAGGTCTTGTACTCTGATAAGGACATTTCGAACATTAACAGTGCTTAAACCCGGTCACCTAAGGAGGTGTCATTTAACTTACTTGCTGTTGATTAGCAGAGTGAAAGGAAGAAGAGCTCCAGACATGCATCACTGAGGCACTGAAAAAGAGACAGTAGTGCGCCAGCCCGCGAAAACATAAGTAGCCTGACACTGTCACATTTGGGGCTGATAAAGCCAAACAGCAGCCATGTGGGGCAAACTTGGTTGAGACCAGTGTGCAAATTCCTAAAGGGAATGTAGAGAGTCTATTTCACAGAATAGGGAAGTGGGAGAGTCGGTGAAGAATGTGAGGTTAGATAGTCCTTACCAAAGGTAAGTAACTTGTTCTTCTGATAGAAATTTCTAACTGCAGATTCCTCCCCTTTAGAAAAGATAACTAAATACCTCCTAGGAGGTGGGTCTGTGAACTAGCTCAAACTAAAAAGTCCTGAAGGAGACTGAGTGGGGAAAAGTGCCCATCCAGGCAGACATGGTTATTTAGGCAATAGTGCATCCTGAACGTACTGAGTGACGTCCAGTAGCAGCCAGAGAGATGTCTAGAACAGGCAGATCACTATCAGCCTGGGCACTGGTAGAATGAGGCTCAAAGCCTTCAGGGGGCTGCTTTTGGGCGAGTGACTAACAGATCGTAATGCAGAGTATGATTCAGCACATGATGGTCCATTTCTGCGCAGCCTTGCCCTTCCTTCCTCCAGAGAATCCGATGTAGAGCTGATCATCTATCTGGTGTATCTTGGTACAATAAATGTAGAAATGGAGAGCCCTTTTCAGGTCCAGCGGATTAAGTATTTCCTTCTCCTCAGTTGGTGAGGTAGAGCTAAGAACGCAGGACGGTTGATGTTCCGGCCAATATGAAAGGGAGTCACCACCTTCAGAACCAAGGAGGCTCGAGTCCGTATTATGTGGTGTGGGATGATGTTATGGAGACAAGAAATACTGTTTAGAGTGTAAGGAACCAAACACAACAACTGTGGAGATGCAGGAGGAATGTGAGGACCAAATTCAAGTCCCATTGGGTCATAACAAATGGAATTATGGGGTGAAGGAGGACATATGCTGTAACACTCTAAGGAAACTCATCAAAACTGGTGATTTTCAGCATAATGGCTGACCCAGCAACCGCAAAAAGGCTGAAAGAGCTGACAGATACTCTTTAACGGTGCCCAAAGCAAGACCTTCGAGCCAACACAAACAATACAACTTCAGACAGCTTGGCAGGGAGTGGGTTGATCTGTTTGGAAGTGCACCAGGTCACAAACTTATTCCAATAGCAAGAGTATATAGATCTGGCTGAGGCCCGTCTGGCTTCCAAAATAACAATATTGGGAGGAAATTCATAAAGCACTCCCATACCTCCGCTCAATGTCCAAGCATGCAAGAGACAGTTCTGCAGGTTCCGGTGCAGAATGCAGCCCGCTGCTAGGACAGAACATCCTCCCGAAGAGGTAGCCTGATCGGAGGACAGATGCTCATGCCCAGGAGTTTGGGCCAGGTCGATCCTGATCTTCAGAACTCTGGTCAGAAGAGGTATCGGCGGAAAGGTGCACAAGAGTCCCAAGTTCCAGTCGACGCATAACAAGTCTCCGCTCGATAGGCACCTTGGAACGAGCAAATGTGCTGACATTGACTGCTCTTGGCGGTGGCGAAAAGATCGAGGTAGGGTTCTACCCATTCGTGGAAACGAGAAAAATTAGCCAGGTGGAGTACCACCAGAAATATCCCTTGGGGTCTAACCATGAACTCGGATGCAAAGCCTCCTGGCACAGGGGCCACAACCCCACTCTGCCTTTCTTGTTGCAGGACGACATGGCAGTGGTGTTGTCCGTGAGCACCTGCATCAACTTTCCTTTGATGGTAGGCAGGAAGGCTTTTAATACCAAGTGGATGGTCTCAGCTCCAAAACATTGATATGAAGCTGGACTTCCACCAGAGACTAGAGGCCTCTGATCTCCACCTCTCCCAGAGGGCTACCCCAACCCAAAAGCGATGCATTGCTCAACACTGCTAGCTTTGGGTGTGGTAAGGAGAGGGGTTTATTGCTGACCCAATCGCAGTCACACAGACACCACTGCAGATCTTTAGCAGTTTCCTCCTAAATCCAGAAAAGATCCCCGTTGCTGTACCCACTGGGAATTCGGAGCCATGTAGCATGCTTGACCAGGAGGATGCTGGAGGCCATCAGTCCCACCAGCCTCAGTCTCATCCTCACTGATATCAAGGACAGAGGCTGAAATACTGGAATCATACCCCAAATGTCCAGGACACTCCTCTCCAAGGGATAGGCGCGACCATGCAGTGTCCAGAATGGCTCCTATGAAGGGGAGCATCTGAGAAGGATTCAGGTGCGACTTCGGCACATTTATAATGAACCCCAAAGATGTAAGGATGTTCACCATAGTACAGAAGTGCTTGGTGACTGCCTGGGGTGAATCCACCTTCAGCAGCCAGTCTTTGAGGTACAAGGAAAGCTGGGACCCAGACCTCCCTACATGTACTGCTACAATCGCTATTATTTTTGTGAAAACCCAAGGGGCGCTGGTAAGACCAAAAGAGCACAGCGAATTGAACAGCTTCCTACCACTACCTGCAGTTCACAGTACGCTTGTGGCAATCCCTGAACTGCAAATAAAGCCTCTGGGCCTGCAGGGCGGGGATGTGGAAATAAGTGTCCTGAAGATGCAGCACTACCCATCCAGTCTCCTGGGTCAAGGGTAAGCATTTTAAACGCATCTTTCAGCAGAAAAGAATTGAGAGAGCGAAGATCTAAAATGGGACGAGGACCTCACCCTTGTTCAGTACCAAGAAGGAATAACAACCACAACCAGCTTCTGGCGCTGGCAGCCTCTCTTTGGCCAACACAGCCTGCACTTCCTGCTTCAAGACGGCCCTCCATCATCTAGTCTGGGGATGGTGGAAGGTGCTGCGGAGTCTCGAGAAATGGTAAGGCGCAACCCCGCCTTACCATCGTTCCTCCAACAGGGTGGCTGTGTGTAGTCAAGGGCATGCTAAAGAGGCTTTGGGGGCAGCAGCTGGGAAGGTAGAAGACGGTCCCTGTCGCCCTCTCCTGCGGGTACCACAGCAACAAAAATGCTGGAGTGACTGCTATACCTGTTGGGGCTGTGGATGATGCTGGAAGTTCCTACCAAAGCCACAGAGGGGGCAAAACTGTTGGTGCAGCTAACACAGAGAAGCAGAAAAGCCCAAGGAGAGTGCTGTGGTCCTGCTATACTTTAAGAGCTCCAGGGCTGTGTCTACCCTATCCCCGAAAAGACGGGACTTGTCAAATGGCATGTCCAAGAGACTAGCCTGGAGGTCTCCTGAAAAGCCAATGGGACGCATCCAAGCGAACCTGAGGAGGGCCACACTAGTGCCAATAGCCCTACCAAGGAAGTCAATATTACCCAGCCTATAGCAAATGGTAAATGTGGCTCTTTCGTGGCTGTCCTGCATAGTCTGGTAAAGGATAGTACAGTCATCTTCCAGAACCATGGACAAAACCTGGGCTACTGAGTTTCACAGGGCGAGAGAGTAACAGCCTAATAGGCAGCTGGCATTTATAGAGCACAGGGTCAGACTTGGGATGAAAAAAAACTGCAGTCTTCCAAAAGTTTACATCCTCTTCTATTCATTGTTGGGGAGTAGTGGGAAACAAATTTGGGTTTAATTTGCCGGGCAAAGTCTGCACACAGAGCTCAGGTGTAAGGTGTTGGGTAAGAAAACCTGGGTCACCCGGAGCAGCACGATGGTGCCTGGCAACCTGCTGATTAACCTGTGAGAATGAGCAGGGCTTGGTACAGGTGTACAGAAGAGTATTGGTCTGAGCACCATTAAATAGAAGGAGGGGCTCAGATTCTGTTTAGCCAGGACAAAGCATCGCAGTCAGTATGTTAGTCATAGCTTCTTCTTGGTGTAGCTTAGAAACATCACACCCAGCATTATATTCACCATTATCAGAATACGTTCCAAATAGTTCATGAATGACATGAGCCCTTCGCAGGAGCAAAGGCACAGTGTCAGATTCTGATGTGTGCCCAAAAGGTTGCAGCTCTGCAAAACCAGCTCACGGCTGAGGTCGGGCAGCACCAACTTGGCATAGTACAGTATTATTGGTTGGCCATCGTCGGTCGAAGTCGATGGCACCAGCAGATGTGTCTGTGGATCACGTTCCAGCATAGGTTGTGGTGCTGGAGAGGGAACAGGTGGCAAAATCGGTTAGGAGCCAGGGGCAAATCCAGTGTCTCCAGCTTGCTTGGAGGGCAGACCTACAAGCGGAAGAGGAGGCCTCTTAGGTCCTTGGGGGGGAGAATGTCTTTTCTGGTAAAGACCAGCTAGTCGCAGATTCTTTACCTTAGAATTACCCCCAGGCTTCAGACTTGATCTGGAAATTGTTTGCAGCAGAACCGCTGAGCGCCTGTAGGTGGCGTCGTCAGAGTCATTAGCCCTAGAAGTGGCGTGCGCGATGCCTACATATGCACCACCCCAGCGTGCTGTCAGTTTCTTTTCCCGACTCTCCATGCCCAGAGCGCGGAGCCACATACAACACTGACCACTGGTGTGTAAAACGAGTGCCCTGCAAGTAAAATAGATCTGTCCCTAGAAAACTGTTCGCCGAGCATGGTGGATGGGTGTGTCAGTAAGGAATCTGCAGCTAGGTAAGTGTCTCTACCAGATAAGGAGTCACAGAACGCAAGTAACTTGATCATCTGACCGAGACTTCTAGCTGCATATTCCTTACCTTAGAATAGATGCCGAAGCAATAAAGTCACCGGAGGTGGGTCTGCGAAACAATTTCACACCATAAAATCCTGCACGACTTAACAGGCAAAGTGCCCATTCTGACGGAATTGACTGTCCAGACAGTAGTGCTTAGGGAACGTGTGAAGAGAGGCCCACATTGCCGCCTGGTAGATGTCCAGAACTGGGCCTCCGCGTGCTAACGCAATGGTTGCAGCCTTTGCTCTGGTGGAATGAACACGCAAACCCTCTGGGGGTTGCTTCTTGGCTAATGTATAGCATATTTTAATGCAGAGCATGAACCATTGGGAAATGATTCATTTCTGCACGGCCTTTCCTTTCTTGGCTCCAACATACCCCACTAAGAGTCGGTAGTTCAACTGGAACTCTTGAGCGGTCAAGATACAAAGAGAACACTCTTTTTGGGTCCAGTCATTGAAGGCGCTCCTCTTCCTTAGAGGGATGCGGCAGAGGACAAAAGGTAGGCAGAATGATGGATTGGCCTACATGAAAGGGAGGGAGTGACCACCTTTGGGAGGAAGGAAGCTTTGGTGCGAAGGACTAGCTTGTCAGGAAGATGTTGAGGTAAGGAGGCTTGGATGACAAAGCATGGAGCTCACTGACCATCCGGGCAGAAGTTATGACCACTAGAAAGGCTGTCTTGACTGTAAGGAGCCTCAGAACAGTTGTGTAATGGCTCGAAAGAAGCGCACATCAGAATGGGGAGTACTAAATTAAGGTACCAATGAGGCATTATGAAGGGTGCAGGTGGGAACATGTGTTGGAGACCTTTCAAAAACCTATGCACAACAGGAGATTGGAATAGAGATGGCTCATCTGGGAACCGCAGAAAGGCTGAGATGGCAGAAAGACAGCCCTTTAAGGTGCCCAAAGCAGAGCCTGCTGGGCAAGAGATAGACTAAATAGAAGGACTTGGGAAAGGGGGGCAGAAAGAAGGTCAGCCTGTTTTTCTGCACATTATGCCACAAACTTGAACCATAGGCAGGCAAATAGCAACTTTGTGGAGGGACACCTGGCTGTCAAGATGACATTGAAGATTTCGGGCAGAAGGTCGAAAGCTGTCAACTGTTCTTGCTCAATGTCAACTCATGAGGGCAGAGCATTGACAGGTTCGGGTGGAGAACCCGCCCCTGTTGCTGCAACAGAAGATCTTCCTGAATGGGCAGCCTGATCGGAGAAACGATGGCCATGCTCTACAGCTCGGGATACCAAATTCTCCGAGTCCAGTACAGAGTCAGAAGAATGACTAGCGCACGGTTGTTCCTGATCTTCTTAAAAACTCTGGGCCGATGTGGTGTGGGCAGAAAGGTGTACAGGATGTCTGAGCTCCACTTGCGATGAAGTGTCTCAGAGCAAGAGCCGCCTTGGAAACTCTGCGGTGGTGAACAGATCTCACCAAGGCTCTACCCACTGCTGAAAGAGACCTTGCACCACCTCTGGATGGAGACGCCATTTGTGATCTGCTTCAGCTGAGTCTGTCCGCCCTGGTGTTCTGAGAGCCCACTAGCTGTTTACCCTCCATCTAGGGATGCCCTGCTGTTCTAGCTATGTCTAGATGCACAAGGCCTATTGACAAAGGGTCCATGACCTCACCCCACTCTGCCTGTTGGAGTACCACACAGTGGTGGTGTTGTCCGTGAACACCTGCACTAGCCTTCCCTAGATGGAGGGTAAAGGCTTTCAATGCCAGCCACATCACTCAGAGCTCCAATAAATTGATGCGGAGCCCGGATTCCGCCACAGACCAGAGGCCTCTGATCTCCACCTCATCCCAGGGCCACTACGGTCCGATCTGGTTGGGGAAGGGGGGGGGGAGGGGAGGTGGTCCTGCCTCTGACCAAATCGACGTTAATTACCCACCACTGCCGATCTTTATCAGTACTCTCAGAAATCTGGACCATGTCGGAGAGATTTCCCTAATGCTGCGTCTACTGGAGCTTCAGGTCCTACTGCTGAACCAGCATATGCCAGCGGGCATATGTCACAAGCAGGATGCAGGAGGCCATGAGGCCCAGTAGCCTCAGAGTCAGTCTCGCCGACACCCAGGATAGAGGCTGAAGAACAAATTACTTACCTTCGGTAACGATATATCTGTAAGAAACATAGGTTAGTTATAGATTCCTTACCTTAGAATTACCCCCAGGCATCAGACTGGATCAGGAAAGTTTTTCGTCAGCAGTACCCCTGCGCGACGGAAGGTGGCGTCGGTCGACTCCGCTTTCGTCGTGGTCACCGGGATGACGTCGCGGTAGCTACATAGACGCCGCCCTCGCACGCCGACGTCCGTTCTGTACACGACTTTCCACGCCAGAAGCGCAGAGCCATGCAAGACACTGACCACTGGTGCACAAAACTAGGGCCCTGAAAGGAAGTCCTTAACCCTAGAAGTCAGTTTGCAGAACGGGGAGGATGGGTGGGGCGGTAAGGAATCTATAACTAACCTATGTTTCTTACAGATATATCGTTACCGAAGGTAAGTAACTTGTTCATCTGAAAGAAACAGTTAGTTATAGATTTCTTACCATAGAATAGATACCCCAGCAATACCAACCCCGGAGGTGAGTCTGCGAACCAAGTTCACACCAGAAAGCCCTGGAGAACAGAACGGCCAAAGAAACCGTCTCTCCGGACTTGGCTGTCCAGGCAGTAGTATTTGGTGAACATGTGCAGCGATGCCCACGTAGCTGCCTGACAGATGTCATTAAGGGGGACTCCCCGTCCCAAAGCAGTGGTGGCTGCCGTCGCCCTGGTGGAATGGGCGCACAGTCCCACTGGAGGCTCCTTCTTTGCTAAAGAACAGCAAGCTTTGATGCACAGAACTACCCACCTGGAGATGGTCCGTTTGTGCACGGCCAGACCTTTCTTAGCGCCGACGTAACCAACAAAGAACTGGTCGTCCACCCGGAATTGTTTGGTGCGATCCAAGTAGAAGGAAAGCGCACGTTTTGGATCCAGACAGTGGAGCCTCTCTTCCTCTTTTGAAGGATGCGGAGGCGGAAAGAATGTGGGCAAAGTGATGGTTTGGCCAATGTGGAAGGAAGTAACCACCTTGGGAAGAAAAGAAGGCCTAGTTTTAAGGACGACCTTGTCCGGATGGACAGCCAGAAAGGGAGGCTTGGAAGAAAGAGCTTGTAGCTCACTCGCCCTGATGCAGAGGTGATGGCCACCAGAAAGGCAGTTTTCAAAGTGAGAAGCCTGAGAGGACAGTTATATAACGGCTCAAAGGGAGCGCACATAAGATATGTAAGAACCAAGTTCAAGTCCCACTGGGGCATTACGAAGGGAATAGGAGGAAAAAGAGGAGTAATGCCCTTAAGGAATCTATTTACAACAGGGGACTTGAAAAGAGAAGGCTGATCAGGAAGCCTAAGGTGGCTGAGAGGTAACCTTTTAGAGTGCCCAGAGCAGAGCCCTGCTGGGCCAAAGAAAGGAGGAACAAGAGAACCTCAGAAAGAGGGGCGGAAAGGGGATCCACAGCCTTTGCTGTACAGCCTTTGCTGTGCACCATGTCAGAAATGTGTTCCATCGGCAGGCGTATACCGTCTTAGTGGAGGGACGCCTGGCTGCCAAGATAACATCGCAGACTTCTGGAGGCAGGTCAAACGACAACTGCTGCCGCTCAATCTCCATGCAAGACGGTGGAGGGTGGACAGGTTCGGGTGGAGGACCGTCCCCTGCTGCTGCGACAGAAGATTCTCCCGAAGAGGCAGTCTGATCGGAGGATCGATGGCCATGTTGAGCAGCTCGGGATACCAGACTCATCGTGCCCAATCCGGAGCCACAAGAATGACTTGGGCCCGGTCGCGCTTGATCTTCTTCAGCACTCTGGGCAAAAGTGGTATAGGCGGAAAGGCGTATAGAAGACCGCAACTCCACTTGCGACGAAAAGCTTCGCCTAGTGAGTGCCGCCTTGAATATTGCAAAGCGCAGAACTACGGACATTGCGCGTTCTCTTCGGTGACGAATGCACAAGTTACTAACTTGTGTAACGATATATCTGTAAGAGACAGTAGTTAGTGACAGATTCCTTACCTTAGAATATCCCCAGGCGTCAGGCTGGATCCGGAAAGTTTTGCGTAGCAGTACCCTTGCGCGTCGGTAGGCGGCGTCGTGCGGCTCCGCGTCCGTCGTCGGCGTCGTGATCGCCGGGATGACGTCGCGGGCAGTACTTAGGCGCCGCCCCTGCGCGCTGACGTCAGTTCTGTACACGACTTTCCGCGCCAGGAACGCAGAGCCATGCAAGAAGCTGACACAGGTGTCTGAAAAATACTAGGGCCCTGAAAGGGATGTCCTTAACCCTAGAAATCAGTTCGCAGAACGGGGAGGATGGGTGGGCGGTAGGAATCTGTCACTAACTACTGTCTCTTACAGATATATCGTTACACAAGTTAGTAACTTGTGCATCTGAAAGAGACACGTTAGTGACAGATTCCTTACCTTAGGATAGATACCCCAGCAATACCAACCCCGGTGGTGGGTCTGCGAACAAAGATCAGACAAGGAAGTCCTGGAGGACAGAACGGCCAAAGAAGCCGTCCCTCCGGACCTGACTGTCAAGGCAGTAATGCTTTGTAAACGTGTGCAGCGAGGCCCACGTAGCTGCCTGACAGATAACCGGCAGCGGAACACCGCGGCCCAAGGCCGTGGTAGCAGCTGTTGCCCTGGTGGAATGGGCACGCAGCCCAACAGGAGGCTCCTTCTTGGCCAAAGAATAGCAGGTCTTGATGCACAAGGTAACCCAGCGGGAGATGGTCCTCTTGTGCACCGCCCGACCTTTTTGGCGCCCACGTAGCCAACAAAGAGCTGGTCATCCACCCGGAAGTGTTTTGTGCGGTCGATATAGAAGGAGAGCGCACGTTTTGGGTCCAGACGGTGGAGCCTCTCTTCCTCTCTGGAAGGATGCGGAGGCGGAAAGAAGGTGGGCAAAGTGATGGTCTGCCCAATGTGGAAAGCAGTAACCACCTTTGGCAAGAAGGACGGACGCGTCCGAAGAACAACCTTGTCTGGATGAACAGACAGAAAGGGAGGTTTGCAAGATAGAGCCTGGAGCTCACTCACCCGCCGAGCGGAGGTGATGGCCACCAGAAAGGCTGTCTTCAGAGTCAGAAGACGAAGAGGACAGTTATGCAGAGGCTCAAAGGGAGCGCACATTAAAAAGGTAAGAACCAAGTTCAAGTCCCACTGAGGCATTACAAACGGAACAGGAGGGAAGAGGTGAGTAATGCCTTTTAAGAACCTGTTAACAGGGGACTTGAAAAGGGAGGGCTGATCAGGGAGCCTGAGGAAGGCCGAGATAGCACAAAGATAACCCTTGATGGTACCCAGGGCAGAACTCTGTTGGGCCAGAGAGAGAAGGAACAGAAGGAACTCAGAAAGAGGGGCAGAAAGGGGATCCACAGCCTTTGCTGTGCACCATGCCACAAATTTGTTCCACCTGCAGGCGTATACCACCTTAGTGGAGGGACGCCTGGCTGCCAGAATCACATCACAAACTTCGGGAGGCAAGTCGAAAGGAATCAACTGTCGCCGCTCAATCTCCACGCAAGCAGGTGTAGACTGGACAGGTTCGGGTGGAGGACCGTCCCCTGCTGCTGCGACAGAAGATCCTCCCGAAGAGGCAGACGGATCGGGGATCTATGCTCATATTGAGTAGCTCGGGATACCAAACTCTTCGAGCCCAGTCCGGAGCCACAAGAATGACTTGGGCCCGGTCGTGCCGAATCTTCTTCAACACTCTGGGTAGAAGTGGTATAGGCGGAAAGGCGTACAACAGACCGCAACTCCACTCGCGACGAAAAGCGTCGCCGAGCGGAGTGCCGCCTTGGAAATTCCAACGCGCAGAACTGATGACATTGCGCGTTCTCTTCGGTGGCGAATAGATCTAACCAAGGCTCTCCCCACTGTAGAAAGAGTCCTTGCGCCACTTCCGAGTGAAGACGCCATTCGTGATCCATCATGCACCTGCGGCTGAGTTCGTCCGCCCTGGCGTTCAGAGAACCTGCCAGGTGTTGAACCATCAGGAACATGCCCTGATGTTCCAGCCATGTCCAGAGGCGCAGAGCCTCCTGACAAAGGGTCCAAGACCCCACCCCGCCCTGTTTGTTGCAGTACCACATGGCGGTGGTGTTGTCTGTGAACACCTGCACTACCTTCCCTTTGACAGAGGGAAGGAATGCCTTGAGTGCAAGCCGGATCGCCCGGGGCTCCAGAAGGTTGATATGGAGCCGGGACTCCGCCGGAGACCAGAGGCCTCTGATCTCCGCCTCTCCCATGTGACCGCCCCATCCCAGAAGGGACGCGTCCGTCACAACTGTATGCTCTGGCTGGGGAAGGGAGAGGGATCTGCCCATGACCCATTGCCGGTTCGAGAGCCACCACTGCAACTGTGTTGCAGTCCCCTCCGAGATCTGGACGTGATCGGACAGGTTGCCCTGGTGCTGCGCCCACTGGAACTTCAGGTCCCACTGCAGAGCCCGCATATGCCATCTGGCATGATTGACCAGCAGGATGCAGGAGGCCATGAGGCCCAGCAGCCTCAGGGTCATCCGTACCGAAACCCAGGATAAAGGCCGAAAGATCGGAATCATAGCCTGAATATCCCGGACTCGCCGTTCGGGAGGATAGGCCCGAAACTGCGTCGTGTCCAGAACTGCTCCGATGAAAAGGAGCTGTGGAGAAGGAATTAGATGCGACTTTGGCACATTGATGGAGAACCCCAGCGAGTGCAGGAGTTCGGCCGTAGTCTGGAGGTGGGAGACGACTGCCTGGGACGAGCCCGCCTTCAGCAGCCAGTCGTCGAGGTAGGGGAAGACTGAAACCCCTGCCCGGCGCAGATGAGCTGCGACCACCGCCATCACTTTCGTGAACACCCGAGGGGCACTTGTAAGGCCAAAGGGGAGCACGGTGAACTGAAAATGCTCGGGGCCTACCGTGAACCGAAGGTAACGCCGTTGGGCCGGCAGGACGGGGATGTGGAAATACGCGTCCTGCAAGTCCAACGCTACCAACCAGTCTCCAGGGTCGAGGGCAGTCAAGACCTGAGCTAGGGTGAGCATCTTGAACTTCTCCTTCCGGAGGAAGCGATTGACGTTCCGGAGGTCCAAGATAGGACGCATGTCCTCCTTGTCCTTTTGGGCACCAGAAAGTAGTGGGAGTAGCAACCACGCCCTACTTCTGGGGTCGGAACATGCTCGATGGCCCTCTTGGTCAAGAGGGCCGTGACTTCCTTCTGTAGAAGCACCAAGTGATCCCCTGACATGCGGTGGAATTGAGGTGGCATGGCTGGGGGGTGGTCTCGAAGGGGAGGGAGTAGCCCCTTCGGACAATGTCCAAGACCCACCTGTCCGAGGTGATGGTGCGCCAGTGGGGAAGGTGATGGCGGACCCTGCCCCTACTGGCGTGCCGTGCACCTGAAAGGAGGGACTAGGAGGGCTTGGAGGCCGCGGACGGGTTGGAGGTGGTGGCCTGACCCGCACGCTGGTTGCCCGATCCGCCACGGCGGAATCCACGTCCTCGGCCACGCGAAGACGCCTGCTGCGCGGGCCGGTGGCTGGGCTGCTGACGTGAAGGGGCGCCCCTACCGTGGCCACGATAGGGGCGAAAAGCAGAAGGCAGCGGAGGGCGTGTAGCAGAAAGGCCCAGGGACTTGGCAGTAGCCCGTGAGTCCTTAAAGCGCTCCAACGCATGGTCTGCTTTGGACCCAAAAAGACCGACTCCATCAAAGGGCATGTCCATGAGAGTATTCTGGACATCCCCTGAAAAACCAGTGGTTCTCAGCCAGGCGTGGCGTCGGAGCGCCACCGTCGTTGCAATCGACCTGCCCAGCGAGTCGGCGGTGTCAAGGCCACAACGGATAGTGTATTTGGCCGCATCCCTTCCTTCCGCAATGGCGCGGGAAAGCAGTGCCTGGACCTCCTCAGGGCACTGGGGCAAAACATCCGCCACCGAATCCCACAGGGAGTGGGTATATCGGCCCAAAAGACAAGCGGTGTTAACGGACCGCAAGCCAGCACTGGAGGAAGAAAAACCTTTCTTCCCAAACTGATCCAGGCGTTTGGATTCCCTATCCGGAGGAGCGGTAGGGAAGGCGGTTTGGGAAGCGGAGGCTTGGACAACCAAGCTCTCAGGAGTGGGGTGGACAGAAAGAAACAGGGGGTCGCCCGGAGCAGGGCGATGGCGTCGTGACACGTTCTGATCCACAGGAGCCCCTGTGTTGGGCTTGGACCAGGCGCCCAAAAGAACGTCAGTGAGGGCGTCGTTAAACGGCAGCACAGTCTCCGCAGAGGAGGCTGCCGGCTGAAGCACCTCTGTCAAGATGTTAGGCTTGACCGTCAAAGTAGGGAGCTGGAGACGTAAGGCCCCAGCAGCCCTACGCAACACCGTACCAAAATTGGCCCCCTCCTCCGTAGCCGCGGGAGGAGACAGCATGCCAGTGTCAGGGGAAGTATCCAGACCACTGGCTTCCCTAGACTCTCTGTCCAGTCCTCATCATACTGACAGTTGCGCGTCAGAGGGTCATCAGACCCCTCCCAGTCCAACTGGTCCTCCTCAGGTTCAAAATAAGGAGCAGGAGGGACAGTTGGGACCCAAGGTCCCATCGGCGCCGGAGCCGGCGTCGAGCGACGTCGCTCCGGGTCCATGTCCGGAGCCGGAAGGAACTGGGGACGACGCCGCCCGGAGCCCAGGGCGGCGTCGAGAACGGCACCGGAGACATCGGCGCCGGCGGAGGTGTCGTGAGGTCGACCGGCGTCGATGGGGGTTGTGGAGCCGGGATCGAGGCCGGGGCCGAAGCCGGAGCCGGGATCGAGGCTGGAGGCACGGGCGACGCCGGGGCCGGAGCCGCCGGCGACGCCGGAGCAACCCCATCAGGGCCCGCGGGGCCCGAAGGCGCACCGGAGGGGCCTGAAGGCCCGAAGAGGCGGGCCATGGCCGACAGGAACTCCTGTACCTTGGCCGGATCCGCCCCCGAACCCGGGAAGGGCGGGTATGGCGGGGGCGACTCCACAGGCAAGTCCGGGGCCGCGGGGCGGGGACGGTGCCGGGAGGGGCCTCAGCCGAGTCGCGAGACCGGCGAGGCGAAGTCCGAGAGCGACGATGCTTCTTGGACTTCTTGTGCTTAGACTTACCGGACGAAGAAGACTTCGACGCCGACGACCGGTGTGCACTCCGCGAGCGACCCCTGGACCTCTCACGCGACCGGGGCCTCCGTGGAGCCGAATGCCGGGCCTCGAGGAGCTTTCGAGACCGCTCTCGCAAAGCTTTGGGGTTGAGGGCCTGGCATTCGGGACAAGACTCGGTGTCGTGGCCTCGGCCGAGGCAGAAGAGACACTCCCAATGCGGGTCGGTGACGGACATCATCCGCGCACAGGCGCCGCATCGCTTGAAGCCGGGCATCCCTACGACACCTTTAAGTTGGAAAAAACAGTGAAAAAATCACCAAAAAGTATGGTCAAAAATTGACCAGGGCACTGCTCTTCCCGGATCTGCGCTTGCTGGCGCGGAAAAAGAAGAACTGACGTCAGCGCGCAGGGGCGGCGCCTAAGTACTGCCCGCGACGTCATCCCGGCGATCACGACGCCGACGACGGACGCGGAGCCGCACGACGCCGCCTACCGACGCGCAAGGGTACTGCTACGCAAAACTTTCCGGATCCAGCCTGACGCCTGGGGATATTCTAAGGTAAGGAATCTGTCACTAACGTGTCTCTTTCAGATAGACCTAACCAAGGCTCTCCCCACTGCTCAAAGAGACCTTGCACCACCTCCGAGTGAAGACGCCATTCGTGATCCATCATGCACCTGCGGCTGAGTTCGTCCGCCCCGGTGTTCAGGGAACCAGCCAGGTGTTGAACCACCAGAGATATGCCCTGATGTTCCAGCCATGTCCAGAGGCGGAGGGCCTCCTGACATAGGGTCCACAACCCCACCCCGCCTTGTTTGTTGCAGTACCACATGGCGGTGGTGTTGTCCTTGAACACCTGCACTACTCTTCCCCGGACAGAGGGAAGGAATGCTTTGAGTGCAAGACTAATCGCCCGAAGCTCCAGAAGGTTGATGTGGAGCCCGGACTCCGCCAGAGAACAGAGGCCTCTAATCTCCGCCTCCCCTATGTGGCTGCCCCATCCCAGAAGTGATGCATCGGTCACCACTGTGAACTCTGGTTGAGGAATGGAGAGGGATCTGCCGTCGACCCAATCCTGGTACGTTAGCCACCACTGCAATAGGTGTGCAGCGCCCTCAGAGATCTGGAAGCAATCGGACAGGTTCCCCTGATGTTGTGCCCACTGGAACTTCAGGTCCCACTGCAGAGTCCGCATATGTCATCTGGCATGGTCCACCAGCAGGATGCAGGAGGCCATTAGGCCCAGTAGCCGGAGGGTCATCCTGACCGAAACTCGGGATAGAGGCTGAAAGATCGGAATCATAGCCCGAATATCCCGGACTCGCTGTTCGGGAGGATAGACCCAAAACTGCGTCGTGTCCAGAACCGCACCGATGAAGAGGAGCTTCTGAGAGGGAGTCAGGTGTGACTTCGGCACGTTGATGGAGAACCCCAGCGAATGCAGGAGGTCGGCGGTAGTCTGGAGGTGGGAGACGACAGCCTGGGGCGAGCCCGCCTTCAACAGCCAGTCGCCAAGATAGGGGAAGACTGGAACCCCTGATCTGCGCAGATGAGCTGCGACCACCGGCATCACTTTCGTGAACACCCGAGGGGCGCTGGTAAGGCCAAAGGGGAGCACAGTACACTGAAAGTGCTCGTGGCCTACAGTGAACCGCAGGTAACGCCGGTGGGCCGGCAGGACTGGGATGTGAAAATAAGCGCCCTGCAAGTCCAACGCTACCATCCAGTCTCCAGGGTTTAGGGCAGACAGGACCTGAGCTAGCGTCAACATTTTGAACTTCTTCCGGAGGAAGCGGTTGACGTTCCTTAGATCCAAGATAGGACGCAGGCCTTTGTCCTTCTTGGGCACCAGAAAGTAGTGGGAATAGCAATCACGACCTACTTCTGGGACAGGAACTCGCTCGATGGCTCCCTTGGCCAAGAGTGCCAAAACTTCCTGTTGGAGAAGGCCAGATGATCCTCCAACATGCGATGGTACTGAGGCGGCATGGCGGGAGGGGTAGTCTCGAAGGAGAGGGAGTAGCCCCTTCGGATTATTTGCAAAACCCACCTCTCCGACGTAATGGTGCGCCAGTGGGGGAGGTGATGGCGAATCCTGCAGCCCACTGGCGTTCGGTGGCCCTGAAAGGTCAGACTAGGAAGGTTTGGAGGCTGCTGCAGAGAGGGCTGTGGTGGACTGGCCCGCCCGCTGGCCCCCAGAACCACGGCGGTGGTTTCCACATCCCCAGCCGCGCTGGGGCTGAACAGCTTGCGCCGGCCTGTGGCTCTGGGCGGGATGTGGCGGGGCACCCCTTCCGTAGCCACGAAAGGGGCGAAAAGCAGACTGCGCAGGGCGGGTGGTGAAGAGGCCCAAGGACCTGGCCGTAGCCCGAGAGTCCTTAAAGCGCTCCAGAGCGTTGTCTGCCTTGTCGCCGAATAGGGGACGGCCATCAAAGGGCATGTCCATAAGAGTGGATTGGACATCCCCTGAAAAACCAGTCGACCTCAACCAGGCGTAGCGTCGAAGGGCTACCGACGTGGAAATCAACCTGCCTAGTGAGTCGGCGGTATCCAGGCCACAGCGGATGGTAAACTTCGCTGTATCTCTCCCTTCAGCAACTGCCTGAGAGAGTACGGCCCGGGCCTCTTCCGGGCACTGAGGCAGCACTTGTGCAACCGGGTCCCACACGGAGTGGGTGTAACGGCTCAATAGACATGGGGTGTTTACCAACCGCAGTCCCAAGCTGGAGGAGAAAACATCTTCCCAAGATGGTCCAGCTTTTTGGATTCCCTATCAGGTGGAGCGGTAGGGAATGCGCCCTTGGAGGTTGAGGCTTGGACCACCAAGCTCTCAGGGGTGGGGTGTTGGAAGAGGAAAGTGGGGTCGCCCAGGGCCGGACGGTGGAGTAGGGCAATCATCCTATCCACAGGAGCCCCTGTGTTGGGCCTGGACCAGGTGCCCAAAGGATGTCTGTTAGGGCTTCATTAAACGGCAGCAGGGGCTCTGAAGAGCTCGCTGCCGGTTGAAGCACCTCTGTCAAGAGGTTAGTCCTGACTGCCACCGTAGGTAGCTCGAGGTGGAGAGCCTCGGTAGCCCTACGCAACACCACTGCGTACGACGCGCCCTCCTCCGTAGTAACGGTAGGAGGAGACAACATGCCAAGGTCTGGTGAGGTATCCAGACCACTGGCTTCCCCCAGGTCCTCTCTCCAGTCCGGTTCATACCCTAACTGGTCGGTTAAAGGGTCTCCAGACCCCTCCCAGCCCTCCTCACTCTCCTCTGGCTGCCATTCTGGTCTCAAAGAGCCAGGGTAGAACAGGGGCACAAAAGTACGACTTCGGATCCGGCATCGGTCGATGCCGGTACGGCTCCGTGTCTACCTCGAGGAGGAGGCCGTGGTAGACGTCAGCTGGGGACACAGCCGACGCCGGTTGGGGATGTGGTGCCGGTGGAATCAGCGCTGGGGGATGTGTCACAAGGTTGACCGGCGCCGATCCGGATCCAGGCCTTGATCCAAGGGAGCCCTGCGGTGCCGAGGCTGAGCCGCCGGCGTCGAAGGCCCAGGGCCCCCAGCCGAGTCCGCGGGGCCCGAAGGCGCGCCGGCGGAGTCGGGCTGCCCAAAGATGGCATGCATCGCTTCGTAAAATTGACGAAGCTGGGCAGGGGTCGCTCCGGGTCCCGGGAAGGGAGGGAAGCCCGGAGTCGGCCCTTCGGGCTCTGCACGCGGAGCCGCGGGAAGGGGCACCACCCGCATCCCTCGTCGCGTCGGCCGACGGTCGGGGAGAAGTCGAAGAGCGACGATGCCTCTTCGACTTCTTCTTGTGCTACGACTTACCTAACCCCGAGTGCGAAGACTTGGATGAAGAGTGCTGATGGCTCCGCAACCGGTCCCTCGACCTCCTGCGCGACAGGAACCTCGAAAGGCCCAGAGCCGACTGCCGGGCCTCGAGAAGCTTTCGGGACCGCTCCCGCAAAGACTTCGGATTCATGGTCCGGCAGTCGGAGCATGACTTGGGGTCGTGGTCGCGCTCCAGGCAGAAGAGGCACACGTGGTGCAGATCCGTCACCCACATCAGTCGGCTACAGGAACCGCAAGCCTTGAAGCCGAGCATCCCTCGTGCACCAGGAGTCGATGGACTCAAAAAACAATGTGGACAAAGGTCGCGAAAAAGTCAGTCAAAAAGTGACTGGGGGTACCGCTCTCTCCGGATCTGCGCTTGCTGGCGCGGAAAAAGAAAGAACTGACGCCAGCGCGCGAGGCCGGCGTCTATGTAGCTACCACGACGTCATCCCGGCGACCACGACGCCAACGACGAACGCGGAGTCGACCGACGCCACCTTCCGACGCGCAGGGGTACTGCTGACGAAAAACTTTCCGGATCCAGTCTGACGCCTGGGGGAAATTCTAAGGTAAGGAATCTATAACGAACTGTTTCTTTCAGATACATCGGTATCATATGGGGAAAGAAAAAGGAAAAAGTGTCCTGTGCTACTCTATCTGTGGGGACAGTGTGTCCTCATCACGATGCCCTCACACACCCCGAGGGCATCATGATGAGGACACACTGTCCCCACAGATAGAGTAGCACAGGACACTTTTTCCTTTTCTTTCTCCACTTTGAACTCTCCTCTTAAGGAACAGTGACCCCCTTTATATACCAGTTACCAATCGGGAGCAAGGGTCACTGGACCTAACAATTAGCTCCCACCGTCCCCCCCTCTCTTTTTGATAAATAGGAACATCGGTATCATAGCCTGAATATCCTGGACTCGCTGTTTAGGAGGATAATCCCCAAAACTTTAACATGTCCAGAACAGCTCCGATGAAAGGGAGCATCGAGAGGAAGTCAGGTGTGACACTGTCACATTGATAGGGAACCTCAGTGAGTGCAGGAGGTCCGCAGTAGTCTGGAGGTGGGAGGCGACTGCCTGTGGCGAGTCCGCCTTTAACAGCCAGTCGTCGAGACAGGGGAAGAATGGCACCTCTGATCTTCGCAGATGAGCTGCAACCACTACTATCACCTTGGTGAACACACGAGGGCTGTTGGTAGGGCCAAAAGGGAGCATACCAAACAAAGTGCTCATGCCCCACCGTGAACCACAGGTAATGCCTGTGGACAGGCAGGACAGGAATGTGGAAGTATGCTGTAGGAAGCTGGCTTTTTATGTAGTGTTGCCAATGTAAGGGCACACCATGCAAAAACTCCAGATGACCCTCTAGTGGTTTACAGGCATTACTTCAGTAATCCCAAGTGCTCTATTTGTGTTAGTGTGGTCGAGCAGCTTAGGCTTAACAGAGGGGAGTGTAAAGCCTTTGTCACACACACACACACACACACACTTTATAAAAATAACACCGACTTTTATATAAATTTAGACACCAAGACCTTTAGAATAACTTTCGTAATTTCGGAGCTATCGATTTTACAATTAAATTGTACAAACACTTGCCTAACAGTTTTTTGAGGTATGAGCCTCGAACGCAGTAATGTTATCCTATGGGAGGAAAAACTTACACAGCATACTTATACTTGCAGTCGAAGTTTGAGGGTGCCCTTTTGGACTCAAGGTGCTAGGAGGCCAAGGTCCATAGAACCACAAGCAGTTGCGGGTTACGTGCCCTGGGGTGTCCGGGTGCTGGTTGGTATGGTAGCCTTGAGAGCTACACAGTAGCAGTCAATAGGGACCTGAAACAAAGGCAGCAAGGAGGGACTTGGGGGCAAGTCCGGAAGAACCCAAAGAGGGCTCAGGTCGTGAAGACCCCTAGGCTAAGGGGACAAAGTCAGGAATCACGGCCCCAGGCTGTGGTGCTCGGGTGCAGAGGGTCTTGGCTGGATGGCTACTGGAGGTCGAGGCTCTCACGGTTGTTGGTCGGTTCTGCTGAGGAGGGAAAAACAAGACAGCAGGGCCACTCTGGTCATGGACCTCGATGGTCCCGATGTCCCTCGTAGTGCAGGAAGGTTTTCCATTGCAGTGGTGCCCTGACTGGGCACAAACAAGCCTTGGCTAGTGCAGGTGTTACGCTACTCAAAGTATTGGTGCAGGGGAGCTCCAGGGAGGGTCTAGCGTCTCGAAACTTGGCAGAAAGACTTGGTTGACCCCCTAGAGCCAAACAAACCTCCTCCTGAAGTGTTGCTCCTTCGGTGGGCCCGATATCCAACAACATGGTGAACCGGGCAGATGCAGTCGGTGCTTGCAGGGGCATGGCTCCTCCATCCCAAGAGAGATGCTACATAGTTGTCTAAGTGCTGGGCAGTCCTCCAAGTTTTGGGGAAGATGCAAAGCTGCAGGATGAGTCGGTCGTTGCAATTGTCAAGGCACAAGCAACCAGGCAGGGTTTGGCGCCAATTTCAGTGCAGGTCTTCTGTTCCCTGGTAGTCAAATCTGTTGGTCTGATGTCAGAGGGAGCCTTAAATAATCAATATAGGGGTGTTTAGGGAAGTATATTGTAGTAACCAATGGGCTACCTACCACTGAGGTGACTACACCCCCCTATATGACCACTTCATGTGGGGAGCAGGC
The DNA here is from genome assembly GCA_963921515.1 of Calotriton arnoldi. Lineage (NCBI taxonomy): Eukaryota > Metazoa > Chordata > Amphibia > Caudata > Salamandridae > Calotriton > Calotriton arnoldi. The sequence goes on from CAWUFW010000083.1 coordinate 75,197, forward strand.
ATAACCCTGATCCAGAATTCTTCAATTTCACCAAAAGCAAGATGGTGAAACCCTTCTCTGGCTGTCCACTTCGGTGGCCCACCTTAAGGGTGTGCCTATAGCCTGTGAGTACAACACGCCTCCTGCTCTGGTGCCAAATGGGCACCAAGGAAGGAGGTGGTGTTACCCAGGTCTGGGGGGAAGCAGGGGTTGATTTATCAAAGGCGGCAGAGACTTTGAAGCCGCTGGCCTTGATGCACAAGTTACTAACTTGTGTAACGATATATCTGTAAGAGACAGTAGTTAGTGACAGATTCCTTACCTTAGAATATCCCCAGGCGTCAGGCTGGATCCGGAAAAGTTTTTGCGTAGCAGTACCCTTGCGCGTCGGTAGGCGGCGTCGTGCGGCTCCGCGTCCGTCGTCGGCGTCGTGATCGCCGGGATGACGTCGCGGGCAGTACTTAGGCGCCGCCCCTGCGCGCTGACGTCAGTTCTGTACACGACTTTCCGCGCCAGGAACGCAGAGCCATGCAAGAAGCTGACATAGGTGTCTGAAAAATACTAGGGCCCTGAAAGGGATGTCCTTAACCCTAGAAATCAGTTCGCAGAACGGGGAGGATGGGTGGGGCGGTAAGGAATCTGTCACTAACTACTGTCTCTTACAGATATATCGTTACACAAGTTAGTAACTTGTGCATCTGAAAGACACGTTAGTGACAGATTCCTTACCTTAGAATAGATACCCCAGCAATACCAACCCCGGTGGTGGGTCTGCGAACAAAGATCAGACAAGGAAGTCCTGGAGGACAGAACGGCCAAAGAAGCCGTCCCTCCGGACCTGACTGTCAAGGCAGTAATGCTTTGTAAACGTGTGCAGCGAGGCCCACGTAGCTGCCTGACAGATAACCGGCAGCGGAACACCGCGGCCCAAGGCCGTGGTAGCAGCCGTTGCCCTGGTGGAATGGGCACGCAGCCCAACAGGAGGCTCCTTTTAGCCAAAGAATAGCAGGTCTTGATGCACAAGGTAACCCAGCGGGAGATGGTCCTCTTGTGCACCGCCCGACCTTTTTGGCGCCCACGTAGCCAATAAAGAGCTGGTCATCCACCCGGAAGTGTTTTGTGCGGTCAATATAGAAGGAGAGCGCACGTTTTGGGTCCAGACGGTGGAGCCTCTCTTCCTCTCTGGAAGGATGCGGAGGCGGAAAGAAGGTGGGCAAAGTGATGGTCTGCCCAATGTGGAAAGCAGTAACCACCTTTGGCAAGAAGGACGGACGCGTCCGAAGAACAACCTTGTCTGGATGAACAGACAGAAAGGGAGGTTTGCAAGATAGAGCCTGGAGCTCACTCACCCGCCGAGCGGAGGTGATGGCCACCAGAAAGGCTGTCTTCAGAGTCAGAAGACGAAGAGGACAGTTATGTAGAGGCTCAAAGGGAGCGCACATTAAAAGGTAAGAACCAAGTTTAAGTCCCACTGAGGCATCACAAACGGAACAGGAGGGAAGAGGTGAGTAATGCCTTTTAAGAACCTGTTAACAACAGGGGACTTGAAAAGGGAGGGCTGATCAGGGAGCCTGAGGAAGGCCGAGATAGCACAAAGATAACCCTTGATGGTACCCAGGGCAGAACCCTGTTGGGCCAGAGAGAGAAGGAACAGAAGGACCTCAGAAAGAGGGGCAGAAAGGGGATCCACAGCCTTTGCTGTGCACCATGCCACAAATTTGTTCCACCTGCAGGCGTATACCACCTTAGTGGAGGGACGCCTGGCTGCCAGAATCACATCACAAACTTCGGGAGGCAAGTCGAAAGGAATCAACTGCCGCCGCTCAATCTCCACGCAAGCAGGTGTAGACTGGACAGGTTCGGGTGGAGGACCGTCCCCTGCTGCTGCGACAGAAGATCCTCCCGAAGAGGCAGACGGATCGGGGGATCTACGCTCATATTGAGTAGCTCGGGATACCAAACTCTTCGAGCCCAGTCCGGAGCCACAAGAATGACTTGGGCCCGGTCGTGCCGAATCTTCTTCAACACTCTGGGTAGAAGTGGTATAGGCGGAAAGGCGTACAATAGACCGCAACTCCACTCGTGACGAAAAGCGTCGCGCAGCGAGTGCCGCCTTGGAAATTCCAACGCGCAGAACTGATGACATTGCGCGTTCTCTTCGGTGGCGAATAGATCTAACCAAGGCTCTCCCCACTGTAGAAAGAGTCCTTGCGCCACTTCCGAGTGAAGACGCCATTCGTGATCCATCATGCACCTGCGGCTGAGTTCGTCCGCCCTGGCGTTCAGGGAACCTGCCAGGTGTTGAACCACCAGGAACATGCCCTGGTGTTCCAGCCATGTCCAGAGGCGCAGAGCCTCCTGACAAAGGGTCCACGACCCCACCCCGCCTTGTTTGTTGCAGTACCACATGGCAGTGGTGTTGTCTGTGAACACCTGCACTACCTTCCCTTTGACAGAGGGAAGGAATGCCTTGAGTGCAAGTCGGATCGCCCGGAGCTCCAGAAGGTTGATATGGAGCCGGGACTCCGCCGGAGACCAGAGGCCTCTGATCTCCGCCTCTCCCATGTGACCGCCCCATCCCAGAAGGGACGCGTCCGTCACAACTGTGTGCTCTGGCTGGGGAAGGGAGAGGGATCTGCCCATGACCCATTGCCGGTTCGAGAGCCACCACTGCAACTGTTTTGCAGTCCCCTCCGAGATCTGGACGTGATCGGACAGGTCGCCCTGGTGCTGCGCCCACTGGAACTTCAGGTCCCACTGCAGAGCCCGCATATGCCATCTGGCATGAGTGACCAGCAGGATGCAGGAGGCCATGAGGCCCAGCAGCCTCAGGGTCATCCGTACCGAAACCCAGGATAAGGGCTGAAAGATCGGAATCATAGCCTGAATATCCCGGACTCGCCGTTCGGGAGGATAGGCCCGAAACTGCGTCGTGTCCAGAACTGCTCCGATGAAAAGGAGCTGTGGAGAAAGGAATCAGATGCGACTTTGGCACATTGATGGAGAACCCCAGCGAGTGCAGGAGTTCGGCCGTAGTCTGGAGGTGGGAGACAACTGCCTGGGACGAGCCCGCCTTCAGCAGCCAGTCGTCGAGGTAGGGGAAGACTGAAACCCCTGCCCGGCGCAGATGAGCTGCGACCACCGCCATCACTTTCGTGAACACCCGAGGGGCACTGGTAAGGCCAAAGGGGAGCACGGTGAACTGAAAATGCTCGAGGCCTACCGTGAACCGAAGGTAACGCCGGTGGGCCGGCAGGACGGGGATGTGGAAATAGGCGTCCTGCAAGTCCAACGCTACCAACCAGTCTCCGGGGTCGAGGGCAGTCAAGACCTGAGCTAGGGTGAGCATCTTGAACTTCTCCTTCCGGAGGAAGCGATTGACGTTCCGGAGGTCCAAGATAGGACGCATGTCCTCCTTGTCCTTTTGGGCACCAGAAAGTAGTGGGAGTAGCAACCACGCCCTACTTCTGGGGTCGGAACATGCTCGATGGCCCTCTTGGCCAAGAGGGCCGTGACTTCCTTCTGTAGAAGCACCAAGTGATCCCCTGACATGCGGTGGAATTGAGGTGGCATGGCTGGGGGGTGGTCTCGAAGGGAGGGAGTAGCCCCTTCGGACAATGTCCAAGACCCACTTGTCCGAGGTGATGGGACGCCAGTGGTGAAGGTGATGGCGGACCCTGCCCTCGACTGGCGTGCTGTGCACCTGAAAGGAGGGACTAGGAGGGCTTGGAGGCCGCGGACGGGTTGGAGGTGGTGGCCTGACCCGCACGCTGGTTGCCCGAACCGCCACGGCGGTATCCACGTCCTCGGCCACGCGAAGGCGCTTGCTGCGCGGGCCGTTGGCCGGGCTGTGGACGTGACTGGGCGCCCCTTCCGTGGCCACGAAAGGGGCGAAAAGCAGACGTTTGCGGAGGGCGCACAACAGCAAGGCCCAGGGACTTAGCAGTAGCCCGTGAATCCTTGAAACGCTCCAGCGCATGGTCCGCCTTTGAACCAAAGAGACCGACTCCATCAAAGGGCATGTCCATGAGAGTATTCTGGACATCCCCTGAAAAACCAGTGGTTCTCAGCCAGGCGTGGCGACGCAGCGCCACCGTCGTTGCAAGCGATCTGCCCAGCGAGTCGGCGGTATCAAGGCCACAGCGGATGGTATACTTAGCCGCATCACGCCCTTCCGCAATAGCGCGGGTAAGCAGTGTCTGGACCTCCTCAGAACACTGCGGCAAAACATCAGCCACCGAATCCCACAGGGAGTGGGTGTATCGGCCCAAGAGGCAAGCGGTATTAACAGACCGCAAGCCAGCACTGGAGGAAGAGAAAGCCTTCTTCCCAAAGTGATCCAGGCGCTTGGATTCCCTATCCGGAGGGGCGGTAGGGAAGGCTGTTTGGGAGGCAGAGGCTTGGACAACCAAGCTCTCAGGGGTGGGGTGTTGGGAGAGAAACAGGGGGTCGCCCGGAGCCGGGCGATGGCGTCGGGCCACGTTCCTATCCACAGGAGCCCCTGTGGTGGGTTTGGACCAGGCACCCAAAGAACGTCAGTGAGTGCATCGTTGAACGGCAGCACAGGCTCCGAAGAGGAGGCCGCCGGCTGAAGCACTTCAGTCAGGAGGTTAGTCCTGACGGCCACTGTAGGCAACTGGAGATTTAAGGCTCCAGCAGCTCTACGCAACACCGTTGCAAAATTAGCCCCCTCCTCCGTTGCCACGGGAGGAGACAGCATGCCAGAGTCGGGGGAGGTATCCAGCCCACTGGCATCCCCAAGTTCCTCAACCCAGTCCGGGTCAAACTCGCACTGTTGTGTGAGAGGGTCGTCAGACCCCTCCCAGCTCTCCTGGTCCTCCTCAGGTTGAAAAGATGGAGGAGGAGGGACATAAGGGACCCAAGGCCTCATCGGCGCCGGAACCGGCGTCGGGCGGCGCCGGTCCGGCTCCATGTCCGGACCCGGGGAGAACCGGGGAGACGACGCCGCCCGGAGCCCCGGACGGCGTCGGGAAACGGCACCGGGGACATCGGCGTCGGCGGAGGCGTGGTTAGGTCAACCGGCGTCGATGGAGGTTGCGGCACCACCGGAACCGGGGTCGAGGCCGGGGCCGGAGCCGAGGCCGGGACGAAGGCTGGTGGGACAGGCGACGCCGGGACCGGAGTCGGCGGCGACGCCGGAGCAACCCCATCTGGGCCCGCGGGGCCCGAAGGCGCACCGGAGGGACCTTGAGGCCCGAAGGGCGGGCCATGGCCGACAGGAATTTCTGTACTTCGGCCGGAGTCGCCCCCGAACCCGGGAAGGACGGGTAATGCGGGGGCAGCTCGACAGGCACGTCCGGGGCCGCGGGGCGGGGACGGTGCCGACAGGGACCTCAGCCGAGTCGCGCGACCGGCGAGGCGAAGTCTTAGAGCGATGACGCCGCTTAGACTTCTTGTGCTTCGACTTACCGGAGGAGCGCGAAGACTTGGATTCCGACGAACGGCGGGGACTCCGCGTCCGGCCCCTCGACCTCTCCCGGGACCGGGGCTTGCTGCGGCGCGGAGCCGACTGCCGGACTTCAAGGAGCTTTCGAGACCGCTCTCGCAAAGCCTTCGGATGAAGTTTCCGGCAGTCAGGGCACGACTTCGTGTCGTGGCCTCGGCCGAGGCAGAAGAGACACTCGAGGTGGGGGTCCGTGATGGACATCATACGACCACATACCTCGCAGGGCTTAAAGCCGGGCATCCCTACGACACCTTAGGAGTCGTGAAGACTCGTTGAAGAGAACAGTGAAAATTTCACAAAAGATAGTCAAAAAGTGACTAGGGCACTGCTCTTCCCGGATCTGCGCTTACTGGCGCGGAAAAGAAGAACTGACGTCAGCGCGCAGGGCGGCGCCTAAGTACTGCCCGCGACGTCATCCCGGCGATCACGACGCCGGACGACGGACGCGGAGCCGCACGACGCCGCCTACCGACGCGCAAGGGTACTGCTACGCAAAAAACTTTCCGGATCCAGCCTGACGCCTGGGGATATTCTAAGGTAAGGAATCTGTCACTAACGTGTCTCTTTCAGATATGCTAACTCACTAGCCATCCTGCTGGAGGATGTGACAACATCTTCCGCCAAGCAGGCATTGTTTATGACCTCTGAAAGGGCAGGCTCTCTCTTGCACAGGGTCAGAAACTCGTCTGTGATGGCAGGCTGGAAGATAACAGTCAGTCAACACACTAAGAGACTAGTAGGGTACAGGGTAAAGTGCCCTCTGGGTGCATGTCTTCATAAATCCGATACTGGCATCATTACCGATTTATTAAGACAAGGTGTGATTCCAAACACCATTATATTCAGTGAAGCCATTATGTAGCTGGGTAACTCGTAATGACCAGTGCCCAGTACATACCTTTAAAATGGCTTCCTGATCACTTGCAATGCCCTAGCAATAAAACTAGGCAACACAGGGCCATATCTTCTCATGCAAATGTGCCCTCACATGTCCTATAATGCACTTTGCCTTAGGGCTCTAAAGGCCTTCTATAGGGGTGTCTTACATATAGTTTATATAGTGCACTTTGGCATTGCACACAGTGAGTGGGCAATGTCGTGTTTTTAGAATGGTTTGCAAAATTTCACACATCCTGCAATGGCAGTCTGCATGCAGTTTGTGTGTGGCTCCCTTAGGGAGGCATAATACATGCTGCAGCCCTTAGGGACCCTCTATCACCCATCTACCAGGGACTTACAAGGGTACTAAAGTCCTTGCTAATTGGGTAACAATTAACATTTGTCTAATTTTAGGGAAATAGCACTGACTGGCCACTGGGGCTTGGTTGGCAGGGATCCAGTGCACTTTCAATCAAAAGCACCAGTACCAGTAAGCAAAAAGTGAGGGTGACCATGTCAAAAAGAGGCACTTTCCTACATATGCATCCTGCAACTCCAACGCTACTATTCAATATCCCAGGGCGAGGGCAGACAGAACTTGAGTGAGCATTTTGAATTTCTCTTTCTTCAGGAAGAAATTGAAAGGGCGCAAGTCTAGGATAGGACAAAGGTCTACGTCCTTCTTGGGCAGAAAGTAGCGGGAATAACAACCATGACCTGCTTATGGCATTTGCACCCTTTCTATGGCTCCCTTAGCCAAAAGAGTTACCGCTTTCTGGTTGAGAAAGGCTATAGATGGTCCTCCGTCAGCCATTTGCTGGAGGATGGCATGGGAGATGGGGTAGTCACGAAGGGGAGGGAGTAGCCCCTTCGATCAACCTGGATAACTCAGTGGTCGGATGCTATCGACCTCCAGTGGTGCAGGTGATCAATCAATCACAGAATTTGTAAAGCGCACTACTTACCCGCGAGGGTCTCAAGGCGCTGGGGGAAAAAGGGGGGGGGGTGCTGCTACTGGTCGAACAACCAGGTCTTGAGTAGCCTCCTGAAGGTCAGCAGGTCTTGGGTCTGTCGTAGGCTTAGTGGAAGGATGTTCCAGGTCTTGGCGGCGAGGTGGGAGAAGGATCTGCCGCCGGTGGTGGTTCTTCGAATGCGAGGGACGGTGGCGAGGGAGAGGTAGGCGGAGCGGAGTTGGCGGTTGGGGACGTAGAAGAGGAGTCGTCTGTTGAGGTAGGCTGGGCCAGTCTTGTGGAGTGCCTTGTGTGCGTGGGTGAGGAGTTTGAAGGAGATTCTCCTGTCGACGGGGAGCCAGTGCAGGTTCCTCAGGTGGGGGGTGCTGTGGCGTGGTACATCGAGGATCAGGCGTGCCGAGGCGTTTTGTATGCGTTGCAGTCGCTTGATGAGCTTGGCCGGGGCTCCCGCGTAGAGGGCGTTCCCATAGTCAAGTCTGCTGCTGACGAGGGCCTGGGTGACTGTTCTTCTTGTGTCTGTCGGGATCCACCTGTAGATCTTGCGAAGCATGCAGAGGGTGTTGAAGCAGGAGGATGAAACTGCGTTGACTTGCTTGGCCATGGAGAGCGTTGAGTCGAGGATGACTCCCAGGTTGCGTGCGTGGTCGGTGGGTGTCGGGGCTGCTCCCAGCGTCGTTGGCCACCAGGAGTCGTCCCAGGCTGAGGGGTTGGAGCCGAGGATGAGGACCTCTGTCTTCTCCGTGTTCTGTCGCCTACTGGTTGCCCATGAAGGTCTGAGGGCAAAAAGGGGTTTGGAGGCTGTGGGGTGGGTGGTGATCTGGCCTGACCTCTAGCTTCCCGACCCACTGGGTCTGAGGGTACCGCATCCTCAGTCATGCAGAGGTTGGAGAGCTTGTATGCTACAGTGACTGGGCGGGCAAAGACAAGGCTGGAAGTCCCTTCCATGGCCACGAAAGGAGTGGAAGGTGTACTGGGGATGGAGAGGGGCCATGGAAAGGCCCATGGCCCAAGGCACTGGCCGTAGCTCTGTTATCCTTGAAGTGCTCCAGGGCGGAGTCCCCCTTGTCTCCGAAGGGACGGGAGCCATCAAAGGGTGTCAAAGAAGCTTGGACATCCCAGAAAAGCCAGTCATTATGAGGCAGGCGTGGTGCTGTTCGCCACAGACAAAGAAACCATTCTGCCTAGCGAGTCGGTTATGTCCAGCACACAGAGGATCGTTTGTTTAGCTGCATCTTTCCCGTCTGCCATAGCTTAGGAGAGCATGGCCAGGCCTCCTCCAGGACCATAGGCAGCACCTGCGCAACTGAATTCTTAAGAGAATGGGATAGCGGCCCAAAAGGTATGCAGTGTTTATGGACAGCAGTGCCAGGCTGGCGGAAGAAAACATCTTCTTGCCTCAAATGTCAAGCCTTTTGGATTCCTTATCCAGTGGGGTGGTGGGGAATGCGCCAGGATTTACACAGGAAGTGGAAGCTTGGACCGCCAAGCTCTCCAGGGTAGGGTGTTGAGTAAGGAACCTAGGGTACCCTGGAGAGGGCGATGGCGGTAGGCAATTGTCCTGTTCACAGGAGCTCCTGTGCAAGGCTTGGACCAGTCCCCAAGCAGGACGTCCATAAGAGCTTCATTAAAAGGAAGAAGCGATTGAGGGGTTAACTCCAGGCTGAAGCACCTCTGGCAAGAAATTAGTTTTGACTGCCACCGAGAGCAGGCTAAGGACCAGGACTTTGTCTGCCCTTCGCACCACCACTGCAAATAAGGCTCTCTCCTCCGTAGTCACGGTAGGAGGAGGCCAAGCCAGTATCTATGGAGGTATACAGTTCACTGGTGTAGGAAATTAGGATCTGCTTTCATAGTTACCCCCACGTTTTGCTTGGTGTCAGTATGTTTTTGACTAGTCTGACTGGGATCCTGCTGATAAGGACCCCAGCCACTATGCTTCTTCCCTAAATTTGACCATGGTACATACTGTTGTACATCCACAAATGGTCACTGGTGTACCCTTGTAAGTCCCTAGTATATGGTACTAAGGTACCCAGGGGATAGATACACCAGGGGTCTCCCATTGTCGTGTAGTTCCTACAAACCTATATAGGATCTGCGCGTTTAGACAACATAAACTAAGGGATTGGTGTCCAGACTGATTCCAGACACCCCCAGAGGCTATGTCAGTCTGTAGACCAGCTAGCTCACAGTGCCACTATGAGCCCCATTACCAAGGAGCGAATAGCTTCTGGCAACTATCGAACATGACCACCTTGACCCCTCAGGGATCGTGGAAACAGTACAGTACTTTTTTGCTCAGTCACTCGTGCTCACTTTGTCTCAGAGAGATATACAGAATAAACAGTGGGGACGTTTTCAATAAGCATTTATTGAACCAGCGTCGTTCTAGTATAAAATACGTGTGCTGCAACAACCATGAGACAGAAACAGATATATACGGTTATAAGCACCAGCAGAGTAAAGAAAAGGTAGAATTCTACCATAGTGCTAAAACAATGAATATATGCAGGCATATGGATACATGGCAGAAACAATGCGTACCCCTAAGATGCAAACCCTAACTAGATGTACCTAAGTGTACCTAGCATGTATGTAGGTGTAGAGCCAAGAATCCCCTTAGGATAGAGCGAACCTCATTAACTGATGTGGGAGAGCGAAAGACCCCGTCTTGGACTCGAGATGGACACCACGCAAAGGCTGTCAGACCACTGCATGCTGGAGTGCCTGCATGCGGGGATCTCAGCGTCTCGTTTCAGCATGGAAGTCTTTCTCCTCTCCTGCCCAGGGAAGCTGTGGTGCTTATATACCCAAAAAGGTACCCTCAGGGGTTCTACCTAGATGTGTCATGGTACTGTGGGCATGTCGGCCAAGGAGGACGATAGTGATGGCCCTTATACAGAGTTATTATGCAGAAGATAGCAATCCTGCTGTGATACTGAGAATCCTCATGCATAATAAATGAGGCTAGTTTACAGAGAAAACCACCCAACATTTATGCAGCGCCTAACTAGGTAAAGGGTCAGCACCAAACGCATTATGTGAAACAATGGTAGGACGAATATAGGTGAAAAGTCGTGCAACTACCTAGGCCTATATTGGGGGACATTGAGGTTCATAACACCATGGGCTGTAGCATGTATTGTGCCACCCATGGGAGCCCACTCAAACTGTGACTACAGGCCTGCCTTTGCAGCCTGTGTGAGCTGGTGCTAGCACCTCTCACAACAGATAGGTTTCCTTATATCTGAGGTCACTATACTTAAAAACTATAGGTCCCACCTATGGCAGGTGGCTCCTCAGTTCTGAGGGCAGGGTGCTTGGTTATAAGTGTGAGGGTGCCCCTGTATGAGCAGGACAGCCCTACAAACCCCAGACTCGATTCTCCAGGCAGTGTAAGCGCGGTCTGCCATTTTGATACCTATAGTGGACATCAGTCATTAAGAGATGTCTATATAGTGGATGCACCGAACCCGATCATGTTTGGTGTCATACATGTTGAAATCATACCCCGACAGATTCCAGTGTTCGAAGTATGATCCCATGTACTGGGGGCTCCCTTGGGATACCCCCATGTACTACCGGTAACAACCTTTCATGGGCTGACAGCAAGCTAGTGCTGCTGCCGACCACAGACCCAATTCTGCCCACCTGCTGCTGAGGCAAGTTAGAGTAGGGGAACTTAGAACAATAGGTTTCCTGTCGCAGGGAGGTGTGACCACCCCCAGACAGGACTTTGTGTATTGGTCTGGGAGGGGGTGGGGCTGCTTGCCAGTGCCACCAGACTGCTTTGAAGGTACACTTGGTGCCCTCTTTGCATACTCAAGTTTGAGCCAGTTCAGGGGAGCCCTTGGCTTCCGCTATGGCGTGAAACTGGACAAAGGACAGCATTGAAAGGCAGTGCTCCAACCCTTTTCTTAGGGTACATAAGGACTTACCTGGGGGTGGGTCCTCAGATTCGTCGTGGGACAAGACTCAAGACTGAAACCACGTCACTCTTCGATCGTCTAGCAACTTAGACTTCGCCTGGAACTGAGACTGCATCAAGGAAGACTCCTGCTGCTCCTGGTCTCGCTGCTCTGCTAGTCTTCTTCGTTGTCCGTGTCTGTGATTCTTCCAGGATCTTCAACAGACCTGTGGGCATCAAGGACAACCAAAGTAATCTCCCTTGGAGTGAAGGAGTCGCTCCCCTGCATCTGCAGGCACTGCAACAAAGCTGACAGGTCTGCTGCTCCGGACGTCTTCAAGGACTTCGAAAGGCTCAGCAACACAGGTGGTGGTTCTGCAACTCCCTCGAGGCCTGACCTGTCCTCTCAGAAAGTTTGAGGCCAGTATCCCTTGTCAGAACCGCTGGGACCGAACCCTTGTGCACCACGTCGACTTGCTGTTGCCAAGGCTTGTTGCCTATGTACTCCAGAGATCTTCAGGCTACAAGAAGCTCCAGCCACCAGCATCTCTTCCTGCCAAGAATAGCGTCCTCACCGCATCCTCTGCACCGTGGGCCTCCATCTTTGGTGAGCTGCTCGAGGTCCTAATGAGACTCCTGTGCACTTGGCCTGTGGGTCCTCTCGAGTGTCTTCTCCTGACAATGCCACGAAAGGAGCGAAAGGCGGATTGGGAGTGACAAGGAACCATGGAAAGGTCCAAGGACCTGGCCCTAGCCCTGCTGTCCTCAAAGCGCTCAATCGCTGAATCCACCTGGCCTCTGAAGAGATGGGAGTAATTAAAGGACATGTCCATAAGCGATGCCTGGACATATCCAGAAAAGCGAGTCATCCTCAACCAGGCATGGCGCTGTAAGGCCACTGACTACGAAACCACTTTGCTAGTGAGTCAGAGGTGTCCAGCCTACATAAGATCATGAACTTAGCTGCGTCTCTCCCATCGGCAACCGCCTGGGATAGTATGCCCAGTGCCTCCACCAGAACCAATGGCAGCACCTGTGCAACCCTATCCCACAGAGAATGGGAATAACAGACAAAAGGCAGTGGTGTTCATGGACCGCATTGCCAGGCTGGTGGAAGAAAGCATCTCCTTGCCTAAGTTGCCCAGTCTCTTGGATTCCAGTTCTGGTGGTGTGGTTGGGAATGCACCAGGATTCATGTGGGAAATAGAGGCTTGGAACAGCAACCTCTCTAGGGTAGGTTTTTGCATGAGGAAGTTTGGGTCCCCTGGTGCAGGGCGGTGGGCAATAGTCCTGTTCGCAGCAGTTTGTGTTAGGCTTGGACAATTCCCAAGCAGGATGTCAATAAGAACTTCATTAAATGGGGGTAGCGTGACACTACCGGTTGACGCACTTCTGTCAAGACGTTCATCTTGACTGCCAACTGAAGGCAAGCCATGGTCTAGAACATCTGCAGCTTTCCTCACCACCACTGCAAAAGACGCTCCCTCCTCTGTAGCCACGGTAGGGGGAGAAAGCATGCCAGTATCTTGAGAGGTATCCAGTCTGCTGGCGTCCACCAAATCCTCCCACCAGTCCATGTTTGTATTATAAGGCTTGGATTCTTCAGGGTCCAGCGACCCCCTCACTCCTCCCCGAGCCTTAGCGCATAAGAATAGGGCTCAGGCTTCGGCCTGGAAGGCATGGCTCCAGTTGGTGTTAGGCAACGCCCCTCCAGCTCCGTGTCAGAGTCCGGGATCATAATGAGGAAGGTGCTGCCGGTGGGTGCCGGGAGCATCAGCATATGGATCGGCAGCGGGGAAGGTCAAGTTGGCTTGGCCGGTGTCAGTCCCGAACCATCTGTGGATCCAAGGGGTCCAACTGGCACGGGAGCCACAGGCGTGGATCCAGTAGGGGTCCCTACGGAACCCACGGGGCTCGAAGGCCCATCAGAGGACAGTAGACGCCCAAAAATGAGGTGCCTACCCTCACAAAATTCTTTTAATTCGGTGTGAGTCACTATGGCTCCCAGAAACTCGGAGAGGCACGGAGACAGCCCAGGCACTGGCTCTACCACAGAGCCAGGCCTCGAATGTCGATGCTCGCACGTCTCGTCGGTCGACTGAGGAGGAGAAGTCAAAGATCGAGGATCTTGGACTCCGGGTCCTTTTTCTCAGTCAGGATCTGGATCGTCACACGTCGAGCCGCCAGAAGCTTGAGGAATCATTCCCTCAAGGCATTTGGGTTCATGGAGCAGCAATCAAAGAAGGTTTTGGGATCGTGGTCACACTCGAGGCACCAAAGGCATACAAGATGCAGGTCCATTACTGACATTCAGTGGTGACAGGAGCTAAAGGGCTTGAAGCCGGCCTTCCAGGAGGACATTCCTGCCACACCAGGAGGAAAACCTAGATAGGAAAAAAAATAAAAAAAATAAAATCGACAAAAAGTTAGTCAAAAATTGAATAAGAGGTAGCTCTTCTCCGGTTCTGCGCTGACTGGCGTGGAAAGAAAAGAAATGGGCCCCAAGGAAGTCACTTCTGACACTGATGACCCACGCGGAGCTGAACAACGCCATCTACTGTGGCGCAGGGGTACTGCTCGAAAAAAAAATTCCGGATCCAGTCTTACGCATGGAGATAATTCAAAAAGGTAAGGAATCTACAGCTAGAAGTCTGTATCAGATGGGTTTGGCAGTGTATTACACAGTGAAGTCACACAACCACACCATTTAATATATCCCATTTCCTCCCAGTATCACACTCGCCCAGTCCAGAGCCTCTAGCTTGATTCATGCCTGGTCATTCTTCAGAACTTGAGGCAGGAAGTCGTACAAGAGTCCCAAGCTCAAATCCAAGGGAAAGGCGTCTCCCAGTCAGAACCTCCTTGGGAACTCCAATGCCCTACAATGTGTTCTCTGCAGTGGTGAAAAGAAAAGAAGAAAAAAAAAAGAAAAAAAAGAAAAAAAAAAAAATCGAACCAGGGGTCTCCAAATTGTTGGAAGATGACCTTGAATACCCCTTTTGAGTGCAGCCAACATTGTTGATTGGCTAAGCAACATTGGCTTAGTGTGTCCACCCTGGGGTTTAAAGATCCAGCTAGGTGCTGTACGACCAGGGTAATGCCTTGATTCAGTCACTCCCAGAGACACAGGGCCTCCTGGCACAAGACACACGACCCCACTCCACCCTGTTTGTTGCAGTACCACATGGCGGTGCTGTTGTCTTTAAGAACCTGCACCAATTCCCCCCTTCATGGAAGGTAGGAACTCTTTTCAAGCCAAGTGAATCGTTCGCAACTCTAACAAACTGATGTGGAGGCAAGTTTCCACTGGAAACCAGAGGCCTGTGACTTCCACCTCTCCCCCATGACCTTTCAACCCTATATTGGGATAGTAGTTTAAATGTCCTGGACTTACTGAAGTAGACGAAAAGCACCGTATACAGGATGGCTCATGAAGGGGAGCGAGTCAGGTGTGACTATGGCATGATTGTAGAAAACCCCAGCGATGTCAACAGGTTGCCTGAGATCTGAAGGTGCTCTACGACTGTCAGAGGCAAACTTGCCTTCAGCAATCAGTCATCAAGGTATGGAAAGACTGGTATTCCCAACTTTCGAAGGTGGACAACGGCCACAAACATGATTTTGTAAACATCTGAGGTACACTGGTAAGGTCAAAGGAGTGCACTGATAACTGAAAGTGCTTGTAGCCTACCTGAAACCACAAGTAACGTCTTGGGGACTACAGGAAGGGGATGTGGAATAATGCATCCTGAAACCCCAAGGACACCATCCAGTCACCTAGATCCAGGGCAGACAGAATTTGGACCAAGGTGAGCATCTTGTACTTGTCCTTCCTCAGAAAGAAATTCAAGGGCGAAGATTGAGGATAGGGTGAAAGCCTCTGTCCTCTTTCGGCACCAGGAAGTAATAAAAGTAATAACCAGTCCCGACTTGTCTATGGCTCCCTTGTCCAAGAGGGTATGAACCTCCTCTTGCAGAATGGACAAGTGGCCCTCCGAGAGGCGTCGGGGTACAGAGGGATAGAAAGGACAGGGAGGGTGTACCAATTTTTGTCAATGCTGGGCACCAATAAGTCTGATGTAATGCTCTGCCACCGATGGAGGTAAAAAGAGATCAGACCTCTCCCTGTGCAACTTTGTGCAGTCAAGTGCAAATTAAAGAGGTTTATCCGTGCCTGCAGAGGGAGTGGCTGCAGCATGGGTAGTTTGTTGCCTCTGGAGGCCTGGACACTTGTGGCCAGATCACTAAACTTTACCTCGAAAAGTCTGGGAGGTCTGCGCCGATTTGTTTTATTTAACGTGGCCTCCGAATCCTTGAAAATGGCAGAAATGTTGGTCCAAGGGAGCGTGCTGTTCCCATGCTTTCCTGGAATCGTTGCAATGCTGAATCCGCCTTGTCTTCGAAGACGTGTGTGCTATCAAATGGCTTGTCTATTATTAATTTTTTGAGTCGCTCGAGAACCCTGTGTAATGAATCCAAGCATGGCACCGAAGCACCTAAATGGTGAAGACTGCCCTACCCAAGCAGTAGGTAGTGTCCAGGTACAAGGATATGACATTTTGCTGCTTCCTGACCGCCATGTATGATTTGTTGAAGGTTAGTTCTAAGGTCATCTGGGACTGCTGGCAAGATTTCTACCACATGTTCCACAACGCATGCAAATAGCGTCCCAGGAGGCAGCTGGTGTTCACATAGGGTAAGGAGAAGCTGCCGGAGAACATACATTTGGCAAATGTTTCTATGCATTTCGGCTTTTTCTGGTGGAGTGATCAGAAATGCTTTGGGGTTGAGCCTGCTGGTAGAGGCCTGGACCACCAGACTCTCTAATGTGGGGTGTTGGAGGAGAAAAGCTACATCGTCAGGAGCAGGCCTGTCTCTCCATGTTATCTGCCTATTAACTGGTGGGTACGATCCTAGCTTCGTCCAGATTCTCAGGATTGTGTCAGTTAAGGCGCCATTAACAGGCTGAAGGGTTTCTTGCAAGAACTGCCAAAGCAAGAGGACGTCTGTTAGAAAGGTTGTCTTTATCTCAGTGGTAGGTAATTATAGGTCTGGGACATTGACTGCTCTTTAAATGACCATGGCAAAAGGGCAGACTCTTCAGTCGATGTGCCAGGAATGGGTGAATGGAGGCTAGTGGCAGGGGAGGTATCCAGGCAACTGGCATACTGAAGGTCCAGAAGACCAAGCTACTTACCTTCAGAAACTCTTTCTCGTAGACCGAATAACTGCAGATTCCTCAACTTCTGAATATTCCCCAGCTGTCAGACTGGATCTGGAAAGTTTTGAGCATTACCTCTGCACGCCGGTAGTTGGTGTTGTGTAGCTCCACATTGACTTTGCTCCGGAAATGACAGGGGAGACCTATTTAGGTGCTACTCCCACACGCTGTCAGTTGCGTTCAAGACAGGCGCAAAGCCTCAACAGCAAATTGGCTTTGGCCAGTGAGCAGATTCCTAGACTTTAGATCTTATGACTGGATATAGCCCAAGTCACAGAATGGGAAGGATGGGAGGGTCAGTGAGTAATTGTGGGTTAGAGTCTCTTCTAGAAAGTGGCTTACACAGGTTAAGTAACTTCTTCTTTTGATAGAGACTAATAACTGCAGTCCCGTCACCTTTTGAATAGATACCAGAGCAGTGCATTTTAGGAATTGGGTCTGAATGGTCTCAAACCAAAAAGTCCTGTCTTACTGAGCGAGCGAAATGCCCTGCTCGGCAGACCTGGCTATCCAGACTGTAGTGGTTCGTGAACGTATGGAGCAACAACCACAGAGCCACCTGGCAGAAGTGCAGGACTCAAAGAGCTTGAAGCTCAATCACTTGCCGCGCCAAGGCGATTGCGACGAGGAACACAGTATTGAGGCTGTGGAGCCCCAATGGACAGTTGTGAAGCTCCTCAAAGAGAGTGCACATCAATAATATGAGGACCAAGTTAAGGTCTCTGTGAGGCATAACAAAAGAAGAAGGAAGCAAGTGCTGTAGACCTTTCAAAAAAATGCATCACAACAGGCGACGAATAATGAGGGCTGGTCAGGGAACTGTAAAAAGGCAGAACGATATGAAAGGTACCCCTTACCTGTGCCCAAAGTAAAGCCTTGCTGGGCAAGAGACAAACCAGACAGAACGTCCGATAACAGCCTGAAAGGGGTCCATCTGGCGTATGCCGCCTCAAAGCACACTCCTGTTTCAAAGACAGCCATATACAGTTTAGTTGAGGGACACCTAGCTAGCTGCCAACATGACATCCTCTAGAGAAAGGTTGCAGGTGTTCCACTGTCGCTGCTCAATCTCCATGCACGAAGGTCGAGATTGTGAAGGTCTGGGTAAAGAACCCTGCCTTGCTGCAACAGCAGGTCTTGCCAGAGGGGCAAGCCTGATCGGAGGACAAATGCTCAAGCTACCACATGCTCTGTCCCTCATGTGGGGTCACTAGGATGACTTGGGCCCAGTCGTTCCTGATCTCTCAAGTCCAGAGTTCCACTCAAGGTGGAATAAGTTGTATAGGGGTGAGGCACCTAGGAAACTCCAACATGTAGAACTGCTGACACTGCTCTGTTCTCGCCGGTGGCGAACAGACTGAGCCAATGTTCTCCCCATATGCAGAAAAAACCTTGCGCCACCTCCAGGTGTAACTCTCACTCGTAAAGACCACCTTCAAGATACAAACATTCTTCATGATGGGCAGGGCGGAAAGATAACAGTGACTGAGCAATTTCTGAATCTTGATAATCAAATGCTTTTTATTTTATGGAATTATTTCCATGAAGGAGACCTTGAAGTAATGGGGCATTTCAAAAACATCTGCTCCTGAATGGCAATTAAAAAAAGGTACACCCACTCCTGCCACTATACACAAAAGAATAACAATGTTTATTATGATCAGAATTTACAGCAGGATCTTCCAGCAAATCAGACTGGCTAAGATAATAAAACATACCACAAGAATAGGTTATATAACAAACTGGGCTGACACAAAGAGAGGCTGATTGACCCCCCCAATCCCCGCCCCAACACAAGGCTGACATGGCATTCAAACCCTTAATGATAAAGGCATAGTGAGAATCTGTTACTTATAATGCCTCACTGTGCGAGAGTGGTAGTCACACTGCTCAGAGTTGAAAAGACTTCCTCATCAGCTGCTGTTGGATCAGCAAAGAGCTCTTCCCCTTCTTCTCCTATTTGCTAACCATCTTAAATGCATATTGTTCTTCTGCGTGAGGACTACTGAAAAGGTATATACTGCAACTTGTTTGTTTTTGCACAAGAAGACATTTGTCAATGTGGATGCATGAGTGAGACTAATCATAGCTACAATACTCAGCATTGGTGTCATAGGGAAAAAAGCCACAGATCTACATCTATGCAAGTCTTGTAATGCAAAATGCTTTGAAATCAATTCAGTGGTAGGAAAGTATCAATTGTTATGATCTATTTTATATATGTTAAACTCAAAATCCACCAGAAATGGGTATTAGAGAGGAGTTTTCATTATGGTTTTCTAGGGTGGCATTTACAAAAGACTACTATGAACTGGATCGAGTTGCACTACGGAAAGGAGAGGCATCGTAGACACCGAGCTGTACGATTTTGTGTAAACATTTTAACAAAATAGGACATTACATATCCTGGGATTTTATTATAAATAGCAGAAACTCATTAGGTGAGGGGGGGGAAAGCGGTGAGAAATCTGTAGGAATATATACTACGCTCCAGAAGAAATATGTTACTTACCATGTAAGCATCTGTTCGTGGCCTGTAGTGCAGTAGATTCACATGCTTTGCATAGTCCTGTCATCTAGCTTTGGGTCCGAATGTGTGCAAGTTGTTTTTCTTCGAAGAAGTCCTTCAAGTCATGAGAAAGAGTGACTCCTTCTCTTGGTGATAATGTGCATGGGCATCGACTTCATTGTTAGATTGTTTTCCCGCAGGTGGGTGGGAATGGAGTGTAAAGTATCAGAAAAGAGATGTCCAGATGTATACAAAGTAAACAGCAACGGCCACAGGTGTCTGGGTAGGAGGGTGGGCGCAAGTGAATCTACAGCACTACATGCCACGAACGAACAAGTTACTTACCTTCAGTAACGATATATCTGTAAGAGACATGTATTAGTTATAGATTACTTACCTTAGAATTACCCCCAGGCGTCAGACTGGATCTGGAGAATTTATCTTCAGCAGTACCCCTGCGCGTCTGTAGGTGGCGTTGGTTGACTCTGCGTTCGTCGTTGGCGTCGTGATCGCCGGAATGACGTCGCCGTATCTACTTAGACGCTGCAACTGCGTGCTGACGTCAGATCTTTACACGACATTCCACGCCAGAAACGCAGAGCCATGCAACACACTGACCACTGGTGCACAAAACTAGGGCACTGAAAGGGAGTCCCTTACCCTAGAAGTCAGTTCGCAGAAAGGGGAAGATGGGTGGGGCGGTGAGGAATCAATAACTAATATATGTCTCTTACATATATATCGTTACCGAAGGTAAGTAACTTGTTCATCTGAAAAGGAATATTAGTTATGGATTCCTCACCTTAGAATAGACACCCCAGCAATACCAACCCCGGAGGTGGGTCTGCGAACTGAGTTCACACCAGAAAGTCATGGAGTACTAAACGGCCAAAGAAGCCATCTCTCCGGACTTGGCTGTCCAGGCAGTAATGTTTGGTGAACGTGTGCAATGAAGCCCACGTGGCTGCCTGGCAGATTTCATGAAGGGGTACTCCACGTCCCAAAGCATTAGTGGCTGCCGTTGCCCTGGTGGAATGGGCGCGCAGCCCTACTGGAGGTTCCTTTTTCGCTAAGGAATAACATATTTTGAAGCAAAGAACGACTCATCGAGAGATGGTCCGTTTTTGCATGGCCCGACCTCTCTTGGCGCCCAAATAGCCAACAAAGAGCTGATCATCCACCCGGAATTGTTTTGTGCGATCCAGATAGAATGAAAGCGCACATTTTGGATCCAGACGGTAGAGCCTCTCCTCCTCTTTAGAAGGATGAGGGGGCGGGAAGAAGGTGGGCAAAGTGATGCTCTGTCCGATATGGAAAGAGGAAACCACTTTAGGAAGAAAGGAAGACCTAGTGCGAAGGACAACCTTGTCCGGATGAACAGCCAGGAAAGGAGGTTTGATAGAAAGAGCCTGAAGCTCACTCACCCTGCGAGCGGAGGTGATGGCAACCAAAGAGGCAGATTTGAGTGTCAAAAGTCTGAGAGGACAGTTATGTAGCGGCTCGAAAGGAGCGCACATAAGGTAGGGTAGAACCAGGTTCAAGTCCCACTGGGGAATTACGAAAGGAATAGGAGGAAGCAAGTGAGTAATCCCTTAAGGAAACTATATACAATAGGGGACTTGAAAAGAGAAGGTTGATCTGGAAGGCGAAGAAAGGCCGAAATGGCCGAAAGATAGCCCTTGAGAGGGCCCAGAGCAGAGCCCTGCTGGGCCAAGGAAAGAATGAAGAGGAGAACCTCTGAAAGAGGGGCAGTAAGGGGATCCACAGCCTTTGCTGCGCACCATGCCACAAATTTGTTCCATCTACAGGCGTATACTGCTTTGGTGGAGGGACGCCTGGCTGCCAAGATAACGTTACAGACTTCGGGAGGAAGGTCGAAAGCTGTCAACTGTTGCTGCTCAATCTGCATGCAAGGAGGTGGAGGCTGGACAGGTTCGGGTGGAGGACAGTCCCCTGCTGCTGCGACAGAAGATCCTCCCGAAGGAGCAGTCTGATCAGAGGATCAATGGCCATGTTCAAGAGCTCGGAATACCAGACTCTTTGTGCCCAGTCCGGAGCCACAAGAATGACTTGGGCACGGTCACGCTTGATCTTCTTCAGCATTCTGGGCAGAAGTGGTATAGGCGGAAAGGCGTATAGAAGACCGCAAATCCACTCGCGACAAAAAGCGTCACCTAGCGAGTGCCGCCTTGGAAATTCCAACGCGCAGAACTGAGGAAATTGTGCGTTCTCTTCGGTGGCGAGCAGATCTAACCAAGGCTCTCCCCACTGCTGAAAGAGACCTTGCACCACCTCCGAGTGAAGACGCCATTCGTGATCCATCATGCATCGGCAGCTGAGTTTGTCCGCCCTGGCGTTCAACCCCACCCGCCCTGTTTGTTGCAGCACCACATGGCGGTGACGTTGTCCTTGAACACCTGCACTACTCTTCCTTTGACAGAAGGAAGGAATGCCTTCAAGGCAAGACGGATCGCCCGAAGCTCCAGAAGGTTGATGTGGAGCCCGGACTCAGCCGGAGACCAGAGGCCTCTGATCTCCGCCTCCCCCATGTGGCCGCCCCACCCCAGAAGTGATGCATCCGTCACCACTGTGACCTCTGGTTGAGGAAGGGAGAGGGATCTGACGTTGACCCAATCCTGGTTCGTGAGCCACCACTGCAATTGGTGTGTAGTGCCCTCCGAGATCTGATCGCAATCGTTAAGATTCCCCTGATGCTGTGCCCACAGGAACTTCAGGTCCCACTGTAGAGCTCGCATATGCCACTTGGCATAGTCCACCAGCAGGATGCAGGAGGCCATGAGGCCCAGTAGCCTCAGAATCATTCTGACCGAAACCCGGGATAGATGCTGAAAGATCGTAATCATAGCCCGAATATCCTGGACTCGCTGTTCGGGTGGATAGGTCCGAAACTGCACTGTGTCCAGAACCGCACCAATGAAAAGTAGCTTCTGAGAGGGAATCAAGTGTGACTTCAGCACGTTGATAGTGAACCCCAGCGAATGCAGGAGGTCCGCCGTAGTCTGGAGGTGGGAGACGACAGCCTGGGGCGAGCTCGCCTTCAACAGCCAGTCGTCGGGATAGGGGAAGACTGGAACCCCTGATCTGCACAGTTGGGCTGCGACCACCACCATCACCTTGGTGAACACCCGAGGGGCGCTGGTAAGGCCAAAGGGAAGCACGGTGAACTGAAAATGCTCGTGGCCTACCGTGAACCGTAGTTATCGCTGGTGGGCAGGCAGAACGGGGATGTGAAAATAAGCGTCCTACAAGTCCAACGCTACCATCCAGTCTTCAGGGTCGAGGGCAGAGAGGTCCTGAGCTAGTGTCAACATTTTGAACTTCTCCTTTCGGAGGAAGCAGTTGACGTCCCTGAGATCCAAGATAGGACGCAGGCCTTTGTCCTTATTGGGTACCAGGAAGTAGTGGGAATAACAACCATGACCTACTTCTGGCACAGGAACGCGCTCAATGGCTCCCTTGGCCAAAAGAGCCGTAACATCCTGACGGAGAAGGGCCAAGTGATCCTCCGAAATGCGATGGGATTGCGGTGGCATGGATGGAGGGGTAGTCTCGAAGGGGAGGGAGTAGCCCCTTCGGACTATCTGCAAAACCCACCTATCCGACGTGTTGGTTTGCCAGTGGGGGAGGTGATGGCGGATCCTGCCGCCCACTGGCAACTGATGGCCCTGAAAAGTCGGACCAGGAGGGCTTGGAGGCTGCTGCAGAGAGGGTGCTGCTGGACTGGCCCGCCCGCTGGCCCCCAGACCCACGACGGTGGGTCCGCCGGCAGCGCAGAGGCTGGACAGCTTGCGCAGGCCTGTGGCTCTGGGCGGAACGTGGCGGGCCTTCCGTAGCCACGAGAGGGGCGAAATGCACACTGCACAGGACGAGAGGTGGAAGCGAGGCCCAAGGATCTGGCCGTAGCCCTGAAATTCTTAAAGCGCACAAGCGCGTTGTCCGCTTTGTCGCCAAACAAGCGACAGCCATCAAAGGGCATGTCCAAAAGTGTTGATTGGACATCACCCGAGAAGCCAGTGGACCTCAGCCAGGCGTAGCGTCGCAGGGCTACCAACGTTGAAATCGTCCTGCCTAGCGAGTCGGCGGTGTCCAGTCCACATCGTATGGCGAACTTGGCTGCGTCTCTCCCTTCCGCAACCGCACGGGAGAGTACGGCCTGGGCCTCCACCGGGCACTGTGGCAGCACCTGCGTGACCGTGTCCCACACAGAATGGGAGTAACGGACCAAGAGACATGGTGTTCACCGACCGCAGTCCTAAGCTGGCGGAAGAAAACATCTTCTTCCCAAAATGGTCCAGCTTCTTGGATTCCCTATCGCACAAGTTACTAACTTGTGTAACGATATATCTGTAAGAGACAGTAGTTAGTGACAGATTCCTTACCTTAGAATATCCCCAGGCGTCAGGCTGGATCCGGAAAGTTTTTGCGTAGCAGTACCCTTGCGCATCGGTAGGCGGCGTCGTGCGGCTCCGCGTCCGTCGTCGGCGTCGTGATCGCCGGGATGACGTCAGCAGTACTTAGACACCGCCCCTGCGCGCTGACGTCAGTTCTGTACACGACTTTCCGCGCCAGGAACGCAGAGCCATGCAAGAAGCTGACATAGGTGTCTGAAAAATACTGGGGCCCTGAAAGGGATGTCCTTAACCTTAGAAATCAGTTCGCAGAACGGGGAGGATGGGTGGGGCGGTAAGGAATCTGTCACTAACTACTGTCTCTTACAGATATATCGTTACAGAAGTTAGTAACTTCTGCATCTGAAAGAGACACGTTAGTGACAGATTCCTTACCTTAGAATAGATACCCCAGCAATACCAACCCCGGTGGTGGGTCTGCGAACAAAGATCAGACAAGGAAGTCCCGGAGGACAGAACAGCCAAAGAAGCCGTCAAGGCAGTAATGCTTGGTAAACGTGTGCAGCGAGGCCCACGTAGCTGCCTGACATATATCCTGCAGCGGAACACCGCGGCCTAAGGCCGTGGTAGCAGCCGTTGCCCTGGTGGAATGGGCACGCAGCCCAACAGGAGGCTCCTTCTTAGCCAAAGAATAGCAGGCTTTGATACACAAGGTTACCCAGCGGGAGATGGTTCTCTTGTGCACCGCCCGACCTTTTTTGGCGCCCACGTAGCCAACAAAGAGCTGGTCATCCACCCGGAAGTGTTGTGTGCGGTTGATATAAAAGGAAAGCGCACGTTTTAGGTCCAGACGGTGGAGCCTCTCTTCCTCTCTGGAAGGATGCGGAGGCGGAAAGAAGGTGGGCAAAGTGATGGTCTGCCCAATGTGGAAGGCAGTAACCACCTTTGGCAAGAAGGACGGACGCGTCCTAAGAACAACCTTGTCTGGATGGACAGACAGAAAGGGAGGTTTGCATGATAGAGCCTGGAGCTCACTCACCCGCCGAGCGGAGGTGATGGCCACCAGAAAGGCGGTCTTCAGAGTCAGAAGACGAAGAGGACAGTTATGTAGAGGCTCAAAGGGAGCGCACATAAGAAAGGTAAGAACCAAGTTCAAGTCCCACTGAGGCATCACAAACGGAACAGGAGGGAAGAGGTGTGTAATGCCTTTTAGGAACCTGTTAACAACAGGGGACTTGAAAAGGGAGGGCTGATCAGGAAGCCTGAGGAAGGCCGAGATGGCACAAAGATAGCCCTTGATGGTACCCAGGACAGAACCCTGTTGGGCCAGGGAAAGAAGGAACAGAAGACCCTCAGAAAGAGGGGCAGAGAGAGGGTTCACAGCCTTTGCTGTGCACCATGCCACAAACTTGTTCCACCTGCAGGCATATACCACCTTAGTGGAGGGACGCCTGGCTGCCAGAATCACATCACAAACTTCGGGAGGCAAGTCGAAAGGAATCAACTGCCGCTACTCAATCTCCACGCAAGCAGGTGGAGGCTGGATAGGTTCGGGTGGAGGACCGTCCCCTGCTGCTGCGACAGAAGATCCTCCCGAAGAGGCAGACGGATCGGGGGATCGACGCTCATACTGAGTAGCTTGGGATACCAAACTCTTCGAGCCCAGTCCGGAGCCACAAGGATGACTTGGGCCCGGTCGCGCCGAATCTTCTTCAACACTCTGGGTAGAAGTGGTATAGGCGGAAAGGCGTACAACAGACCGCAACTCCACTCGCGACGAAAAGCGTCGCCAAGCGAGTGCCGCCTTGGAAATTCCAACGCGCAGAACTGATGACATTGCGCGTTCTCTTCGGTGGCGAATAGATCTAACCACGGCTCTCCCCACTGCAGAAAGAGTCCATGCGCCACTTCCGAGTGAAGACGCCATTCGTGATCCATCATGCACCTGCGGCTGAGTTCGTCTGCCCTGGCGTTCAGGGAACCTGCCAGGTGTTGAACCATCAGGAACATGCCCTGATGTTCCAGCCATGTCCAGAGGCGCAGAGCCTCCTGACAGAGGGTCCACAACCCCACCCCGCCCTGTTTGTTGCAGTACCACATGGCGGTGGTGTTGTCTGTGAACACCTGCACTACCTTCCCTTTGACAGAGGGAAGGAATGCCTTGAGTGCAAGTCGGATCGCCCGGAGCTCCAGAAGGTTGATATGGAGCCGGGACTCCGCCGGAGACCAGAGGCCTCTGATCTCCGCCTCTCCCATGTGACCGCCCCACCCCAGAAGGGACGCGTCCGTCACAACTGTGTGCTCTGGTTGGGGAAGGGAGAGGGATCTGCCCATGACCCATTGCCGGTTCGAGAGCCACCACTGCAACTGTTTTGCAGTCCCCTCCGAGATCTGGACGTGATCGGACAGGTTGCCCTGGTGCTGCGCCCACTGGAACTTCAGGTCCCACTGCAGAGCCCGCATATGCCATCTGGCATGATCGACCAGCAGGATGCAGGAGGCCATGAGGCCCAGCAGCCTCAGGGTCATCCGTACCGAAACCCAGGATAAAGGCTGAAAGATCGGAATCATAGCCTGAATATCCCGGACTCTCCGTTCGGGAGGATAGGCCCGAAACTGCGTCGTGTCCAGAACTGCTCCGATGAAAAGGAGCTGTGGAGAAGGAATCAGATGCGACTTCGGCACATTGATGGAGAACCCCAGCGAGTGCAGGAGTTCGGCCGTAGTCTGGAGGTGGGAGACGACTGCCTGGGACGAGCCCGCCTTCAGCAGCCAGTCGTCGAGGTAGGGGGAAGACTGGAACCCCTGCCCGGCGCAGATGAGCTGCGACCACCGCCATCACTTTCGTGAACACCCGAGGGGCACTTGCAAGGCCAAAGGGGAGCACGGTGAACTGAAAATGCTCGAGGCCTACCGTGAACCGAAGGTAACGCCGGTGGGCCGGCAGGACGGGGATGTGAAAATAAGCGTCCTGCAAGTCCAACGCTACCAACCAGTCTCCAGGGTCGAGGGCAGTCAAGACCTGAGCTAGGGTGAGCATCTTGAACTTCTCCTTCCGGAGGAAGCGATTGACGTTCCGGAGGTCCAAGATAGGACGCATGTCCTCCTTGTCCTTTTGGGCACTAGAAAGTAGTGGGAGTAGCAACCACGTCCTACTTCTGGGGTCGGAACATGCTCGATGGCCCTCTTGGCCAAGAGGGCCGTGACTTCCTTCTGCAGAAGCACCAAGTGATCCCCTGACATGCGGTGGAATTGAGGTGGCATGGCTGGGGGTGGTCTCGAAGGCGAGGGAGTAGCCCCTTCGGACAATGTCCAAGACCCACCTGTCCGAGGTGATGGCACGCCAGTGGTGAAGGTGATGGCGGACCCTGCCCTCTACTGGCGTGCTGTGCACCTGAAAGGAGGGACTAGGAGGGCTTGGAGGCCGCGGACGGGGCGGAGTTGGTGGCCTGACCCGCACGCTGGTTGCCCGAACCGCCACGGCGGTAGCCACGTCCTCGGCCACGCGAAGACGCTTGCTGCGCGGGCCGGTGGCTGGGCAGCGGACGTGACTGGGCGCCCCTTCCGTGGCCACGAAAGGGGCGAAAAGCAGAGGTTAGCGGAGGGCGCACAACAGAAAGGCCCAGGGACTTGGCAGTAGCCCGTGAGTCCTTAAAACGCTCCAGCGCATGGTCTGCTTTGGAACCAAAAAGACAGACTCCATCAAAGGGCATGTCCATGAGTGTATTCTGACATCACCCGAGAAACCAGTTGTTCTCAGCCAGGCGTGGCGACGCAGCGCCACCGTCGTTGCAAGCGATCTGCCCAGCGAGTCGGCGGCATCAAGGCCACAACGTATGGTGTACTTTGCCGCATCCCTATCTTCAGCAATGGTGCGGGTAAGCAGTGTCTGGACCTCCTCAGAACACTGGGGCAAAACAGCCGCCACCGAATCCCACAGGGAGTGGGTATATCGGCCCAAAAGGCAAGCGGTGTTGACGGACCGCAAGCAAGCACTGGAGGAAGAAAAAGCCTTCTTCCCAAATTGGTCCAGGCGTTTGGATTCCCTATCCGGAGGGGCGGTAGGGAAGGCGGTTTGGGAGGCAGAGGCTTGGACAACCAAGCTCTCGGGTTGGGATGTTGAGAGAGAAACAAGGAGTTGCCCGGAGCAGGGAGATGGCGTCGGGCCACGTTCCTATCCACAGGAGCCCCTGTGGTGGGCTTGGACCAGGTACCCAAAAGAACGTCAGACAGTGCATCATTAAACGGCAGCAATGGCTCCGAGGAGGACGCTGCCGGCTGAAGCACTTCCGTCAGGAGATTAGTCCTGACAGCCACAGTAGGCAATTGGAGGTGCAAGGCTCCAGCTGCTCTACGCAACACCGTTGCGAAATTTGCTCCCTCCTCCATAGCCACGGGAGGAGACAGCATGCCAGTGTCAGGGGAAGTGTCTAGACCACTGGCATCCCCAAGTTCCTCTGTCCAGTCCTGATCATACTCACACTGCTGTGTGAGAGGGTCTTCCGACCCCTCTCAGCTCTCCTGGTCCTCCTCTGGCTCAAAATATGGAGGAGGAGGGACATCTGGGACCCAAGGTCTCATCGGCGCCGGGGCCGGCGTCGAGCGACGTCGGTCCGGCTCCATGTCCAGAACCGGAGAGAACCGGGGAACGCCGCCGCCCGGAGCCCCGGGCGGCGTCGGGAACGGCACCGGGGACATCGGCGCCGGCGGAGGCGTGGTTAGGTCAACCGGCGTCGATCGGGGTTGCGGTACCACCGGAGCCAAGATCGAGGCCGGAGCCGAGGCCGGGATCAAGGCTGGCGGGACAGGCGACGCCGGGACCGGAGTAGTCGGCGACGCCGGAGCAACCCCATCAGGGCCCGCGGGGCCCGAAGGCGCACCGGAGGGACCTTGAGGCCCGAAGAGGCGGGCCATGGCCGACAGGAATTCCTGTATTTCGGCCGGAGTCGCCACCGAACCCGGGAAGGACGGGTAATGCGGGGGCGGCGCCACAGGCACATCCGGAGCCGCGGGGACGGTGCAGACAGGGGCCTCAGCCGAGTCGCGAGACCGGCGAGGCAAAGTCTTAGAGCGATGGTGCTTCTTAGACTTCTTGTGCTTCGACTTACCCGAGGAGTGCGAAGACTTGGACTCCGACGACCGGCGGGGGCTCCGCGACCGGCCCCTCGACCTCTCACTGGACCGGGGCTTGGTGCGGCGCGGAGCCGACTGCCGGATCTCGAGGAGCTTTCGAGACCGCTCTCGCAAAGCCTTCGGGTGTAAGGCACGGCAGTCAGGGCACGACTTCGTGTCGTGGTCTCGGCCGAGACAGTAGAGACACTAAGTGCGGGTCTGTGATCGACAGCATTCGACCACAGACGTCGCATGGCTTGAAGCCGGGCATCCCTACCGACACCTAGGAGTCGAGAAGACTCGAAAAGAAACAGTGAAAAAATCACCAAAAATTTAGTCAAAAATTGATTAGGGCACTGCTCTTCCCGGATCTGCGCTTACTGGCGCGGAAAAAGAAGAACTGACATCAGCGCGCAGGGGCGGCGTCTAAGTACTGCCCGCGACGTCATCCCGGCGATCACGACGCCGACGATGGACGTGGAGCCGCACGACGCCGCCTACCGACGCGCAAGGGTACTGCTACGCAAAAACTTTCCAGATCCAGCCTGACGCCTGGGGATATTCTAAGGTAAGGAATCTGTCACTAACGTGTCTCTTTCAGATAGGTGGAGCAGTAGGGAATGCGCCCTTGGAAGTCGAGGCTTGGACCACCAAGCTCTCGGGGGTAGGGTGTTGAGAGAGGAAAATGGGGTCGCCCGGGGCTGGGCGGTGGCGTCGGGCAATCATCCTATCCACAGGAGCCCCTGTGCTGGGCTTGGACCAAGTGCCCAGAAGGATGTCCGTGAGGGCCTCATTGAACGGTAGCACGGGCTCCGAAGAGGCCGCTGCCAGTTGAAGCACCTCAGTCAGGTTAGTCCTGACCGCCACCAGAGGAAGCTCAAGGTTGAAGGCCTCAGCTGCCCTATGCAACACCACAGCGTAAAAGGCACTCTCCTGCGTAGCCACGGTAGGGGCAGAAAGTATGCCAATGTCTGGAGAAGAGTCCAGACCACTGGCCTCACCCAACTCCTCACTCCAGTCCGGTTCATCCAACTGGTCTGCCAGAGAGTCCACAGACCCCTCCCAGTCCTCCTCACCCTCCTCTGGTAGCCACTCAGGGCGATAGCGAACACCAGGGGAGAACAGAGGTACAAAAGTACAGGCCGGCGTCTGAGGGGGCGGAGGTGTCGCCAATGGATTTGGCGCTGGAGGAAGTGTTGTAAGGTCAACCGGCACCGATCCGGATCCAGGCTTGGATTCCTGGGGGCACTGCGGCGCCAGGGCCAAAGCCGCCAGCCTCAAAGGCCTAGAACCCCCAGCCAAGTCAGCGGGGCCCGAAGGCGCGCCGGCGGAGTCGGGCTGCCCAAAGATGGAGTGGAGGGCTTCGTAAAAACTACGAAGTTACGCAGGGGTCGCCCCGGGAGACTACCTTCTGCATCCCGCGTCGCGGCAGCCGATGGACGGGGAGAACGCGAAGAGCAACAGTGCTTCTTCGCGTTCTTTTTGTGCTTCGACTTACCCGAAGACTTCGACGAGGAGTGGTGGTGATGGCTCCGCGACCGGGCCCGCTACCTCGCTCTCGACCGGGATCTCAAGAGGCGCGGAGCAGACTGCAGGGCCTCCAGAAGCTTTCGGGAGTTTTCCCGCAAAGACTTCGTGGACATGGCCCGACACTCTGAGCACGACTTTGGGTCGTGGTCGCGCTCCAGACACCAGAGGCACACTAGACGCGAGTCTGTCACCGACATCAGCTTATGGCAGGAGCCACAAGGTTTGAAGCCGGTCCGCCGATGTGACATCCCTGTGCACCAGGAGTCGAACGACTCGAAAAAGGTGTCGACAATAGTCGAAAAAAGACATTCAAAAAGTGACTCGAGGTACCGCTCTCTCCGGATCTGCGCTGGCTGGGGCGGAAAAAGAAAGTACCGACGTCAGCGCGCAGGGGCGGCGTCTAAGTAGATACTGCTACGTCATTCCGGCGATCACGACGCCAACGAAGAACGCGGAGTCGACCGATGTCACCTACCGACGCGCAGGGGTACTGATGAAGAAAAATTCTCCGGATCCAGTCTGATGCCTGGGGGTAATTCTAAGGTAAGGAATCCATAACTAATAGTCTCTTTCAGATAAGCGAGTCTGGTGGTAATTGGCCATTGATGTAGATGGGATCAGAAGGGGAGGCCTTATACTTATCATCTACCCTGGGTGTTATAATTCTATCCCTAATAGGGTCTTTAAAGATGTCCTCTGTATCTTTTAGCATGCCCTTTAGCATAGGGAGATACTGTGTAGCCATATGAGTGGTGGAAAGAGTTTCAAAGCAAAAGGCCACTTCTAAAGGCTGTTTATGGAGTTGTACTTCGTGGAACACAGCAGCTTTGCCTATAAGCTCCTGATATGATGTTGAGTCATCAGGAGGGGAGGGACAGGCGGGATATAGAAGGCCTTGAAAAATCATAAAAATGTTACCAGACCTGCAGGTCTAGTGGCTTGAATAATCTACTCGACCTAACGAACAAGTTACTTACCTTCGGTAACGATATATCTGTAAGAAACATAGGTTAGTTATAGATTCCTTACCTTATAATTACCCCCAGGCGTCAGACTGGATCCGGAAAGTTTTTCGTCAGCAGTACCCCTGCGCGTCGGAAGGTGGCATCGGTCGACTCCGCGTTAGTCGTCGGCGTCGTGGTTGCAGGGATGACGTCGCAGTAGCTACACAGACGCAGCCCTCGCGCGCTGACGTCAGTTCTGTACACTACTTTCTACGCCAGAAGCGCAGAGCCATGCAAGACACTGACCACTGGTGCACAAAACTAGGGCCCTGAAAAGATGACCTTAACCCTAGAAGTCAGTTCGCAGAACGGGGAGGATGGGAGTAGCGGTGAGGAATCTATTACTAACCTATGTTTCTTACAAATATATCGTTACCGAAGGTAAGTAACTTGTTCATCTGAAAGAAACAGTTAGTTATAGATTCCTTACCTTAGAATAGATACCCCAGCAATACCAATCCTGGAGGTGGGTCTGCGAACTCAGTTCACACCAGAAGGTCCTGGAGAACAGATTGGCCAAAGAAGCAGTCTCTCCGGACTTGGCTGTCCAGGCAGTAGTGTTAGGTGAACGTGTGCAGCGATGCCCACGTAGCTGCCTGACAGATGTCATGTAGGGGGACTCCTCGTCCCAGAGCAGTGGTAGCTGCCATCGCCCTGGTGGAATGGGCACGCAGTCCCACTGGAGGCTCCTTCTTTGCCAAAGAATAACAGGCTTTGATGGACAGAACGACCCACCTGGAGATGTTCCGTTTGTGCACGGCCTGACCTTTGTTAGCGCCCACGTAACCAACAAAGATCTGGTCGTCCACCCGGAATTGTTTGTTGCGATCCAAGTAGAAGGAAAGTGCACATTTTGGATCCAGACGGTGGAGCCTCTCTTCCTCTTTTGAAGGATGCGGAAAGAAGGTGGGCAAAGTGATGGTTTGGCCAATGTGGAAAGACGTAACCACCGTTGGAAGAAAGAAAGGTCTAGTTCGTAGGACGACCTTGTCCAGATGGACAGCCAGAAATGGAGGCTTGGAAGAAAGAGCTTGAAGCTCACTCACCCTGCGTGCAGAGGTGATGGCCACCAGAAAGGCAGTTTATAAAGTGAGAAGCCTGAGAGGACAGTTATTGTAGTGGCTCAAAGGGAGCGCACATAAGATAGGTAAGAACCAAGTTCAAGTCCCACTGGGGCATTACGAAGGGAACAGGAGGAAAAAGATGAGTAATGCCCTTAAGGAATCTATTTACAACCGGGGACTTGAAAAGAGAAGGCTGATCAGGAAGCCTAAGGAAGGCTGAAATGGCCGAGCGGTAGCCCTTTAGAGTGCCCAGAGCAGAGCCCTGCTGGGCCAAAGAAAGGAGAAACAAGAGATCCTCAGAAAGAGGGGCGGAAAGGGGATCCACAGCCTTTGCTGTGCACCATGCCACAAATTTATTCCATCGGCAGGCGTATACCGTCTTAGTGGAGGGACGCCTGGCTGCCAAGATAACATCGCAGATTTAGGGAGGCAGGTCAAAAGATGTCAACTGCCGCCGCTCAATCTCCACGCAAGGTGGAGGCTGGACAGGTTCGGGTGGAGGACATTCCCGTGCTGACAGAAGATCCTCCCGAAGAGGCAGTCGGATCGGAGGATCGATGGCCATGTTGAGCAGCTCGGGATACCAGACGCTTCTCGCCCAATCCGGAGCCACAAGAATGACGTGGGCCCGGTCACGCTTGATCTTCTTCAGCACTCTGGGCAGAAGTGGTATAGGCGTAAAGGCGTATAGAAGACCGCAACTCCACTCGCGACAAAAAGCGTCACCTAGCGAGTGCCGCCTTGGAAATTCCAACGCGCAGAACTGAGGACATTACGCGTTCTCTTCGGTGGCGAACGGATCTAACCAAGGCTCTCCCCACTGCTGAAAGAGACCTTGCACCACCTCCGAGTGAAGACGCCATTCGTGATCCATCATGCATCGGCAGCTGAGTTCGTCCGCCCTGGCGTTCAGAGAACCTGCCAGGTGTTGAACCACCAGAGATATGCCCTGATGCTCCAGCCATGTCCAGAGCCAGAGGGCCTCCTGACATAGGGTCCACGACCCCATCCCGCCTTGTTTGTTGCAGTACCACATGGCGGTGGTGTTGTCCGTGAACACCTGCACTACTCTTCCCCGGACAGAGGGAAGGAATGCCTTGAGTGCAAGACGAATCGCCCGAAGCTCCAAAATGTTGATGTGGAGCCCGGACTCCGCCGGAGACCAGAGGCCTCTGATCTCCGCCTCCCCCACGTAGCCGCCCCATCCCAGAAGTGATGCATCGGTCACCACTGTGAACTCTGGTTGAGGAAGGGAGAGGGATCTGCCTTCAACCCAATCCTGGTTCGTAAGCCACCACTGCAATTGGTGTGCAGTGCCCTCTGAAATATGGACGCAATCGGACAGATTCCCCTGATCTTGTGCCCACTGGAACTTCAGGTCCCACTGCAGAGCCCGCATATGCCATCTGGCATGATCCACCAGCAGGATGCAGGAGGCCATCAGACCCAGCAGCCTGAGAGTCACCCTGACCGAATCCCGGGATAGAGGCTGAAAGATCGGAATCATAGCACGAATGTACAAGTTACTTACCTTCGGTAACGATGTTTCTGGTAGAGACGATTCTAGCCGCAGATTCCTTAACGTAGAATTATCTCCAGGCGTGAGACTGGACCCGGAAAACTTTCTTTGCCCCAGCATCTCTGCGCGCCATGGGGCGGTACCACGCGACTCCGTCCTGACTTCGTCCGCAGGCGTGACGTCAGCGAGGTCACATAAGCCCCACCCCGGCGCGCTGACATCAGTTTTCTTCGGAGAACTTTTCCGCGCCACAACGCGGAGCCATCACAAACAAAACTGTGGAGATTATGGGAACAGTGTGCGAGAAAATCAGTGAAAAAGAGAAGAGAGAAACGAAAGGTGAGGAACAGCACCAATTGGAAAAGTGCCAAGCACTAAGGTACCAAAAAGCCATAGTAGCGAAAGCCATAGCAGGGAAAGAGCAGAGCACCGCTCTGAGGAACAACCTTGGAAGCTAAGGCGACATCCCCCCTGGAGGCAGAACACATGTGAAAAACGCTATAGCAGAAGAGAGCGAGAGAGAGAATCTGCCATCACAATCCACAACAGTGAAGGGACAACAAGCCCGGAACAGAGGAGTAACAGAAATGCACCCCCAGACGACACCATGAAGGAGGGCCATATCCCCTGAAAGGAGCGAAAGGGCCGAGGTACAAGCAAAAAAAAAACCAACGCAGAGAACTGCAAAGGAATCAGAAACTCCAAGCAAGTAAAAGGGAGAAGAGTCAAAGTAGGCCCTACACTGGAGAAAAACCCAGAGTGGAGGGAGGCAGAAGCACACAGGAACCAACCGACCTCGTATCATAAAGGAAGGGGTGGAACAATCAAGCAGAACGAAGCATCCTGTCCGGGAGGAGACGAAGCAGACACCCACAGAAGACAAGCCACCCGGAGGGAGGCGAGCGCAGAAAACCAAACTGAAGGTCCTCGCAGAACGGGGAGGAAGGGCGGGTCGTGAAGGAATCTGCGGCTAGAATCGTCTCTACCAGATACATCGTTACCGAAGGTAAGTAACTTGTACATCTGGTAGAGACTACTAGCCGCAGATTCCTTAACGTAGAATAGATACCCAAGCCATACCCAGAGGGGAGAAGGGCCTGCGAGAGAACCTCCCCAGTAGGAAGAAACACAGGGCCCCAGCAGGGGATGCGTCACAGGGACAAGAAGGGCGGCCCAGCCCGCACCAAGCAGAAGTAAGCAAGAACGAGGCGTAGGGAAGGCCAGGAGAACCCAAGCCCATCCAAGGTACAACCGCCAGAAAACCCCGTAGGGGCAGACAGCGCCAGAGGAGCACCAAGGAAGAAAAGAACCACCCCAAACTCCAGGAAGAAGGGGTAGAACCGGAGGCAGAGCCCGCCGTAGGAAAACACAGACACAGCGATAGGGGGCAGCTGAACAGGCATCAGCCTCAAGGCAGCGGACAAGGCAGGAGCGGCTCCACAGCCAAAAAGCGCAGGCAAAGAAGAAAGGCACAGTTGCGCAAAGCCCCAGCAGAACAAGAGGCAGGGGCACAAGGGAACACACCAAGGGCCACGGCGGTGGACCACCACGAGCAGGCATGCGCAGCTGGCAACACCATGGAGCAGTGCACCCAGAACAAGCCAGGCGCAGGCCGAGGACAGTGGCCAGGGAAACCAGAACAATCCCCAAAGAGGGGCCGTGCCAGAGAGACACCGGCCCACGAAAAGAAGTGGGACCAGCCAGAAGAAAAAAAGGGAAGACACGGAGGACGGACCAGCCGGCAACCAGAACACAGGAAAGCCAGAAGAAACCTAGCCCCCCCTGGAACACCAGACAGAGGACCAGGCCGAAACGCCGGACAGGAAGGCGGAAACGCCACAACACGATGCCGTAGTCAGTATGCCAGGCTGGTCTAGCGATGTAGCGAACACTGAGAATGACAGACGTTGGAGAAGCGCAAGCTGCACCAAGACAAAGACAAAAGAGACCGCACCAGCGGTATACAGTGATGCCAGGAAAGGCAAGGAACCCGAAAAAGGGCATCCACACCTCCCCAGCGCAGGACAGAGCTATGGAATAGCTACAAGTACCCCACTTTGGGCATGATACGTCCCAAGGAAAACATGGGAACACCTCG
This sequence comes from Calotriton arnoldi, assembly GCA_963921515.1. Classification (NCBI taxonomy): domain Eukaryota; kingdom Metazoa; phylum Chordata; class Amphibia; order Caudata; family Salamandridae; genus Calotriton; species Calotriton arnoldi. The sequence goes on from CAWUFW010000083.1 coordinate 110,827, forward strand.
GAGGAAAAAATTCCGCAGCAGAGGACAAGAATATAAAGGACCTGCGGGTAAAACCACAGACGGCTTGCCAATCAGCCAAAAAAAAACACAGAAGCCAAAAGGGGGCTGTACCAGCAGCCAACAGTACAGAGGGGCCAATCTAAGGACCCCGAAGGCACGCCAAACCACACGGAACACACAACCGGGCCAATCGAAGCACTAGACCCCCGAAAAAAGGTGGATAACGCCTCCCATAAAGCACCAGAGGACCGACAAGCCAAGTTTACGGAGGGGGAGGAGGCCGAAGCCCCGCAAGAAGCCGCTGAATGGCGGAGTCCGCATGGGTGTTAAACAAAAGAACCCCATCAAAAGGCAGGTCAACCAGACGCTCCCTAATATTCTCCGGAAAAACACCATCCCTCAACCAAGCATGGCGACGGAGAGCTACTGAACTTGCCATAGCGCGGCCGAGAGCATCAGAAACATCGAAGGCTGAACGAAGAATAAACTCGGCCAACTCCCGGCCATCCAACACATGGGGCCGCAGATCAGCGCGGACACCTTCGGGGGAGGCACCAGACAGAAGGGACTCCACGGAATCCCACAGACTGGAAGCAGCCCTGGCCAACACACAAAGTGTGTTGAGCGCTCGCAAAGCAGCACTAGAGGAAGCGAAGATGTTATGCCCCCACGAATCCAACCACCGGGCCTCCCGTGACGGAGGAAACACCACCAAGGGCAAGGAAGTAAAAGCAGTCTGCAGAAGAGGGCCCTGGGTAGAAGGGCGGAAAGAAAGGCAGACTGGATCGGGCAGAGCAGGGCGATGGCGATGTAGGAGCGGCTGAGGCACGGGATCACCAGTGGCAGGACGCCCCCAGGCCCCTAGAAGAGAAGTATGGAGCGTAACTTCGAATGGAAGAAGCAGCTCCCGTCCACCAGAGACCTGATGGAGAACCTCTAACAAATGGTCCGTAGGGAATGGGGTTCCGGGGTCGCCCATGCACAAAATGCTAGCGGCCGTGGAAATGGCCCGGACAAAAGCTGCACTCGCCTCCGTAGGGCGTCGTGGGGAGAGAGCAATTCCTCCGTGGGCGATGGCTGTAAACTAAGCCGGCCATTCCCGAGTCCAGCTGGAGGAAAAAACGGCCAGCCCCTGAATGGCGGAGGATCCACGGACGAGTGGGGAGCCTGAGGTGCCTCCGGGGAAGGCCGAGATCGCGGGGACGGCGAAGATCCCTCCCTGAAAGACGCCAGGGAAAAAGCAACGACGCGGCGTCCCGTCTCCGGGGAAGAGGAGACAAAAAGTTGACAGACATCCGGAGAGGAGGGGACCTCTGGAGACGAGTCAACGACCCGACGCCTGCATGGCGCCGTGGAATCCGCCACAGGCGCCAGTGCGACGTTGACCGGCGCCGGTGCTGTCACCGGGGACGCCGAGTCTACCCCCACCACCACCCCAGGAGAATGGGGCGGGGTCGGAGCCCGGCGGCTAAAGAACGGCGCCGAAAAGGCACCGACTCGACCTCCGACGAGGCAGCCGCCTGCGCGGAGGGCCGAGAGGGACCCGGGGAAGCGCCCGGCCCCTAGCCAGCACCCGCAGCGCCGCCAGGGCCGCCAGCCGTCGGCGCCTGAGCGGCGTCGGCTCGGCCTCCGGCAAGGCCGCCGCCTGCCCAGAGAACCGAGGGGGACTCGGGGACAAACCGTGAGTCCCGGCGACCTCCTGCGACACCACAGGGACCCCCCTTGGGGGTTTGCAGCGAGGCAGAGGCGCCGTGGGCCGAAGAGGGGAACCCCGCAGGGCCGCACCTAGACGACACCACACCCCCAAAACCTGGAGCCGAACCCGTCGGCGCCGGGGCCGGAGCCGCCGGCGACTCCGCGGAAGTCCTCGCACGTGGCAAGGGATCAGCGGACGTCTCAGGAAGAGGAGGAGGAGGGGCCAAGGAAGCCTGCAGAGCTGCAGCATAGGCCTCCATTTGGGCCCTCGTTGCCCCAACGCCAGGAAACGGCGGGTAGGTGGCGACGAACGAGGCCGCATGTCCCGAGGAGAACCCGTGCCCTCCACAGAACGGGGACCAGGCCTCGGGGACAAGCTGTAAGACTTACCGGCGGGCAAGCGACGCCCCTGGGGCCTCGGTGAAGGACGATGTCGGAAGCGGAATCGGCGGTTCTTGGAACCTTCCGCGGGGGACGGATGCGGTGACGACACCGATCTGGACAAGCGGGCCGAAAGGAGTTTCATCCGGCCCTCCCGCCGGAACTTTGGCTTCAGATGCTGGCAAGCGTCGCAGTCCGTAGAGTCATGGTGCTCGCCCAAACACCACATGCAAATAGGGTGAGGGTCCGACGCCGACATCTGACGCGCACAAGAAGAACACGTCTTGAAGCCCGAAGGCATTCGCACACTGTTCCACAACGCAAAAGCGTGAAAAAGCCTGAAAACAGGTCAGGGACACTATTCCGGATCCGCGTTGCACGCGGAAAAGAAGGAAACTGATGTCAGCGCGCCGGGGTGGGGCTTATGTGACCTCGCTGACGTCACGCCCGCGGACGAAGTCAGGGAGCAGAGATGCTGGGGCAAAGAAAGTTTTCCGGGTCCAGTCTCACGCCTGGGGATAATTCTACGTTAAGGAATCTGCATCTAGTAGTCTCTATCAGATATCCCGGACTCGCTGTTCGGGAGGATAAACCCGAAACTGCATCATGTCCAGAACTGCTCCAATGAAGAGGAGCTTCTGAGAGGGGGTCAGGTGTGACTTCGGCACATTGATGGAGAACCCCAGCTAATGCAGGAGGTTGGCCGTAGTCTGGAGGTGGGAGATGACAGCCTGGGGCGAGCCCGCCTTCAACAGCCAGTCGTCGAGATAGGGGAAGACTGGAACCCCTGATCTGCGGAGATGAGCTGCAACCACCGCCATCACTTTCGTGAACACCCGAGGGGCGCTGGTAAGGCCAAAGGGGAGCACGATGAAGTGAAAGTGCTCGTGGCCTACCGTGAAGCGCAGGAAACGCCGGTGGGCCTGCAGGACGGGGATGTGAAAAAAAGCGTCCTGCAAGTGCAACGCTACCATCCAGTCTCCCGGGTCGAGGGCAGACAAGACCTGAGCGAGCGTCAACATCTTGAACTTCTCCTTCCGGAGGAAGCGGTTGACGTTCCCGAGATCCAAGATAGGACGCAGGCCTTTGTCCTTCTTGGGCACCATAAAGTAGTGGGAATAGCAACCACGACCTACTTCTGGGGCAGGAACGCACTCAATGGCACCCTTGGCCAAGAGTGTCGAAACTTCCTGTTGGAGAAGGGCCAGATGATCCTCTGACATGCGATGGTACTGAGGTGGCATGGATGGAGGGGTAGTCTCGAAGGGGAGGGAGTAGCCCCTTCGGACTATTTGCAAAACCCACCTGTCCGACGTGATGGTGCGCCAGTGGAGGAGGTGATGGCGAATCCTGCCGCCCACTTGCGTTTGGTGGCCCTTAAAGGTCAGACTAGGAGGGTTTGGAGGATGCTGCAGAGGGGGCTGTGGTGGACTGTCCGGCCCGCTGGCCCCCAGAACCACGGCGGTGGTTCCCACGTCCCCGGCCGCGCTGGGGCTGAACAGCATGCGCCAGCCTGTGGTTCTGGGCAGGATGTAGCAGGGCACCCCTTCCGTAGCCACGAAAGGGGCGAAAAGCAGACTGCTCAGGGCGGGTGGTGGAGAGGCCCAAGGACCTGGCCCTAGCCCAAGAGTCCTTAAAGCGCTCTAGGGCGTTGTCTGCCTTGACGCCGAAAAGGCGACGGCCATCAAAGGGCATGTCCATAAGGGTGGATTGGACATCCCCGGAAAAACCAGTCGAACGCAACCAGGTGTAGCGTCGAAGGGCTACTGACGTGGAAATCGTCCTGCCAAGTGCATCGGCGGTATCCAGCCCACAGCGGATGGTAAACTTCGCTGCGTCTCTCCCCTCGGCAACTGCACGGGGAGAGCACGGCCCGGGCCTCCTCCGGGCACTGGGGCAGCATCTGCGCTACCGTATCCCACACAGAGTGGGTGTAACGGACCAACAGACATGCGGTGTTTACCGACCGCAGTCCCAAACTGGCGGAAGAAAACATTTTCTTCGCAAGGTGGTCCAGCTTTTTTGATTCCCTATCTGGTGGTGCGTTAGGAAATGCACCTTTAGAAGTGGAGGCTTGGACCACCAAGCGTTCAGGGGTGGGGTGTTGGGAGAGGAAAGTGGGGTCGCCTGGAGCCGGGCGGTGGCGTTGGGCAATCATCCTGTCCACAGGAGACCCTGTGTTGGGCCTGGACCAGGTGCCCAAAAGGATGTCCATGAGGGCTTCATTAAATGGCAGCAGGGACTCCGAAGAGCTCACTGCCGGTTGAAGGTCCTCTGTTAGGAGGTTAGTCCTGACTGCAACCGTAGCTAGCTCGAGGTGGAGTGCCTTGGCTGCCCTACGCAACACCACTGCGTATGCCGCTTACTCCTCCGTAGCCACGGTAGGAGGAGACAACATGCCAAGGTCTGGTAAGGTATCCAGACCACTGGCTTCCCCCAGTTCCTCTCTCCAGTCCTGTTCGTACACCAACTGGTCGGTTAAAGGGTCCCCAGACCCCTCCCAGTCCTCCTCACCCTCTTCTGGCTGCCAATCTAGTCTCAAAGAGCCAGGGTAGAACAGGGGCACAAAAGTACCCGTCGGCATCGGATCTGCTGTCTGACGTCGGCTGGGGACGGGGTCGACGTCGGCTGGGGACACAGCCGACGCCGGTGGCAGACGTGGTGCCGGTGGAATCGGTGCCGGGGGAGGCGTAACAAGGTCGACCGGCGCCGATCCGGATCCAGGCCTGGATCCAAGGGGACCCTGCAACGCCTAGGCCAAGCCGCCGAAGGCCCAGGGCCCCCAGCCGAGTCCGCAGGGCCCGAAGACGCGCCGGCGGAGTCGGGCTACCCAAAGATGGCGTGCATCGCTTCGTAAAACTGACGAAGATGGGCAGGGGTCGCTCCCGGTCCTGGGAAGGGGAGGAAACCTGGAGCCGACCCTATGGGCTCCGCACGCGGAGCCGCGGGAGGGGCACCACCCGCATCCCTCGTCGCAGCGGCCGACGGACGGGGAGAAGTCGAAGAGCGATGATGCTTCAACTTCTTTTTCTGCTTCGACTTACCTGACCCCGAGTGCGAAGACTTAGAGGAAGAATGGTGTTGGCTCCGCGACTGGTCTCTCGACCTCCTGCGCGACCGGGACCTTGAACGGCACGGAGCCGACTGCCGTGTCTCGAGTAGCTTTTGGGACCGCTCCTGCAAAGACTTCGGGGCCATGGTCCGGCAGTCAGAGCACGACTTGGGGTCGTGGTCGCGCTCCAGGCAGTAGAGGCACACGCGGTGCGGATCCGTCACCGACATCAGTCGGGTACAGGAACCGCAAGCCTTAAAGCCGGGCATCCCTTATGCACCAGGAGTCGATGACTCAAAAAACAACGATGGCGACAAAAGTCGAGAAAAAGCTCAGTCAAAAAATGACTAGGGGTACCGCTCTCTCCAGATCTGCGCTTGCTGGCGCGGAAAAAGAAAGAACTGACGTCAGTGTGCGAGGGCGGCGTCTATGTAGCTACCGCGACGTCATCCCGGCGACAACGGCGACGAACGCGTAGTCGACCGACGCCACCTTCTGACGCCCAGGGGTACTGCTGACGAAAAACTTTCCGGATCCAGTCTGACGCCTGGGGGGTAATTCTAAGGTAAGGAATCTGTAACTAACTGTTTCTTTCAGATTAATGTGCTTAGCCTGTAAACTGGCCTCAAGTTATTTGATCATAGGTAGATATTTTATTTTAGAGAGTCGCCATTTTCTTTATTACCACATATGAAAGCACCTTCAAGTATGTGAGCTGAGCATTTCTGCTGTACAAACAACTTTTGTTTGATGTAAAAGACTAAACTTTTGCTCCATGTATAATGAAGATAATCTAACCCACATCTGGGGTATATATGCCCTCTGACTTACCTCTTACTTCACCAATAGATTTGTCATCAGGACAAGGGCAGGGATGTTTTCAGTTCATGTTTAAAAGCTCTCACTTTTATTAAACTAAAGCATGCTGTGGCAGCACACTGTAATTTACAGATAGCACATTTTCCTTTGAAATGGCCACAAACACTCCCAAAAACATGCAGTAATCCTGATAAAACTACATAGCGTAAAAACAATAATGTGTGGAAATTAGGATTCAGCAAAAATATTAATTTTCACATCAATAATTATAGTGCTCTGATTTGTTTTTATTCTATTAAAATCTTTGTTTCAGTCACACAGAAGTATAAAAAAATTGCTTTCATACCTACGGAAATATTTGTACAGTTCATTTACAAGATATGTAAATATTGTGTTAGAAAAAAAATCTCTAAAATCCTACAGTCTTTCATTTCACACTCGTTGTATAGCATTATTGTCAAACAGTTACAAACTCTCCAACTCTGCAATCAGAGAAAGAAAAGTAAACACCAACCTCCAGGATAAAATAAGCAGCAAGATAGACATAAGCTGACATTTTAACCTTTGTCTTTGAACAAGAGCAAATATGATGAGATAAATATAAAATTTAAAGGCGTCTTGATTGCTCATTCACTTTTTGAGTGAACATAACACCTGTTCTTATTCAACCCGCTAGAACAGGCCAGTATGTCCCTAAAAATAGTTTGACCTGATAAAATCAAAATCGCCATGGCAAGTAGATTTCTCGAGGCTGTATAGATCCGGGTCTGCGTGCCCTGGAGGGTCGATATTATAAGTATCCCAGGGGTAGATATGTGATAGTGTTCCAAAAGTGTCTTGTCCCCCACTATCGCCAGCTGTATCATATTGGGGAGACCCTGGAGTTGTAATATGTAGTGAGTCTTCTATAGTTTGTGGTGGAGAAGGTGAGGCTGGTGGTGATAGAGGAGGAGGAGGTGGTGGTGTTGAGGAAGAGGTGGTGGTGTTGAGGGTGGCTGAAGAGGCAAAGTGCTGGTGGCTTTGTCCGACTGCTTTCGGTGTTTTAGTGGTACCAGTAAACCCAGAGCCTCCTGGAAAGACAGCCATCTTTTTGGTGGTGGAGGAATGGGAGCAGAAGATGTGGCAAGGATCTGGCCGGTGTGAGGGTGGTTGTGCATTTGCTTTTGTTTGGCATCCAGTTGCTCTTAGAGTCTATGAAGAATGGGCTCCACTGGCCTGACAGAATTGGGTTTGGAAGTCTGATTCGAAGGATTCGGGTTCGACCCAGGATTTGGTACTGAAGTGCTGCTCGACGTGGAAGCAGTGGACGTCGCTGGTGATGGACGGCTCAGCACCGAGGGTCAGGTAGGTGTCTTTTGGAGTGATCGACACTGTGTTGAGGGACAGGGACTACCGTACTCATGGACTGCCGAGCAAGTGTAACGTCCTCTATCTCTAGGTCGACCTTGAGGTTGGAGCTGGAACTGCCCTGAATGGATAACTCCTCTTCCTCCCAAACCGGCTGCGGAGGGTGTTCTTTGACAGTTTACTTCGAAGATGGTCCTCCGTGCCATTTTGAGTCGACAGCTTGACGGTTTTGAAGGGTTTTCTTGGAGGGTAAGGAGCGGCAGGCGTTGCAATCCGCTTCTCTGTCCTGGCGACAAACACAGATTACAGACCTGGTGTAGATCTGCCTGGAGATGCTTTGCGGTGCAGCAAGGGCAGTAACAGAAGAGCGTTCATTCATTCTATCATCAGCAGGTCATACTCTGAAGAACTTGATGGAGACTGAAAAAAGGCCCCAAAGGGCAAGGCCCTGTAGGGACCACGGTCGAAGCGAATCGATGAGCAATATAGATGTATAGACAAGCAGAATGGAAAACGTGATTGAAATAATACTGACCTGGGGAATAGTGTTGCATGAACCGAAAAGAGCACTGTGACATCATCGAACTAGAGTGCAGGCACACACGACCCAACTGCGAAGGCAGAAAGAAAACAATCTAAAAATGGAGTCCATGCCCATGAGCATAATCACCAAGAGGAGGAGGCACTCTACCTCGTGCCTCAAAGGACTTCTTCGAAGAAAAAAACTTGCATACATGTGGACACAACACTAGATGGCAGGAGTATGCAAAATATGTGCTTCTATAGCCACACATACCGCGAACATAATGTTACCAAAGTTAAGCAACTTTTATTACTGATTTTTCTTCCTGCCAATTCCACTCCTTATGAAGGAGTGTGAGGTGGGGTAAAGTACGGCTGGTTAACCACGAAAGTCACGCAAAAAAGCTACCCTGCCGTGAGACAGTAATGTGTCACTGCTTTTCACTCATCTTGTCTATTACTCCTTGTGGTCTCTTCTCAATTCACCCTGGTGATCTCTCGAACTCCATCTTGGACAGTCATTTTAGATACCTGTCTGGTCTCAATAGTGACAGGTTAATATCCTTAAATGTTATTTTTACAGGAATTTAGACCTGTAAGGGGGGAGTATTCGTTTATCATTCTCTAGCATGAAGAATTGTTTCTCTTTTCACACAATCTAGGATAGTGCTTCCAAACGTTTTAGACTAAGACGCAATTTTCAAAACATCAAACTTTTGTGAATCACCTAGCTTTAAAAGACGTAAGATGAGGCCATTTTTTAATCTAATAATAAACATGCTTTCAAAATGCTGTGAATTACCAAATTATCATACTCTCTATATGTTTTTGTGTTTCTCTCAAACAGCAATTGTTTGTAAATGTAACAACCTTGACCACCCCCTTTGATACGTCACTGTCGGACTGAGGCCAATATATCGATCTGCCAATAAAAGTGTGAGATGGTGAACTGCACTGAAGCTGGAACACTTTTCAGAGTGAGGTGTTGGCCTGTGGCATCTGTTCACTAAAATTACAAGGTTTCTGAACAATCTTGGTGTCAATACCAGTGATATTAGCAGAGTAAGTGTGGGGTAAGGACGCATCTCCATTTTTGTCTTAAAACGAGGTGCAGTGATGTATCTTATGCTCAATATCTATGTATAGTGCAGCTTTATACCACACAAACGCTACCCAAGGACATTGGAACTCTTTACATGAGTACCAGATGTAGGAAAGTGTCTCCTTTTGACATGGTCACCCCCACTTTTTTCCCCTAGTACTGATGCTTTTCGATTGAAAGTGCACTGGGTCACTACTAAACAGGCCCCAGTGTAAGCCTGGGCGTAGTTCGCGAAGTAGCGCTACGCGAAGCTACGCAAAGTGCAGTTCGCACTACGCGAGCTACGCGTAGCACTACGCGAACTGCGTAGTGCACTGTTCGCAATGATTGCACAGTGCCGGATGCTTGTCCGCACTGTGCAGTCATTGAAAACGGCATCTTGCACAATGCGAGCTGTGCTTTACTGCCGCTCGAGTAGATTTTTACTCGAGCGGCAGCTTTCTCAACGCGGACTGGTAGTTTCTCATCGCGAGCGGTCGCGAGCATAAGCGACCACTCGCAATGAGAAACCTGACCTCCCCGCGTTGAGAATCTCGCCGGGAGGTTTATTTTCCACGCTCGCGATCGGCAACTTGATGTTGCTGATCGCGAACGAGGAAAAGTCTCGCCGGGATGTCATTTTGCTTGCTTACGGTCGCCAACTTGACGTTGAGGACCGCGAGCAAGCAAAAAATGACCGCTGACTACGCTACGCTAGTTTGCACTGTGCTACGTGCAATTCGCGTTGTGCGAAGTAGCGCAAACTTCGCAAACTTCGCGAGCGTAGCGTAGTGCTTTGCCCAGGGTTACCCCAGTGCTCTTTCCCTTAAAACAAGGAAAATGTCTATTTGTACCACAATTGGCAAGGCCTTTACCACCCCTGTATGTCCCTAGTAAGTAGTACATCTGGCACCAAGGGTATGGGTAGTAAAGAGGGTCCCTATGGGCTGCAGGATGTATTATGCCACCCTAAGGGACCCACACACATATTGCATACAGACTGCCATTGCAGGCTGCATGAAATTGTAACTGTAATTGAATCTATATAGCGCTTACTACCCCTGATGAGGTATTGAAGCGCTTTTTCGATGAGTAGCACAGTACTCCAGAACCCAAAAAGGATTAGTGGTGAATTAATATATAGAAATACAAAATTAATTTGAGCGGTGGAAATGTTAGTCTGGTATTTGGATTGAAAAGGATAGTGGAGAGATAGAACGGGGAAGAGTCTAAAAGGTTTTTTGGGGGGGAGTTCATAGCAGTAGGAGAAGGTCTGGGATGAGCAAAGGTGAGTGGAGGGGAAGAGTCAGAGGCTTGTTTGGGAGATTTGAATAGTAAAATTAGTATGAGATGATGCAAGGAGGGGTAGAGGAGGGAACAGTCCAGAAAGGGTTATTTTGGGGATCATAGTAGTGGAATGGGGTTTGAGATGAGTCAGAGTGGAGGTAGAGGATATATTGCGAGAGGTATAGGGTGAGATATAGGGTAGTGCATTAGAGATGCTAATTTAGAAGCAAAGTAATAAATATAAAGATACATAAGTGCATGGAAGGAATATATGCATAAGGAAGGTAATATATGTAGATTTAAGTTCTATTTAATAAACTCAGACTTTTAAAAGCTGCTGTAATTTGTTATTTTTTTGTAATTCAATAGTGAAGCAATTGTAGATAAATAGTTATGATAAAAGATTAACTTATTTATGCAGTATATACAGAAGGATATGCTGTTTCATACAAAGAAGTCAACCAATCCGAGTGTTTGGGAGGGACAGGGTCTACCCAATGTCTACAGATTTGTCTTCTTGCCAGTAAGATTGAATAAAATAAAAGGAGTCTAGCTGGTCCTGGTACCTGGGTATTTAAGCCAAATATTATTAGCTTTAAGTCAATTGGAATTGTCACTCCCAGTATACTCTCCAATGTTTTTTGTACATCTTCCCAGAATGCCTGGATGGAGGGACAGTCTCTAAACATATGGAGGTCCGAGGCTTCTACCAATCCGCATTTTTTACAGCTGATTTGAGAGCCTTTAACAATTCTTGATAACCTGAGGGGGATAGGTATGCACGATGAGCCGTGAATAAGTGATTCCTCCTCAACCATGCTGGTTTGACTATGTTAAAGAGGATTTTGAAAGATTCCTGCCATAGATGGTCACACTGTTCGTTAGGCAACAATCCACCCCACAGCTCATCAGCCAGCTTGAATTCCCCGTCCACCTCCTCTTCTATGGCCCAATACCAATAGGAGACCTCCTTTTACCTACTGGCCTTTCCACAAGCTGTTGCTCCAAACTGGTTCCCTCACCAATACTTTTTTCCTTTCTGAACTGGGACTGTACCCACTATGTAACTGGATATATTTAAATCTTGAGAGGCCAATACTCACTCTCCTTGTTAGATCCTCCCATAAAATAAATGTTTCATTGCTGACTAAGTCTCCCCATACTTTAAATCCAGCGTCTCTAAGTGGGATCGCCAGCCTATCACGAAGGCATTCTGGGGAACCTGGGGAGTCCCAAAGTGGTGCCAGTTTAGAGAAGTAACTGAGACCTGTCACCTTTCTTAGCGTTACCCATTGTCTGGCGAAACCCTGCAGGACCTTAAGTTTTATTTTTTTTAAGAATTTTTGATCTCCAAATTTAAACATAAACCCTTCTGCTGGCAGCCCCGCCCTTTCAACATGGCCAAAAACATAGCTCCACTCGCTTTATCCCTTGGCGTTTTCAATAGCATACGAGAGTGAGTGAGTTGAAATGCCCAAGCATAATATTGTAAATCAGGTAACACCAACCCCCTTTCTCTCTCCTACGCCTTAGTTTCTTCCATGCTATTCTGGTAGATCTATATACCCAGATAAAGGAATTTATTTCTCGTTGGAATTTTCCTATAGTGTCTTTATCAAAATGGAGAGGGATTGTATTAAAAAGAAAAGTGACCTTAGGCAGTATAGACATTTTGACTAAATTAACCCTCCCCAGGATGGATAAGGGGAGGTGCACCCATGACTTCATTTGTTTTTGGCAGTCGCGGAGGACTCGCAATAGATTGGTATCTGCCAGTTTATTAATATCCTGGGTAATTGTGACCCCAAGGTAACGCATACTGCAGCTTGTCTGATACAGTGTGCGGGATGTTCCAAGTCATGGCTTCTGTCTTGCCAGAATTTACCTCGTATCCGGAGACCTTACCAAACTCCTCCGCCAGTTTAATTACTACCGGGAGAGTTCTTTCTAGGTCTGCTGACAATATCAGAATATCCTCCGCATACAAGGCTACCCTGCTCTCCCAATCCCCATGTCTAAAGGATTCTATTTCAGGGTTATCCCTTAATTTCTGTGCAAATGGTTCGATATATATATCGAACAACAGGGAGGAGAGAGGGCAACCCTGTCGGGTTCCTCTGGTTATGCCAAATGGCTTTGTAAGACAACCATTCACCAGGAGCTTAGCCGATGGAGATTTATATATCAACTGTATAGCACGGCAAAACCTTACGCCCAGATTGACTTTCTCCATGACTTCCGATAGGTAAATCCAATTTACTCTATCGAAAGCCTTGGTGGCATCTAGAGTCAAGGCTGCGAGGTGGAGTGAATAAGTAGAGGCGATGTCTATTGCACCGACCAGGTCGTAGGTGAGGTCTGCTAACTGTCTCCCTTTCACAAACCCCTTTTGGTCGGGGTGAAGAATGTCTCCAACCACCTCCCCCAATCTAGTAGCCAGAATGGTTGTATAGATTTTATAGTCGGCATTCAAAAGCGAAATGGGCCAATAGGACCCACAGCTGGAGGGGTTTTTACCCGGTTTCAGGATGAGGACTACAGTAGCGTCATTCCATGTTACCGGTGGGCTAATTCCGTCCATGAAGATTTTATTGAAAAGCAGGGTTATTGTTGGAATTAAACTCTCTCCAAGTGATCGATATAATTCAATTGGAAGCCCATCCGGGCCGGCCGCTTTGCCCCTTTTCCCACTCGCCAATGCTTTCCTCACTTCCTCCTGTGTGATGGGCTGCCCCAAGTCTAGTTGTTGTTTGCGGCTGATAGGTGTTAAAGTGATATTCTCCAACCAAGATTTTGCCTTAAAGTTATCATCTATGGAGGTCTCTTTATATATCTCCTGGAAATAATCCAGGAAGGCCTCTCCTATACCATTATCTGAAGAAATGGGGGGTTCTCCATTACCCACTGAGATCTCCTTAATATGGTTCCGGAGCTGGTCTGCTTTGATTTTCCAAGCTAGTAATTTTCCAGCTCCTTCCCCATACTCAAAATGGGCCATCTTGCTCACCTCCCACTTACGCATAAGCCGCCCCTGGAGAACACTCTCCATTTGCTCCTTCAGCTTCCTACTTACTTCCCAATCTTCCTTCTGACCGATTCCCTCTTGGGCGTTTAATTTTACCTCCACTTTCCTCATTTCTTCCTCCAAAACCATAATCTCTTCTCTGTATTTCTTACATCTATAGCTTGCCCTGTTGGTTATTATACCCCTCAAAAAAGCCTTGAGAGTGTCCCAAACTGTAGTGATATCAGCAGTTCCCAAATTGGTCTCTAAAAATTGGTTTGTTTCCCAGGAGAGAAAGCTTATCTCGTCCTCTTCAAGTAACAGAGTGCGGTCAAAAGACCACACTCTGGCCTGTTGAGTCCGTAGACACTGTAGCGTCAATAAAATACTAGAGTGGTCCGACATATGCGATGGCAGATATGTTATGTCCTTTACTCTGTCTCTAAGAGTATGGCTGATCAGTATATAGTCAATTCGTGACTTGTGTTTGTACTTAAAATTCCTATACGATACACAAATCTGTTGCCCTGACCTTTCTCTCCAGATATCGCTAAGGCCCAATTGGGACATTATTGCCAAGAGGGATACCCTTGATCTCGAAGGGGTGATTGCTCTACTATTGGGAGATTTATCCAAATTGGGATCAAGAAAGATATTAAAGTCTCCTGCCCATATCACTGGCTCAGGGAAGTCCAAAAGATGCGAAAAAATAGTTTTGAGGTTAGAGGGATCATCATGATTCGGACCGTAATAACCAACTAATGTAAAGAGGACCTCTCTGACAGCGACCTTCAGTATCAACCATCTTCCCCCTGGGTCACCCTTGTATTGTAAAATCTGTGCTTTAGCTGATTTAAAAAAAAAAATCCACACCCCCCTAATACCTGCCGTCTGGTCGGTACATACGAAAGAATCCACCCATTTCTGTGATTTTAATATATCTTTCGGTTCTGCCTCAAGAAGATGAGTCTCCTGGATAACCAAGACTTGGGCGGGGGAATTTCTCAGATATTGTAAAATGTTTCTTCTACGCGACCCCCCCCCTCAAGCCATTCACATTCCAGGACAATATCTGCAAAGTGTTCATTTGGAAGAGTACTCCGCCCTCCATGCCCTCCTTGATGCAATGCAGCAATTGCACCTTGACTTTAGACCACCGGTCAATCCTAGTCTAACTAAAACTATCTGGTCCAAGCAACCTATACAAAATGTGGCGAATGAGGTATTTTTATTTTTTATTCCCCTGTGCACCCCTACCCCCCCTTGGAGAACCCAACCTCTATTTACCTGGACTAGTTGTTATCCAGATATGGCGTCCGTGGCCTTCTCCTCCTCCTCTACCTAACTACACCTATGTGTTACCAACACAAAAATGAGGGGAAAAAAAGGGGTTTTGCCCTATGTCGTGCCCCTAAATACGTGTTTATACATTTTTACCCCTTTTTCCCTTCCTTTTTTTTTTTCCTCCATATTTCCTCCTTTTATGTTTTTTCCCCCCCCTTCTCTTTCCCCTTTTTTCTCTTTTCTCTTTTTAATTTTTAACCAACCATAGACTGTTCCCCTCACCTCAACTTCCCAAAAATAGCTTAATAGGTGATTTGCTTACGGGGGCCCTTTGCTGATACTATCCAGCAGTACATCTGCCTCCTGAATGGACCTGATATTGTGCATTTTGTTATTGTGCATTACCTTCAAAAAGGCAGGGAATTTAAGTTGCACCGTAGCACCAATCTTCTTAAAATTGTCCATTCTTCTCCCGAGCTCCCACTGTCTTTCTAGTGTCTCTCTTGACAGATCTGAACGGACTTCAAAGGAGAAGTCCTTACTTCTCACTGTTTTCATCTTCAATGCCAAGTTCAAAATTTTCTCTTTCACGGCGTAAGTTAGGAAGTTGATAAGGATTTTCCTTGGCTTAGTCCTTTTTGGATTTAAGCGAAAAGGATCCCTGTGAATTCTTTGTATGTCCTTTGTCAAGGACTCCACCGAGTCATCGAGTGGCAGGGCTTCCTTTAACAAGTTTACCACAAAATTTCTCAAGTCGGAGCCCTCTTTTCCTTCTGGAATATTCAAAACGCGGAGATTATTCCTACGGGAATTATTCTCCAACATTTCCATTCTTTCACGCAACACAGCCTCACCCTTTTGTAGCTCATGGATTTTTGCCTCTGCTGTCCCTAAAGCACAAGTTACTAACTTGTGTAACGATATATCTGTAAGAGACAGTAGTCCGTGACAGATTCCTTACCTTAGAATATCCCCAGGCGTCAGGCTGGATCCGGAAAGTTTTCTGCGTAGCAGTACCCTTGCGCGTCGGTAGGCGGCGTCGTGCGGCTCCGCGTCCGTCATCGGCGTCGTGATCGCCGGGATGACGTCGCGGGCAGTACTTAGACGCCGCCCCTGCGCGCTGACGTCCGTTCTGTACACGACTTTCCGCGCCAGGAACGCAGAGCCATGCAAGAAGCTGACATAGGTGTCTGAAAAATACTAGGGCCCTGAAAGGGATGACCTTAACCCTAGAAATCAGTTCGCAGAACGGGAGGATGGGTGGGCGGTAGGGAATCTGTCACTAACTACTGTCTCTTACAGATATATCGTTACACAAGTTAGTAACTTGTGCATCTGAAAGAGACACGTTAGTGACAGATTCCTTACCTTAGAATAGATACCCCAGCAATACCAACCCCGGTGGTGGGTCTGCGAACAAAGATCAGACAAGGAAGTCTCGGAGAACAGAACGGCCAAAGAAGCCGTCCCTCCGGACTTGGCTGTCAAGGCAGTAATGCTTTGTAAACGTGTGCGAGGCCCACGTAGCTGCCTGACAGATATCCTGCAGCGGAACTCCGCGGCCCAAAGCCGTGGTAGCAGCCGTTGCCCTGGTGGAATGGGCACGCAGCCCAACAGGAGGCTCCTTCTTAGCCAAAGAATAGCAGGCCTTGATGCACAAGGTAACCCAGCGGGAGATGGTTCGCTTGTGCACCGCCCGACCTTTTTGGCGCCCACGTAGCCAACAAAGAGCTGGTCATCCACCCGGAATTGTTTTGTGCGGTCGATATAGAAGGAGAGCGCACGTTTTGGGTCCAGACGGTGGAGCCTCTCTTCCTCTCTGGAAGGATGCGGAGGCGGAAAGAAGGTAGGCAAAGTGATGGTCTGCCCAATGTGGAAGGCAGTAACCACCTTTGGCAAGAAGGACGGACGCGTCCTAAGAACAACCTTGTCTGGATGGACAGACAGAAAAGGAGGTTTGCATGATAGAGCCTGGAGCTCACTCACCCGCCGAGCGGAGGTGATGGCCACCAGAAAGGCTGTCTTCAGAGTCAGAAGACGAAGAGGACAGTTATGTAGAGGCTCAAAGGGAGCGCACATTAGAAAGGTAAGAACCAAGTTCAAGTCCCACTGAGGCATCACAAACGGAACAGGAGGGAAGAGGTGTGTAATGCCTTTTAAGAACCTGTTAACAACAGGGGACTTGAAAAGGGAGGGCTGATCAGGGAGCCTGAGGAAGGCGGAGATAGCACAGAGATAACCCTTGATGGTACCCAGGGCAGAACCCTGTTGGGCCAGAGAAAGAAGGAACAGAAGGACCTCAGAAAGAGGGGCAGAAAGGGGGTTCACAGCCTTTGCTGTGCACCATGCCACAAATTTGTTCCACCTGCAGGCGTATACCACCTTAGTGGAGGGACGCCTGGCTGCCAGAATCACATCACAAACTTCGG
Source organism: Calotriton arnoldi (assembly GCA_963921515.1). NCBI lineage: Eukaryota > Metazoa > Chordata > Amphibia > Caudata > Salamandridae > Calotriton > Calotriton arnoldi. Next base: position 127,728 of record CAWUFW010000083.1, read on the forward strand.
GAGGCAAGTCGAAAGGAATCAACTGCCGCCGCTCAATCTCCACGCAAGCAGGTGGAGGCTGGACAGGTTCGGGTGGAGGACCGTCCCCTGCTGCTGCGACAGAAGATCCTCCTGAAGAGGCAGACGGATCGGGGATCTACGCTCATACTGAGTAGCTCGGGATACCAAACTCTTCGAGCCCAGTCCGGAGCCACAAGAATGACTTGGGCCCGGTCGTGCCGAATCTTCTTCAACACTCTGGGTAGAAGTGGTATAGGCGGAAAGGCGTACAACAGACCGCAACTCCACCCGCGACGAAAAGCGTCGCCGAGCGAGTGCCGCCTTGGAAATTCCAACGCGCAGAACTGATGACATTGCGTGTTCTCTTCGGTGGCGAATAGATCTAACCAAGGCTCTCCCCACTGTAGAAAGAGTCCTTGCGCCACTTCCGAGTGAAGACGCCATTCGTGATCCATCATGCACCTGCGGCTGAGTTCGTCCGCCCTGGCGTTCAGGGAACCTGCCAGGTGTTGAACCATCAGGAACATGCATTGATGTTCCAGCCATGTCCAGAGGCGCAGAGCCTCCTGACAAAGGGTCCACGACCTCACCCCGCCTTGTTTGTTGCAGTACCACATGGCGGTGGTGTTGTCTGAACACCTGCACTACCTTCCCTTTGACAGAGGGAAGGAATGCCTTGAGTGCAAGTCGGATCGCCCGGAGCTCCAGAAGGTTGATATGGAGCCGGGACTCCGCCGGAGACCAGAGGCCTCTGATCTCCGCCTCTTCCATGTGACCGCCCCATCCCAGAAGGGACGCGTCCGTCACAACTGTGTGCTCTGGCTGGGGAATGGAGAGGGATCTGCCCATGACCCATTGCCGGTCCGTGAGCCACCACTGCAACTGTTTTGCAGTCCCCTCCGAGATCTGGACGTGATCGGACAGGTTGCCCTGGTGCTGCGCCCACTGGAACTTCAGGTCCCACTGCAGAGCCCGCATATGCCACCTGGCATGATTGACCAGCAGGATGCAGAAGGCCATGAGGCCCAGCAGCCTCAGGGTCATCCGTACCGAAACCCAGGATAAAGGCTGAAAGATCGGAATCATAGCCTGAATATCCCGGACTCTCCGTTCGGGAGGATAGGCCCGAAACTGCGTCGTGTCCAGAACTGCTCCGATGAAAAGGAGCTGTGGAGAAGGAATCAGATGCGACTTCGGCACATTGATGGAGAACCCCAGCGAGTGCAGGAGTTCGGCCGTAGTCTGGAGGTGGGAGACGACTGCCTGGGACGAGCTCGCCTTCAGCAGCCAGTCGTCGAGGTAGGGGAAGACTGAAACCCCAGCTCGGCGCAGATGAGCTGCGACCACCGCCATCACTTTCGTGAACACCCGAGGGGCACTGGTAAGGCCAAAGGGGAGCACGGTGAACTGAAAATGCTCGAGGCCTACCGTGAACCGTAGGTAACGCCGGTGGGCCGGCAGGACGGGGATGTGGAAATAAGCGTCCTGCAAGTCCAACGCTACCAACCAGTCTCCAGGGTCGAGGGCAGTCGAGACCTGAGCTAGGGTGAGCATCTTGAACTTCTCCTTCCAGAGGAAGCGATTGACGTTCCGGAGGTCCAAGATAGGACGCATGTCCTCCTTGTCCTTTTTGGGCACCAGAAAGTAGTGGGAGTAGCAACCACGTCCTACTTCTGGGGACGGAACATGTTCGACGGCCCTCTTGGCCAAGAGGGCTGTGACTTCCTTCTGTAGAAGCACCAAGTGATCCCCTGACATGCGGTGGAATTGAGGTGGCATGGCTGGGGGGGTGGTCTCGAAGGGGAGGGAGTAGCCCCTTCGGACAATGTCCAAGACCCACCTGTCCGAGGTGATGGGACGCCAGTGGTGAAGGTGATGGCGGACCCTGCCCCCTACTGACGTGCCGTGCACCTGAAAGGAGGGATCAGGAGGGCTTGGAGGCCGCGGACGGGTTGGAGGTGGTGGCCTGACCCGCACGCTGGTTGCCCGAACCGCCACGGCGGTATCCACGTCCTCGGCCACGCGAAGGCGCTTGCTGCGCGGGCCGTTGGCCGGGCTGCTGACGTGACTGGGCGCCCCTCCCGTGGCCACGAAAGGGGCGAAAAGCAGATGTGAGCAGAGGGCGCACAACAGCAAGGCCCAGGGACTTTGCAGTAGCCCGCGTGTCCTTGAAACGCTCCAGCGCATGGTCTGCTTTTGATCCAAAAAGACCGACTCCATCAAAGGGCATGTCCATGAGTGTATTCTGGACATCACCCGAAAAACCAGTGGTCCTCAGCCAGGCGTGGCGACGCAGCGCCACCGTCGTTGCAAGCGATCTGCCCAGCGAGTCGGCGGTATCAAGGCCACAACGTATGGTGTATTTAGCCGCATCTCGCCCTTCTGCAATGGCGCGGGTAAGCAGTGTCTGGACCTCCTCAGAACTCTGCGGCAAAACAGTCGCCACCGAATCCCACAGGGAGTGGGTTTATCGGCCCAAGAGGCAAGCGGTGTCGACGGACCGCAAGCCAGCACTGGAGGAAGAGAAAGCCTTCTTCCCAAAGTGATCCAGGCGCTTGGATTCCCTATCCGGAGGGGCGGTAGGGAAGGCGGTTTGGGAGGCAGAGGCTTGGACAACCAAGCTCTCAGGGGTGGGGTGTTGGGAGAGAAACAGGGGGTCGCCCGGAGCAGGGCGATGGCGTCGGGCCACGTTCCTATCCACAGGAGCCCCTGTGGTGGGCTTGGACCAGGCACCCAAAAGAAGGTCAGTGAGTGCATCATTGAACGGCAGCACAGTCTCCGAAGAGGAGGCCGCCGGCTGAAGCACTTCTGTCAGGAGGTTAGTCCTGACGGCCACCGTAGGCAACTGGAGATTCAAGGCTCCAGCAGCTCTACGCAACACCGTTGCAAAATTAGCCCCCTCCTCCGTAGCCACGGGAGGAGACAGCATGCCAGAGTCAGGGGAGGTGTCCAGACCACTGGCATCCCCAAGTTCCGCAACCCAGTCCGGGTCAAACTCGCACTGTTGTGTGAGAGGGTCCTCAGACCCCTCCCAGCTCTCCTGGTCCTCCTCAGGTTCATAATATGGAGGAGGAGGGACATTAGGGACCCAAGGTCTCATCGGCGCCGGAACCGGCGTCGGGCGACGTCGGTCCGGCTCCATGTCCGGAGCCGGAGAGAGCCGGGAACGACGCCGTCCGGAGCCCCGGACGGCGTCAGGAACGGCACCGGGGACATCGGCGGAGGCGTGGTTAGGTCAACCAGCGTCGATGGGGGTCGCGGCACCACCGGAGCCGGGATCGAGGCCGAGGCCGGAGCAGAGGCCGGGATGAAGGCTGGTGGGACAGGCGACGCCGGGACCGGAGTCGACGGCGACGCCGGAGCAACCCCATCAGGGCCCGCGGGGCCCGAAGGCGCACCGGAGGGACCTTGAGGCCCGAAGAGGCGGGCCATGGCCGACAGGAACTCCTCTATTTGGGCCGGAGTCGCCCCCGAACCCGGGAAGGACGGGTAATGCGGGGGTAACTCGACAGGCACGTCCGGGGCCGCGGGGACGGTGCCGACAGGGACCTCAGCCGAGTCGCGAGACCGGCGAGGCGAAGTCTTAGAGCGATGATGCCGCTTAGACTTTTTGTGCTTCGACTTACCGGAGGAGCGCGAAGACTTGGATTCCGACGAACGGCGGGGACTCCGCGTCCGGCCCCTCGACCTCTCCCGGGACCGGGGCTTGGTGCGGCGCGGAGCCGACTGCCGGACCTCGAGGAGCTTTCGAGACCGCTCTCGCAAAGCCTTCGGATTAAGTTTCCGGCAGTCAGGGCACGACTTCGTGTCGTGGTCTCGGCCGAGACAGAAGAGACACTCGAGATGCGGGTCCGTGATCGACATCATGCAACCACATTCTCGCAGGGCTTAAAGCCGGGCATCCCTACGACACCTTAGGAGTCGTGAAGACTCGTTGAAGAAACAGTGAAAAAATTCACAAAAAAGGATAGTCAAAAAGTGACTAGGGCACTGCTCTTCCCGGATCTGCGCTTACTGGCGCGGAAAAGAAGAACTGACGTCAGCGCGCAGGGGCGGCGTCTAAGTACTGCCCGCGACGTCATCCCGGCGATAACGACGCCGACGACGGACGCGGAGCCGCACGACGCCGCCTACCGACGCGCAAGGGTACTGCTACGCAGAAAACATTCCGGATCCAGCCTGACGCCTGGGGATATTCTAAGGTAAGGAATCTGTCACTAACGAGTCTCTTTCAGATTTGGACTTTAACTCCTCTACCGAATGCTCAAGGGATTCTGTTCTAGCGTTTAGGAGGTCTACTTTCCTTTCTAGGATCTCACACGAGCTCCTAATCTCCCCTTGATTGGCAGCTGATACGGCAAATCCTTGCTTAATATAATCTTTTAAGGATGTAAATAGGGCTTCCATTGAAAGTGGGAGTGGAAATGGGGGGGGCCCAATCTGCTCTAAAGAGCCCGACCCTAATCCTGTTACCGACTCAGCTCCGCTCATACTTTGACTAACAGCGACAGTGGTGCCAGCATCAATGGCAGGGGTAGTGGTAATTTCAGAGGTTGTATCCGAGTCAGTGACAGGGACAATAGCAATAACAGGTAGCTCAGACTCAGCCCCTGACGATCCTGTAGACTGCATCCCAGCCTGCATCGAGTCTGTAGTGCTCAGATACTCAGATGAGCCAATAACATCACTGACTTTATGTTCTGCTCCCTGCTTTGTAATGAGTAAAACCTCTGGTTGCACCCTGAAAAACTACCTTAATGAGGGGGTGACCTTCACTATATTGGATACAGACTTATTTTTCCCTCTTTTTATACTCCTGCCTTTAACCTGGTAGTTTTGAAAAGCTGAATTATCACAGGAGAGGCTGGTAGTATTAGATATACCAGGGCTAGTTGTGGTTATGGCTCCAAAAACTCGCTCCCCCCCTAACTGGTCCTGGGGCTCCCGCCTCAATTCTCCCTTTTCCTTAGGTTGCCCTTTTTTCCTTCCAGTCACACTCTTTCCGACTTTCTTACCTTGCCTCTCTTTTAGTTTAGTAATAAAGTTACCTCGTTTCCATGGAAGCCTTCGCTCACCCACCTCACCGTCCCGACCGTCCTGACTGTGTGAAAGGACCTGAAGGCTCCGATCCACCTGAGCGCCAGCCTTTCCAGGTGAGGAAAAGGGCTCCAAACTATGAGAAGCAGTGTAGGAAACTATGTGGGAGACTGTGGGGGAGGCTGGGGCCGTCGGTGTATCCTCAGCACTGTCTTTTTGCCCAGCCTCGACACCCGCAGCTCCAAAGAAGCGCCCGATGCTGGCGCTGCTGCTGTTGACCCGGAGGAGGCCGCGGGCTGCCGCTCTGCGGCCGCGCCTCAGCTCCAGAGCGGCAGTACACCAGCGTGAGAAGCAGGGCAGGCGGGGGGCGCCGAGCAGCTCCCAGGTCATCCGCCCCCTCTGTGAGCGACGGAATCGGTGACTTTCTCCGCAGCTTCAGAGGCAGAAAGAACGGAGAATCGATCAGGCGAGTGACATCCAGCTACAACATCGTGGTGAGAGGAAAGAGGTACGGACACGCGAGGCTGCTCAACCGGCAGACGCCATGTTCTCCACCATTCTGATAGCATACTGGGACTTGTTGTTGCAGTGGAGGTGATTTTTTTTTTTTTTTTGTGGTCCAATGATTATGCCAACTGGGCACTCCTTGGACCAAGCTGGATATGCCCATGGATTAAGGGGCATCGAGAAGGTCCATAGGGTCTTTTAGACCAATCTGGAGTGATACCTAACCTCCCTATATCGATGGGAAGTGGCTTTTCGGTCTGAAAACACACCCCTTCGGGCTGATGGTATCGAGAGAATCCGAGGGAAGAGCCCATGTCATCCTAGCCTATTGAAAAGGGGAATGTACAGACGGTCTGCACACTATGGGTACTGGCGAATGACAAAAAAAAAAAAAAAAAGAAGGATATGCTGTATATTTATGTTTGAGTATGGTGGTTATGTGGGGAAGAGCCAACTCTTGAGTAGTCTTCTGAAGAAAAGGTAGTTATCCATGGATCTTATGCTCGGGGTAAAGAGTTCCATAGTTTGGCTGATTGAACAGAGATGGATGTGCCACCTATTGGGTTTTTTCTTGCATGGTGGGATTTTGAGGAAAGGTGCCAATCTAGAGCAGTTACCTGGCCTCCCACAACTGAAGGAAGCAACGCATTGTGTGCAGTGATACTGCAGGACCCTGAATCTCACACTCTCTGTCATGCAATGCACACTACATATACTATATGTAAGTCACCCTTACAGCAGGCCTTAAAACCCTAAGGTAGGGTGCATTATATGTGAGGAAATATCTGCATGAGCAGATATGCCCCTGTGATGTCTGGTTCCATTGCCACAACATTGCAAGTGTTCAGGAAGCCATCTTAAACATTAGTACTGGGCACTGGTGATTATGAGTTACCCAGCTACATAATGGCATCACTGAAAAGAACAGTGTCTGGTATCGAACACCTTCTCTTAATAAATCTGTAATGTTGCCAGTACCCGATTTGAGACATGCACCCAAAGGGAACCTTGGAGGTGCCCCTTGAAAACCTACTAGTCCTTTAGTGTGCTGCCTGACGGCATCACCCAGCCTGCCACCACAGACGAGTTTCTAACCCCCAGTTATGCGACCCCTGCTTCTCCCAGACCAGGGAGATGCCACCCCCTGAGGCCCATTTTACACCAGAACAAGCAGGAAGATTAACTAGTCAGAAGGCGTGTTCACTCTCGGGCTAGTCATATCCCAAAGGTTGGCTACCTCATGTGGACAACGAAAGAAGGGTTCCACAATCTTGTTTTTTGTGGAACGAGGAACTAAGGGTCAGGTTTATGCCCACTCTCCACAGGAAGTGGTCATATAGGGGGTGTAGGTAGCCCATTGGTTACTACCTTACACTCCCCTTAACACCCTTAAATTCAGTATTTAGGTGGCCCTCTGACCATATACTCAGATTAGACTACTGGGAACTGAGGAAGGACAAAGAAACACTGACAGAGCGAGAACAGAGGACCTGCACCAAAGATTGGCACAAACCTTTCCAGGCTGCTTGGCCCTCGACAATCCCAGAAACTGACTTGTCCAAAAGCTGCACATCCTTCCCAAACCCTTGGAGGACTGTCCAGCATCTTAACAACCAGCAAAGAGCTCCCTTGGGGCAGAGGAGCCAATCCCTTGCATTAGCAGGCACAGACTGTACTGGTCCCGTTCATCGTTTTGCTGACTCCTGGGTCCATCGAGGGAGTAACTAGCCAGGAGGAGGTCATCGAGAATCCAGGAGGTCTGTCACATCGATTCACCAAGTCTCAAGAAGCTGATCCTTCCCTGAGCCTCCCTGCACCAATACCAGGGGTACCGGAGCCCTTGCAACTATCAAGGCTTTTTGCGTGTACAGTCCGGGCACCACCGATACCAACACCGGCCTGCTGATGAGCGAAGTCAAGATCTCCGAGGCCATCACCGGGAGTGGCTCTGCAGTCTTGTTTTCTTCCCCTTTCCAGGGCTTAAACACAAATTAAGAGCCTCTAACAGCAGCGACCCGCTGGGCACAACACCTCTGCACCCGAGCCCCCCCGCTCGGGTCCACATAAACCAGCAATGTCCCTGTGCTCCAGAGACTGTTAAGAGCCAAACCCCCTTTGCGTTCTGCCGGGCTTGTCCCCAAGTCCCCGCTTGCAGCATTTCTTTCCACAGGTATGTCGCCACAGACTAACGGGTAGCGTTCGAGGCTACCATCACAACCATCACCTCTGCACCCGGACAAACCAGAGCAGGTAAATCCGAACTGCTGGTGGTTCTTTGGACCTTGGCCCCTAAGCACCTCAAGTCCAGGGGAGTAACCCTGAGAATCTATTTTAAGTGTTCCAATCCAGTGAAGGACAAGTTACTTACCTTCGGTAACGCCTTATGTGGTAGAGACTGAATATCCTGAACTCGCCGTTCGGGAGGATAGGCCCGAAACTGCACCATGTACAGAACCGCCTCAATAAAAAGGTGCGACTTTGGCATATGCAGAAGGTTCGCCATAGTCTGGAGGTGGGAGGCGACTGCTTGGGACGAGCCAGCCTTCAACAACCAGTCATCGAGATAGGGGAAGACTGGAACCCCTGATCTCAGTAGATGGGCTGCGACCACCACCATCACCTTTGTGAACACCCAATGGGCACTGGTGAGGCCGAAGGGGAGCACGGCAAACTGAAAGTGCTCGTGGCCCACCGTAAACAACAGGTAGCTACAATGGGCAGGCAGGACGGGGATATGAAAATAGACATCCTGCAAGACCAGTGCTACCATCCAGTCTCCCGGGTCCAGGGCAGACAGGACCTGAGCTAGGGTGAGCATCTTGAACTTCTCCTTTTTGAGGAAGTAGTTGAGGGCTCGGAGGTCGAGGATAGGACGAAGGCCTCCGTCCTTCTTTGGAACCAGAAAATAACGGGAACAACAACCACAGCCTATTTCTGGCCCGGGAACCCGCTCTATAGCTCCACTGGCCAAAAACGTTTTTACTTCCTCGCGGAGTAAGGCAACGTTATCCTCTGTCAGCCAATCGTACACTGGAGGCATGGATGGAGGGGTAGTCTCGAAGGGGAGGGAGTAGAATCTTCGGACTATTAGCAATACGCACCTGTCCGAGGTGATGTTTCGGCAGTGGTGGAGATGATGGCGTATTCTGCCACCAACTGCAGGTGAATGATCCAGTGGGGGTGACTAGGAAGGTTTTGCGGTGTAAGAGGGGATCGTGGCTTGGCTCGACTTCTGGCCTCGAGACCCACAGGGTCAGGGTGAACCGCGTCCACGGCCCCACAGAGATTGCTGAACTTGCGGGGCCCTCTGGCCGGAATAGGGTTGGCGCGGTTGGTAGCCCCTTCCATAGCCACGAAAGGAGCGAAAAGCAGACATAGGCTGAGATGTTGAGGTGAAGTACTTGGCCGTAGCTCACAAGTCCTTGAAACGCACAAGGGCAGCATCTGCTTTGTCTCCGAAGAGATGGGAGCCATCAAAGGGCATGTCTTGGGCTTGGACATCCCTCGAAAAATCAGACGTCCTCAGCCAGACATGGCGACGTACGGCCACCGTCATGGAAATTGCTCTGCCCAGCGATTCTGTCGTGTCCAAGCCACATCGGATGGCGAACTTTCCTGTATCTCTCCCGTATGAAATGGCTTGGGAGAGTAGAATTCGGTACTCCTCCAAGACTACGGGCAGCACCTGCGCAACCGTGTCCAATATCGAATGGGAATAACGGCCCAAAAGGCATGTGGTGTTCACCGATCGCAAAGCAAGACTGGCGGAAGAAAACATTTTCTTCCCAAAGCTTTCCAGTCTCTTGGATTCCCTGTCCGGAAGTGCGGAAGGGTATGCGCCACGGGAAGTGGTAGCTTGAACCACCAAGCTTGGTGGGGTGGACGGTGAGGGGAAACTGGGTCGTCAGTGCAAGGCGATGGCGGCGGGCAATCTTTCTTTTCACAGGAGACCCTGTGCCGGGCTTTGGACCAGGTGCTCAGAAGAACGTCTGTCAAGGCACCATTGAAGGGCAGCAAGGATTTCGAGCTGGAGACACCAGGCTGCAGGACCTCTGTCAAGATGATAGGGAGCTGCAGGCCCAAGCACCACCATAGCAAACGACGCCCCCTCCTCCATAGCCAGGTTAGGTGGAGACAGCATGGCAGAATCTGGGGAGGTGTCCAGACCACTGGCATCACCCAGTTCCTCACACCAGTCCAGGTCTTCAGATTGCAGGATTTCTAAGGGATGCTGCTCCCCCTCCCAATCCTCCTCATCCATTCCTAATCCTTCAGAATAGGGCAGGTTGAATGGCATAGAGCAGTATGGCTCTGTCGGCGCCGGTCTATGCGTCAGAGGATGCCCGACCGGCTCCGTGTCGTCCAGAATGAGGATTGGGGAGGTGCTGCCGGTGGGCCAGGGAACGTCGCTGTGGAGGTGCGACTGGTGCTGGTCCGGACCCAGGAATGGGTCCAGTAGGAGGCCGTAGCACCGACGCGGGAGTCAAAGACGCGGTAGCCACGGGGGGTCCTCTGTCATTGGACCCTGCGGGCCAAAGGGCGCACCAGCAGGGTTAGACTGCCCAAATATGGCGCACATTGCGTCATAAAACTCTAAGTTGGGCGGAGGGTCGCTCCTGGCCTTGGAAAGGGAGGGAAACATGGAGCCAACCCTGACACCCGCTCCACAGAGCCTAGAACGTCGAGGTTTCTCTGCCACGTCGCACGGGGCGGAGTCAAAGCACGCTTCGACTTCATGTGGTGCCTCTTACCTGACTTTGAAAGAGGACTTCGATCTACCAGAGCGGTGCTCAGACCTTCTTCTCGACCGAGATCGGTGAGGCGACCTCGGTGATCCCGGACCGCGATCAGCTTTAGGGACCGCTCCATCAAAGCCTTCGGCACCATGGCCCAGCAATTGCAGAACGGCTTTGTGTCGTGGTCGCGTTCCAGGCACCAGAGACACACTAAGTGGGGCCCGTGACCAACATGGCGTAGTGACACGAGCCGCACGGCTTGAACCCCGAGGTCTTCTTGCTAGACATTCCTAGCACACCAAAAGGAGTCTACAAAAAGTCGAAAAAGGTCTGTCAAAATATGACAGGGGATAAGCTCTCTTAGACGGATCAGCGCTGGCTGGTGCGGAAAGAAAAGAACGGACGTCAGCGTGCCGGATTGACGGTTATATTGACAAAGCGGACGTCACGACGACAAACCATGCCAACGACGTCACAAGGAGTCGACCGAAGCCACCTACCGGCACGCAGGGGTACTGCAGAGAAAGTTTTTCCAGATCCAGCCTGACGCTTTGGAGTTCAAAGGTAAGGAATCTGCAAATAGATGTCTCTATTACATTGTTTCTCCCATAGGATAACATCACAGCGTTTGAGGCTCATGCCTCAAATCTGACAGCTGTGATTTTCTATCATTTCATCCGTAAAAATCTAGAACGTCTTAAGTACTTATCTGATTCTGATGATCTTGGTGTCTAAAATTGTATAAAAATCTGTGTTGTTTTTCTAAATTGGTCTCTAGTTTGAGTGTGTGTCTCACTTATTGACTGTGTGTACAACAAATGCTTAACACTACCCTTTGATAAGCCTAAACTGCTCGTCCAAGCTACCACGAAAGAAGCACTTGGGGTTATGAATTTAAGCCCTGGAAACCAATAAGGCTCGCCTGGACTTTCTGCATAGTGTACCTCATTTTGGTACACTACATAGAAAGCCAGCTTCCTACATCAGATTACATTACAGACGATCAGATTCATTTTATTGTAAGCACAGGAGATTAAGTGATTTGCTCAGAGCTAACTCCAGGACTTGAACCTGGTTCCCAAGATACAAAGTTGGCAGCTCTGGCCGTTAGGCCACATCCATATTTCTCAATTTGTGTGTTAAAGTCTTACACAAGTAGAACGATTATGTATGATCACATACAGTGATCTTATTCTCTGTTCAAATGGCTACGAGAAGTTAAAAACAGCAACAAAAAATACTGGATGGTTCCCCTGATGTCTTGTATGCGAATAAGTGAAAGGGTTTGTTTTAAAGCTTGACTTTGGGACATACTTCAGCACCTTTACAAGAGTGGTGCTGGAACAATTTTCAGAGTGGGGGTGCTGGCATCAATGTAACATTACTGAAGTCAGAGGGATAGTGAAAAATCCTAGCTTCCTACAAAGTGTAGCAAATGTATTCAGCAGGAGAGTTGTAAGGGTGCTGATGGTGCATTATGAAGCACACTGTTGTAAATAGATTACTAATCATTGTGTGGTAGTGTACTGTCATTTACAGACAGCCCATTTTCCAATGAAATGGCCACTAAATTTGCTAATACAGTTTTAATGATAAAACAATATTGCACACAAATGATAATGTTTAGAAAGGGGGTTTCAGTGAATATTTAACATTTGCGCATCACCAAATAAGTTACTTAATTTGTTTCAGGCCTATTAAAATGTTTATTTCATCACACTTCAGCATTACAAAAAAATGGTTCATTTTTGCTTTCCTAACTGCTGATATATTCTGAAATGTGTACAGGTATTTAAATGTTGTTGTGTTACAAAAATGATAACCTACAGCCTTTCCTTTCACACTCCCCGTGTCCCAGCAAGATTGCCATATAGTTCACTTTAAAAACTTGTCTCGCATGGTCAGTCAAAAAAAGAAGTAAACACCAATTCCAATGTTAAAATAATAAGCAGCAATTAGTCTGACATCTGGCCTCTGACTTGGAAGCACAGCAAATGTGACAAGATTAATATAAAATGTAAAGGCATCTTTAGTTATTGCTATTTCTCGACCCACTGGAAATCAGCTGGCAACCCAGAGTTTGGGAAGCTGTCTAAGAGCTCATTCCGGTAGAAGGTCTTTCTCTCTAGACAGCAGATGCAAAATGTCTTTGCCGTTCGAAAGACTACTTCAAACTACTGACTCAATATCACCACACTAATTACATACAACTCTATGGAGTGACTCAAACAATATCTTACCTTTGACAGTACCTCTGGGGACACCTCATCATCTGGCGACCATAATTTCCCATTTCTTTCACCATTAGACTATAAATTGTAGAGACACAAACAGTGTGTAAAACACCAAATAACAGAATACTATTCACATTAGTTTAATTAGAGAAATGGTTGCAAATAAGACTGTGTACAAGCTACAGATGGTAAATTAAAGGTAGAAGATCTATTTACCCTGTCGTTCATAAGGAGATCTTTCACTATGAAATTTGCGACCACAGACTTCATGGGTGAAGCAAACTGGTCTGGTGCCAACATAGAAATGTGACCCAAAGAAACTAAGGGTGTTACAAGCTGTTCTGGAACGTCAGCATTCAGGCTTCTACTGAGTGGCTAGGGGAGAAGAAAGAAAAAAGATTTGGTCATTTACCCTGGGAGAAGCAAGAAACCCTTTCATCATTAACATTGCTATGTTTTAACCTAGTTATTCAGTTTCTTGCAAACTGTAAAAACTAGACTGAAGTCTGAAATTTCTAAAAAAAAAACAACTTGACAAGAACTAAGTTACTTTAGGTTTTTTTCATAGCTTCACATGCTTGAATGGTTCCCTATTGGACTAGGAGCCCCTTGCAATTTTATATTTAGCAGTAAAGCACAAGTTACTAACTTGTGTAACGATATATCTGTAAGAGACAGTAGTTCGTGACAGATTCCTTACCTTAGAATATCCCCAGGCGTCAGGCTGGATCCGGAAAGTTTTTGCGTAGCAGTACCCTTGCGCGTCGGTAGGCGGCGTCGTGCGGCTCCGCGTCCGTCGTCGTCGTCGTGATCGCCGGGATGACGTCGCGGACAGTACTTAGGCGCCGCCCTGCGCGCTGACGTCAGTTCTGTACACGACTTTCCGCGCCAGGAACGCAGAGCCATGCAAGAAGCTGACATAGGTGTCTGAAAAATACTAGGGCCCTGAAAGGGATGTCCTTAACCCTAGAAATCAGTTCGCAGAACGGGAGGATGGGTGGGGCGGTAGGAATCTGTCACTAACTACTGTCTCTTACAGATATATCGTTACACAAGTTAGTAACTTGTGCATCTGAAAGAGACACGTTAGTGACAGATTCCTTACCTCAGAATAGATACCCCAGCAATTCCAACCCCGGTGGTGGGTCTGCGAACAAAGATCAGACAAGGAAGTCCTGGAGGACAGAACGGCCAAAGAAGCCGTCCCTCCGGACCTGACTGTCAAGGCAGTAATGCTTTGTAAACGTGTGCAGCGAGGCCCACGTAGCTGCCTGACAGATAACCGGCAGCGGAACACCGCGGCCCAAGGCCGTGGTAGCAGCCGTTGCCCTGGTGGAATGGGCACGCAGCCCAACAGGAGGCTCCTTCTTAGCCAAAGAATAGCAGGTCTTGATGCACAAGGTAACCCAGCGGGAGATGGTCCTCTTGTGCACCGCCCGACCTTTTTGGCACCCACGTAGCCAACAAAGAGCTGGTCATCCACCCGGAAGTGTTTTGTGCGGTCAATATAGAAGGAGAGCGCACGTTTTGGGTCCAGACGGTGGAGCCTCTCTTCCTCTCTGGAAGGATGCGGAGGCGGAAAGAAGGTGGGCAAAGTGATGGTCTGCGCAATGTGGAAAGCAGTAACCACCTTTGGCAAGAAGGACGGACGCGTCCGAAGAACAACCTTGTCTGGATGAACAGACAGAAAGGGAGGTTTGCAAGATAGAGCCTGGAGCTCACTCACCCGCCGAGCGGAGGTGATGGCCACCAGAAAGGCTGTCTTCAGAGTCAGAAGACGAAGAGGACAGTTATGTAGAGGCTCAAAGGGAGCGCACATTAAAAAGGTAAGAACCAAGTTCAAGTCCCACCGAGGCATCACAAACGGAACAGGAGGGAAGAGGTGAGTAATGCCTTTTAAGAACCTGTTAACAACAGGGGACTTGAAAAGGGAGGGCTGATCAGGGAGCCTGAGGAAGGCCGAGAGAGCACAAAGATAACCCTTGATGGTACCCAGGGCAGAACCCTGTTGGGCCAGAGAGAGAAGGAACAGAAGGACCTCAGAAAGAGGGGCAGAAAGGGGATTCACAGCCTTTGCTGTGCACCATGCCACAAATTTGTTCCACCTGCAGGCGTATACCACCTTAGTGGAGGGACGCCTGGTTGCCAGAATCACATCACAAAATTCGGGAGGCAAGTCGAAAGGAATCAACTGCCGCCGCTCAATCTCCACGCAAGCAGGTGTAGACTGGACAGGTTCGGGTGGAGGACCGTCCCCTGCTGCTGCGACAGAAGATCCTCCCGAAGAGGCAGACGGATCGGGGATCTACGCTCATATTGAGTAGCTCGGGATACCAAACTCTTCGAGCCCAGTCCGGAGCCACAAGAATGACTTGGGCCCGGTCGTGCCGAATCTTCTTCAACACTCTGGGTAGAAGTGGTATAGGCGGAAAGGCGTACAACAGACCGCAACTCCACTCGCGACGAAAAGCGTCGCCGAGCGAGATGCCGCCTTGGAAATTCCAACGCGCAGAACTGATGACATTGCGCGTTCTCTTCGGTGGCGAATAGATCTAACCAAGGCTCTCCCCACTGTAGAAAGAGTCCTTGCGCCACTTCCGAGTGAAGACGCCATTCGTGATCCATCATGCACCTGCGGCTGAGTTCGTCCGCCCTGGCGTTCAGGGAACCTGCCAGGTGTTGAACCATCAGGAACATGCCCTGATGTTCCAGCCATGTCCAGAGGCGCAGAGCCTCCTGACAAAGGGTCCAAGACCCCACCCCGCCCTGTTTGTTGCAGTACCACATGGCGGTGGTGTTGTCTGTGAACACCTGCACTACCTTCCCTTTGACAGAGGGAAGGAATGCCTTGAGTGCAAGTCGGATCGCCCGGAGCTCCAGAAGGTTGATATGGAGCCGGGACTCCGCCGGGAGACCAGAGGCCTCTGATCTCCGCCTCTCCCATGTGACCGCCCCATCCCAGAAGGGACGCGTCCGTCACAACTGTATGCTCTGGCTGGGGAAGGGAGAGGGATCTGCCCATGACCCATTGCCGGTTCGAGAGCCACCACTGCAACTGTTTTGCAGTCCCCTCCGAGATCTGGACGTGATCGGACAGGTTGCCCTGGTGCTGCGCCCACTGGAACTTCAGGTCCCACTGCAGAGCCCGCATATGCCATCTGGCATGATTGACCAGCAGGATGCAGGAGGCCATGAGGCCCAGCAGCCTCAGGGTCATCCGTGCCGAAACCCAGGATAAAGGCTGAAAGATCGGAATCATAGCCTGAATATCCCGGACTCGCCGTTCGGGAGGATAGGCCCGAAACTGCGTCGTGTCCAGAACTGCTCCGATGAAAAGGAGCTGTGGAGAAGGAATCAGATGCGACTTCGGCACATTGATGGAGAACCCCACAGAGTGCAGGAGTTCGGCCGTAGTCTGGAGGTGGGAGACGACTGCTTGGGACGAGCCCGCCTTCAGCAGCCAGTCGTCGAGGTAGGGGAAGACTGAAACCCCTGCCCGGCGCAGATGAGCTGCGACCACCGCCATCACTTTCATGAACACCCGAGGGGCACTGGTAAGGCCAAAGGGGAGCACAGTGAACTGAAAATGCTCAGGGCCTACCGTGAACCGAAGGTAACGCCGGTGGGCCGGCAGGACGGGGATGTGGAAATATGCGTCCTGCAAGTCCAACGCTACCAACCAGTCTCCAGGGTCGAGGGCAGTCAAGACCTGAGCTAGGGTGAGCATCTTGAACTTCTCCTTCCGGAGGAAGCGATTGACATTCCGGAGGTCCAAGATAGGACGCATGTCCTCCTTGTCCTTTTTGGGCACCAGAAAGTAGTGGGAGTAGCAACCACGCCCTACTTCTAGGGTCGGAACACGCTCGATGGCCCTCTTGGTCAAGAGGGCCGTGACTTCCTTCTGCAGAAGTACCAAGTAATCCCCTGACATGCGGTGGAATTGAGGTGGCATGGCTGGGGGGGTGGTCTCGAAGGGGCGGGAGTAGCCCCTTCGGACAATGTCCAAGACCCACCTGTCCGAGGTGATGGTACGCCAGTGGGGAAGGTGATGGCGGACCCTGCCCCCTACTGGCGTGCTGTGCACCTGAAAGGAGGAACTAGGAGGGCTTGGAGGCCGCGGACGGGTTGGAGGTGGTGGCCTGACCCGCACGCTGGTTGCCCGATCCGCCACGGCGGAATCCAAGTCCTCGGCCACGCGAAGACGCCTGCTGCGCGGGCCGGTGGCTGGGCTGCTGACGTGACGGGCGCCCCTACCGTGGCCACGATAGGGGCGAAAAGCAGAAGTCAGCGGAGGGCGTGTAGCAGAAAGGCCCAGGGACTTGGCAGTAGCCCGTGAGTCCTTAAAGCGCTCCAACGCATGGTCTGCTTTGGACCCAAAAAGACCGACTCCATCAAAGGGCATGTCCATGAGAGTATTCTGGACATCCCTGAAAAACCAGTGGTTCTCAGCCAGGCGTGGCGTCGCAGCGCCACCGTCGTTGCAATAGACCTGCCCAGCGAGTCGGCGGTATCAAGGCCACATCGTATCGTGTATTTGGCCGCATCCCTTCCTACCGCAATGGCGCGGGAAAGCAGTGTCTGGACCTCCTCAGAACACTGGGGCAAAACAGTTGCCACCGAATCCCACAAGAGTGGGTATATCGGCCCAAAAGACAAGCGGTGTTGATGGACCGCAAGCCAGCACTGGAGGAAGAAAACCCTTCTTCCCAAATTGATCCAGGCGTTTGGATTCCCTATCCGGAGGGGCGGTAGGGAAGGCGGTTTGGGAAGCGGAGGCTTGGACAACCAAGCTCTCAGGAGTGGGGTGGACAGAGAGAAACAGGGGGTCGCCCGGAGCTGGGCGATGGCGTCGGGACACGTTCCTATCCACAGGAGCCCCTGTGTTGGGCTTGGACCAGGCGCCCAAAGAACGTCAGTGAGGGCGTCGTTAAACGGCAGCACAGTCTCCGTAGAGGAGGCTGCCGGCTGAAGCACCTCTGTCAAGATATTAGTCTTGACCGCCACAGTAGGGAGTTGGAGACGTAAGGCCCCAGCCGCCCTACGCAACACCGTTGCAAAATTGGCTCCCTCCTCCGTAGCCACGGGAGGAGACAGCATGCCAGTGTCAGGGGAAGTATCTAGACCACTGGCATCCCCTAGACCCTCTGTCCAGTCCTCATCGTACTGACACTGTTGTGTCAGAGGGTCATCAGACCCCTCCCAGTCCTCCTGGTCCTCCTCTGGTTCAAAATAAGGAGGAGGAGGGACATTTGGGACCCAAGGTCCCATCGGCGCCGGAACCGGCATCGAGCGACGTCGGTCCGGGTCCATGTCCGGAGCCGGAAGGAACTGGGGACGACGCCGCCCGGAGCCCCAGGCGGCGTCGAGAACGGCACCGGAGACATCGGCGCCGGCGGAGGTGTCGTTAGGTCGACCGGCGTCGATGGGGGTTGTGGAGCCGGGATCGAGGCCGGGGCCGGAGCCGGGATCGAGGCTGGAGGCACGGGCGACGCCGGGGCCGGAGCCGTCGGCGACGCGGAGCAACCCCATCAGGGCCCGCTGGGCCCGAAGGCGCACCGGAGGGACCTTGAGGCCCGAAGAGGTGGGCCATGGCCGACAGGAATTCCTGTATTTGGGCCGGATCCGCCCCCGAACCCGGGAAGGACGGGTATTGCGGGGGCGACTCCACAGGCATGTCCGGGGCCGCGGGGGCGGGGACGGTGCCGGGAGGGGCCTCAGCCGAGTCGTGAGACCGGCGAGGCGAAGTCCTAGAGCGACGATGCTTTTTGGACTTTTTGTGTTTGGACTTACCGGACGAAGAAGACTTCGATGCCGACGACCGGTGAGGACTCCGCGATTGACCCCTGGACCTCTCACGCGACCGGGGCTTGCGCGGAGCCGACTGCCGGGCCTCGAGGAGCTTTCGAGACCGCTCTCGCAAAGCTTTCGGGTTGAGGGCCCGGCAGTCGGAACACGACTCCGTGTACGTGGCCTCGGCCGAGGCAGAAGAGACACTCCGATGCGGGTCTGTGATGGACATCATCCGAGCACAGGCGCCGCAACGTTTAAAGCCGGGCATCCCTACGACACCTTGGAGTCGATTCGAAGAAACAGTGAAAAAATTCACCAAAAAAGTTAGTCAAAAAATGACTAGGGCACTGCTCTTCCCGGATCTGCGCTTGCTGGCGCAGAAAAGAAGAACTGACGTCAGCGCGCAGGGGCGGCGTCTAAGTACTGGCCGCGACGTCATCCCGGCGATCACGACGCCGACGACGGACGCGGAGCCGCACGACGCCGCCTACCGACGCGCAAGGGTACTGCTACGCAAAAACTTTCCGGATCCAGCCTGACGCCTGGGGATATTCTAAGGTAAGGAATCTGTCACTAACGTGTCTCTTTCAGATAGGGATGTCCGTAACCCTAGAAATCAGTTCGCAGAACAGGGAGGATGGGTGGGGCGGTAGGAATCTGTCACTAACTACTGTCTCTTACAGATATATCGGTACACAAGTTAGTAACTTGTGCATCTGAAAGAGACACGTTAGTGACAGATTCCTTACCTTAGAATAGATACCCCAGCAATACCAACCCCGGTGGTGGGTCTGCGAACAAAGATCAGACAAGGAAGTCCCGGAGGACAGAGCGGCCAAAGAAGCCGTCCCTCCGGACCTGACTGTCAAGGCAGTAATGCTTTGTAAACGTGTGCAGCGAGGCCCACGTAGCTGCCTGACAGATATCCTGCAGCGGAACACCGCGGCCTAAGGCCGTGGTAGCAGCCGTTGCCCTGGTGGAATGGGCACGCAGCCCAACAGGAGGCTCCTTCTTAGCCAAAGAATAACAGGCTTTGATGCAAAAGTGTCTTGTGGATTGTTGCCTGCCTTGTTATGTCGGCCTAGGCTTGGCTGCCATGCTGCTTTTCTTTGCGCACGTTACACTGAGCCGGGACTCCCTCGCCCTTTGCTCGTGCCAAGTTCTTTTGCACTGTCTGCATTTTCTGTTGTTCACCTTTTGGGCTCGGTCTGCACAAACATGTACAAGGTCACATAACAATGTATTTTGGTTCTTCCTGATATGGCCAGTCTCGCGCACCCAGACATAACATTAGGTGCAATTGCCATGAAGAATTTTGTGTGCTTTTAATACTGCGGTTTCCTAGCGCTTAACACACTTGGAGAAATCCCTTTCAGTGAGAAGAGCTATGATGTCCTGCTGATGTAATTCTGCATCTAGAGACTGAGGTATGGGGGCTCGCTAGTCAAAGCCCAGAGGTCTTCTATTATTATAATAAACTATCTTACTGCAAGGGGAGGGTGGTAATGTTATTTATACGTTTATCCACTGAGCTCTGAGATGCTTTCCCCGTTTGTATTCTATGGAATTGTAACCATGCTGCTTATATTAGTCATATGCATTATGCTATTAGTACTGACACGTGTACTGTACATTAGAGCACGTAAGTTGGAATAAACATTTTAACCTATCCAGTGTCTCTTCCTACGCACCTTGTGGACAAGTACGAGTGAGTGACGAAAGAGTGTTCTTGCTTCTGCGAGTCCTGAGATAAAGATACCGTGTTCTGGGTTGTCTAATCATTGGTACTTGGGTGCTAATGGGATGCTAAGCTAGTTGGGTTGGGGTTTTTGGGTGCTACGGTATATGGTGGCAAACCACTGTATTCCGGGGTCCCATTTTCCTGTGCATAGCTCTGTGTATGTGCAGAAACCCTATGACATGGCGCACCAACGTGGGGCTGCTTAACTGCGAGACGCTTGAGTAGTACTTGTGCTTGTCCACAAAACCCTCACGTACGCTTCCGGAGGCGTAAGTGACGGTGATACCTCCTATATTGAACGCTTTATAGGTTCTTTCAAGCTTGAAGTTATTAAAAAGGTTACATAAATAACCCATTTTGTGCTCCCTGTTAGGTTGTCGAATATAATTGTTTGGTCATGGCTGGTGTGGCGATAGCTGCACATAGTCGAGAGCACTCCGAGACCACTTAGCTGTGTATGGAGTGCCCGATACTGGGGTCGAGTTGGTCTTTGTGGTTCAAGCCGATGCGGCTTATCACTTTGAAGTGTTTTACACTTGGATCACTTTTGAGGCGGTGGATGCAGGTGATAAACTGTTTCATGAATATAAACCCACCGCTATTCCTGCTGCCTATCGACCCTATACTAAACTTGAAGTACCTCTCACGGCTTGGCAGCACCGAGTTTGGTTTAATGGCGCCCTACCACAACCAACTACCGCAGTTCGTTTAGGCCCCTTATCTATTGAGGGGGCCACTTGGCCTATATTGGCCGGGTATACCCCGCATCCAAATTATCTGGCATTACCGCTATGGAACTGCGCACTATGCATACCGAATTGGTACGAGTGCATCGAGCCCTAGTGACATACGTTACAGGTAGCCTACATGGAGCTGCTCCTGTAGTCGCAGGCCAACCAGCTATAGCCGCTGGAGTGACCATAAGTCCTGTCATGGTAAATTCTGTGATGGGCAAACGTCCACAAAATAAGGACGACTATCCTTACTGGCTTGCAGAAAAGTTCGATCAGATAGAAGCAGTGTTTCCCCATACATCCCCAGTAGATAAACACCGCATCCTCACGATAAGTTTGCCAAAAGACATAATCCCCGATTTGACATCATGTGAAAACTGGGGTAAGGTATTCGCAGCAGTTTATTCAAAATGTTTTGGAACTCCTTCCATGACGGTTCTACCCTCTGTAATTAAAAAAGTACAGGATGAACATGGCCCTGAAGCGGCTGTGGAATTAGGGATGAGACTAGTGGGAGTGTTTGATGTAGTAGCTGAGCTGATCCTTGGAAATGTCAAGGGCGATGCTATGAACTTTCAAGTAGCGAATGCTTTGGCTTTGGTCCCAGAGTTGGACAGGCCCCGCGAATTACCGAAAATTATAGCCCGGGCTTATAAAACAATTGGAAGAAATAGCCTAGGCAACAAGCCTTTTGTAAAAATGCAAACTCAATCGCAAACACAAGTTACACAAACAAAAAGTGCATCTGAGAAAGATGATAAACCGGTCTTCACTAAAAAGAGTTGGAGACAGAAAAAACAGGGTAAGCAACAAAAGAAGCCGGGGTCGAGAGGCGCTTCCCCAGTTTCGGTTTCTTCTGAACGTACTTATGATTTACGTGATAGGTCAAGGATTAAATCACCAGAAAGGTTTCAGAGCTCTGATACGCGTTCTCCTCGTTCTTCACAGGCCCAGACGTCGTCACAGGCTGGTGGAGGAGGACGGCAAGATAGAGGAAGGGGCCGAGAGGCTCCCAGGAGCGAGACCAACCTCGACAACAAGTCAGAGGGAAAGCAGAAGACTTTCATCTTCCTCGACCGCAATTTCAGAAGAAAAAGGTTGCCGCTGTCACAGCGAAATATGCCTCAGACCGTGAGAACGAGACTCCAGAATTGGACGTGGGCAGTGACCCTCCTAGACAGCGCCGCGGAAGTTACCATAGTGCGGGAGGCGCTACGTCCTCATATGGAGGCGACAGCAACTGAAACATTCGTTACAGTAGAGACAGCTGACACGAGAGTGGCACCCCCTGACAGACTTTACAACATAGTCATCCAAATTGAAGGTGATATACCGCGTGAAATAAAAGGGATTTTTGGGAAAATCTAACCTCTTCATATGACATTTTGTTAGCAGAGGTGGATTGGCCACCCCCATTCGTTTTAGCTGCACATAAAGGAGAGGAGGTAATCCTTCCAAGCTTTTCACGGCATGTCCCAAAAGACAAAGCTGAAGCACTTGCAGCTGAGTGGGCTGTGTACCTGGCACCAGCGTTATACCGCAACCATGTGGGATGGGATGAAGAATCACCTCCTCATGCAATACCTTTGCGGTCACTACCGCAGCCACAACCCCAATATCCCATCAAACGGCAGGCAAAAGGCCCCGTCTCCGAAATTCTGACACAGTTGGAATATCAGGGAGTAATTGAACCATGCGTATCACCTATGAACAATCCCCTTTTCGTGGTTTCTAAACCCGATGGATCGTACCGCTTAGTTTTGGATTACCGGCATTTAAATACTCATTGTCGGAACTTTGCGGTGCAAAATACACACAGTTCTGCGCTTGTAGACAGTCTTGTTCGTAAAAAATACAAAACGACACTTGACCTTTCAAACGGTTTCTACACGCACAACCTAGCCCCGGAGAGTGGTCAATGGACCGCATTCACTTCCGGTGGTAAATTATTCCAGTTCCGGCGTTTACCCATGGGCTACAAAAATAGTCCGGGTATATTCGCCGCCCGTGTTGTTTCTTTGTTAAATGACATTGATCAAGACGCATGTTCGTACGTAGATGACATCTATCTGACGGACGACGAATTATTTCAGCATTTGTCCCGTGTGGACCGCATTATTCTTGAATTCGCGGAGCAGGGTTACAAATTTAACTTTGCTAAGTCACACATTGCTGAATTTACCGTTCTGTTCTTGGGCTATGAGCTCAATAACGAAGGTAAGGGCTTAGCCCCCATTTCTTGGAAAAATGTGCACATTTGTGCCCCCCAAATACTCTGAAGAAACTTCAGTCTTTGCTGGGGTTCTTGAATTTCGGGCGTACTTACATTCCCGAATATGCCCAGCGTATCAAGCCTTTGTATGCTTTGATACAACCTACTTATTCAAGGTCTTGCTGGCTGCCTGAGCATACCTCAATTCTGCAGTCTTTGCAGACAGACCTATTGGAGTCTAAATATCTTTTGACTCGTGATAACCACACAAACCTGGTGATTAGAATAATTCCGGGGCGGTGGGATTCACATACTTAACCTTCAATGAAGGTGATACAGTACCCATCGCATACAAGTCACATCTGTACACTTCCGCTGAATTGCGCTTTACATCTGTCGAAAAAGTTCTAACTGCAGTGCAAATGGCGATTCTAAAAGAACGCGCACTGGCACAGGGAAAGCGGATTCTGGTGGTAACACCCTGTCCTGCCCTAGAGGCAGTAACAAAGGCAAGTGTACCGAACTCAAAAGCAATGCATCCCCGTTGGATACAATGGGCTACATCCTTGACGTCTTCGGACGTCACTTTTGTTTTTGATTCTTCTCTGCAGACTCAGGAGTTTTTGCAGTATGAATTCGTTCATCCTCCTCCTTTGTTTTTATTACCGCTTGAGGATTACAAATGTGTGATCTACACCGATGGTTCGGCGCAACCGGCCACTGGGTCCAAGCATGCTTATTCAGCTGCATGTGCTATTGTTGCGGGTTCCTTTGTAAATGGAACGTTCAAATCCTCTGTAGTGCACACTCGCACACTTGGAGATAGTACCGCACAATTGGCCGAGCTGCATGCATTGCTACTTGCACTTGAGTTCGCTTCTCAGGATGAGACAACTCTTATTGTATGTGATTCCTTCTACTGTGTACAGTCTTACAATGACAATCTGTTTTTCTGGTCGAAAAACGACTACAAGGACGCAAAAGGGAGCACAATTAAGCATAAAATGCTTTGGGTTCGAGTGGCAGAATTGCAACAACGTCTGCCCCTCACACAGGTGGTTCACACCTTAGGCCATCAGCGGGTGGGCGCACACGCTATTGGTAACGATCTGGCAGATGAAGCTGCCCGTTCGGCAGTAGTCACGTGTTCAGTAGCAGCGGTTACCAGGTCCATGTCTAAAATTGACCCTGTTATTCTAGCAGCTATTGCTGCAACAAAGGAAGGTGTTAATTACCCTACAGGTTTTCCTTCCAAGTATTCTTACACAGTTAAGTCCCGAACAGGTTGCTTATGTAACTATACCTGACGTTGGAGATCGGCTGATCCCCAACGCGGACCGCAGGAGTGCCTTGATATCAGCTGCACACGAAGGCATGGCTTCTGCTCATGCAGGTGTGTCAGCTACGGTTTCCATCTTGCAGCAGCGTTATTGGTGGCGTGGGTTATATAAAGACACCCGTGCTTTTGTGCTTTCTTGCGACGTTTGTCAACAGATTAAGCCTTCCACGGTAACACGTCCACCACAAACACCGCTCTGCATTGCTAACAGACCCTTTGGGTGTGTTTACTTGGATCACTGCGGTCCATTCTCATCAGACACTGCCTATAAATACATCTTAGTGGCAGTGGACTCGTGCACACGGTTTCTCTGGGTCTGGCCACAACGGAGTGCTGACGCCCGAAATGTAATCAGGGATTTGCGTGTCTTTGTGGGAATTTTCGCATGCGGCACCTTCCATTCGGACCAAGGTCCAGCGTTTGCCTCTAGGGCTTACAAGGATGCAATGGCTTCGCTTGGGGTGCGGGTGAAATTTTCGTCTCCGTATAGGCCTGAGGGCAACTCTATCGTTGAACGAATGAACCGTGACTTAAAGCAATCCTTAACAGCTAGGGTTATAGGTACTGGCAGGAACTGGCTGGCCCATTTGTATACCGTTCAGCGTGCACTTAATAATCTCCCTAGAAGACCTCTGGGTGGGCGGACCCCATACGAAATGCTCTTTGGCATAAGAATGTTTGTGCCTGACCTTGAGGGTCCAGACATCGCGGCGCAATCCGCCAAGTTTGATGTAGATAACCATTCTGCTATGTTACAGGACTTACAAGAAGCCCGAGACAAACTTGCAACTACACATTTACCTTCAGCCACAGATCCTGCGTTGCAGATTCCGGTAGCCGGCTGGCTTCCGAAAGTTGGAGAACTGGTTCGAGAGAAGGTTGAAAACAAAAAAGAATTTGGCCCCTCTTTTCGTGCACCGGTTCCAGTTCTGGGCTTGAAGGGAACACGTACAGTCATTTTACCACCGCTTCCTGGTCGCAAAGAGAACAGATACATCTCAGTTGAAAATGTCAAGCTACAGCGCCTGGCCGATCCTGAATAGTGTCACACCAGCGGTCTCTTGTCCTGCCATTTATCGGACATATGTTCATAGTCCATCTGCACGAACGATCGCTGATGCTGTAATTGAGATGGTTGATTTGCCTGAATCCTCTACTTTGCCTGAAACTATAATTGATCCCCAACTCTCCACCAACATCGACGAGGACGAGTATACTTATCCTGCATCTGAATCGGTGGCACATCAACCAACAACGCCACTTGGCCCGACTCGTTATTCCTTTGATTCGGATTCCACCTCTTCAAAAGTCCCATCCAAGTTCAGTATTTTTGTATCCTGGTTTAGAGACAATTTTTTGATTCCACCCTGGACATACATCTGGTTGGTACTTGTCTTGATTTTTTTGTTCATGTCCATTGGCTTTGTCACAGTGTTTTTTCTACTAATCAATGGTCACTATTTACCTGAACGCTCTGCTGTAGACTATGTTTCTGGAACTTTGGCTCCTCATTCCTCGTCTCACATCATGAAGCGTGACCACACATTTGTGAACATTTCAGCTTTCCCAGTTGCTGATGGCATCGTATGGGATGCAGTGAACTATCAAATCCATGGTCCGACGGAAATTATTAATGTACCTAATGTCCTTCGTGTTTCAATGGGTGATGTAGTACAAAATAATATTCATTCTGATGATTGGGATGTGCATGCCGTTGAAGCATTGTTTGCCGATTTAAAATATTATGCATCTTTTAATGCTGAAGATTTATATATGAATTCTGCTAATTATGCCGATTTGTATTGTTACCAACATTGGGGTAATCATTTTCTCCATAAGCCCAGTGCCCTGCGTAGTTCTGTTAACTATACCCAATGGGAACATTGTCCAAACCCCTTGCCAGGTAGCTCTCAAACTCTTCGAAATAAGTTTAATTATTTTACTGATTTTAATCGGTCGAACCCTGCATCCTATTATTTTAGACTTAATAACACATCAACTCAGAAAATTATGTTAACACACACCAAATTGCTTTATTCAGGTTCTTTTCTAAGTGCCCTAGCTGTGGGTGGTTATGAGTATTGGGATAATACAGTGGATTTAAAATCTATTTGGGGCTCCAAGCCATGGCAGGTACAGGGAACCGAGGCATTACATCGTGCTTGCCTCATCCCTGCCCAAATTATGTTCCTCAATGTCTCCATCTATCAGACTACATGTTGGGGCTTAGCAACCACTAAACAATTGAATACGCCATCAATACCATCCCTGTCGAGTTTTCCTAATGAAAGCTCACGATTCAATCTGTCCCTCGTGTCCCTGCAGGCAATGTTACAAAATAATTCGTTTAATGTTTCTGAGCTGGTTCAGTCACCCTGGTTAGTATGGCCTATATCATCTAATGCATGTCAAATGCGTTTTCACGATTCTGGTGCTAGCTACACACAGAATAGGCCTGATCCGAGGTTTACTGATGCCCGTACTGTCACTACGTACTCTGTTGGTAAATTATGCAAACAATGGCTGCAACATTTGTCCCTTGATTCTGTTAAACAACATTTGTCCCTCCTTTCAGGCAATATTGATCTGTCCGATTTTGTTTTGGGACCTCGTGGTCCCCGACCTAAGAGATTCATTTATGAAACGTATAATGAACTCTGGAAGCTATCACAAATTGAAGCTGCCTCCCGTCTTCGGGAAATAGATCAAGCAAATATGGAAAAGGTGCTTGCTGTTGTTGACAATAGTATTAATACCCTGTCTTCTCGCATTTACACTTTAGAGAATATTGTGTCCTCTGTTGTCGATATTGTACAAGATGATGTTTCTGTGTTATATCATGGTCAGAATCAATTGCGCTCAGTTATGCAGTTTGCATGGACTTTACAAACGCTCAAGTTAGGTAAAGTTCCTTGGCATTTTTTGAACACCTCTGCCTTATTTCTACCTTTTAACTTAACTGACAAACAGCAGTTTATGTCCATGAAAGATGCAACTTACACTCTATTACATATAGAAAAGATGGATCCTTTGCCGTTCTCTGTTGCAGAACTTGATTCTGCTGTGTGGCTAGTTCATGGGGTTATCGCTTTACCTTTTTCCTTGTTTGAATTTGACTCGTGCATGAAACATTATCCTGTGGGCCGTTACCGGCCCTTGGGCAGTGCTTTCCTGCATGAACTCTGGTCTTTGCCTTTCATGTATAAATGCCTTCGGGACGGCAAGGAAGTCTTTCTCACGGGGAGTACTGCGACTCGACTATGGGTCATTCGCTTATTTGTAAACACATTAAATTGCATGGCTCATGTAGCGTTTCCGCTCCTAATCTTGCTTGTGTGCTGAAAGGTATTCCTGCTCCTGTTATTTCTCCTACTTTCACTCTCCTTTCCAATGGCAGTTATTTACTTTTAAATAACGAAAACTGTTGTGGCTTACAGGCTGGCATTCCTTACATTGTAACAGTTTCGCACAGGGTTGTCTGCTGCAAGAATGTGCTTTTTCCTCCCCCTCATGGCAAGGTTGATATCTCTATTTGGCCTTCCATCCCTACCATGGAGGCAGATTTCAATAGACTGAGCAGAATAAAGGCACTATTATTGAACGAGGAAGTTATGCTCACGTCCGCCCGGGAGACATTCATTCTCCAGGTGGCTAGTACCCACAGTGAAATACAGGCCCTTTTGAACACTAATCTCCCCCAACATTTTGGGGAGTTAATACATCGTATTTTCAACGCATCTAACACTGAAGGCCTAGTACACTTTTTTAAGGTCGTTGGGTCGGGTTTGGTGTCCTCCTTCCAAACTATTTTTGGTGTCATCCCGGCTTTCATACATTCTATTTTTTCCAGTGTCTTTGGCGGTTTCCCGTTGATCCTCGCTTTAGCGGCTGGTGTCTTGCTCTTAATTTGCTTTCTGCGCAATGGCTGCTCCCCGATGGGACCTGCTCGATCCAGAACGCCTACAGCTGCTCCGTGAGCGCCTCTTGGCTGGTTTTGGTGTACTGCCATTGGCGACACTGAGTGTGTCATATACTCTTTCATTCCGCTTTGCGTATTTCACTTGCGTGCAACCTGTGATGACTTGTATCCGCTGTCCTTTCACCTGGACTCTGGATTATTGCCTCTCCAATTCGTCATTGTCTGTTCCGGATTTTGTTCAGTTGATGGGTCCCTTAGAGGCCCATGAACAGGACTGTTCCGTTGCTGGCTGTATGGCGCGTGCGGCTGCACTGGGGATTTTGGCGCAATGGGATATCTGGGCGGCTGCCCAGGATCTCCTACAAAGAAGCTGTTTCAATTATCACGCAAGCTGTCCCGCATTGCTTCTGGATGCTCCCTTTGCTGAGGAGCATCCCTGCTCTTTGATCTCTTGGATTGGATGGCATCTATGTTTTTTGACGATTCCAATGATGTCCTTTTGGAGGGTATGGCTTTTTTCTGCACCTACACTATCATGGATTGACTTGTTCCTCGCCGTTTGGGCGCTCCCTCTGCAACACTGGATTTTTCTTTTTTGCCTCTGTCTTGGACGCCGGACTGTCCAGGGGAGGGTGTCTTGTGGATTGTTGCCTGCCTTGTTATGTCGGCCTAGGCCTGGCTGCCATGCTGCTTTTCTTTGCGCACGTTACACTGAGCCGGGACTCCCTCGCCCTTTGCTCGTGCCAAGTTCTTTTGCACTGTCTGCATTTTCTGTTGTTCACCTTTTTGGGCTCGGTCTGCACAAACATGTACAAGGTCACATAACAATGTATTTTGGTTCTTCCTGATATGGCCAGTCTCGCGCACCCAGACATAACATTAGGTGCAATTGCCATGAAGAATTTTGTGTGCTTTTAATACTGCTGTTTCCTAGCGCTTAACACACTTGGAGAAATCCCTTTCAGTGAGAAGAGCTATGATGTCCTGCTGATGTAATTCTGCATCTAGAGACTGAGGTATGGGGGCTCGCTAGTCAAAGCCCAGAGGTCTTCTATTATTATAACAAACTATCTTACTGCAAGGGGAGGGTGGTAATGTTATTTATACGTTTATCCACTGCGCTCTGAGATGCTTTCCCCGTTTGTATTCTATGGAATTGTAACCATGCTGCTTATATTAGTCATATGCATTATGCTATTAGTACTGACACGTGTACTGTACATTAGAGCACGTAAGTTGGAATAAACATTTTAACCTATCCAGTGTCTCTTCCTACGCACCTTGTGGACAAGTACGAGTGAGTGACGAAAGAGTGTTCTTGCTTCTGCGAGTCCTGAGATAAAGATACCGTGTTCTGGGTTGTCTAATCATTGGTACTTGGGTGCTAATGGGATGCTAAGCTAGTTGGGTTGGGGTTTTTGGGTGCTACGGTATATGGTGGCAAACCACTGTATTCCGGGGTCCCATTTTCCTGTGCATAGCTCTGTGTATGTGCAGAAACCCTATGACACAAGGTTACCCAGCGGGAGATGGTTCTCTTGTGCACCGCCCGACCTTTTTTGGCGCCCACGTAGCCAACAAAGAGCTGGTCATCCACCCGGAAGTGTTGAGTGCGGTTGATATAAAAAAAAAGCGCACGTTTTGGGTCCAGACGGTGGAGCCTCTCTTCCTCTCTGGAAGGATGCTGAGGCGGAAAGAAGGTGGGCAAAGTGATGGTCTGCCCAATGTGGAAGGCAGTAACCACCTTTGGCAAGAAGGACGGACGCGTCCTAAGAACAACCTTGTCTGGATGGACAGACAGAAAAGGAGGTTTGCCTGATAGAGCCTGGAGCTCACTCACCCGCCGAGCGGAGGTGATGGCCACCAGAAAGGCTGTCTTCAGAGTCAGAAGACGAAGAGGACAGTTATGTAGAGGCTCAAAGGGAGCGCACATGAGAAAGGTAAGAACCAAGTTCAAGTCCCACTGAGGCATCACAAACGTAACAGGAGGGAAGAGGTGTGTAATGCCTTTAAGGAATCGGTTAACAACAGGGGACTTGAAAAGGGAGGGCTGATCAGGAAGCCTGAGGAAGGCCGAAATGGCACAAAGATAGCCCTTGATGGTACCCAGGGCAGAACCCTGTTGGGCCAGAGAAAGAAGGAACAGAAGAACCTCAAAGAGGGGCAGAGAGGGGATTCACAGCCTTTGCTGTGCACTATGCCACAAACTTGTTCCACCTGCAGGCGTATACCACCTTAGTGGAGGGACGCCTGGCTGCCAGAATCACATCACAAACTTCGGGAGGCAAGTCGAAAGGAATCAACTGCCGCCGCTCAATCTCCACGCAAGCAGGTGGAGGCTGGACAGGTTCGGGTGGAGGACCGTCCCCTGCTGCTGCGACAGAAGATCCTCCCGAAGAGGCAGACGGATCGGGGGATCGACGCTCATACTGAGTAGCTCCCAAAACTAGATACCAAACTCTTTGAGCCCAGTCCGGAGCCACAAGAATGACTTGGGCCCGGTCGCGCCGAATCTTCTTCAACACTCTGGGTAGAAGTGGTATAGGCGGAAAGGCGTACAACAGACCGCAACTCCACTCGCGACGAAAAGCGTCGCCGAGCGAGTGCCGCCTTGGAAATTCCAACGTGCAGAACTGATGACATTGCGCGTTCTCTTCGGTGGCGAATAGATCTAACCAAGGCTCTCCCCACTGTAGAAAGAGTCCTTGCGCCACTTCCGAGTGAAGACGCCATTCGTGATCCATCATGCACCTGTGGCTGAGTTCGTCCGCCCTGGCTTTCAGGGAACCTGCCAGGTGTTGAACCATCAGGAATAGGCCCTGATGTTCCAGCCATGTCCAGAGGCGCAGAGCCTCCTGACACAGGGTCCACGACCCCACCCCGCCCTGTTTGTTGCAGTACCACATGGCGGTGGTGTTGTCTGTGAACACCTGCACTGCCTTCCCTTTGACAGAGGGAAGGAATGCCTTGAGTGCAAGTCGGATCGCCCGGAGCTCCAGAAGGTTGATATGGAGCCGGGACTCCGCCGGAGACCAGAGACCTCTGATCTCCGCCTCTCCCATGTGACCGCCCCATCCCAGAAGGGACGCGTCCGTCACAACTGTGTGCTCTGGCTGGGGAAGGGAGAGGGATCTGCCCATGACCCATTGCCGGTCCGTGAGCCACCTCTGCAACTGTTTTGCAGTCCCCTCCGAGATCTGAACGTGATCGGACAGGTTGCCCTGGTGCTGCGCCCACTGGAACTTCAGGTCCCACTGCAGAGCCCGCATATGCCATCTGGCATGATCGACCAGCAGGATGCAGGAGGCCATGAGGCCCAGCAGCCTCAGGGTCATCCATACCGAAACCCAGGATAGAGGCTGAAAGATCGGAATCATAGGCTGAATATCCCGGACTCGCCGTTCGGGAGGATAGGCCCGAAACTGCGTCATGTCCAGAACTGCTCCGATGAAAAGGAGCTGTGGAGAAGGAATCAGGTGCGACTTCGGCACATTGATGGAGAACCCCAGCGAGTGCAGGAGTTCGGCCGTAGTCTGGAGGTGGGAGAAGACTGCCTGGGACGAGCCCGCCTTCAGCAGCCAGTCGTCGAGGTAGGGGAAGACTGGAACCCCGGCCCGGCGCAGATGAGCTGCGACCACCGCCATCACTTTCGGAAACACCCGAGGGGCACTTGTGAGGCCAAAGGGGAGCACGGTGAATTGAAAATGTTCGAGGCCCACCATGAACCGCAGGTAACGCCGGTGGGCCGGCAGGACGGGGATGTGGAAATAAGCGTCCTGCAAGTCCAACGCTACCATCCAGTCTCCAGGGTCGAGGGCAGTCAAGACCTGAGCTAAGGTGAGCATCTTTAACTTCCGTAGGTCCAAGATAGGACGCATGTCCTCCTTGTCCTTTTTGGGCACCAGAAAGTAGTGGGAGTAGCAACCACGTCCTACTTCTGGGGTCGCAACGCGCTCGATGGCCCTCTTGGCCAAGAGGGCCGCAACTTCCTTCTGAAGAAGCACCAAGTGATCCCCTGACATGCGGTGGAATTGAGGTGGCATGGCTGGGGGGGTGGTCTCGAAGGGGAGGGAGTAGCCCCTTCGGACAATGTCCAAGACCAACCTGTCCGAGGTGATGGCACGCCAGTGGTGAAGGTGATGGCGGACCATGCCCCCTACTGGCGTGCTGTGCACCTGAAAGGAAGGACTAGGAGGGCTTGGAGGACGCGGACGGGGCGGGGTTGGTGGCCTGACCCGCACGCTGGTTGCCTGACCCGCCACGGCGGGAGCCACGTCCTCGGCCACGCGAAGACGCTTGCTGCGCGGGCCGGGGGCTGGGCAGCGGACGTGACTGGGCGCCCCTTCCGTGGCCACGAAAGGGGCGAAAAGCAGATGGCTGCGGAGGGCGTACAGCAGAAAGGCCCAGGGACTTGGCCGTAGCCCGTGAGTCCTTACAATGCTCCAGCGCATGGTCTGCCTTGTTCCCAAAAAGACCGACCCCATCAAAGGGCATGTCCATAAGAGTGTTCTGGACATCACCCGAGAAACCAGTGGTTCTCAGCCAGGCGTGACGGCGCAGCGCCACTGTCGTTGCAATTGATCTACCCAGCGAGTCGGCGGTATCAAGGCCACATCGAATGGTGAATTTAGCCGCATCTCTTCCTTCCGCAATGGCGCGGGAAAGCAGTGTCTGGACCTCCTCAGGACACTGGGGCAAAGCTTGCGCCACCGAGTCCCACAGAGAGTGGGAATATCGGCCCAAAAGGCAAGCGGTGTTGACAGACCGCAAGCCAGCACTGGAGGAAGAAAAGACCTTCTTCCTAAATTGATCCAGGCATTTGGATTCCCTATCCGGAGGAGCGGTAGGGAAGGCGGTTTGGGAAGCAAAGGCTTGGACAACCAAGCTCTCAGGAGTGGGGTGTTAGGAGAGGAACATGGAGTCGCCCGGAGCGGGGCGATGGCATCGGGCCACGTTCCTATCCACAGGAGCCCCTGTGGCGGGCTTGGACCAGGTGCCCAAAAGAACGTCAGAAAGTGCGTCATTAAACGGCAGCAGTGGCGCCGAGGAGGTAGCCGCCGGCTGAAGCACTTCCGTCAGGAAGTTAGTCCTGACGGCCACTGTAGGCAATTGGAGGTGTAAGGCCCCAGCTGCTCTACGTAACACCGTTGCAAAATTTGCTCCCTCCTCCGTTGCCACGGAAGGAGGAGATAGCATGCCAGGGTCAGGGGAGGTGTCCAGCCCACTGGCATCCCCAAGTTCCTCAGCCCAGTCCTGTTCGTACTCACACTGCTGTGTGAGAGGGTCCTCCGACCCCTCCCAGTCCTCTTCGTCCTCCTCAGGTTCAAAATAAGGAGAAGGAGGGACACGCGGGACCCAAGGTCTCAACGGCGTCGGAGCCGGCGTCGAGCGACGCTGGTCCGGCGCTGTGTCCGGATCCGGAGAGAACCGGGGCTCCGGGCGGCGTCGGAAACGGCACCGGAGACATCGGCGCCGCCGGAGGTGTAGTTAGGTCAACCGGCGTCGATGGGGGTTGCGGTAGCACCGGAGCCGGGATCGAGGCCGGGGCCGAAGCCGGGACCGAGGCTGGTGTGACAGGCGGCGCCGGGACCGGAGTCGGCGGCGCCGCCGGGGAAACCCCATCAGGGACCGCGGGGCCCGAAGGCGCACCGGGGGGACCTTGAGGCCCAAAGAGGCGGGCCATGGCCGACAGGAATTCCTGTATCTCGGCCGGAGTCGCCCCCGAACCCGGGAAGGACGGGTAATGCCGGGGCGGCTCCACAGGAACTCCCGGAGCCGCGGGGACGGTGCCAACAGGAGCCTTAGCCGAGTCGCGAGACCGGCGAGGCGAAGTCGTGGAGCGATGACGCTTCTTAGACTTTTTATGCTTCGACTTACCGGAGGAGTGCGAATACTTGGACCCCGACGACCGATGAGGACTCCGGGACCGGCCCCTCGACCTCTCACGTGACCGGGGCTTGGTGTGGCGCGGAGCCGACTGCCGGACCTCGAGGAGCTTTCGAGACCGCTCTCGCAAAGCCTTCGGGTGCAAGGCCCGGCAGTCGGGGCACGACTTCGTGTCGTGGTCGCGGCCGAGACAGTAGAGACACTCTAAATGCGGGTCTGTGATCGACATCATACGACCACAGACGTCGCAGGGCTTGAAGCCGGGCATCCCTACCGACACCTTCGGAGTCGAGAGACTCGTGGAGAAAAACAGTGAAAAATCACCAAAAAGATAATCAAAAAATGACTAGGGCACTGCTCTTCCCGGATCTGCGCTTACTGGCGCGGAAAAAGAAGAACGGACGTCAGCGCGCAGGGGCGGCGTCTAAGTACTGCCCGCGACGTCAACCCTGCGATCACGACGCCGACGACGGACGCGGAGCCGCACGACGCCGCCTACCGACGCGCAAGGGTACTGCTACGCAAAAACTTTCCGGATCCAGCCTGACGCCTGGGGATATTCTAAGGTAAGGAATCTGTCACTAACGTGTCTCTTTCAGATATATGTCTCTTACAGATATATCGTTACCGAAGGCAAGTAACTTGTTCATCTGAAAGAGACTATTCGTTATAGATTCCTTACCTTAGAATAGATACCCCAGCAATACCAACCCCGGAGGTGGGTCTGCGAACCAAGGTCACACCAGAAAGTCCTGGTGAACTGAACGGCCAAAGAAGCCGTCTCTCAGGACTTGATTATCCAGGCAATAATGCTTAGTGAACGTGTGCAGTGATGCCCACATGGATGCCTGGCAGATGTCACTGAGGGGGACTCCACGTCCCAAAGCAGTTGTGGCTGCTGTTGCCCTGGTGGAATGGGCGCGCAACCCGACTGGAGGCTCCTTTTTCGCCAAGGAATAACAGATTTTAATGCAAAGAACGACCCATCGAGAGATGGTTCGTTTTTGCACGGTACGACCTTTCTTGGCGCCCACATACCCAACAAAGAGTTGATCACCCACCCGGAATTGTTTTGTGCGATCCAGATAAAATGATAGCGCACGTTTTGGATCCAGACGGTGGAGCCTCTCCTCCTCCTTAGAAAGATGCGGGAAGAAGGTGGGCAAAGTGATGGTCTGTCCTATGTGGAAAGAGGTAACCACTTTGGGAAGAAAAGAAGGTCTAGTTCGAAGGACAACCTTGTCCGGATGAACAGCAAGGAAATGAGGTTTAGACGAAAGATCCTGAAGCTCACTCACCCTGCGAGCAGAGGTGATGGCAACCGGAAAAGCAGTCTTTAAGGTCAAGAGTCTGAGAGGACAATTATGTAGTGGCTTAAAAGGAGCACAAATTAGGCAAGTTAAGACCAAATTCAAGTCCCACTGTGGCATTACAAAAGGAATAGGAGGAAAGAGGTGAGTAATGCCCTTCAGAAATCTACTTACAATAAGGGACTTGAAAATAGAAGGCTGATCAGGAAGGCGAAGAAAGGCCGAAATGGCCGAAAGATAGCCTTTAAGGGTGCCCAGAGCAGAGCCCTGCTGGGCCAAAGAAAAAAGGAAGAGGAGAACCTCTGAAAGAGGGGCAGAAAGGGGATCCACCGCCTTTGCTGTGCACCATGCCACAAATTTGTTCCATCTACAGGCGTATACTGTTTTAGTGGAGGGACGCTTGGCTGCCAAGATGACATTACAGACTTCGGGAGGAAGGTTAAAAGCTGTCAACTGTCACCGCTCAATCTCCACACAAGGAGGTGGAGGCTGGGCAGGTTCGGGTGGAGGACCGTCCCCTGTTGCTGCAACAGAAGATCCTCCCGAAGAGGCAGTCGGATCGGAGGATCGATGGCCATGTTCAACAGCTCAGGATACCAGACTCTTCCTGCCCATTCCGGAGCCACAAGAATGACTTCTTCAGCACTCTGGGCAGAAGTGGTATAGACAGAAAGATGTATAAAAGACCGCAATTCCACTCGCGACAAAAAGCGTCACTGAGCCAGTGCCGCCTTGGAAATTCCAACGCGCTGAACTGCTGACATTGCGAGTTCTCTTTGGTGGCGAACAGATAAAACCAAGGCTTTAACCACTGCTGAAAAAGACCTTGCACTACCTTAGAGTGAAGACGCCATTCGTGATCCATCATGCACCGGCGGCTGAGTTCGTCCGCCCTGGCGTTCCGGGAACCTGGCAGGTGTTGAACCACCAAGGACATGCCCTGATGTTACAGTCACGTCCAAAAGCGGAGAGCCTTTTGACATAGGGTCCACGACCCCACCCCGCCTTGCTTGTTGCAGTACAACATGGCGGTGGTGTTGTCTGTGAACACCTGCACTACTCTTCCTTTGACAGAAGAACGGAGTGCTTTCAGTGCAAGACAGATCGCCCGGAGCTCCAGCAGGTTGATGTGGAGCCCAGACTCCGCCGGAGACCAGAGGCCTCGGATCTCTGCCTCTCACATGTGGCCGCCCCATCCCAGAAGTGATGCATCTGTCACCACTGTGAGGTCTGGTTGGGGAAGGGAGAGGATCTGCCGCTGACCCAATCCTGGTTCGTTAGCCACCACTGCAGTTGGAGAGCAGTGTCCTCCGAGATCTGGACGGCATCGAAAAGATTCCCCTGATGCTGCGCCCACTGGAACTTCAGGTCCCACTGCAGAGCCCGCATATGCCACCAGGCATGGTCCACCAGCAGGATGCAGGAGGCCATGAGGCCCAACAGCCTCAGGGTCATTCTCACCGAAATCCGGGATAGAGGCTGAAACATCGGTATCATAGCCCAAATATCCCGGACTCGCTGCTCGGGAGGATAGGCCCAAAACTGCGCTGTATCCAGAACCGCTCTGATGAAAAGGAGCTACTGAGAGGGCATCAGGTGTGACTTCGGCTCGTTGATAGTGAACACCAGCGAGTGTAGGAGGTCCGCCGTAGTCTGGAGGTGGGAAACGACAGCCTGGGGCGAACTCTCCCCCAACAGCCAGTAGTCGAGATTGGGGAAGACTGGAACCCCTGATCTGCGCAGATGAGCTGCGACCACCGCCATCACTTTCGTGAACACCTGAGGGGCGCTGGTATGGCCAAAGGGGAGTACGGTAAACTCAAAATGCTCGTGGCCTACCGTGAACCGTAGGTAACGCCTGTGGGCCGGCAGGACAGGGATGTGAAAATAAGCGTCCTCCAAGTCCAACGCTACCATCCAGTCTCCAGGGTCGAGGGCAGACAGGACCTGAGCTAGCGTCAACATTTTGAACTTCTCCTTCCGGAGGAAGCGGTTGACGTCCCTGAGATCCAAGATAGGACGCAAGCCTTTGTCTTTCTTGGGCACCAGGAAGTAGTGGGAATAACAACCACGACCTACGTCTGGCACAGGGACTCGCTCGATGGCTCCCTTGGCCAAGAGAGCAGTAACTTCCTGATGGAGAAGGGCCAAGTGATCCTCCGACAAGTGATGGAGTGTTGGTGGCATGAAGAGGGGGGTAGTCTCAAAGGGGAGGGAGTAGCCCATTCGGACTATCTGCAAAACCCACCTGCCCGACGTGATGTTGTGCCAGTGGGGGAGGTGATGGCGAATCCTGCCACCCACTGGCAACTGGTGGCCCTGAAAGGTCTGACTAGGAAGGCTTGGAGGCTGATGCAGAGGGGGCACTGGTGGACTGGCCTGCCCGCTGGCCCCCAGACCCAAGGCGCGGGCTCCCACGTCCCCGGCCGCACAGTGTCTGAGTAGCTTGCGCCGGCCTGTGGCCCTTGGTGGAACGTGGTGGGGCACCGTTTCCGTAGCGGCGAAAGGCGGACTGAACGGGGCGAGAGGTGGCAGCGAGGCCCAAGGATTTGGCCGTAGCCCGAGAGTCCTTGAAGCGCTCGAGCGCATTGTCCGCCTTGTCGCTAAACAGGCGACGGCCATCAAAGGGCATGTCCAAAAGGGTCGATTGGACATCCCCGGAAAAGCCAGTAGACCTCAGCCAAACGTAGCGTCTCAAGGCTACTGACGTAGAAATCGTTCTACCTAGCGAGTCGGCAGTATCCAGCCCACATCGAATGGCTAACTTCGCTGCGTCTCTACCCTCTGCAACCGCACAGGTGAGTACAGTCCGGGCCTCCAACGGGCACTGTGGCAGCACTTGCACAACCGTGTCCCACACAGAGTGGGTGTAGCGGCCCAAGAGACATGCGGTGTTCACCGACTGTAGTCCTAAGCTGGCGGAAGAAAACATTCCCAAGATGGTCCAACTTCTTCGATTCCCTATCTGGGGGAGCAGTAGGGAACGTGCTTTTGGAGGTTGAGGCTTGGACCACCAAGCTCTCAGGGGTAGGGTGTTGGGAGAGGAAAATAGGGTCGCCCGGGGCCGGGCAGTGGCGTCGGGCAATAATCCTATCTACAGAAGCCCCTGTGCTGGGCTTGGACCAAGTGCCCAGAAGGATGTCAGGGAGGGCCTCATTGAACGGCAGCAGGGGCTCCGAAGAGGCTGCTGCCGGCTGAAGCACCTAAGTCAGGAGGTTAGTCCTGACTGCCATCGTAGGAAGCTCAAGGCCTTAGCCGCCCTACGCAACACCACAGCGTAGGAGGCACACTCCTTCGTAGCCACGGTAGGGGGAGAAAGCATTCCAAGGTCTGGCGAAGTATCCAGACCACTGGCATCACCCAACTCCTCTCTCCAGTCCGGCTCTTCTAGCTGGTCTGCCAGAGGGTCCACATACCCCTCCCAGTCCTGCTTATGCTACTCTGGCTGCCACTAAGGGCGAAAAGGAACACCAGGATATAACAGTGGTACAAAAGTACCGGTCGGCGCTGGTAGCGGCTCCATGTTCGAGTCGAGGGGGGGGCCGGAGTCGACGCCGGCTGGGGACACAACCGGCGTCTGAGGCGTCATCAGAGGAATCGGCGCCAGGGGAGGTGTTGTGAGGTCAACCAGCGCCGATCCGGATCCAGGCCTGGATCCCTGGGGGCCCTGCGGCGCCGAGGCCGGAGC
This sequence comes from Calotriton arnoldi, assembly GCA_963921515.1. Taxonomy (NCBI): domain Eukaryota; kingdom Metazoa; phylum Chordata; class Amphibia; order Caudata; family Salamandridae; genus Calotriton; species Calotriton arnoldi. Next base: position 166,861 of record CAWUFW010000083.1, read on the forward strand.
CAACGGCATCGAAGGCCTAGAGCCCCCAGCAGAGTCTGCGGGGACCGAAGGAGCGCCGGCGGAGTCCGCTGCCTAAAGATGGAGTGGAGGGCTTTGTAAAAAGCACGAAGCTGGGCAGGGGACGCTCCGGCTCCCGGGAAGGGAGGGACGCTCCGGCTCCCGGGAAGGGAGGGACGCTCAGAGCCGTCCCATCAGGCTCCGCAGGCAGAGCTGAAGGACGACGACCTTCCACGTCCCGTCGGATGGGGAGAAGGTGAAGAACGATGGTGCTTCTTCACCTTCTTCTTGTGCTTCGACTTACCCGAAGACGAAGACTTTGATGAGGAGTGATGGTGGTAACTCCGCGACCGGTCCCGCGAACTCCCTCTCGACCGGGACCTCGAGCGGCGCGGAGCTCACTGCCGGGCCTCCAGAAGCTTTCGGGACCGCTCCCGCAAAGACTTCGGGTTCATGGCCCGACAGTCAGAGCACGACTTCGGGTCGTGGTCGTGCTCCAGACACCAGAGGCACACGAGGTGTGGGTCCATTATCGACATCAGTTTGTGACAGGAGTCACAAGGTTTGAAGCCGGTACGACGACTCAAAAAGATGTCGACAAAGTCGAAAAAACTTTAGTCAAAAAGTGACTAAGGGTACCGCTCTCTCTGGATCTGCGCTGGCTGGCGTGGAAAAATAAAGAACTGACGTCAGCGCGCAGGGGCGGCGTCCAAGTAGATATCGCAACGTCATTCCGGCGACCACGAGGCCAACGACGAAAGCGGAGTCGACCGACGCTACCTACAGACGCGCAGGGGTACTGCTGAAGAAAAATTCTCCGGATCCAGTCTGACGCCTGAGGGTAATTCTAAGGTAAGGAATCTATAACTAATAGACTCTTTTAGATTGGGTAGTACAGGAGGTTTATGAAGGGGTATGGCACCCTTGTGGCACCCCTCACTGAAGTGACCTCAAAGAAGCAACCAAAGAAAGTCAACTGGACAGTAAGCGGTCAAAAGACGTTTTACACTCTGAAGGAAGCAATGTGCTCAGCACCCATTCTAAAAGCTCCAGATTATACAAAGCAGTTAATTGTGCAGACTGATGCCTCCGAACATGGGAGAGGCGCAGTCCTATCCTAGACCAAAGATGATGGGCAGGACCAGCCTGTTGCTTTTATTAGCAGGAGGTTACTCCCCAGAGAACAGCGTTGGAGTGTCATTGAGAGGGAAGCCTTTGCTGTGGCTTGGTCCCTGAAGAGCTGAGACCATACCTGTTTGGGACTCACTGCCTTGTACAAATTGACCACAGGCCTCTCAGATGGATGATGCAAATGAAGGGGGATAATCCTAAACTATTGAGGTGGCTCATCTCCCTACAGGGTATGGACCTTTTCAGCAGAACATAGACCTTGGACTGACCATACCAATGCAGATGGCCTTTCCAGGTTCTTCCACTTAGACAATGAAGACTCTAGGGAAAAGTCTTGTTCCCTTTTGTTTGCTTCACCAAGCCTCGAGACACTGAGCCCTCCCAGAATCTCCCGGCACCAATAATAGGGGTATCAGAGCTCTTGCAACTACAAAGGCTTGTTGCGTGTTCAGTCTGGGCACCACCGGCGCCAACACCAACCTACCAATGAGGGATGTCAGGATCTCCAAGACCAGCACCGAGTGGCCCAGCAGTCTTGTTTTCTTCCCATCTCCAGGTTGTCAACACAAAGTGAGACCTTCTAACAGCAGCGACCGCAGGACAAGACACCTCTGCACCCAAGCCCCTCAGCCCTGGTCCAAGTAAACCAACGGTGTCCATGTACTCCAGAGATCCTCAAGAGTCAAGCCCCACTTTGGGTTCTGCCGGGCTTGTACCCAAGTCCCTGCTTGCAGCCTTTCTTTCTACAGGTACTTCTCCACAGTCTTTAATGGGTAGTGTTCGAGGCTACTATCGCGACCAGCACCTCTGCACCCAGACACACTAGGGCAGGTAAATTCGAACTGCTGGTGGTTATTTGGACCTTGGCCCCTAAGCAGCTTAAGTCCAGGAGACAAACCCTGAGAATCGCTTGTAAGTGTACCTAAGCAGTGAATGTTTCTCCCATAGGATAACATTATCATGTTCAAGGCTGACAGATGTGATTTACTATTGCTTTACCTGAAAAAATCTATCATGTCTAAACTACTTACCGGATTCCGATCTTGGTGTCTAAAATTATATAAAAATCTGTTATTTTTCTAAATTGGTCTTGAGTTTCAATTGAGTGTGTGTCATTTATTGACTTTGTTTGTACAGCAAATGCTTAACACTACCCTCTGATAAGCCTAAGCTGCTCGCCCACATTACCACAAATAAAGCACTTGGGATTATTCATTTAAGCTCTGTAAACCAATAAGGGTCGTCTGAACTTTCTGCATAGTGTACCTCATTAGCGCGATGGCGGCACCCAATGTTGGAGCACAAGAGCAGAACACTAGCAGCATACGTAAAGCACAAGTTACTAACTTGTGTAACGATATATCTGTAAGAGACAGTAGTTAGTGACAGATTCCTTACCTTAGAATATCCCCAGGCGTCAGGCTGGATCCGGAAAGTTTTGCGTAGCAGTACCCTTGCGCGTCGGTAGGCGGCGTCGTGCGGCTCTGCGTCCGTCGTCGGCGTCGTGATCGCCGGGATGACGTCGCGGGCAGTACTTAGGCGCCGCCCCTGCGCGCTGACGTCAGTTCTGTACACGACTTTCCGCGCCAGGAACGCAGAGCCATGCAAGAAGCTGACATAGGTGTCTGAAAAATACTAGGGCCCTGAAAGGGATGTCCTTAACCCTAGAAATCAGTTTGCAGAACGGGGAGGATGGGTGGGCGGTAGGAATCTGTCACTAACTACTGTCTCTTACAGATATATCGTTACACAAGTTAGTAACTTGTGCATCTGAAAGAGACACTTTAGTGACAGATTCCTTACCTTAGAATAGATACCCCAGCAATACCAACCCCGGTGGTGGGTCTGCGAACAAAGATCAGACAAGGAAGTCCTGGAGGACAGAACGGCCAAAGAAGCCGTCCCTCCGGACCTGACTGTCAAGGCAGTAATGTTTTGTAAACGTGTGCAGCGAGGCCCACGTAGCTGCCTGACAAATAACGGGCAGCGGAACACCGCGGCCCAAGGCCGTGGTAGCAGCTGTTGCCCTGGTGGAATGGGCACGCAGCCCAACAGGAGGCTCCTTCTTAGCCAAAGAATAGCAGGTCTTGATGCACAAGGTAACCCAGCGGGAGATGGTTCGCTTGTGCACCGCCCGACCTTTTTGGCGCCCACGTAGCCAACAAAGAGCTGGTCATCCACCCGGAAGTGTTTTGTGCGGTCGATATAGAAGGAGAGCGCACGTTTTGGGTCCAGACGGTGGAGCCTCTCTTCCTCTCTGGAAGGATGCGGAGGCGGAAAGAAGGTAGGCAAAGTGATGGTCTGCCCAATGTGAAAGGCAGTAACCACCTTTGGCAAGAAGGACGGACGCGTCCGAAGAACAACCTTGTCTGGATGAACAGACAGAAAGGGAGGTTTGCAAGATAAAGCCTGGAGCTCACTCACCCGCCGAGCGGAGGTGATGGCCACCAGAAAGGCTGTCTTTAGAGTCAAAAGACGAAGAGGACAGTTATGCAGAGGCTCAAAGGGAGCGCACATTAAAAAGGTAAGAACCAAGTTCAAGTCCCACTGAGGCATCACGAACGGAACAGGAGGGAAAAGGTGTGTAATGCCTTTAAGAAACCTGTTAACAACAGGGGACTTGAAAAGGGAGGGGCTGATCAGGGAGCCTGAGGAAGGCCGAGATAGCACAGAGATAACCCTTGATGGTACCCAGGGCAGAACCCTGTTGGGCCAGAGAGAGAAGGAACAGAAGGACCTCAGAAAGAGGGGCAGAAAGGGGATTCACAGCCTTTGCTGTGCACCATGCCACAAATTTGTTCCACCTGCAGGCGTATACCACCTTAGTGGAGGGACGCCTGGCTGCCAGAATCACATCACAAACTTCGGGAGGCAAGTCGAAAGGAATCAACTGCCGCCGCTCAATCTCCACGCAAGCAGGTGTAGACTGGACAGGTTCGGGTGGAGGACCGTCCCCTGCTGCTGCGACAGAAGATCCTCCCGAAGAGGCAGACGGATTGGGGGATCTATGCTCATATTGAGTAGCTCGGGATACCAAACTCTTCGAGCCCAGTCCGGAGCCACAAGAATGACTTAGGCCCGGTCGTGCCGAATCTTCTTCAACACTCTGGGTAGAAGTGGTATAGGCGGAAAGGCGTACAACAGACCGCAACTCCACTCGTGACGAAAAGCGTCGCCGAGCGAGTGCCGCCTTGGAAATTCCAACGCGCAGAACTGATGACATTGCGCGTTCTCTTCGGTGGCGAATAGATCTAACCAAGGCTCTCCCCATTGTAGAAAGAGTCCTTGCGCCACTTCCGAGTGAAGACGCCATTCGTGATCCATCATGCACCTGCGGCTGAGTTCGTCCGCCCTGGCGTTCAGGGAACCTGCCAGGTGTTGAACCATCAGGAACATGCCCTGATGTTCCAGCCATGTCCAGAGGCGCAGAGCCTCCTGACAAAGGGTCCAAGACCCCACCCCGCCCTGTTTGTTGCAGTACCACATGGCGGTGGTGTTGTCTGTGAACACCTGCACTACCTTCCCTTTGACAGAGGGAAGGAATGCCTTGAGTGCAAGCCGGATCGCCCGGAGCTCCAGAAAGTTGATATGGAGCCGGGACTCCGCCGGAGACCAGAGGCCTCTGATCTCCGCCTCTCCCATGTGACCGCCCCATCCCAGAAGGGACGCGTCCGTCACAACTGTGTGCTCTGGCTGGGGAAGGAGAGGGATCTGCCCATGACCCATTGCCGGTTCGAGAGCCACCACTGCAACTGTCTTGCAGTCCCCTCCGAGATCTGGACGTGATCGGACAGGTTGCCCTGGTGCTGCGCCCACTGGAACTTCAGGTCCCACTGCAGAGCCCGCATATGCCATCTGGCATGATTGACCAGCAGGATGCAGGAGGCCATGAGGCCCAGCAGCCTCAGGGTCATCCGTACCGAAACCCAGGATAAAGGCTGAAAGATCGGAATCATAGCCTGAATATCCCGGACTCGCTGTTCGGGAGGATAGGCCCGAAACTGCGTCGTGTCCAGAACTGCTCCGATGAAAAGGAGCTGTGGAGAAGGAATCAGATGCGACTTCGGCACATTGATGGAGAACCCCAGCGAGTGCAGGAGTTCGGCCGTAGTCTGGAGGTGGGAGACGACTGCCTGGGACGAGCCCGCCTTCAGCAGCCAGTCGTCGAGGTAGGGGAAGACTGAAACCCCTGCCCGGCGCAGATGAGCTGCGACCACCGCCATCACTTTCGTGAACACCCGAGGGGCACTGGTAAGGCCAAAGGGGAGCACGGTGAACTGAAAATGCTCGGGGCCTACCGTGAACCGAAGGTAACGCCGGTGGGCCGGCAGGACGGGGATGTGGAAATATGCGTCCTGCAAGTCCAACGCTACCAACCAGTCTCCAGGGTCGAGGGCAGTCAAGACCTGAGCTAGGGTGAGCATCTTGAACTTCTCCTTCCGGGAGGAAGCGATTGACGTTCCGGAGGTCCAAGATAGGACGCATGTCCTCCTTGTCCTTTTTGGGCACCAGAAAGTAGTGGGAGTAGCAACCACGCCCTACTTCTGGGGTCGGAACATGCTCAATGGCCCTCTTGGTCAAGAGGGCCGTGACTTCCTTCTGTAGAAGCACCAAGTGATCCCCTGACATGCGGCGGAATTGAGGTGGCATGGCTGGGGGTAGTCTCGAAGGGGAGGGAGTAGCCCCTTCGGACAATGTCCAAGACCCACCTGTCCGAGGTGATGGTGCGCCAGTGGGGAAGGTGATGGCGGACCCTGCCTCCTACTGGCGTGCCGTGCACCTGAAAGGAGGGACTAGGAGGGCTTGGAGGCCGCGGACGGGTTGGAGGTGGTGGCCTGACCCGCACGCTGGTTGCCCGATCCGCCACGGCGGAATCCACGCCCTCGGCCACGCGTAGACGCCTGCTGCGCGGGCCGGTGGCTGGGCTGCTGACGTGAAGGGGCGCCCTACCGTGGCCACGATAGGGGCGAAAAGCAGAAGTCAGCGGAGGGCGTGTAGCAGAAAGGCCCAGGGACTTGGCAGTAGCCCGTGAGTCCTTAAAGCGCTCCAACGCATGGTCTGCTTTGGACCCAAAAAGACCGACTCCATCAAAGGGCATGTCCATGAGAGTATTCTGGACATCCCCTGAAAAACCAGTGGTTCTCATCCAGGCGTGGCGTCGGAGCGCCACCGTCGTTGCAATAGACCTGCCCAGCGAGTCGGCGGTGTCAAGGCCACAACGGATAGTGTATTTGGCCGCATCCCTTCCTTCCGCAACGGCGCGGGAAAGCAGTGCCTGGACCTCCTCAGGGCACTGGGGCAAAACATCCGTCACCGAATCCCACAGGGAGTGGGTATATCGGCCCAAAAGACAAGCGGTGTTAACTGACCGCAAGCCAGCACTGGAGGAAGAAAAACCTTTCTTCCCAAACTGATCCAGGCGTTTGGATTCCCTATCCGGGAGGAGCGGTAGGGATGGCGGTTTGGGAAGCGGAGGCTTGGACAACCAAGCTCTCAGGAGTGGGGTGGACAGAAAGAAACCGGGGGTCGCCCGGAGCTGGGCGATGGCGTCGTGACACGTTCCGATCCACAGGAGCCCCTGTGTTGGGCTTGGACCAGGCGCCCAAAAGAACGTCAGTGAGGGCGTCGTTAAACGGCAGCACAGTCTCCGCAGAGGAGGCTGCCGGCTGAAGCACCTCTGTCAAGATGTTAGGCTTGACCGTCAAAGTAGGGAGCTGGAGACGTAAGGCCCCAGCTGCCCTACGCAACACCGTCACCAAAATTGGCCCCCTCCTCCGTAGCCACGGGAGGAGACAGCATGCCAGTGTCAGGGGAAGTATCCAGACCACTGGCCTCCCCTAGACTCTCTGTCCAGTCCTCATCATACTGACAGTGTCGCGTCAGAGGGTCATCAGACCCCTCCCAGTCCAACTGGTCCTCCTCTGGTTCAAAATAAGGAGGAGGAGGGACATTTGGGACCCAAGGTCCCATCGGCGCCGGAGCCGGCGGCCGAGCGACGCCGCTCCGGGTCCATGTCCGGAGCCGGAAGGAACTGGGGGACGACGCCGCCCGGAGCCCAGGGCGGCGCCGAGAACGGCACCGGAGACATCGGCGCCGGCGGAGGTGTCGTTAGGTCGACCGGCGTCGATGGGGGTTGTGGAGCCGGGATCGAGGCCGGGGACGGAGCCGGGATCGAGGCTGGAGGCACGGGCGACGCCGGGCCGGAGCCGCCGGCGACGGCGGAGCAACCCCATCAGGGCCCGCGGGGCCCGAAGGCGCACCGGAGGGGCCTGAAGGCCCGAAGAGGCGGGCCATGGCCGACAGGAATTCCTGTACTTTGGCCGGATCCGCCCCGAACCCGGGAAGGGCGGGTATGGCGGGGGCGACTCCACAGGCATGTCCGGGGCCGCGGGCGGGGACGGTGCCGGGAGGGGCCTCAGCCGAGTCGCGAGACCGGCGAGGCGAAGTCCTAGAGCGATGATGCTTTTGGACTTTTTGTGCTTCGACTTACCGGACGAAGAAGACTTCGACGCCGACGACCGGTGTGGACTCCGCGATCGACCCCTGGACCTCTCACGCGACCGGGGCTTCCGCGGAGCCGAATGCCGGGCCTCGAGGAGCTTTCGAGACCGCTCTCGCAAAGCTTTCGGGTGGAGGGCCTGGCAGTCGGTACAAGACGCCGTGTCGTGGCCTCGGCCGAGGCAGAAGAGACACTCCCAATGCGGGTCGGTGACGGACATCATCCGCGCACAGGCGCCGCATCGCTTGAAGCCGGGCATCCCTACGACACCTTGAAAGATGGAAAAACAGTGAAAAATCACCAAAAAGTATGGTCAAAAAATGACCAGGGCACTGCTCTTCCCGGATCTGCGCTTGCTGGCGCGGAAAAGAAGAACTGACGTCAGCGCGCAGGGCGGCGCCTAAGTACTGCCCGCGACGTCATCCCGGCGATCACGACGCCGACGACGGACGCGGAGCCGCACGACGCCGCCTACCGACGCGCAAGGGTACTGCTACGCAAAACTTTCCGGATCCAGCCTGACGCCTGGGGATATCCTAAGGTAAGGAATCTGTCACTAACGTGTCTCTTTCAGATAGTGACAGATTCCTTACCTTAGAATAGATACCCCAGCAATACCAACCCCGGTGGTGGGTCTGCGAACAAAGATCAGACAAGGAAGTCCCGGAGGACAGAACGGCCAAAGAAGCCGTCCCTCCGGACCTGACTGTCAAGGCAGTAATGCTTTGTAAACGTGTGCAGCGAGGCCCACGTAGCTGCCTGACAGATAACCGGCAGCGGAACACCGCGGCCCAAGGCCGTGGTAGCAGCCGTTGCCCTGGTGGAATGGGCACGCAGCCCAACAGGAGGCTCCTTCTTAGCCAAAGAATAGCAGGTCTTGATGCACAAGGTAACCCAGCGGGAGATGGTCCTCTTGTGCACCGCCCGACCTTTTTGGCGCCCACGTAGCCAATAAAGAGCTGGTCATCCACCCGGAAGTGTTTTGTGCGGTCAATATAGAAGGAGAGCGCACGTTTTGGGTCCAGACGGTGGAGCCTCTCTTCCTCTCTGGAAGGATGCGGAGGCGGAAAGAAGGTGGGCAAAGTGATGGTCTGCCCAATGTGGAAAGCAGTAACCACCTTTGGCAAGAAGGACGGACGCGTCCGAAGAACAACCTTGTCTGGATGAACAGACAGAAAGGGAGGTTTGCAAGATAGAGCCTGGAGCTCACTCACCCGCCGAGCGGAGGTGATGGCCACCAGAAAGGCTGTCTTCAGAGTCAGAAGACGAAGAGGACAGTTATGTAGAGGCTCAAAGGGAGCGCACATTAAAAAGGTAAGAACCAAGTTTAAGTCCCACTGAGGCATCACAAACGGAACAGGAGGGAAGAGGTGAGTAATGCCTTTTAAGAACCTGTTAACAACAGGGGACTTGAAAAGGGAGGGCTGATCAGGAAGCCTGAGGAAGGCCGAGATAGCACAAAGATAACCCTTGATGGTACCCAGGGCAGAACCCTGTTGGGCCAGAGAGAGAAGGAACAGAAGGACCTCAGAAAGAGGGGCAGAAAGGGGATCCACAGCCTTTGCTGTGCACCATGCCACAAATTTGTTCCACCTGCAGGCGTATACCACCTTAGTGGAGGGACGCCTGGCTGCCAGAATCACATCACAAACTTCGGGAGGCAAGTCGAAAGGAATCAACTGCCGCCGCTCAATCTCCACGCAAGCAGGTGTAGACTGGACAGGTTCGGGTGGAGGACCGTCCCCTGCTGCTGCGACAGAAGATCCTCCCGAAGAGGCAGACGGATCGGGGATCTACGCTCATATTGAGTAGCTCGGGATACCAAACTCTTCGAGCCCAGTCCGGAGCCACAAGAATGACTTGGGCCCGGTCGTGCCGAATCTTCTTCAACACTCTGGGTAGAAGTGGTATAGGCGGAAAGGCGTACAATAGACCGCAACTCCACTCGTGACGAAAAGCGTCGCCGAGCGAGTGCCGCCTTGGAAATTCCAACGCGCAGAACTGATGACATTGCGCGTTCTCTTCGGTGGCGAATAGATCTAACCAAGGCTCTCCCCACTGTAGAAAGAGTCCTTGCGCCACTTCCGAGTGAAGACGCCATTCGTGATCCATCATGCACCTGCGGCTGAGTTCGTCCGCCCTGGCGTTCAGGGAACCTGCCAGGTGTTGAACCACCAGGAACATGCCCTGGTGTTCCAGCCATGTCCAGAGGCGCAGAGCCTCCTGACAAAGGGTCCACGACCCCACCCCGCCTTGTTTGTTGCAGTACCACATGGCAGTGGTGTTGTCTGTGAACACCTGCACTACCTTCCCTTTGACAGAGGGAAGGAATGCCTTGAGTGCAAGTCGGATCGCCCGGAGCTCCAGAAGGTTGATATGGAGCCGGGACTCCGCCGGAGACCAGAGGCCTCTGATCTCCGCCTCTCCCATGTGACCGCCCCATCCCAGAAGGGACGCGTCCGTCACAACTGTGTGCTCTGGCTGGGGAAGGGAGAGGGATCTGCCCATGACCCATTGCCGGTTCGAGAGCCACCACTGCAACTGTTTTGCAGTCCCCTCCGAGATCTGGACGTGATCGGACAGGTCGCCCTGGTGCTGCGCCCACTGGAACTTCAGGTCCCACTGCAGAGCCCGCATATGCCATCTGGCATGAGTGACCAGCAGGATGCAGGAGGCCATGAGGCCCAGCAGCCTCAGGGTCATCCGTACCGAAACCCAGGATAAGGGCTGAAAGATCGGAATCATAGCCTGAATATCCCGGACTCGCCGTTCGGGAGGATAGGCCCGAAACTGCGTCGTGTCCAGAACTGCTCCGATGAAAAGGAGCTGTGGAGAAGGAATCAGATGCGACTTCGGCACATTGATGGAGAACCCCAGCGAGTGCAGGAGTTCGGCCGTAGTCTGGAGGTGGGAGACAACTGCCTGGGACGAGCCCGCCTTCAGCAGCCAGTCGTCGAGGTAGGGGAAGACTGAAACCCCTGCCCGGCGCAGATGAGCTGCGACCACCGCCATCACTTTCGTGAACACCCGAGGGGCACTGGTAAGGCCAAAGGGGAGCACGGTGAACTGAAAATGCTCGAGGCCTACCGTGAACCGAAGGTAACGCCGGTGGGCCGGCAGGACGGGGATGTGGAAATAGGCGTCCTGCAAGTCCAACGCTACCAACCAGTCTCCGGGGTCGAGGGCAGTCAAGACCTGAGCTAGGGTGAGCATCTTGAACTTCTCCTTCCGGAGGAAGCGATTGACGTTCCGGAGGTCCAAGATAGGACGCATGTCCTCCTTGTCCTTTTGGGCACCAGAAAGTAGTGGGAGTAGCAACCACGCCCTACTTCTGGGGTCGGAACATGCTCGATGGCCCTCTTGGCCAAGAGGGCCGTGACTTCCTTCTGTAGAAGCACCAAGTGATCCCCTGACATGCGGTGGAATTGAGGTGGCATGGCTGGGGGGTGGTCTCGAAGGGGAGGGAGTAGCCCCTTCGGACAATGTCCAAGACCCACTTGTCCGAGGTGATGGGACGCCAGTGGTGAAGGTGATGGCGGACCCTGCCCCCGACTGGCGTGCTGTGCACCTGAAAGGAGGGACTAGGAGGGCTTGGAGGCCGCGGACGGGTTGGAGGTGGTGGCCTGACCCGCACGCTGGTTGCCCGAACCGCCACGGCGGTATCCACGTCCTCGGCCACGCGAAGGCGCTTGCTGCGCGGGCCGTTGGCCGGGCTGTGGACGTGACTGGGCGCCCCTTCCGTGGCCACGAAAGGGGCGAAAAGCAGACGTTATGCGGAGGGCGCACAACAGCAAGGCCCAGGGACTTAGCAGTAGCCCGTGAATCCTTGAAACGCTCCAGCGCATGGTCCGCCTTGGAACCAAAGAGACCGACTCCATCAAAGGGCATGTCCATGAGTGTATTCTGGACATCACCCGAGAAACCAGTGGTTCTCAGCCAGGCGTGGCGACGCAGCGCCACCGTCGTTGCAAGCGATCTGCCCAGCGAGTCGGCGGTATCAAGGCCACAGCGGATGGTATACTTAGCCGCATCACGCCCTTCCGCAATGGTGCGGGTAAGCAGTGTCTGGACCTCCTCAGAACACTGCGGCAAAACAGTCAGCCACCGAATCCCACAGGGAGTGGGTGTATCGGCCCAAGAGGCAAGCGGTATTAACAGACCGCAAGCCAGCACTGGAGGAAGAGAAAGCCTTCTTCCCAAAGTGATCCAGGCGCTTGGATTCCCTATCCGGAGGGGCGGTAGGGAAGGCTGTTTGGGAGGCAGAGGCTTGGCCAACCAAGCTCTCAGGGGTGGGGTGTTGGGAGAGAAACAAGGGGTCGCCCGGAGCCGGGCGATGGCGTCGGGCCACGTTCCTATCCACAGGAGCCCCTGTGGTGGGTTTGGACCAGGCACCCAAAAGAACGTCAGTGAGTGCATCGCTGAACGGCAGCACAGGCTCCGAGGAGGAAGCTGCCGGCTGAAGCACTTCAGTCAGGAGGTTAGTCCTGACAGCCACTGTAGGCAACTGGAGATGCAAGGCTCCAGCAGCTCTACGCAACACCGTTGCAAAATTAGCTCCCTCCTCCGTTGCCACGGGAGGAGACAGCATGCCAGTGTCAGGGGAGGTATCCAGCCCACTGGCATCCCCAAGTTCCTCAGCCCAGTCCGGGTCATACTCGCACTGCTGTGTGAGAGGGTCGTCAGACCCCTCCCAGCTCTCCTGGTCCTCCTCAGGTGTGAAAAGATGGAGGAGGAGGGACATCAGGGACCCAAGGCCTCATCGGCGCCGGAACCGGCGTCGGGCGACGCCGGTCCGGCTCCATGTCCGGACCCGGAGAGAACCGGGGAACGACGCCGCCCGGAGCCCCGGGCGGCGTCGGAAACGGCACCGGGGACATCGGCGCCGGCGGAGGCGTGGTTAGGTCAACCGGCGTCGATCGGAGGTTGCGGCACCACCGGAACCGGGATCGAGGCCGGGCCGGAGCCGAGGCCGGGATCGAAGGCTGGCGGGACAGGCGACGCCGGGACCGGAGTCGACGGCGACGCCGGAGCAACCCCATCTGGGCCCGCGGGGCCCGAAGGCGCACCGGAGGGACCTTGAGGCCCGAAGAGGCGGGCCATGGCCGACAGGAATTTCTGTATCTCGGCCGGAGTCGCCCCGAACCCGGGAAGGACGGGTAATGCGGGGGCAGCTCGACAGGCACGTCCGGGGCCGCGGGGCGGGACGGTGCCGACAGGGACCTCAGCCGAGTCGCGCGACCGGCGAGGCGAAGTCTTAGAGCGATGGCGCCGCTTAGACTTCTTGTGCTTCGACTTACCGGAGGAGCGCGAAGACTTGATTCCGACGAACGGCGGGGACTCCGCGTCCGGCCCCTCGACCTCTCACGGGACCGGGGCTTGCTGCGGCGCGGAGCCGACTGCCGGACTTCGAGGAGCTTTCGAGACCGCTCTCGCAAAGCCTTCGGATGAAGGCTCCGGCAGTCAGGGCACGACTTCGTGTCGTGGCCTCGGCCGAGACAGAAGAGACACTCGAGGTGCGGGTCCGTGATGGACATCATTCGACCACATACCTCGCAGGGCTTAAAGCCGGGCATCCCTACGACACCTTAGGAGTCGTGAAGACTCGTTGAAGAGAACAGTGAAAAATTTCACCAAAAAGATGTAGTCAAAAAGTGACTAGAGCACTGCTCTTCCCGGATCTGCGCTTACTGGCGCGGAAAAGAAGAACTGACGTCAGCGCGCAGGGGCGGCGCCTAAGTACTGCCCGCGACGTCATCCCGGCGATCACGAAGCCGACGACGGACGCGGAGCCGCACGACGCCGCCTACCGACGCGCAAGGGTACTGCTACGCAAAAACTTTCCGGATCCAGCCTGACGCCTGGGGATATTCTAAGGTAAGAAATCTGTCACTAACGTGTCTCTTTCAGATATGAATGATGACTGGGACAGTAGGAGAATTGGGTAATTACGCTTGTGCACAGTGGATATAGGTCAGAGTCGACATGACCCGATAACCGTGATTCAGGAAAATGAAATAACGTACAAACAGGGCCGGAGGACAGTCCTTAATTAGTGGAGAGATTTGTAACTACCTGGCTAATAATAATTATTTGAAGAGAAAGAGTGTGGTGAATTCTCTACTTTATCAGTGGGGATTAGAGGCTCAAGCGTCTTGTCTCTAGAAGAGGTTTTACACCCTACTGATGTGACACCCACATCAGTGTCTAATGAAGCATTGGTGCCTTGGGAGACTTTCATATAGATTCCGCCAATACCCCTACCATTTGTCTAAAAATTGGTAAAACTATACGGTCCGGAAGAAGGTGGATAAAACGAGTTTAAAACCACCAAAACGAACGTCGACCCGTTTGTGTCTGTCCCCAACCCACAACACGGTCACGAAGACTTCAACATTCTTGTCCTTTGTTTGACCAGTTCGTGTATGTGCTTTTGGGTGGGTTGTTAGTGTGGATGGTATGCAAGGGCTTGAATGTGGATGTAAGAGGCAGCATGAGTATGTGATAAAGGGTTAGGGGATTCTTCAAGAAAGAATATTCTTGATGTGCAAAAATGGTCATGATATTTGCATGTATACAAAAGAAGTCTATATAAGGAAAAATGGAGAAAAAAAGTGCATATATTATGTATGGCTTTTAATGTTTTTTGTACACTAATAATGAAATAATTTGAAAGTAAATAATATAAAAGAAAATACAAATGTTTTGATAAAATAATATCGCGTATGTCTCAGACAATATAGTAGTAATTCAGAGGAGCTGTTGAAGCCCTAAAAGAATAAAGAAATGGAGGTCAGGTGGGAGGTTGTTTGACATATTGTAGGAAAGTGGCTCTGTATATACTGTACCCAAGTAAGGTTCAGGGTGTACAGAGTCCACAGTCCCCAGAGGGTTGACAGAGGCTAAAGTTAGATATAACCTTACTCTCCAAAGTGGTAGCTTGGTCGAGCAGTAAGGCAGTATCAGAGGACAGTGTAAAGCATTTGTTGTACACACTCAGTCAGCAAATGAAGCCACACACTCAAGAACTGAACTCTAGGCCAATGGTTTGTATATAAAAAAATATATGCTTGTTTTATTTTAGAACCAACAATAGGATCAAAATATACTTTCTCAGTATGAGATGCTTTGGTTATTCACCTTACAGATAGGCAGTAGACTTTTTTGATAGTGGTTATCACAGTTGGTGCAAGAGGCAACACAGGGTCAAATTCAATGCAACATTGAGCTCAATGGAAAATTATACTTAATTACAATTGATTACTTTGCAGAGCACTTTTCTAACCACAGGACTGGATCCTGGATTCAGTCCTGGGACACTTCCTGTAAACAGGTAAGAAAAAGCGTTTTGGTTATTGTAGTGATTTTTGAAGAATATTACTATATTTCAAAAGCTGACACTTAGAAACTTTTCTGGGTAAAATTACCAATGTTATCCTATGAAAGGAAATACAGTGTGCAAGCAAAGTATGTTTACGTTACTTTTGTAATCCAGTGCTGGACTCCTAGGTTCAGCACTGGGACATTTACTTAAAACAGGTAAGTAATTACGTTTTTGTAGTTTGTTCGATTTTTAAAGAATATTTGTAAAATACAGAAATCGACACTTAGAAGAAATTTCACAGAAAACCAGTCAATGGATCCCTATGAAAGAAAAGTGACTTAGCGGTAAGTAACGTTGCGATTACTTTTTAGGGCCAGTGTTGGGCACTCGGGTCCAGCACTGAGGCCCCTTCTAATACTAGGTGAGTATTTTCGTTTTCGTGTCTCGGTTGATTTTTGGTGAATATTCTAAAGTTTCAGAACTCCACACTTAGAAGAAATTTCGCAGAAAACCAGTCAATGGAACCCTATGGAAGAAAAGTGAGTTATCGGATTTCGGGTAAGTACTTGACTGGCAGGGTTAAGGTTCTGGGTAAGACTCAGGGGTCCCCCAGGATCAGGTAAGTACAGTTTTTACACCCTCAGCGGCACAGGGGCGGCCGGGTGCAGAGTGAGAAGGCCCAATGTTATCCTATGGCAGGCGGGGGCCCCGGGTTGGTGGCTGCTGGCAAGCAGGCCACGCGACTGTGGGAGCTGGGCTCCTGGTCACTTGCTCAGGGCAAGTAGGGAAGTAGGTTAGGATAGAGGTTGCACTTCCAGGGGCACTCGGGCGGCTGGGTGCAGGGTGCTTTGAGCCGTCGGGCGCTCAATGTTAAACAATAGAGGTCGTGAAAGGTGAAGAAAGGCTGCAGGCTCGGGGACGGTGATTCTTCAGGGACGACCAACACTTCAGGAGGTAAGTTGGGGTCTTGGAGGATAGGTAGACACCCAGGAGTTGGGCACAAGGGGCCGTGGGGCGCCGGGTGCAGGGGTGTCTTTTGAGGTCGGGAAATCTTACCCCCTGCTGGTCGCGGTTGGAGGGGTCCCTTGTCCTGAGGCTGCAGGCGTCGTCTGGGTCGTCGAGGAGGGTCCTTGGCCACTGGAATCCAGGTCAGAATCGCCGGGGGACGTCCTCGAGGTCTCTGGTCACTCAGGCACAGGCTGGACTCGGCGGGTGCAGAGTGTGCAGGTTTCAGCGGCTCCGTGCCAGGGCCGGGTCTTTGGTAGGTTTTCTTTTGAGAAGTACCACTGCTCGTGGGAGTCCCTGGGTCGAAGGCTGTAGCACAGAAGTCAGGTCCTCCGGGGTTTGTGAGGTTGCTGAGGCCGGGATTCCGCAGGAGCAGGTTCAGAGGTCGACAGGCCGGTAGGGCTGGGGCCAAGTCAGTTGTTGTCGCCTCCTTTTTAGCAGCTGCACGGCTGGTCTTCTTGCTTCGTCTTCTCTTCTTGTTTTCGGATTTGGGAACTCCGGAAGGAAGGTTCAGGGAGCCCCTAAATACTAAATTTAGGGGTGGTTACAGGTAGGTAAGGGCAGGGACCAATGGGTCCCTTCCCTGGGGTGGGTACACCCCCTATTCTGTTCCTCTCCAGTGGGAGGGGGGCAGGAGCCTGTCCCTGGTTGGCCAGGTCCCCCATCCTCAAGATGGCGGGGACTCGAGTTTGTGCTTCACCTCGCCTCCCCCACCTTAGGGGTGGAGTTGGCAGAGGTGGGCACAACCCATTTCCTGCTTCTGGTTTTCCCGCCGGTTCTCCCGCCAGGAGTGGGGGTAGAACCAGTGGGGACCAGTTTGCTGGAAGCAGCAAATGGTCTGGGGAAACTCCAAAGGCGGCAGGCCTTTGAAGCTCCCCCTGCCCATCCTGGGGGAGGAGGCTTTGGCACCTCGTCCCGGGATGTGCATTGTTTCAGGCCCCTGAGAGCAGAGGCTCTCGACCCAGGGGTCCAGAAACATGTCTGGTGGTGGCAGCCTGGGCAGCCACTCAGTCCGGACACTGGAGGTCGGGTTGGTTTCAGGGGGCATCTCTAAGATGCCCTCTGGAGTGCGTTTTACATTAAATCCCACACTGGCATCAGTGGGGGTTTAATGTGCTGAGAAGTTTGATACCAAACTTCTTAGTCTTCAGTGGGGCCATTATGGTGCTGTGGAGTTCGTAATGACAGACTCCCAGCACCATATACTCTTAATGGCAGCACTGCACTTACAATGCCCAAGAATGGACTTGGGCACTGTAGGGGCACAGGGCTCATGCCTCTATGCCCTCACCACTGGCATAGTGCACCCAGCTAGAGGGGTGGCTGACCTAGGCCAGGGCAGTGGCTTGTAGGCATGGCACACAGGGATGTGAGCCATGTCGACTCTTCACTTTTGTCCTGCACCAAGACACGCAGCCTGCAAAGGCAGTGTGTGTGTGTAAAGGTGCAGGGTCCCTAAGGGTGGCACAACAAGTGCTGCAGCCCTTAGGGGCCTTCCCTGGTCACAGTGTCCTGGGTACCCATGGTACCATTTACCAGGGGCTGACCTGTGGCCAGGGATGTCAATTGGGTGTAGGTATCAATGCAATTTTAGGGAAGGAACACAGGCCCTGGGTACCTGGTTGGCAGGAGCCCAGGGCACACTCAGTCAAAGTACATCAGCCATTCAGCAAAAAGTGGGGGCATACCATGTAAGAAAGATGGCACTTTCTCACACATATTGTTCGGTTTCTTTGTCCCCCTTTCTCCCAGACCTTAAATGCAACAGTCAGAGGGGTCCCCCTTTTTTGTAGGAGGCCTCATTTTGGTACACTGCATGGAAAGACAGATTCCTACAGGTTTACTGTCTTGTATGCAGCGACACTATTATAAATATGGGGGGAATCTGCCTTAGAGTGCAGTTTTGCTTCCCTTTAGCCTACAACGTCCACTGACATCCAAATGGGGATAAACATACGCCAGGATCAAATCTGAAAGTTCAAATAAAGGATCTGTACATCTTATGGGTCATCCAGAATTCTCATATTTCTCTGGCTCAGCATCAGAGCCCAGGCCCTTTGTCACCCTCCTCGGTCAAGTTAATTACATTGCTCTCAAGCAGCAGGAACAAAGGCCTCCAAACACAATGAAGAGCAATTAACAGTAGCTCACTCCGCTCCTCATTGAGGAGGAGTAGGGAGAAAATCTACACCCATCAATTAACTGTCGCACTGTGCCAGGGATGGGATGGCCCAAGCCGACTGAACAAAGGAAGGAGCCTAGACCTCTGGAGTCAACACAGGAGGATGGTCCTCTTTGGAGTTTTGGTGAGAAAGGTCCTAGCAGTGAGATCAGCGAGGGGTGGAGTGGAGGGCTCCAGAGGAGACGTGACCAGTGACTCCTGGATGATGCCAATATGAATTTTTCCAGCTTGCTGTGCAGGAGAGTTGGGACAGGGTTGGAAAGGTGATGTGGCACCACAGGATTCACCTAGGGTGCTTAGCTTCTAGAACTTTCTGCCCCCACTTAAAAAGTCTTGCATAAGAGGGAGAGGGTGTTTTTTGTTGGATCTCGATATTAGGACTGGAGGCTGCAGCCATGGACAACTGGAAAGAGGAACCCTACCCCCAAAGCCCACCCAGTGTAAGGATTCTGCTACAGTTGACCCAGGACCAGTGGGTCTCTCTTCCCAGGACCAAAGAAGCTGGTCCCCTTAAACCCATAAGGACTAGTTGGGGGAAGAGCTGGACCTTTGCACCCAGGAGGAGAGAAGCACCAGAGGAAATAAAGGTGAAAAGATGGCGCAGGGAGCCAGTGGAACCAGCTCTCTGCTGAGTTAGCCGCCTTAGAGGCATAAGGAAAAGGCTCCAGGTGCTTACGACTCACCACCAGGAGCAGCAAAATGAGCCCAAGACCAAGCAAATCGGACCAAAGGGGCCCGAGATCTGGAAGGGAGAAAGAGTTGAACTTTGACCCCACTCCTCCCCCAAGCAAGGACATGACGAAAGTGTGGGGCTCAGCTGTTGGTGCTAAGGAAGCACCTGGGGTGGGCCAGGGCCTGGGGATCGACACAAGGAGTTCTTTTTAAATTAAAGAGCCCTGGAAGGGGGCATGTTTGGGCCCCACTCTCCAGAGGCCTGTAGGTCCGGGGATCCCAACCTCCAGACCGGTTCATGCACTGGTGGTCCGTGGCCCATCCCCGGGCCAGCGCCACCAAGGAGAACCTTGGGAAGCGCTGTTGCGCCCTTTAGAAGTCAGAAAGGGAAGCGGGATCCCAACTCCAGGTACCTGATGTCACCAAAGCGGAGGAGCACCGTTGTGCTCCCCTTGAGAGGAGGGGCCTGTGATCCCAACTCTGGGGCCCGACACCAGGATGGTGCAGACGAAGCGCCGCAGCACTTCCCCCAACAGTAGTGGGCTTGTCCTGCTCCCCGTGCCCATGTCAGGGGGAGCAGGGTGCCACCACAGTGGAAGCACACCCTGCCGGGCAAGGGAGAAGAGCTGCCAGCTCACGGGCCGGAGGCGGAGGAAACTGCTGGCTGCGAGGGAAGCCTGCTTGGGAAGCCTGGGGCGGGCTCTCCAGCTGCCCCCAACAAAAGGCGCCATCTGGGATGCCCGGTTGAGACCGGTCACCGCAAGACCCATAAAAAAAATGTTTTGAGGCTCAGCAATGAGCAAAAGCCATGGCCGAAGCCGCCTAATTGACACGCACGCTTACCAGCGAGGAAGTGCCCCATAATGCCCTGCAGGGCTGAGAGAAAGTGCCTTTCTTGACGTGGTTGGCCCCCCACTTTTTGTCTGGAAAATAATGTGACTTCGATTTTAAGTGCACAGGGTCCCTGCCAACCAGGTCCCCTGTGCCCCTGTGGGCTCCCTTCCCTAAAACTGCACCACAATTGTTAACTTCAACTCCCTTGCAAGTCCCTAGTAATTGGTACCCTTGGTACCTAGCGCATGGGCTCTGAAGAGGGCCCCCTAGGGACTCCTAACCAAGGCCACTTGCCACTTGCATGCCTTGGTGCAGTGAAAAATTACTAAGTCGACATGGCACACTGACTGTGGGCCATGTCAGCAGCACTACCTAAGGTATAGGCAAATGTAAGAAACTGGCTCTATATATACTGCACCAAAGTGAGGTACAGTGTGTATAGAGTCGAAGGGTCTCCAGAGGTTTGGCAGAAATTAAAGTTAGATAGAACCTTACTCTCGGAAGTGGTAGCTTGGTCGAACAGTAAGGCAGTATCAGAGGACAGTGTTAAGCATTTGATGTACACACTCAGTCAGCAAATGAATTCACACACAAGAACTGAACTCTAGGCCAATTGTTTTGTATAAAAAAATATACTGTTGTTTATTTTTAGAACCAAGCAAGCCTGGCACAGGTAAGCATTGAATTACTTTCAGTAATAAGTTACTTGCTGTACACAGTTTTAAAAAGCAATGAAGATTGTACTTGATTTGATTTACAGGGGATGCAGTAGGTTGCAATACTTAGTAAATGCAGTACATTGAAATGAATGGCTCTTTAAGGTAAATGCAGGTAAAATTACTTTTACGTTACTTTTGTAATCCAGTGCTGGACTCCTAGATTCAGCACTGGGACATTTACTTAAAACAGGTAAGTAATTACGTTTTTGTAGTTTGTACGATTTTTAGAGAATATTTTCAGATTTCAAAAGTCCACACTTGGAAACTTTCTGGACCAGTACATTGAAATACGTAGGCTTTTCCTGTAAATTGCAGGTAAGTTACTTTTCGGATTACTTTTTCTAACAGTGCTGGATCCTAGATTCAGCACTGGGACATTCCCTGAAAACAGTTGAGAAAATGCGTTTTAGTTAGATGTACGATTTTTAAAGAATATTCTTGTATTTCGAAAGTTGACACTTAGAAACTTTTTCACATAGAACCACCAATGTTATCCTATGGAAGGAAATTCAATTCACAGGTAAGTTACTTTACGTTACTTTTCCTACTCAGTGCTGGATACCTAGATTCAGCACTGGGGCCTTTCCTGCAAATAGTTTAGGTTATTTGTGCGATTTTTAAGGAATATTCTTAGTTTTCAAAAGTCGACAATAGAAACTTTTTGGGAGAAAAAGTGACAATGTTATCCTATGAGGAAAAACAGGTTATCGGTTTCGAGGTAAGTATTCGGTCTTTTGAGTTAGGGTTCTGGGGTTAGACTCAGGGGTCCCCCAGGGTCAGTGATGCACTTTTGTTTCACCCTCAGCGACACTAGGGCGGCCGGTTGCAGAGTGTTGAGGCCCAATGTTATCCAATGGGGGATGGGGGCCTCCGGTTGGTGGCTGCTGGCTAGCAGGCCACACGGCTGTGGGAGCAAAGCTCCTAGGGTTTGGTCAGGGCAAATGGGGAACCAAGTAGGCACAAAAAGTGCACCCTCAGCGGCACTGGGGCGTCCGGGTGCAGAGTGCTGTTTTGGCGTCGGGTGCCCTGTTGTTTTCAATGGGGATTTTCGGTTTTGGTTTTCAGCTGCAGGCTCGGTCCAGGAAGACTTCCTGGAGGAACCAACAGCTGGGCAGGTAAGTTGGAGGGCTCAGGGACGTAGGTGCACCTCGGGTTCTTTTCTCCAGGGCGCAGGGCGGCTGGATGCAGGGGTGTCTTTTGAGGTCGGATTTCACCTTACCGGGCCACTCGCGATTCGGGTGGTCTCCGTGCAGAGGCTGCAGGCGACGTCGGGGAGTCCTGGAGGGGTCAACCCACGGTGGACTCGGACTCTGGAGCGCTGGGGGACCTCGCTGGGACCGGTGGGCCACTCGGGCCGTAGGCGACGGGTGCAGTGGTAGTTCCAGGCGTCGGGTTTCTTTGTTCTCAGCAGGCTCAGAGTCTGTTTTCGGAGTTTCTTTCGAACAGGGCTGCTGTTCACAGGAGATCCGGTCCTTGTTGAAGGCAGTCAGTCCTCCCAGGTCGATAGCTGCAGGACAAGACGATTTTTGGCGCAGGATCTCTGGAAACTGCAGACGGGCCGATAGGGCTGGGGCCAAATCAGTTGTTCTCTGCAGTCTCCTCTGCTGGGCGTCTTCTTTCATCTTTTTTCTTCTTAGGTTGCGGGAATCTGCCTTCCTGGCAGTGTTGCCAGATTTTGAAACCCATCCCAAGCCCAAAGACGCCCAAGTATAAGCCCAAATTCAGCCCAACGCAGACCATTGGAAGCCCAAAAACCAGCCCAAAGTCGAAACTCTCAAATTTTGCAAAAGTAGTCTTCAGAAGACATTTTAAGGAAGTATTTAAATTCTATTCAATATATAGATAGTGGGAGGAGGTTAACTGGGCACCTGTTTTAATAAATACTCATTTTCAAGACCACTCAAGGCACCGATACCTGAACGCGACTGAATTTTGCAACTATACACACGACGACAGGCCGAGATTTTGGTTCTGTCAGTGGACGACTATTGGGAGCTATTAGCGCAATATATGAATATCTTCGCTGATATACCTTGTGGGTTGGAATTATCACCACATTTGAAATAGATTAGGACAAGTGGCATTAGAGCCTTGAAAAAGTCACGGGTTAATATTCCCACTATGGCGACGAAACACGTGTTGGCTGGCTAAGAACTTATACGAATAAAAGAAAAAAGAGGAAAAGAATAAAAGAAACAAAGAACCTCATCACTATGTTTGCTTTGTGATTAAGTGGACTTATGTATGCTACTGCTGTCATTTGTTTAAGAAATAGAGTAACGTGTGCTGGGGATTGCAATTTCCTGTCTTTGTAGCTTAGGCCACAAGTTTTGGGGAGGCCGGTGGTTCTCTCCACCCTACAGCATATGCCCCTTAGTTTGGGGTGCGTGCAAATCCTGTATTTCCGATCCCTGGGGAGTTGCACTACTCCTGCTTAAAGAAGGCCAATGGAGGTACCAATGGGTGAGGCGGACTGGCTTCAAGGGACCTGTGACTTCAGTGACAGAGTCACTATTGCTCTAGGGTGTGCTGTTTCGTAGGCCTACCTGCAAGACTGGAGGTGAACTTCAGTATGGATTGTGGTGGACAGACCTTCAAGGTGCTATGACTCCAGGGCTTCGAAGGTCTAGCTAGGGTTTCTAAGGTCTAGCATGGGAATGTGCTTCCTCAGGAGAGTGGTCTGGTGGACTTTTCATGAAGGCTGAACCTGGTTCCCCAGTACCAAATTCGGCAGCTCTGGCCATAGTGTCACATCCTTTCCCCCACTGAACACCATACTGTCCCACTGAGAGAAACTAGCACTGCCTGCAGCTACATCCCAATTGTGACCCGCAATAAACACCTGGATGCAATTCAATTCAAATTATGCACAAGAGTAATATGCTGCCTGAAAATAAAGTAACAACATCCTGGAAAAAGCAAACCTCAGAGAATGCAAGATTAAGTAAAACATGTGAAATGTAAGCAGAGCAACATGGTTATTACCTTAACACTTTTATACTCATTTAGAAATCAATGAGTGTTTTTGCCTGAAATGTTAAGCACATGACTACAGGGCCCGGAAGGGACCCGTTTCAATGTCCATTGCTTACAAAACATAAGTAGTATGGTTTAAAAAGACCACTTCCCTGAACACAGAACAGTAGTAAACATTTTATAAACTAAAATAAGGAAAAGAGCTGATAACGATCACAATAAACAACTATACACTCCAGTCATCAACCAGGTATTGCAGAACCTCCTGGAATGGTGCACTACTACACCCAGGGGAAAAAAATGTTGTTCAAAGAATGACGAGAAAACGAAAGTAGCGCTTCAATGGCAAACTCTGTAAAGTGGCGCTAATGTGTTTTGTGAGAATAAAACCAATCTGGCAACTTTGCAACTGCTGTGTAATGCTTTATTCAGTTATTTATTTTTCCTATTTTGCACCCGTTTTTTTCTCTTGGTCACGAGGCTGCACGTTGGAACAGAAATATGTAAGAAAAAGACATTTCCAACGAAAGGGTTTCTTTCTTTTTTGTATCCATTTCACATGGGGACGAATAAAGGAAAGTAGAATGAAACAGAGAATAAGAGACGTTTATTGAAGCACGGGTTTCAGCAAGTGAGGAGCTGAGAGAGAGACAGAAAGAGAGGGAATAAAAGGAAGAGGGGGCAGCTGACAGCAGCAGCGCAGAAAAAGTGGACACTTCCTACACTAATTTCACCTTAATACACCTGCTGGGCACCAAGGAACTCCCACGCGCAACATAAGCAGGCTGTAGGGTAGGCAAACAAGCCCTGCCTTGACACTCGTGACTCCTCCTCTGTCACACTACAAGCAATGCATTCAGGCGCTACGGTATTAAAGACACCGCGTTTGTCAATCACTAGGAAAGTGACTCACTACTCGAGCCTAGAAGCCATCGTGTGACTATCCGAAAACGCAACATTCACAGCACACGCGTAATCTGGGAAAGTTAACTCTGGTAAAACACCAACACAAATTCGCAGTACAAAAAACGACAAGGGAATTAAGTGAAGACGCCCACCATCACTCACTCACTATGTGCAATTTAAGTCCCAATTTATAATAAAAATAAAAACACGAGGGTAATAAACTCCCGCCTTTAAACCAGAACCCGTTTGAATAACAACCGGAGTCTCCCTCCACATCACTGATCACTTGCAGTACCTTTTATTTGCCCACTCCGACATCAGCTAGAGAAACTTTTAACCAGGTAACAATAGGAGTTAATGCCACGGATTATCTCACGCTGCAACCTGCAATGCAACTCACCTCAGGAAAAAGTTGTTTATATTTACACCATTGATTTAATCTATTAAATGGATTAAAGACTTCTTAAAACAGGTATAATTACGGACCTTAGACTAGCAAAGTCTCTTAAAATATGTTCAATAACTATCAACTCGCATTTGTTCGTATGAAAAGTTAAAAAAAATTAAGCCCCCACTCAAAGGCCACTAACGCTATGAACAAGCATTGGCATAGCCAATAGGTCTCGCTTTTGGGACCTTATAAGTATTTAGTTATGCAGCACAATAACCTTAGTGCAACAACATCAACTGTTGCATGGCTAAACACTTATAAGGTCCCAAAGGCGAGACCTATTGGCTATACCAATGCTTGTTAAAGAATTGTTACGATTTGCTATTTTCAAAAGCATACATTTCGAGCAAATGGGTGATTATTCTCAATTCGCTGTGAATTTTGTGTTGGGCCGATATTGACTCCAACTGTGTGTGGGTGCAATAAATTCAGATAGCACTAACCAATTAAAAGTGCAATTTTTTTTTTTAATTGGTTAATTGTTTTTTGTAATACAATGACGGATCCCAATGTGCACATCTCTACGATATCGTGCCCAATCGGAATAGTGCTCTGAAAAACAAAAGGAAAAAGTTCTGTAAGAGTGCACCTATGACTGACATGCATTTATTCATCTTCCATTAAAGTAGCGCTGGTTTCAGACAAAGGAAGCTGCAAATGTAAAATAGTATCAATATCTTAGACATTGGAGGGATGTGAAATCAGCAAAGTACAGGGATAGTGGAATACAATTGCAGGCCCCGTGTATTCATTAGAAACGTACACTTCTCGTCTTTAGCAGACAACAGGCCTGTGCGCGCCTCTTGATTCTCAGCAGATGTCGGTTGCCCCTACATGCTAGTTTCTTGTTGTAATTCGGGCACCTACCACATGTAAATACAGTTCTTCAGAGCACAATAATGGAGGTGGGTGGGCGGGGAAGCACACGGATAATGGAGGGTTGAAGCACATGGTTAATGGAGGTGGGTGGGTGGGCAGGGAAGCACATGGATAATGGAGGTGGGTGGGCTGGCGGGGAACCACACAGATAACGGAGGGGGGTGGACGGGCGGGGTTGCACACGGATAATGGAGGGGGTGGGCGGGTGTTGGGCCGGGTAGCACACGGATAATGGAGGGGGGTGGGTGGGGAAGCACACAGATAAAGGGGGTTGGGCGGGCGGGGAAGCACACAGATAATGAAGGGGGTTGGGCGGGCATGGAAGCACACATAATGGAGGGGGTTGGGCGGGCATGGAAGCACACAGATAACGGAGGGGGTTGGGTGGGTGAGGCAGCACACAGATAACGGAGGGGGTTTGTGGGGAAGCACACAGATAACGGAGGGGGTGTGTGGGGAAGCACACAGATAATGAAGGGGGTTGGGCGGGCAGGGAAGCACACAGATAACGGAGGGGGTTGGGCGGGTGGGGAAGCACACAGATAACGAAGGGGGCGGGTGGGGAAGCACACAGATAACGAAGGGGTGGGCGGGCTGGAAAGCACACAGATAAAGGGGGTGGGCGGGGAAGAACACATAACGAAAGGGGTGGGCGGGCAGGGAAGCACACAGATAATGAAAGGGGTTGGGCGGGCAGGGAAGCACACAGATAACGAAGGGGGTGGAGCTGGCATGGAAACACACAGATAACAAAGGGGGTGGGCGGGGAAGCACACAGATAACAGAGGGGGTGGCCGGGGGGGGAAGCACACAGATAATGAAGTCACGCGTGATTTTAGTTATAGATTTAGTGCATTATTAAACGCTGCTCACAGGGATCATTAAAATAAAAAAATAAATCAATTAAAGTTAATAGAACCAGACAGGCAAAAAGCGAACAACAGTGTCTGTATCTTGTCGCTGGCATGCGGATAACAGAATACAATATTTATAAGAAACGGGCGGAGTTCACACAGATAACGAAAGGGGTGGGCGGGGAAGCACACAGATAACAAAGGGGGTGGGCGGGCGGGGAAGCACACAGATAACGAAGGGGGTGGGCAGGTGGGGAAGCACACAGATAATGAAAGGGGTTGGGCGGGCAGGGAAGCACACAGATAACGAAGGGGGTGGAGCTGGCATGGAAACACACAGATAACGAAGGGGGTGGGCGGGTGGGGAAGCACACAGATAACAGAGGGGGTGGCCGGACGGGGAAGCACACAGATAATGAAGTCGCGCGCAATCGTGTGTTTGCTGGCCCGGGAGTGGTGCGTGCTCATTTTCAAAGCACATACTCGTGCTTGTGGCGCGCCGCTACGCACTCCCGAAAGGTGTATGCCGCCACAAGCACGAGTATGTGCTTCGAAAAAGAGCTGAACGACGGCTAAAGGTCCCACTATGCACCGCATGCGCGCTGCGTAGGCGAGACCTAAAAATGATTAAGAGTAAATATTTCATTACAAATAGTAAATATATAGGCTACTGTGGTATGCTACAAATATGAAAACAAGATTTGTATCGTCTTTCAGCGCGGAAAAACATGAGAAACAAATGAAGGGTACTTTTAAAGGGAACCATTTGTTATCAACCTTCATATGCGAAACATATCGTCATAAAATGCTGAACGAACACGCACTAAACCACCTTAAAAGGAACATTGTCAGACTCCAAATGCCAATCACTGAAAACTCAAGTTTAGCCAAAGTCACTTCATGTGAAGCTGCAATTTAGACCTTATATTTATCAGGCTAACTACCCTCAACTACCCTCTCCTCCCCTCCCCTCCCCTCCCGGATGTCACTCGCACTAGTTCACATGGAGGTACAAGGGTGCACGTGCTCGCTCAAGGAGCTCTTTTGTCACCTGCCATGGTGACTACTACTACCAACGCAGAGAGCCTACTTCCTCCACACCACCTTGGCAGCCCCCAACATTCCTTACCTCACACTGCTGGTTTTCTATCTCATTGGCTTGCTTCGACTCTTGATATCCTATCGCTCACGCGCCGCTTCCTTCTGACGCACCTGCATCTCCAAGTATGTAAAGGTGCGCGGGGCACGCGCCCGCGCCAAAAGGAGCGTGTCTCGTCAGTGGCAGGCCCTGGGTCGGTATTCCTCCAATGAGTAGCACTCTGCTGCACTGTTAGCGCACGCGCGCTCATTTACTACTGGACCTTCTGCGCCACTGTGATAGGCGCACGCCACGGACTCATCGTGGTCGGCGCCGCCAACAGACAGTAAATTGGGCACACTGGCCTAAATACAGCCCAAAAAGTAGCCCCCCGCCAGGTATGGGTTTTTCACGCACAATTGGGAAAAATGTCGCCCAATTGTGCGGGAAATAGCCCAATCTGGCAACACTGCTTCCTGGTTAAGGGCTGCCCACTAAATACTGTATTTAGGGGGCGTTTTAGGGGTCTTGAGGTCAGTAGCCAATGGGCTACTGACCTTAGGGTGACTACACCCTTGGTGTGCTCACCCCACGTGGGGGAGTGAGCACAATCCCTAGTCCTGATTGGGGAGTGCCTGCCATCTGCAAGATGGCGAACACTGGAGAGTGGGCTTCACCTCGCCTCCCCCACCTGAGGGGTGGAGTTGACAGAGGTGGGCACACCTCCTGGGCTGGCTAGTTTTTCCCGCCTGTCTTTCCGCCGAAAGGGAGGGGAGACAGGAAGGGGGCCTGCTCCTGATAGCAGGAGAGACTGGGGGGTCGCATTACAAAGGCTGCCAGGCCTTTGAAGCTCCCCTGCCACAGATGGCTCTTCCTGGCCTGGGGGAGGTGTGTACACCTCCGCCCAGGAAATACTTTGTTTCTGGGCTCAGGGAGCGTAGGCTCCCACCCTAGGGGTCCAGAAACCTGTCTCGTGGTGGCAGGCTGGTGTGTACCAGTCAGGGAACCCACCAGAGGCTGGTCGTTTTTCAGGGGGCATCTCAAAGATGCCCTCTGTGTGCATTTTTCATTAAATCCCACTCTGGCATCAGTGTGGATTCAATGTGCTGAGAAGTTTGATACCAAACTTCTCAGTTTTCAGTGCAGCCATTATGGTGCTGTGGAGTTTGCAATGACAAACTCCCAGCACCATATACTCTTAATGGCAGCACTGCACTTACAATGTCTAAGAATGGACTTAGACACTGTAGGGGTACAGGGCTCATTCACCTGTACCCTCACCACTGGTATAGTGCACCCAGCTAGAGGGGTGACTGACCTATGCCAGGGCAGTGGGTTGTAGGCATGGCCCACAGAGGTGTGTGCCATGTCGACTCTTCACTTTGTTCTGCACCAAAACACGCAGCCTGCAAAAAAAAAAAAAAAAAAAAGGGGTGTGTGTGTGTGTGTGTGCGCGCGTGTGCGTGTGCGTGTGCGTGTGCGTGTGCGTGTGTGTGTGTATATATATATATATATATATATATATATATATATAAAGGTCCAGGGCCTCTAAGGGTGGCATAATAAGTGCTGCAGCCCTTAGAGGTCTTCCCTGGTCACAGTGCCCTGGGTACCTGTGGTACCATTTACCAGGGGCTGACCTGTGCCAGAGATGCCAATTGGGTACAGTTTTGGGGAAAGAACAAAGGCCCTGGGAACCTGATTGGCAGGGACCCAGGGCACATCAAGTCAAAGTGCATCAGTGGTCTGGCAAAAAGTGGGGGGGTTACTGCAACAGAAACCCACTTCCTTACAGCAAACCACCCATTTAGCAGGCCTTACAAGCCCTAAGGCAGGGTGCACTATATCTCGGGTGTGGGCATATCTGAATGGGAAGATATGCCCCTACAATATTTAAGTCTATTCCTAAGTGCCAGGGAAGCCATAGAAAGTACATGGGCTGGAAACTCAATGGTTCGAGTTCCCCAGCACCATGATGACTTCACTGAACCCAGGAGTGTTTGGTACCAAACAACTTCCCTTAATAAACCCACAC
The DNA here is from genome assembly GCA_963921515.1 of Calotriton arnoldi. Classification (NCBI taxonomy): domain Eukaryota; kingdom Metazoa; phylum Chordata; class Amphibia; order Caudata; family Salamandridae; genus Calotriton; species Calotriton arnoldi. The sequence continues at coordinate 196,400 of CAWUFW010000083.1, forward strand.
TGATGCCAGTGTTGGATTTATTAAAGCATGTACTCAGAGGGCATCTCAGATGTGCCCCTGGAAAATCTACCAACCCTGGTGTGGTTTCTGACTGGCTTTAGGCAGCCTGCCACCACCAGACATGTTTCTGGACCCCTGGGTCGAGAGCCTCTGCTCTCGGAGGACAGAAACAAAGCACATTCCGGGCAGAGGTGTCACACCTCCCTTCCCCAGGATGGGCACAGTGCTCGAGAGGGAAGCTTCAAAGGTCTTGTCGCCTTTGTAATGCGACCTCAACCTCTGCTGCTAGCAGCAGATAGCAGCCCCCAGTTCAAACCCCCACTTTTGGCAGGAGAACAAGCGGGATAACTTAGTAAGAATAGGAGGTGTGTCCCCATTCGTCAACTCCACCCATAAGGTGCTGAAGACAAAGTAAAGCACATTTTTCAGTGCCCTCCATCTTGAAGATGGTGGGACTTATCCAATCAGGGCTAGGACCATGCCCCCTCTCACAAGAGGGAGGCATAATAGTGTTGTAGACACCCCAGGTAAGGAACCCATTGGTCCCTACCTGTTACTCTTCTGTAACATCCCTAAATCTAGAATTTAGGTGGCTCCCTCAGATGCTGAAATCAGATTCCTGACGCCCTACGAAGCTCGGACGCCAAAGAGCTGTCCCAAAAAAAAATAAGAAGGACCAGTGACTGACTTGACGCCAACCCTACCGGCCTGTCTGCTGCATTTCACCCCATTCCAATAAGACAACTCGTCCTGCAGGCCCAGCGACCTCCAAAGAGCACTGCCTGCCTTCAACAAAGACTCAATCTCCCTTGGACAGCAGATCTGTTCAGAAGAAACTTTTAAAAAAAAAGAACTCTGTCCTGAGGAACCGCAAAACCACCTCTGGACCCACCTCTGCAACAAACGCCTATGGCCCGAGTCCAAGAGGCCCACCGGTCAAGCAAAGGCTCACCAGCGTTTCTTAGCCAGAGTACACAGTGTGCTGACCGCTGCCAGACTGCACCTCGACGACTGCAGCCTCAACTCGAAGACTCCCCCCCGACAGCGACCTGCCCATTAAGCTGTTTACTCACGCCAAAGTACACCCCTGCACCCAAACCCCTGGGCTTTGGGGAGCTTCACCAACGGTGTCCCTACGTCCCCTAGTATCTCTACTTCCCTGGACAGTTGTGGGTTTTCTTCACCGGCCTCCTGGCCTTAGTCTGCAGCCTTTCTTCAAGACCAATCTCCCCCATTGAATTGCATTGGGAGCCCGATGCTGTGTTGGCACTCTGCATCCGGCCACCCCTGTGCCGCTGAGGGTGTAAGTTTGGTGCTGCCTAGTGCCCCCCTACCCCCATGTGCTTACCTTAACTCCAGGAGATCAACCCCTGACACCGCTTTACTCACCTGTAAGCAGCGCAACTTCGAGTACCCCCTGTCTCCATTGGTTAACACCCGGCGCCTAACCCAGAATTTGACCACTGCACCAGGCCGCCCCTGTAAAGCTGGTGGTGAAGTCTTGGTGCCGATTTGAATCTTGCCTGGTGTTGACCTCAGAACCTGGAAACTGAACTTATAAGTTGAGTATTTACCAACAAAACTGCAACTTGTGCTTCTCCCATAGGTTAACATTACAAAGCCGAAAAATTGCACTAAGTGTCCACTTTTTAAAATGTAAAGTATTTTTCCTGAATAACGTATGAATCTTGTTCTCCTTTTGGAATCGTGTGTCATTTATTGGTCAATGTGTGCATAGCAAATGTCTTACACTCCTCTGTTTAAGGCCTAAGGCTCCACACCCACACTACCACAAATAGAGCACATTGGGTTTACATGGAGCCCTGTACACTTCTGGGGGAATCTCGGACTCTGTGGACGGTATAACCACATAGTGGTATACCATATACATAGCCAGCTTCCTGCAAGGGCTTTAAAAAGGTCCAAGATATCTGGTATTGTGGTGACCACGGGACGACAGGGGCACCACCAACGAAGTAAGCGTTTGGGGGGCTGCAGTAGTGCAGCAGCCCCCTCACCCCAAAGAAATTTACCCAAAGACAGATCCTAAGTTTGGAAGACCATTCCAGGATTTTTATTGAGTTTGCAAGCACTCCCAAGGTTGGAGCTTCTGCTCTTAATCTGGAAGTGCTGCACCCTCTAGGGGCAGATTCTATAGCTGCAGTTTATGTGGCCTGAAGGTAGGAAAAACGACACAGACACCTGGTCTATGTTTGAAAAATGCTTTAAAATGGTTTCTTTAAAGGTGTTTTTATAGTGGCCTGAAAAAGGCTTTATTTATAAAAAAATGATGTACAATGTTATAAGCAATGCTTCTTTCAAAAAGGTTATTTACACTACTTTATTTAAAGATGTTGTTAACGCCGATAGTAATGCATATTCCTGAAAGGCTGCAATGCTTTATTAATGATGAGAGCACATGATTGCCATGCTTGATTATTCCTATTACGTACAAAGGGATTATGGTAGTGATGGAATGAAGTATTATCATGAAATCGGATTCTGGTCTTCAAGTGTGGTAACACTGACCTGATGTAAACTGAAACCCCCTCTATATGGTGTTATGTGCTGTAATGTACAGGGGTGGGGAGAATTCACTTTTGGGGTCATAAGTGTGAGAAAGTGCCCTCTTTCTGCATGGTTGCCCCACTTTTTGCTGATGTGCTTTGACTGAATGTGCCCTGGGCTCCTGCTAAGCAGGTACCCAGGGCCTATGTTCTTTCCCTAAAACTGCATTGAAGCCTAAACCCAATTGGCATCTCTGGCCACAGGTCAGCCCCTGGTAAATGGTACCACAGGTAACCAAGGCACTGTGACCAGAGAAGGCCTCTAAGGGCTGCAGCACTTATTGTGCCACCCTTAGAGGTCCTGTACCCTTACACACACACACACTGCCTTTGCAGGCTGCGTGTTTTGGTGCAGAACAAAGTGAAGAGTCGACATGGCACACATCTGTGTGCCATGCCTACAACACACTGCCCTGGCATAGACCAGTCACCCCTATAGCTGGGTGCACTATACCAGTGGTGAGGGTACAGGTGCATGAGCCCTGTACCCCTACAGTGTCTAAGTCCATTCTTAGACATTGTAAGTGCAGTGCTGCCATTAAGAGTATATGGTGCTGGGAGTTTGTCATTACAAACTCCACAGCACCATAATGCCTACACTGAAAACTGAGAAGTTTGGTATCAAACTTCTCAGCACATTAAACCCACACTGATGCCAGTGTGGGATTTAATGAAAAATGCACTCAGAGGGCAAACTAACCCACCACTAGTGTCCAGGCTGAGTGGCTGCTTTCAGCTGCCACCACCAGACATGTTTCTGGACCCCTGGGTCGAGAGACTGCTGCTCTCTGGGGCCTGAAACAATGCACATCCTGGGACGAGGTGCCAAGCCTCCTCCCCCAGGATGGGCAGGGTTCACGAAGGGGAAGCTTCAAAGGCTTGCCGCCATTGTGAGATTCCCCAGGCCACTTGCTGCTTTAAGCAACTGGTCCCCACTGGTTCTGACCCCCACTTTGGGAGGGAGAACCAGCGGGAAAAATAAGTAAGGTGAGAGGTGTGCCCACCTCTGCCAACTCCACCCCTCAGGTGGGGGAGGCAAGATGAAGCACAACTCCCAGTCACCGCCATCTTGCAGATGGGGGGACTCAGCCAACCAGGGCAGGCTCATGCCCCCCTCTCACTGGAGGGTGGCATAATAGGGGGTGTACCCACCCCAGGGAAGGGACCCATTGGTCCCTGCCTTTACCTACCTGTAACTCTCATAAATCTAGTATTTAGGGGCACCCCTGAACCTTGCTTCCTCAGACAAGAAGAAACTACAAGAAGAAGAAGGACCGAACAGCCGTGCAGCAGCTAACAAGAGGAAGACGCTCACTGACTTGGCCCCAGCCCTACCGGCCTGTCTCCACCTCGAACCTGCTCCTGCGAAATCCCGGTGTGTCCTGCAACCAGCAACCTCGAAAACCCCGGAGGACCTGCCTGCCTTCAACCCCAAAGACTTTGTCTCCCGTGAACACCGGATTTGTTCATCTGCAACCTCTGGCTCCGGCCGGACACCGCAAATCCGCCCCACTCTGCACCCGCCGTCCACGGCCCGAGCGGGCAAACACCACGAGGAGGTCCCCCCGGCGATCCTGACCCGAGATCCGGCGACCCCTGACCTGCCTCAAGCCTCCAGCCGACGCCTGCAGCCTAAATCCGGAAGGTCCGCCCAACCGCGACCAGGAGCTGGTAAGAAGATCTGACCCCAAAAGGCACCCCTGCACTCTACGCCCCACAGCCTTGGGTGCCCAAACAGACGGTGCGTAACCAACCCCTAACTTCCCAACTTACCTCTCGAAGTGGTGATCGCACCCAGAAGACCTTAGACCCCAAGCCTGCAGTGCCTTTGCAAACCGGAGGTTCCCCATTGAAAACAACAGGGCGCCCGACGTCGAAACAGCACCCTGCACCCTAGTGCCGCTGAGGGTGCAGCTTTGGTGCTACTTTGTTTCCCCATTTGCCCTGAGCTAAAGTCCAGGAGCTTTGCTCCCACAACCAAGTGGCCTGCTTGTCAGCAGCCACCAACCGGAGGCCCCCTATCCCCCATTGGATAACATTGGGCCTCAGCACTCTGCACCTGGCCGCCCTAGTGCCGCTGAGGATGTAACTAGAGTGCATCCTTGACCCTAGGGGACCCCTGAGTCTACCCCCAGAACCTCAACTCCCACTACCAAATACTTACCTCAAAACCGATAACACTATTTTCCTCCTTAGGATAACATTGACTGTTTTTCTGTGAAAAGTTTCTAAGTGTCGAGTTTGAAAACCTAAAAAAATTCTTTAAAATTGTACTGTTTAACTAAAACGATTTTACTTACCTGTTTACAGGAAATGTCCCAGAGTAGTATCCAGGTATACTACTCTGAGTAAGAAAAGTAATCCAAATGTAACTTACCTGTAATCTTACTGAAAATCCCATTCAAAGTATATGTACTGTATTCTGAAAAGCATTGCATTATCAGTAACACTACTGTAATCAAATCAAAGTACATTTACAATTGCAATCCACACTGTGTTACAATCTGTATATTTACTGCAAAGTACTTATCACTTACCTGTGCCAGGCTTGCTTGGTTCTAGGAAATAAAATACCTAAAAGAATATTTTTGATACAAAGCAATTGGTCTGAAGTTCAGTCTTTGAGTGTGTGAATTCATTTGCTGACTGAGTGTGTACAACAAATGCTTAACACTGCCCTCTGATACTGCCTTACTGCTCGACCACACTACCACAAATAGAGAGTGAGGTGCTACCTAACTTTACCTCTGCCTACCTTTGGGGATCCACTGGACTCTGTGCACACTATACCTCACTTTGGTATAGTATATACAGAGCCAGCTTCCTACAATAAGCCTTTAGGGGTCAAATGCAATGCTTCCAGAGTATTTCCACCAGCCTTATTTATATTTGTAAATTACTTCATGGTATTTAGTAGTGAGAGTGATAAAGATTATGTTACTTACCCTATAAGCATCTGTTCTTGGCATGTAGTGCTGAAGTTTCACATGCTTTGGATAAGTCAGCCATTTAGTGTTCGACTCGGATGATTACAAGTTGTTTTTGTTCCAGAGTCATGAGGCTGTGCGACTCCTCTTGGTAATACTGCGCATCGTCATTGACGCCATCTTCAGATTGTTTTGCCGTAGGTAGGCGAGAATGTGATAGTGAAACGTAATAGTAATGTGATGGCCATGCACTAGTATGTTGTAAGTATATAAATTCTGTGAACTGCAACCTACACAGGATTTTTGGGGAGGAGGGATGGCACATGTGAATCTATAGCACTAGATGACAAGAACAGATGCTTAAAGGGTAAGTAACATAATCCGTACGAGGCATGCGTGCTGTAGATACACATGCTTTGCATACACTTTAAAGCAGTCCCTCTCCCTTTGGTAGTGGTTAACCTGTGGGGGTTGCAGGTGCTTGAAAAAGAGTTCTTGGAACTGCTTGGACCACAATGGCTTGTTGGCATGCAAAGGCATGTTTTGTGAATGTGTGTGGAGTCGACCATGTAGCTGCTTTGCAAATATCAGCATTGGGAATGGTCCCTAAAAAGGCCATGGACGTTCCTATTTCCCTAGTGGAGTGAGCTTTAAGGGGGGGGGGGGACAGCTTTTGCATAACAAGTTTGTATGCATTTAACTATCCATCTTGAAATACCGGATTTTGAAATTGCCTTTCCCATGCGAGGAGGTGCGAAGGCAATAAACAATGGATTGATTAATGTGAAAATTGGAAACTACCTTTGGAAGGAACTTAAGATTTGTTCTAAGTTTGACCTTGTCCCTATGTAGTTGGAAGAACGGTTCCTCAAGGTTTAATGCCTGAATTTCACTGACCCTTCTAAGTGAAGTGATAGCGATTAAAAAGTCAGGTTTCCATGATAAGTATTGCATTTGACACAAGTGTAGTGGTTCAAAAGGAGGACCCATGAGTCGTCCTAATACAATGTTCACGTTCCATGCTTGTGCAGGAGGAAAACTGGGAGAAATAGTTCTTTCAAGTCACTCCATAAAAGCTTTGATAACAGGAATTTTAAATAATGACAAGTGCTGTCTATTTTGCAAATAGGCTGCAAAAGCCGCAAGGTGTAAGAGTATAGACTTGTATGCCAACCCTGTGGTCTGAAATACAATAATTAGTGTTTGTACTTTTGCATTAAGAGGGTTGATGATATGTTTTTGACAGTAAATAACAAGCCTCTTCCATTTAGCAGCATAACATTGCCTTGTGGTAGGTGTAGGAGGCTGGCTTAGTATATGGTGCACACTTAAGGGAGTGATGCACCTTGCACTAATCCAGGCAACACTTATGGTGATTTTAGTGGTTGGTCTTTGATAACCATAGGCTCTCAAAGTGGTAGCTGTGGAGAGCAGCTTTCAGGCCTATCTTGAAGGAGTGTAAAGCAGCTGGTTTTACCACTTTTAATCAATAGTGTAGATTGGATGAAAAGGAACCACACAGTGTTTATAAAAAAAAAAAAAAAAAGTTTATTTATTACACAACACAATCACTAACACATTGGTATATCTCCTACCCGGAAATATCAATAGTACACATAAGGATACTTCAAAACAATCAAGGAAGCAGCACGAAAATACACTGGTCTCCAGTGGGAGACCAAACCATATACTAAGAAAGTGGAATGTGATCTGCAAAGGAGAACGGGACTTGAACCGGATGACTCAGAGGAGCTGGGAAAACCAGGAACCACCTGAGGTAAGTACCCAGGAACCCCATGGAGGGTGTGTGCAGAGTAGAAACACAACAGTGTGCCCAATAGAAGTCAATGGAGAAGTCGTGGTTGCAGTTTTAAAGAAGGACCCTTCCCAGAGGACCCCAAAGAAACCCTTAGGAGGGTGGAAGGTTGGAGAGTCAACCCACCCGTGGATGCCCCAGGAACCAGGTTACCTGCACCAGGGGAGCCGTGTGCATAGGGGTGAAGTGACGTCAGAACCATCCATAGACTACAATGGGAGTCTCTGGAAGAAATGCCTCTGAAGAAGCCTGTGAAGAGGTCCGGTGGAATCCAAGGGAGGATTCTTGAAGAATAGAACCTGCCAGCAGAGGGGACAGAGTCTATGCCACTCGGAGGTGACCAGGAGGCACGGAAGCACAATGCCCAACGATGTCGGGAAGTTCAGAAGTGAAGACGATGACATTGTCACTAAAGCTGTGAGGGCCAGCGACGCGGAGGAAGACCAGGAGCCGTGCACGAGTTGTGCCACGCCAGATGTCGGTGTCTAGGTGGTCGGTGTCCAGCGCGAGCACCAACAAGCATTGGCAGCCGCAACTGGCGTGGAAAGTGAAAAGATGCAAACGTTGGGACAAGCAAGATCCAAGGGATGCACCAGGTGCAGGAGAGCCAGAGCAGGCCCTGAGCAAGCAGGGGAGCCCACTGAAGCAAGAGAAGACCCTCAAGAGGACCCACAGGCCAAAGGCACAGGAGTCACAAGAGGACCTCAGGCAGATCACCAAAGATGGAAGCCCATGATGCAAGGACTGCAGGGAGGAGGCTTTTCTTCGAGGGATGAGGTGCTGGAGCTTCTTGTAGCTCAAAGATTTTTGGAGTGCAGATCCAACAGCCTTGGCAACGGGAAGTCGACACGGTGCACAGGAGTTCAGTCCCAGCAGCTCCGACGAGGGATACTGTCCTCCAAAGTACAGGGAAGACAGGTCAGGCCTCTGGAGAGCCACAGAACCACCACCTGTGTTGCTGAGCCTCTGGAAGTCCGTAGGACGTCAGGCTCAGCAGACCGGTCAGCTTCGATGAGGTGCCTGCAGATGCAGGGGAGTGACTCCTTCACGCCAAGGGAGATTACTTCGGATGTCCTTGAGGCCCACAGGTCTTCTGGAGAACCTGGATGAAGCACAGACGAGGCAGATGACTTTAAGAACGGCGAGATCAGGAGAATTCCGTGTTGCAGTCTCGGTTCCAGTCGAAGTCCAAGTGTCCAGACGGCCGAAGAGTGTCTTGGTTTCAGAGGTGAGTCTTGTTCCATGATGAATCAGAGGAGACACCGACCGGGGTGCCCTTAAATACCCAAGGAAAGGGTTGAAACGACTCGGGGATCCCTCCGAAAGGAGGGGCTAGACAGAGGGGAGGATATTCCCCTGGCCTTTGTCCAGTTTCGTGCCAGAGCGGGAACCAAGGGTTCCTGAACTGGCTCAAACCGGAGTATGCAAGGAGGGCACCACTTGAGTGTTCAATGGAGTCTGGTGGCGCTGGAAAGCACCCCCACCCCAGCCCAATACACTAAGCCCTGTCTGAGAGGTGGTCACTCCTCCCTTTGACAGGAAACCTATTGTTCTACCTTCCCCTGCTCAAGCTCAGCAGCAGGAGGGCAGAATCAAGTCTGTGGTCGGCAGCAGCACTAGCTTGCTGGCAGACCCTGAAAGGCTGTTGCCGGGAGTACAGGGGGATCCCCTAAGGAGCCCACCAGTACATGAGATCATACTTCCTGCACCGGAATCGGGATTAGGGTATGATTCCAACATGTTTGATACCAAACATGACCACGTTCGGTGCAGCCATTATATAGTTAGACATCTCGTAATGACTGATGTCCACTATATATCTTAAAATAGCTGACCGCACTTACAAAGCCTGGAGAATCTACTCCGGGGTTTGAAGGGGTGTTCTGCTCATACAGGGGCACCCTCACACTTGTAACCAAGCACCTTGCCCTGAGGACCGAACAGCCTACCACAGGGGTGACTAATAGGTTTTAAGTGCAGTGACCTCAGATAAAAGGAGACATATCTGTGGTGAGGGGTGCAAACACCACCTCACACAGGCTGCAATGGCAGGTCTGTAGTCTGAGTTTAAGTGGACTCCTATGGGTCGCACAATACATGCTGCAGCCCATGGGAGACCCTGGTGCACTTGTGCCCTGGATGAACAAGTTACTTGGCTTCGGTAACGCTTTTTCTGGTGGATATAGTATCTGCCTGTGGATTCCTCACCTTTTGAATTCTCCCCTGTGCCAGCATTCCACTGAATCTTTTTTCTAGCTCTCCCACGTCGACGAGGACGTCATAATGGCACGGCTCCGCTCGCGACTCCGTATGACGTCACCGGATCCACAAGTAGACCTCGTGGGAGTGCCGTCAGTTCCACCCATTTTTTCTGTGCCTCCGAGGCGAACGGGTGGACCGACAACATAATTGGAGTATACACAGTGTACAATATAAACACAAATACACACAGTATAAAGAAAAAATAGGAAAAGCTAAAGAAACAAAGCATTTCCTATAAACCAATAGCAAGGCAATTAAAAGACATAGGGAAACAACCATGTCAAACAACCAATAACTCCTTTGGTATACGAAGGTGGACAACAGGGAGGCGGGTGGGTCAGCGAGGAATCCACAGGCAGATACTGTATCCACCAGAAAAAGCGTTACCGAAGGTAAGTAACTTGTTCTTCTGATCGATACATCTGCCTGTGGATTCCTCACCTTTTGAATTGAATCCCACAGCAGTCCCACTCCCGGAGGAGGGTGTCCACCAACCTATACCAAAAAATCCTGAAGCACAGAGTGTGCATAATGACCATCCCACCTAACCTCCGAATCAAAGCAGTAATGCTTCGCAAAGGTGTGGAGGGAGGCCCAAGTTGCTGCCTTACAAATGTCAACAACAGGAACACCTCTAGCCAAAGCAGAAGAAGAAGACTTCGCTCTGGTGGAATGAGCTCTAATACCTTCAGGCGGTTCCTTCTTGGCCAAGGCGTAGCAGATCTTGATGCACAAGATGATCCACCTGGAGAGAGTCCGCTTGTGAACAGTCTTGCCCTTCATTTATCCAACATAGCCCACAAAGAGCTGATCGTCCAGTCTCAGATCCTTGGTTCTGTCCAGATAGAAACTGACAGCTCTCTTAGGATCCAGACGATGAAGCCTCTCCTCCTCCTTGGAAGGGGGAGGATAGAAGGTAGGTAAGGTAATGGATTGCCCAAGATGGAAAGGAGTAACCACCTTAGGCAGGAGAGCAGCCCTGGTCCTGAGAACCATCTTTTCTGCATGAATGGTTAAAAATGGAGGTTTGGAACTAAGAGCCTGAAGCTCACTTACCCTTCTGGCCGAGATAATAGCGATAAGAAAGACAGTTTTGAAAGACAGAAGCCTCAATGGACAACTATGAAGAGGCTCAAACGGAGAACCCATAAGGAAAGTGAGAACAAGATTTAAATCCCACTGAGGCATAATGAAGGGAATAGGAGGAAACCTATTGGGGAGGCCCTCAATGAACCTCATAACAACTGGAGATTTAAACAAAGACGGGTGGTCCGGCAAACAAAGGAAAGCCGACAAAGCCGACAAATAACCTTTAACTGTAGCCACAGCACAACCCTGCTGGGCCAAGGAAAGAGAGAAACTCAGCACATCAGACAAACGTGCCTTCAAAAGATCAATAGACCTCTCTCCACACCATTTCACGAATTTGGACCACCTGGAGGAATAAATAGTTTTGGTGGAGTGTCTCCTGGAAGATAAAATAACGTCCACCACATCCGATGGATAGAGAAAGAACTCAGGTTGCCCGTTCAATCTCCAGGCATGAAGGTGCAGGCTCTGGAGGTGGGGGTGTAGAACCTGCCCCTGCGACAGCGAGAGGAGATCTGCCCTGAGAGGGAGATGGAGCGGAGGGTGAGATGAGAGGTGAAGTAGATTCTTGGCCAATCCGGGGCGATCAATATGACTTGGGCCCGGTCTTGGCGAATCTTACTCAGAACTCGAGGAATCAAGGGTATGGGGGAAACGCGTAAAGGAGCTGCGAACTCCATTCCAACTGAAACGCGTCCCCCAACGCTCCCTGCATCGGAAACTGGAGACTGCAGAACGACGGGCAGTGCGCGTTCTTGCGAGTGGCAAAGAGGTCCAACCGAGGAAATCCCCCACATCCTGAAGATGAGCTGGACCACCTCCGGATGAAGCCGCCACTCGTGACCGGCCGAAAAGCGCCGACTGAGACTGTCTGCACGAACATTTAACACTCCTGCCAGATGATTTGCCATAACACAAATCTGATGGTCCCGAGCCCAGGACCAGAGTCGCAGAGCCTCTCTGCAGAGACGATACAACCCTACTCCTCCCTGTTTGTTTATATACCACATTGCAGTAGTGTTGTCCGTCAGTACCTGAACCGACCGACCGCGAAGGGAGGGAAGAAAGGCCTTGAGAGCTAAACGTATCGCCCGCAATTCCAGCAGGTTGATGTGAAACAACCTTTCCTCCGGAGACCAAAGGCCCTTGATCACCAGATCCCCCAGATGAGCACTCCACCCTAGAGTGGTTGCATCCGTGACCACTGTGGCCACCGGTAAAGGAAGATGAAAAGGCTTTCCTTGTGACAGATTGCCCTCCACACTCCACCAAGTCAGATCCGCTGTAGTGTCTCTGGAGATCCTGACCGTCTCCCTTAGATCTCCGTTGTGCTGATACCACTGCCTGCGGAGGCACCACTGGAGAGCCCTCATGTGCCAGCGTGCATGGTTGACCAACAGAATGCAGGAAGCGAACAGACCGAGCAGGCGTAGGACCTTCAGGACTGGAACAACTACGCCATCGTGAAACAAAGGAATCCGCTCTTGAATGTCGAGAATCCTCTGCGGAGGTGGAAAAGCTCGACACACAACCGTGTCCAGTGTTGCCCCTATGAACAGGTTGCGCTGTGAGGGCACCAGGTGAGATTTGGGCACATTTATCGAGAAGCCCAAGCTGAACCACCGCTGTACTGTCCCTTGCAGATGATGAAGCACCATCTCTGACAACTTTGCTTTGAGCAGCCAGTCGTCCAGATAGGGGAAAACAGGAACCCTTGACTTCCTGAGATGAGCTGCCACCACCGCCATCACTTTTGTGAAGACTCGAGGCGCAGAAGTAAGGCCGAACGTAAGGACTGCAAACTGGTAGTGCTGAGACCCTACCGTAAAACGGAGATACTTCCTGTGCGACTTCAGGATGGGAATGTGAAAATATGCATCCTGCAAGTCGATCGACACCATCCAGTCCTCTTGTTGCAGCGCTTGAAGAACCTGAGCCAGGGTCAACATCTTGAATTTTTCCTGTTTGAGGTAAAAATTCAAGACCCTGAGGTCCAGGATAGGCCTTAACCTGCCGTCCTTCTTGGGTATCAGGAAATACCGGGAGTAGCAACCCTGACCCCTTTCCTGCTCCGGAACCACCTCTATCGCACCTTTCTGCAATAAGGTAAGAACTTCCAGCTGCAGAAGCAACAAATGATACTCTGAACACCAGCCCTGGCGAGGAGGAAACTCCCGGAAGGGAAGGGCGTACCCATTTTACTCAAGAATCAAAACCCAAAGTTCTGAAGTGATAGATTTCCAATCTTGAAGAAAATGGGACACCCGACCCCCTACAGGACCAGCATGCTCCAAGATGGGGGATCTAGAGCTGCTTTCCTGTGGTACCAGTGGTGGGGGGCAGGAGAGGAAGAAGAGGAGGAGAGTGGACGGGATGCACCTCGCAGACGACCTCCGCCCTTTCCTCTGTAAGATCTGTACAGAGGATTCTGTTGCTGTCGAGGCTGCTGCCGGCCACAAAAGGAAGCCGCCTTACCAAAACCACGGTATCTTTTATATCCAAAACCCCTGGTTTGAGACTGAAGACCCAAAGATTTTGCAGTGGGTCTACTGTCTTTAAAACTCTGCAGCGCAGAATCGGCTTTCTCTCCAAACAGCTTGGACCCCTCGAACGGCAGATCAAGGAGAGTAGCCTGCACATCTGGCGAAAATCCCTAAGACCTGAGCCAAGCATGCCTCCTGGTGGCAATAGAGGAACCCATCACCCTGGCCACCGAATCAGCAGCATCCAAACCAGATTGGATGACCTGACAAGCTGCAGCCTGCGTATCCGCCAGCACCTCCAAAAAAAGAGCCACGATCACCGTCCGGCAATTTGGGAGCCAACTGTTTGGCCGAATCCTTTAGGGCGTGAATATATCTGCCCAACAAGCACGTAGCATTGGTGGATTTCAACGCCATACTGGAGGAAGAGAAGACCTTCTTGGCAGACTGTTCCAATTTTTTAGAGTCTCTGTCTGCAGGAGCCTGAGGAAATGATCCGGTTGAATGTTTAGAACAGGAAGCCTGCACAACTAAACTCTCCGGAGTAGGATGTGCAGAAAGAATAACAGGATCACCAGGAGCAGGCCTGTACCTCCTTGCCACCGACCTTGAAACGGCAGGAGCAGAAAGGGGCTTCCGCCACACCTCAAGAATTGGCTCAGTCAAAGCCTCATTAAAAGGCAAAAGAGGCTCAATCACAGAAGATGGGGAATGCAAAACTTCCGTAAGAATATTAGCCCTGAACTCAGCCGTGGGCAATTGAAGGTCCAAAAGTTCAGCAGCCTTTCTGATCACAGCGTGATAAGGCGCCACATCATGAGAAGGAGAGGCCTGTGGAGAAGAAAGCTCCCACTCTGGGGAGGTGTCCGGACCACTAGCTCTTGAAAGCACTCAAACTCAACCACAGTCTCATCAATTTCACCTTCTTCTGCTTCCTCCCGCTGAAACTCTTCCTCTTCCAACAGTCTCTGAGCCTCTCTTCTAGACCGCAACTTCGGGACCGGCGTCGGCGGCGCCGATGGAAGCGCTTCCGATGAAGGCATCGGCGCTGATCGAAGCCGAGAGGACGAAGATCCACCAGATGGTGCCGGAAACTGAGAAAACGGCGTCGAGAACCTCGGAGCCGGAAACTGCCAAGACGGCATCTTCGGCATAAAAGGCACGAAGGGTGCCTGGGCATATTGTTGTGGTACACCCAAATTGAAAGCAAGCAGACCCACGGGGCCCGACGGCACACCGGTGGGGTAAGCTGCTCTGGCAAACATGCCATACATCGTATTTAGACAATGCGAAGGATCCAACCGAGGTCCAGGAAAAGGTGGATAAGAGGCCGAGTCAGAATCCACTCGAGGCCGAGTCGGCGTCTGGGCCGTCGGATTCAAAACAGGTGAGGTCGTAGGCACAAGCGAAGACGACCTAGGCTCCTAAGTATCTCTCGGCGCCGGAGATAACCTTGGCGCCGGAGAACCCCTTGGCGTCGATGACTGCGCTGGAGAATCCCTCGGCGACGGAGAGTGTGCCAGAGTCACTTGAGGAGAAGGCGACGGCGAGATGAAGTCCTTAGAAGGACGTCGTGAAGCCGAAGAAGGCGACCTCGTAGCTCTATCCTTCGATGAACGACGCCGGGAACCGTGCCTTCTCTTCTTCTTATGCTTCCTCGACTTCGAAGCATGCGAAGTCGACGACTTCGATTTTGACTTTGACCTCTTTCGGCCCCTATTCTCCTTTCTTGCCTTCGCCATAAAGATCTTTGCCTCACGCTCCTTCAAAGCCTTCGGCTTCATCTTCCGACAACTGGAGCAGCCTCCGACGTCGTGGTGGTCCGAAGAAAGACACCATGAGGGTCAGTGATAGACATATGACCCCCACACTCTCTGCAGGGCTTGAAACCCGACTTCTTTAATGTCGCCATAGCACTGCAACACCAAGAGAAACAGCAGATAAAGTAACTGTAAAGAAAATGGAGAGTCCCAGAAAATAGTTACGCATCGACGGCGCGGAAAAAAGGGAACTGACGTCAGCACGCCGACGAGGTCTACTTGTGGCTCCGGTGACATCATACGGAGTCGCGAGCAGGGCCGCGCCATTATGACGTAGTCATCGACGTGGAAGAGCTAGAAAAAAGTTTCTGTGGAATGCTGGCGCAGGGGAGAATTCAAAAGGTGAGGAATCCACAGGAAGATGTATCCATCAGAAACCTCAGTACTATATACCAGGGACTTATATGGAGCCACCAGTGGCCAACTGTGGATGTGGCAAAGTACTTAACAGACCCAATTTAGGGGAGAGAGCACAGTTGCTGGGGTCCTGATTAGCAGGATCCCAGCAGACTACAGTCGAAACATACGGACACCAGGCAAAAAATAGGGTAACCATGAAAGCAGATCCTACTTTCCTACAGTAGGTTTGAGAGCTCCCTTAAGAGTGTCCATGCATTCTTGAGGCAATTCTAAATAACCAAGCTTTAAGACCTCAGGATCCAAATTGCAAGGTTCATCTCTTTGAGATTGGGGTGTCTTAGTGTTCCTTTGTTCTGAGAGAGTAGGTCCGGGTGTAGATGAAGCTTCTCATATGGAACTAGGGATAGTTCCGAAAGTGTTGAGAACCATGGTTAGCGAGCCTATGTTGGTGCAACACGGATCATTGTGAGAGATGTTTGCCGTAGTTTCCTGACTACTAATGGAAGTAGTGGAAGAGGCGGAAAAGCACAGGCAAGTATTCCTGACCAGTTCATCTATAGAGCATTGCCCTTGGATTGTTGGTGTGGGTACCTGCTTGCAAAGTTTTGGTATTTTTACATTTTCTCTGGTTGCGAACAGATCTATTTGTGAGAACCCCCTTCTTTGGAAGTATGGTAGAAGGACTGTGTGGTGGAATTCCCTTTCGTGACTTGTTATTGCGTCCTGCTTAGAAACTTGGTTGCTTTTCCCTGGGACATGTTCTGCTAGGAGATGAATGTTGTGATGTATTGCTATGCTCCATATTTTCGGTGCCAACCGAGATATTTGGAGAGAGTGTACACCCCCCGTTTTTGTATATAATATATAGTTGTCGTATTGTCTGTTCGAATTAGGACAACTTTGTGTAGAAGGTGAGGTAGGAAGGCTTTCACTGCTAGTTGAACAGCTTGGCAGCTCTAGGTGATTGATATGGAGATTCTTGTGTTTGGAGTCCAATACCCCTGAATTGTGAGGTTTTGGAGATGAGCTCTCCAACTAAATAGGGAAGCATCTGCTGTGAGAATTATTTGTAGAACAGGTCTTGAAACGGCCGCTCCTTGGTTAAGTTCTATGGATTCCGCCATTGCAGAGAGTGATGTGTGCTGCTGTCTACCAACACTAGATCGTGAAGTTGACCCAGTGACTGTGTCCATTGATGAGACATTCCTGAAGAGGTCTCTCATGTGGGACTATTGAAATACAATATGCCATCATGCCTAGAAGTCTTAGAAATGTTTTGGCTGGGATTTGACTCCCTGTATGAAACTGTTGAATGCACAAGTTACTAACTTGTGTAACGATATATCTGTAAGAGACAGTAGTTAGTGATAGATTCCTTACCTTAGAATATCCCCAGGCGTCAGGCTGGATCCGGAAAGTTTTGCGTAGCAGTACCCTTGCGCGTCGGTAGGCGGCGTCGTGCGGCTCCGCGTCCGTCGTCGGCGTCGTGATCGCCGGGATGACGTCGCGGGCAGTACTTAGACGCCGCCCCTGCGCGCTGACGTCAGTTCTGTACACGACTTTCCGCGCCAGGAACGCAGAGCCATGCAAGAAGCTGACACAGGTGTCTGAAAAATACTAGGGCCCTGAAAGGGATGTCCTTAACCCTAGAAATCAGTTCGCAGAACGGGGAGGATGGGTGGGCGGTGAGGAATCTATCACTAACTACTGTCTCTTACAGATATATCGTTACACAAGTTAGTAACTTGTGCATCTGAAAGAGACACGTTAGTGATAGATTCCTTACCTTAGAATAGATACCCCAGCAATACCAACCCCGGTGGTGGGTCTGCGAACAAAGATCAGACAAGGAAGTCCTGGAGGACAGAACGGCCAAAGAAGCCGTCCCTCCGGACCTGACTGTCAAGGCAGTAATGCTTAGTAAACGTGTGCAGCGAGGCCCACGTAGCTGCCTGACAGATAACCGGCAGCGGAACACCGCGGCCCAAGGCCGTGGTAGCAGCCGTTGCCCTGGTGGAATGGGCACGCAGCCCAACAGGAGGCTCCTTCTTAGCCAAAGAATAGCAGGTCTTGATGCACAAGGTAACCCAGCGGGAGATGGTCCTCTTGTGCACCGCCCGACCTTTTTGGCGCCCACGTAGCCAACAAAGAGCTGGTCATCCACCCGGAAGTGTTTTGTGCGGTCGATATAGAAGGAGAGCGCACGTTTTGGGTCCAGACGGTGGAGCCTCTCTTCCTCTCTGGAAGGATGCGGAGGCGGAAAGAAGGTGGGCAAAGTGATGGTCTGCCCAATGTGGAAAGCAGTAACCACCTTTGGCAAGAAGGACGGACGCGTCCGAAGAACAACCTTGTCTGGATGAACAGACAGAAAGGGAGGTTTGCAAGAAAGAGCCTGGAGCTCACTCACCCGCCGAGCGGAGGTGATGGCCACCAGAAAGGCTGCCTTTAGAGTCAGAAGACGAAGAGGACAGTTATGCAGAGGCTCAAAGGGAGCGCACATTAAAAGGTAAGAACCAAGTTCAAGTCCCACTGAGGCATTACAAACGGAACAGGAGGGAAGAGGTGAGTAATGCCTTTTAAGAACCTGTTAACAACAGGGGACTTGAAAAGGGAGGGCTGATCAGGGAGCCTGAGGAAGGCCGAGATAGCACAAAGATAACCCTTGATGGTACCCAGGGCAGAACCCTGTTGGGCCAGAGAGAGAAGGAACAGAAGGACCTCAGAAAGAGGGGCAGAAAGGGGATCCACAGCCTTTGCTGTGCACCATGCCACAAATTTGTTCCACCTGCAGGCGTATACCACCTTAGTGGAGGGACGCCTGGCTGCCAGAATCACATCACAAACTTCGGGAGGCAAGTCGAAAGGAATCAACTGCCGCCGCTCAATCTCCACGCAAGCAGGTGTAGACTGGACAGGTTCGGGTGGAGGACCGTCCCCTGCTGCTGCGACAGAAGATCCTCCCGAAGAGGCAGACGGATCGGGGGATCTATGCTCATATTGAGTAGCTCGGGATACCAAACTCTTCGAGCCCAGTCCGGAGCCACAAGAATGACTTGGGCCCGGTCGTGCCGAATCTTCTTCAACACTCTGGGTAGAAGTGGTATAGGTGGAAAGGCGTACAACAGACCGCAACTCCACTCGCGACGAAAAGCGTCGCCGAGCGAGTGCCGCCTTGGAAATTCCAACGCGCAGAACTGATGACATTGCGCGTTCTCTTCGGTGGCGAATAGATCTAACCAAGGCTCTCCCCACTGTAGAAAGAGTCCTTGCGCCACTTCCGAGTGAAGACGCCATTCGTGATCCATCATGCACCTGCGGCTGAGTTCGTCCGCCCTGGCGTTCAGAGAACCTGCCAGGTGTTGAACCATCAGGAACATGCCCTGATGTTCCAGCCATGTCCAGAGGCGCAGAGCCTCCTGACAAAGGGTCCAAGACCCCACCCCGCCCTGTTTGTTGCAGTACCACATGGCGGTGGTGTTGTCTGTGAACACCTGCACTACCTTCCCTTTGACAGAGGGAAGGAATGCCTTGAGTGCAAGCCGGATCGCCCGGAGCTCCAGAAGGTTGATATGGAGCCGGGACTCCGCCGGAGACCAGAGGCCTCTGATCTCCGCCTCTCCCAAGTGACCGCCCCATCCCAGAAGGGACGCGTCCGTCACAACTGTATGCTCTGGCTGGGGAAGGGAGAGGGATCTGCCCATGACCCATTGCCGGTTCGAGAGCCACCACTGCAACTGTTTTGCAGTCCCCTCCGAGATCTGGACGTGATCGGACAGGTTGCCCTGGTGCTGCGCCCACTGGAACTTCAGGTCCCACTGCAGAGCCCGCATATGCCATCTGGCATGATTGACCAGCAGGATGCAGGAGGCCATGAGGCCCAGCAGCCTCAGGGTCATCCTTACCGAAACCCAGGATAAAGGCCGAAAGATCGGAATCATAGCCTGAATATCCCGGACTCGCCGTTCGGGAGGATAGGCCCGAAACTGCGTCGTGTCCAGAACTGCTCCGATGAAAAGGAGCTGTGGAGAAGGAATCAGATGCGACTTCGGCACATTGATGGAGAACCCCAGCGAGTGCAGGAGTTCGGCCGTAGTCTGGAGGTGGGAGACGACTGCCTGGGACGAGCCCGCCTTCAGCAGCCAGTCGTCGAGGTAGGGGAAGACTGAAACCCCTGCCCGGCGCAGATGAGCCGCGACCACCGCCATCACTTTCGTGAACACCCGAGGGGCACTTGTAAGGCCAAAGGGGAGCACGGTGAACTGAAAATGCTCGTGGCCTACCGTGAACCGAAGGTAACGCCGGTGGGCCGGCAGGACGGGGATGTGGAAATATGCGTCCTGCAAGTCCAACGCTACCAACCAGTCTCCAGGGTCGAGGGCAGTCAAGACCCGAGCTAGGGTGAGCATCTTGAACTTCTCCTTCCGGAGGAAGCGATTGACGTTCCGGAGGTCCAAGATAGGACGCATGTCCTCCTTGTCCTTTTTGGGCACCAGAAAGTAGTGGGAGTAGCAACCACGCCCTACTTCTGGGGTCGGAACATGCTCGATGGCCCTCTTGGTCAAGAGGGCCGTGACTTCCTTCTGTAGAAGCACCAAGTGATCCCCTGACATGCGGTGGAGTTGAGGTGGCATGGCTGGGGGGTGGTCTCGAAGGGGAGGGAGTAGCCCCTTCGGACAATGTCCAAGACCCACCTGTCCGAGGTGATGGTGCGCCAGTGGGGAAGGTGATGGCGGACCCTGCCCCCTACTGGCGTGCCGTGCACCTGAAAGGAGGGACTAGGAGGGCTTGGAGGCCGCGGACGGGTTGGAGGTGGTGGCCTGACCCGCACGCTGGTTGCCCGATCCGCCACGGCGGAATCCACGTCCTCGGCCACGCGAAGACGCCTGCTGCGCGGGCCGGTGGCTGGGCTGCTGACGTGAAGGGGCGCCCTACCGTGGCCACGATAGGGGCGAAAAGCAGAAGGCAGCGGAGGGCGTGTAGCAGAAAGGCCCAGGGACTTGGCAGTAGCCCGTGAGTCCTTAAAGCGCTCCAACGCATGGTCTGCTTTGGACCCAAAAGACCGACTCCATCAAAGGGCATGTCCATGAGAGTATTCTGGACATCCCCTGAAAAACCAGTGGTTCTCAGCCAGGCGTGGCGGCGGAGCGCCACCGTCGTTGCAATCGACCTGCCCAGCGAGTCGGCGGTGTCAAGGCCACAACGGATAGTGTATTTGGCCGCATCCCTTCCTTCCGCAATGGCGCGGGAAAGCAGTGCCTGGACCTCCTCAGGGCACTGGGGCAAAACATCCGCCACCGAATCCCACAGAGAGTGGGTATAGCGGCCCAAAAGACAAGCGGTGTTAACGGACCGCAAGCCAGCACTGGAGGAAGAAAAACCTTTCTTCCCAAACTGATCCAGGCGTTTGGATTCCCTATCCGGAGGAGCGGTAGGGAAGGCGGTTTGGGAAGCGGAGGCTTGGACAACCAAGCTCTCAGGAGTGGGGTGGACAGAAAGAAACAGGGGGTCGCCCGGAGCGGGGCGATGGCGTCGTGACACGTTCCGATCCACAGGAGCCCCTGTGTTGGGCTTGGACCAGGCGCCCAAAAGAACGTCTGTGAGGGCGTCGTTAAACGGCAGCACAGTCTCCGCAGAGGAGGCTGCCGGCTGAAGCACCTCTGTCAAGATGTTAGGCTTGACCGTCAAAGTAGGGAGCTGGAGACGTAAGGCCCCAGCAGCCCTACGCAACACCGTACCAAAATTGGCCCCCTCCTCCGTAGCCACGGGAGGAGACAGCATGCCAGTGTCAGGAGAAGTATCCAGACCACTGGCCTCCCCTAGACTCTCTGTCCAGTCCTCATCATACTGACAGTTGCGAGTCAGAGGGTCATCAGACCCCTCCCAGTCCTCCTGGTCCTCCTCTGGTTCAAAATAAGGAGGAGGAGGGACATTTGGGACCCAAGGGCCCATCGGCGCCGGAGCCGGCGTCGAGCGACGTCGCTCCGGGTCCATGTCCGGAGCCGGAAGGAACTGGGGGACGACGCCGCCCGGAGCCCAGGGCGGCGTCGAGAACGGCACCGGAGACATCGGCGCCGGCGGAGGTGTCGTGAGGTCGACCGGCGTCGATGGGGGTTGTGGAGCCGGGATCGAGGCCGGGGCCGAAGCCGGAGCCGGGATCGAGGCTGGAGTCCCGGGCGACGCCGGGGCCGGAGCCGCCGGCGACGCCGGAGCAACCCCATCAGGGCCCGCGGGGCCCGAAGGCGCACCGGAGGGGCCTGAAGGCCCGAAGAGGCGGGCCATGGCCGACAGGAACTCCTGTACCTTGGCCGGATCCGCCCCGAACCCGGGAAGGGCGGGTATGACGGGGGCGACTCCACAGGCAAGTCCGGGGCCGCGGGGGCGGGACGGTGCCGGGAGGGGCCTCAGCCGAGTCGCGAGACCGGGCGAGGCGAAGTCCGAGAGCGACGATGCTTCTTGGACTTCTTGTGCTTAGACTTACCGGACGAAGAAGACTTCGACGCCGACGACCGGTGTGCACTCCGCGAGCGACCCCTGGACCTCTCACGCGACCGGGGCCTCCGTGGAGCCGAATGCCGGGCCTCGAGGAGCTTTCGAGACCGCTCTCGCAAAGCTTTCGGGTTGAGGGCCTGGCATTCGGGACAAGACTCGGTGTCGTGGCCTCGGCCGAGGCAGAAGAGACACTCCCAATGCGGGTCGGTGACGGACATCATCCGCGCACAGGCGCCGCATCGCTTGAAGCCGGGCATCCCTACGACACCTTAAAGATGGAAAAAACAGTGAAAAAATCACCAAAAAGTATGGTCAAAAATTGACCAGGGCACTGCTCTTCCCGGATCTGCGCTTGCTGGCGCGGAAAAAGAAGAACTGACGTCAGCGCGCAGGGGCGGCGTCTAAGTACTGCCCGCGACGTCATCCCGGCGATCACGACGCCGACGACGGACGCGGAGCCGCACGACGCCGCCTACCGACGCGCAAGGGTACTGCTACGCAAAACTTTCCGGATCCAGCCTGACGCCTGGGGATATTCTAAGGTAAGGAATCTATCACTAACGTGTCTCTTTCAGATAAATATTATACTGTTGATCCTTTCTGGATTTGGGTATGCTAATGCTGAATGTGTGTTGAGTATGGCTCCCAGGTACGACTGTATGGTATTTGGTTGGAGATTTGACTTTTGTAGGTTGATAGTGAACCCTAATTAATATAGGAGATTTAGGTTTACTTGAGTATTTTCTTTGCAAAGGCTGAGACTGTTTGCTTTTATTAACCAGTCCTCTAAACATGGAAAGACAATGCAGGAATGTGGAAATCCTATAGCCCAACGCCCAGGACATATTGTTTGGGGTCAAGGGCAACAAGTTTTCATGTGTATTTTGTCCTTGGGACAAGTAGGCCCAATCCCCTGCAGCACAAACCCTTTGGCTGCCAGTTTGCAGTAACACATTATGGATCAGGGAAGAGCACTGTCTACAGTTAAGGTGATATTCTTATCCATATGTTAATGCTGTTCAAACTTGTTATTTATGGTTCATTAATTGAAAGCCTTTATTATTAGGGTGAGCGCTTTAAGTAAATGTTGCAAGCTCTGACTGTACTACGGACAGTGGTTCCAGTATAAAAATGTGTACACACGTTTTTAAAGTTTAGAAGTATGAGGCTATGTATAATGCTCCCAGAATGCTCTCTGATTTGATGCAAATATTTGCAGAAACTTGAAACCAAGATTGTTGATTCTTTGCTTTCAAAATAAAATGTTCATATAAAAAGGAAAGCAGGAAAAAAAAACATTTCAATAAACTACCGTAAAATTTCAGGTACCATTTCTTCGCAGCATCTTTTAGTAACATTTGTTGATGCATGCTAGTATTTCCCAAAAATATTCATAATGGAAAATCAGTGTAACCAGTTTCAATAAGATTATGGGAAAGAAAAATAAACAAGCAATGGCAAAGCCAGTAGGTCTAAAATTGGAGGTCAGCTTTTTAGTTTTGTCATTGTCTGAATTGTTTTGGCATGGCTTTTATAAAACCTTATTGGTGTGGGATCTGAGCTACCGGCCCTCACATATAACAAACATTGGCAAAAGCAAAAATAGTTTTTGGTCTCAAAAAGCACACACTGCCACAGTAGTTACTGGCACTGAACAAAACTACTTTGTGTGCCGATATGCTCCTTCTGAAACAGTAGAATGCTGTCACTCACAGTGAAGCCAGCCGATAAAGAGCGAGAGAGACGGAATTTTAATAAACGCAAAAGGTCATGGTCAATGCCACACCAAATTAGGGGCCCAATTATTAAAGAAAATCTCAAAAGTGCACCCATGGTATATGTCCTTGCATTAAATGCAGCTATACAGCTTTTGTGAATTCCCAAGAATTTACAGAAGTAGGACAAGAAATAGTACTCCTAGAAAATATTTGTGAACTGCATTTTAGCATGAGCAAATATGCGTGTGTAGATTTGCTCATGCGAAAATCTGAGTGTTTGCAAAGTTCCCTTTCCCTCCAACCACTTTTTTCATAACTCTGGAAGAAGGTTTACGTCTACCATTTTCAGGAGTAAATTTGCAACATTTCTCAGTATGGAAAAAGAATAGAGAAGAGTTGTTGAAAACCCTTAAAACATGCAAGTTAGTAGGTTTGCACATACTCAAAAAGGCATTCTAACTCTGGAACTATTGCTTATCACTACCGTCAGCCCCAGTATGTAGATCTGCGGTAACGTGGCAACATAAGGGGATTGTAAGTTTTTAAACACTACTATGGTATGAGCCCTGGCAAAATCAGAGAGGCTATATCAGAGCTCTTATATAATGAGATTGCTGCCATAATTTGTCGCCACACTACATGGCACCAAAGGAACAAGTGGATTTTGTTACAGGACATGTAGATTTATGAAGCAACCTGCCCCATGGACAAGTAGATATTTTATTAAATTCCTTATTTCACCCCGACTCAACTGCACAAATACGGCCTTCGGCCAAATGACAAGTGCTATAGGTGTGACGCATTGCAAGCGGACTTTTTACACATGGCGTGGTCATGCCCGCAGATACACAGATACTGGCAGAATATTATGGAAGCAATTACAGCAATGTTGCTGGAACTGGTGCTGAATACCCCCATTGTGTGTTTACTGGGAATATACAGACTCAAGCCTGCAAAACGAAGGAAATTTCTGGCGGTGGCACTACTGGTAGCAAAACGCAGGGTGGCGATGAGATGGGGAAGGAAGCGTCCCCCTAGATTCAAAGACTGGCTTGCGTACATGTCCTATTGCAGGGAGACTATGGAAATCTATGCGGAGGAACTGCCGCAGGCATCAAGACCCCGTGATTTTTGGGAACCCCTGAAACAATACCTTTTGTCCCCACAAGGGAATGACTGATACTTGATATAGGATAGCTAAGTGAAGTTTGAGACACTGTGTTGACAAATCCTGTTCAGTGATAGGAGAAGAGAAGCGCGATTCAATATGTGCTTTGATTTGTGTTCCATACTGCCTGTGGTAGGGGGAGCTCTGTGGATCCCAGGAGCTGCCGGGGTTGCGAGATGTGAAGGCTGTTAGGCCTACCTACCTGTACATGGGACAAAAAAGATACCACTGGTGACTGTGATTGTATACTTATGTTGTGACTGTATATTGCAAGCAACTGGATCAAATTGTACATGTGATTTTGCAGATGTTGACTAGACACAAACAAAAAAAAAAAAAAAAAAAAAAGATATTTTGTTAAATTCCACACCCCTGGACAATATGTTTTGTCTGCGGAGATGTGCTGCTACTACCGCTAGACATTTTGTGATTACCCTGTATGCGGTGGTAATTCCAAAGAGAAGAACCTTGAATTGATAATGGTTTCCTTGGAATGGAAACCTTAGATACTTTATGTGGGGGATGGATTGGCATATGGGAGTAGGCGTCTTTTAAGTCTAAGGCAGCCATGAAATTTCCTTTCTGTAGCAATGGAATAATTTCCTGAAGAGTGAACATATGGAAGTGTTCTGATTTGATGTAATGATTTAGTGGTCTGAGATCGAGAATGGGGCGTAAAGACCCATCTTTTTTGGGAATAAGGAAGTGTAGTTAATATACCTCTGCTCCCAGTGAAATTGTTTCTAAACTGGTACTATTGCTCTCTTTTGTAACAGAGCTGCTACTTCTATTTGTAGGAGAATTTGATGCTGCATTGATAGTTTATGTTTGCGAGGTGGGATGTTTGGAGGAGTTGGAAAAAGTTCCAGACAGTAACCATGTTGGATAATATCCAACACCCACTGATCTGTTATGAATGATTTCCAGATCTGGAAAAAGTTTTGAAGACTACCCCGACAGGTGTTAAGTGGTCTGGGGGAATGGTAAGGAAGTCATTGTTTAGTATTGTTTTAGGTACGGGTATTATTTCCGTTGCCTCTTCCTTTAAAATTATTTCCTCTATAGCAACCTCTATAAAATGTTTTTGGAGTGGAGGTTTGACCCTGGTTTTTTATGTTGACCACGTGTTGTCAGAGGCGGAAGATCTTGCACCTTGCTTATAGGTGGGCCTACGAAAAGAACCACGATATGAGCTTGTTTGCAGAGCCCCCATTGATTTTGCCACCTCTGTGTCCTTTTTCACTTTCTCAAGGACTGTGTCCACTTGAGGTCTGAAAAGATGTTCCTGATCAAATGGTAGGTGTAGAATTGCCTGTTGTACCTCAGGCTTGAATCTTGAGGCACAAAGTCATGCGTGTCTACGTAGTAGGAGAGTGGTGTTTATCCCTCTATCAGCCGTGTCGGCTGCATCGAATGCACATTTTAAAGAGTTATTTATTAGTGATGAGTTTTCCTTGATTTACAATTTCCTGCCCCCTTTTCCTGTGTTCCTCTAGAAGTGTTGGAGGAGCCCCTCCATTTCATCCCAATGGGCCCTGTCGTATTTAGCTTATAGAACCTGGCTATTGGCTATACGCCAATGGTTAGCTGCTTGGGCAACTACATGTTTTCCGGAAGCATCTATTAGTTTAGATTCTTTCTCTGGAAGTGGTGCATTTCCTGATGTTTGGGAGATGCCCCTTTTTCTTGCATTAGAGATGACCAGAGAGTCTGGGGTTAACTGATTTCTAATATACATAGGATTTAATGGTTGAGCTTTATATTTTTTGTCAATGCGTGGTGTTCTAATTCTTGCTTTGACAGGATCTTTAAAGATTTTCTCTGCATGACATACCATGCTTTTAAGGAGTGGTAGGTATTGTGCCCCCCCTCTGAGGTTTGATAGAGTTTCAAGAAGGAAGTCCTCTTCTATTGTGTATGTATGTAAGGGGACTTGATGGAAAGCTGCTGCCCTTGCTATTAGATCCTGATACGCAGAAGCGTCATCAAGTGGTGATGGTCGTGTGGGATATAGATCAGAGTCTGTTATCTCCTTGTGGTTCGACATCAATCATCCGAGGCCTCCCCTGGGAGTATATTTGTGGTATGTCATCCTCATCATCTGTTATGGGTGAGTGAGGAGATATGTCACCTGCTTCAGATAATGCTGGTAAATGAGGTGGTGGAGTGGTTGGTGGTGGTGGTGTTAATGGAGTAGGTATGTGTAAAGGGCTAGTTGCAGCATCCTTTTTCTTCTTTAGAGGCTGTAGAGGAGCATCCAAAGCCTCCTGGAAAGTCATTTTTTTTTTTGAAGAGTGAGGTTTTGCAGGCTGAAGCACTATTTTCTTAGTTCTAGGTTGAATCGCACAAGTTACTAACTTGTGTAACGATATATATCTGTAAGAGACAGTAGTTAGTGACAGATTCCTTACCTTAGAATATCCCCAGGCGTCAAGCTGGATCCGGAAAGTTTTTGCGTAGCAGTACCCTTGCGCGTCGGTAGGCGGCGTCGTGCGGCTCCGCGTCCGTCGTCGTGATCGCCGGGATGACGTCGCGGGCAGTACTTAGACGCCGCCCCTGCGCGCTGACGTCAGTTCTGTACACGGCTTTCCGCGCCAGGAACGCAGAGCCATGCAAGAAGCTGACATAGGTGTCTGAAAAATACCAGGGCCCTGAAAGGGATGTCCTTAACCCTAGAAATCAGTTCGCAGAACGGGGAGAAAGGGTGGGGCGGTAAGGAATATGTCACTAACTACTGTCTCTTACAGATATATCGTTACACAAGTTAGTAACTTGTGCATCTGAAAGAGACACGTTAGTGACAGATTCCTTACCTTAGAATAGATACCCCAGCAATACCAACCCCGGTGGTGGGTCTGCGAACAAAGATCAGACAAGGAAGTCCCGGAGGACAGAACGGCCAAAGAAGCTGTCCCTCCGGACCTGACTGTCAAGGCAGTAATGCTTGGTAAACGTGTGCAGCGAGGCCCACGTAGCTGCCTGACAGATATCCTGCAGCGGAACACCGCGGCCTAAGGCCGTGGTAGCAGCCGTTGCCCTGGTGGAATGGGCACGCAGCCCAACAGGAGGCTCCTTCTTAGCCAAAGAATAGCAGGCATTGATACACAAGGTTACCCAGCGGGAGATGGTTCTCTTGTGCACCGCCCGACCTTTTTTGGCGCCCACGTAGCCAACAAAGAGCTGGTCATCCACCCGGAAGTGTTGTGTGCGGTTGATATAAAAGGAAAGCGCACGTTTTGGGTCCAGACGGTGGAGCCTCTCTTCCTCCCTGGAAGGATGCGGAGGTGGAAAGAAGGTGGGCAAAGTGATGGTCTGCCCAATGTGGAAGGCAGTAACCACCTTTGGCAAGAAGGACGGACGCGTCCTAAGAACAACCTTGTCTGGATGGACAGACAGAAAGGGAGGTTTGCATGATAGAGCCTGGAGCTCACTCACCCGCCGAGCGGAGGTGATGGTGACCAGAAAGGCTGTCTTCAGAGTCAGAAGTCGAAGAGGACAGTTATGTAGAGGCTCAAAGGGAGCGCACATGAGAAAGGTAAGAACCAAGTTCAAGTCCCACTGAGGCATCACAAACGGAACAGGAGGGAAGAGGTGTGTAATGTCTTTTAGAAACCTGTTAACAACAGGGGACTTGAAAAGGGAGGGCTGATCAGGAAGCCTGAGGAAGGCCGAGATGGCACAAAGATAGCCCTTGATGGTACCCAGGGCAGAACCCTGTTGGGCCAGAGAAAGAAGGAACAGAAGAACCTCAGAAAGAGGGGCAGAGAGGGGATTCACAGCCTTTGCTGTGCACCATGCCACAAACTTGTTCCACCTGCAGGCGTATACCACCTTAGTGGAGGGACGCCTGGCTGCCAGAATCACATCACAAACTTCGGGAGGCAAGTCGAAAGGAATCAACTGCCGCCGCTCAATCTCCACGCAAGCAGGTGGAGGCTGGACAGGTTCGGGTGGAGGACCGTCCCCTGCTGCTGCGACAGAAGATCCTCCCGAAGAGGCAGACGGATCGGGGATCGACGCTCATACTGAGTAGCTCGGGATACCAAACTCTTCGAGCCCAATCCGGAGCCACAAGGATGACTTGGGCCCGGTCGCGCCGAATCTTCTTCAACACTCTGGGTAGAAGTGGTATAGGCGGAAAGGCGTACAACAGACCGCAACTCCACTCACGACGAAAAGCGTCGCCGAGCGAGTGCCGCCTTGGAAATTCCAACGCGCAGAACTGATGACATTGCGCGTTCTCTTCGGTGGCGAATAGATCTAACCAAGGCTCTCCCCACTGCAGAAAGAGACCTTGCGCCACTTCCGAGTGAAGACGCCATTCGTGATCTATCATGCACCTGCGGCCGAGTTCGTCCGCCCTGGCGTTCAGGGAACCTGCCAGGTGTTGAACCATCAGGAACATGCCCTGATGTTCCAGCCATGTCCAGAGGCGCAGAGCCTCCTGACAGAGGGTCCACGACCCCACCCCGCCTTGTTTGTTGCAGTACCACATGGCGGTGGTGTTGTCTGTGAACACCTGCACTACCTTCCCTTTGACAGAGGGAAGGAATGCCTTGAGTGCAAGTCGGATCGCCCGGAGCTCCAGAAGGTTGATATGGAGCCGGGACTCCGCCGGAGACCAGAGGCCTCTGATCTCCGCCTCTCCCATGTGACCGCCCCATCCCAGAAGGGACGCGTCCGTCATAACTGTGTGCTCTGGCTGGGGAAGGGAGAAGGATCTGCCCATGACCCATTGCCGATTCGAGAGCCACCACTGCAACTGTTTTGCAGCCCCCTTCGAGATCTGGACGTGATCGGACAGGTTGCCCTGGTGCTGCGCCCACTGGAACTTCAGGTCCCACTGCAGAGCCCGCATATGCCATCTGGCATGATCGACTAGCAGGATGCAGGAGGCCATGAGGCCCAGCAGCCTCAGGGTCATCCGTACCGAAACCCAGGATAAAGGCTGAAAGATTGGAATCATAGCCTGAATATCCCGGACTCGCCGTTCGGGAGGATAGGCCCGAAACTGCGTCGTGTCCAGAACTGCTCCGATGAAAAGGAGCTGTGGAGAAGGAATCAGATGCGACTTTGGCACATTGATGGAGAACCCCAGCAAGTGCAGGAGTTCGGCCGTAGTCTGGAGGTGGGAGACGACTGCCTGGGACGAGCCCGCCTTCAGCAACCAGTCGTCGAGGTAGGGGAAGACTGGAACCCCTGCCCGGCGCAGATGAGCTGCGACCACCGCCATCACTTTCGTGAACACCTGAGGGGCACTTGTAAGGCCAAAGGGGAGCACGGTGAACTGAAAATGCTCGAGGCCTACAGTGAACCGTAGGTAACGCCGGTGGGCCGGCAGGACGGGGATGTGGAAATAAGCGTCCTGCAAGTCCAACGCTACCAACCAGTCTCCAGGGTCGAGGGCAGTCAAGACCTGAGCTAGGGTGAGCATCTTGAACTTCTCCTTGCGGAGGAAGCGATTGACGTTCCGGAGGTCCAAGATAGGACGCATGTCCTCCTTGTCCTTTTGGGCACCAGAAAGTAGTGGGAGTAGCAACCACGTCCTACTTCTGGGGTCGGAACATGCTCGATGGCCCTCTTGGTCAAGAGGGCCGTGACTTCCTTCTGCAGAAGCACCAAGTGATCCCTGACATGCGGTGGAATTGAGGTGGCATGGCTGGGGGGTGGTCTCGAAGGGGAGGGAGTAGCCCCTTCGGACAATGTCCAAGACCCACCTGTCCGAGGTGATGGGACGCCAGTGGTGAAGGTGATGGCGGACCCTGCTCCCTACTGGCGTGCTGTGCACCTGAAAGGAAGGACTAGGAGGGCTTGGGGGCCGCGGACGGGTTGGAGGTAGTGGCCTGACCCGCACGCTGGTTGCCCGAACCGCCACGGCGGTATCCACGTCCTCAGCCACGCGAAGACGCTTACTGCGCGGGCCGGTGGCTGGGCAGCTGACGTGACTGGGCGCCCCTTCCGTGGCCACGAAAGGGGCGAAAAGCAGAGGTTAGCGGAGGGCGCACAACAGAAAGGCCCAGGGACTTGGCAGTAGCCCGTGAGTCCTTAAAACGCTCCAGCGCATGGTCTGCTTTGGAACCAAAAGACCGACTCCATCAAAGGGCATGTCCATGAGAGTATTCTGGACATCACCCGAGAAACCAGTTGTTCTCAGCCAGGCGTGGCGACGTAGCGCCACCGTCGTTGCAAGCGATCTGCCCAGCGAGTCGGCGGTATCAAGGCCACAACGTATGGTGTATTTAGCCGCATCTCTTCCTTCCGCAATGGCGCGGGTAAGCAGTGTCTGGACCTCCTCAGAACACTGTGGCAAAACAGCCGCCACCGAATCCCACAGGGAGTGGGTATATCGGCCCAAAAGGCAAGCGGTGTTGACGGACCGCAAGCCAGCACTGGAGGAAGAAAAAGCCTTCTTCCCAAATTGGTCCAGGCGTTTGGATTCCCTATCTGGAGGGGCGGTAGGGAAGGCGGTTTGGGAGGCAGAGGCTTGGACAACCAAGCTCTCGGGTGTGGGATGTTGGGAGAGAAACAAGGGGTCGCCCGGAGCAGGGCGATGGCGTCGGGCCACATTCCTATCCACAGGAGCCCCTGTGGTGGGCTTGGACCAGGCGCCCAAAAGAACGTCAGTGAGTGCATCATTAAACGGCAGCACAGTCTCCGAGGAGGAAGCTGCCGGCTGAAGCACTTCCGTCAGGAGATTAGTCCTGACAGCCACAGTAGGCAATTGGAGATGTAAAGCTCCAGCTGCTCTACGCAACACCGTTGCGAAATTAGCTCCCTCCTCCGTAGCCACGGGAGGAGACAGCATGCCAGTGTCAGGGGAGGTGTCTAGACCACTGGCATCCCCAAGTTCCTCAGCCCAGTCCTGATCATACTCACACTGTTGTGTGAGAGGGTCTTCCGACCCCTCCCAGCTCTCTTGGTCCTCCTCAGATTCAAAATAAGGAGGAGGAGGGACATTTGGGACCCAAGGTCTCATCGGCGCCGGAGCCGGCGTCGAGCGACGTCGGTCCGGCTCCATGTCCGGAGCCGGAGAGAACCGGGGAACGACGCCGTCCGGAGCCCCGGGCGGCGTCAGGAACGGCACCGGGGACATCGGCGGAGGCGTGGTTAGGTCAACCGGCGTCGATGGGGGTTGCGGTACCACCGGAGCCGGGATCGGGGCAGGAGCCGAGGCCGGGATGAAGGCTGGCGGGACAGGCGGCGCCGGGACCGGAGTCGTCGGCGACGCCGGAGCAACCCCATCAGGGCCCGCGGGGCCCGAAGGCGCACCGGAGGGACCTTGAGGCCCGAAGAGGCGGGCCATGGCCGACAGGAATTCCTGTATTTCGGCAGGAGTCGCCCCGAACCCGGAAAGGACGGGTAATGCGGGGCGGCTCCATAGGCACGTCCGGGGCCGCGGGGACGGTGCCGACAGGGGCCTCAGCCGAGTCGCGAGACCGGCGAGGCGAAGTCTTAGAGCGATGACGCTTCTTAGACTTTTTGTGCTTCGACTTACCCGAGGAGCGCGAAGACTTTGACTCCGGCGACCGGCGGGGACTCCGCGACCGGCCCCTCGACCTCTCCCGGGACCGGGGCTTGGTGCGGCGCGGAGCCGACTGCCGGTCCTCGAGTAGCTTTCGAGACCGCTCTCGCAAAGCCTTCGGGTGAAGTTTCCGGCAGTCAGGGCACGACTTCGTGTCGTGGTCTCGGCCGAGACAGTAGAGACACTCTAGATGCGGGTCTGTGATCGACATCATTCGACAACAGGCGTCGCATGGCTTGAAGCCGGGCATCCCTACGACACCTAGGAGTCGATGAAGACTTGAAAAGAAACAGTGAAAAAATTCACAAAAAAGTTAGTCAAAAATTGACTAGGGCACTGCTCTTCCCGGATCTGCGCTTACTGGCGCGGAAAAAGAAGAACTGACGTCAGCGCGCAGGGGTGGCGTCTAAGTACTGCCCGCGACGTCATCCCGGCGATCACTACGCCGACGACTGACGCGGAGCCGCACGACGCCGCCTACCGACGCGCAAGGGTACTGCTACGCAAAAACTTTCCGGATCCAGCCTGACGCCTGGGGATATTCTAAGGTAAGGAATCTGTCACTAACGTGTCTCTTTCAGATTGGGGTGTTTTTTGCTTTGGGTCGAGTCTTTCCAGCATTGTATCGAGAATCTGGTCCGGTGGAGTTTTCACCCTGAAAGTGAAACACTTTGGTGGAGGAAGCTTAGACTTAGGCAGAATTGTCGTCGGATCTGAAATAACATGTTTTTGTTTCGGTGCCGAAACCTAAAGTCGAGGGGTTGTACACCCAGATGTGGAGGAGGTGGAGGCCCTGCTGTAGGCGGAATTTTCGGAGCCGGGCCAGAGGGCGGGGCTTTCAATTCAGTTTTTCGGTGCACGCCATGGCTTTTTTGCAGTGGCGGACCGTGAGCAGTTTCAGCCGGACCAGATGTTTTGGGCTTTGGATCAGGGGTAAAAGCACTCACTGTCCGATGCTTCTGTGCCGGCTGAAGGGTGGCTGAGTCCTGGTCGAATTGGGACTCAATCGGAATCATGGATTGATAGTGATTCCTCTTGTGCTGCGAAAGCTTTCTCAACCTCCTCCTGTTGTCGACTGAAGATTTTTTGTACATCGTCTATTTGCGTATGCTGCATTTCTTGGCGTCAAGCAGGTTGATCTCGAAGAGTCTTTTTTGATCGAAAAGACTTACAGGCCTCACAGCTTTCCTCTCGATGATCGGCCGAGAGGCATAGGCTGCAAATAGTGTGTTGGTCGGTATGAGGATGCTTAGAGTGACACTTCAGACAGAAGCGGAACGGAGTTCGTTCCATTAGAAAGTCGTTCTCCAAAGGACGTTGAAAATAGAGAAAGGGAGGCCCAAACGGGCGTGGCCAGTGGGCCAAGAAAGCGAGCCGAAGACCCGCTACACATAAGGGTGAGCACTCGAACGCAATTCAACTACGCAATCGAGACAATACAGTTGAGTGGAAACCTAGCAAGAACTGAAAGGAGCCCGAAGTCGTCTCACACCGGAGAGCAATAGATTACATTTGAACCTGTCGGCAGAAAAAAACTATCTGAAGATGGCGTTGATGGCCATGCGCAGTATTACCAAAAGAAGGAGTCACACAGCCATGTGACTTGAATAAAACGTCTTGGAACAAAAACAACTTGTAATCATGCAAGCCCAACACTAGATAGCGGAATTATGCAAAGCATGTGTATCTACAGCACACATGCCTCGAACATGTACTTTCCCTTTTCTAAAGAAAAAGCACAGACTTGAAAATCATTTACCGAGTGTTATTACAGAGAGCCAGCAAATGGCGATTACTACCACCTCTCTTGAGTAAGCCTTGGACTGCTATGCTTTGCTACCCAGAGAGAGTCAAGCACTACAATGAGGTGGTTTGGCTCCCAGTGAAGCGGTGAATGTGGACCCATTATTAGTGCAGGCCACACAACTAACGGCCCATTGCCTCACACACTGCACACAGATCTTTATGCAGAGCACTATCCAGCGTAAGATGGGTTATTTGCTGCACTGCCTTACCCTTCTTTGCTCCTGATAACCCAATAAATAGCTTATAGTCTATCTGGTGTTCTCTGGTGCGATCAAGATAGAAGCTCAGAGCCCTGTCTGGGACCAGCCAGTGTAGTCTCTCTTTAGAGGGGTGAAGAGGAGCAACGAACGTTGGGCGAGTGAGGTTTTAGCCAACGTGAAAGGAAGTCACAAACTTAGGCAAGCAAGAGGCACAAGTTCTTAGAACTAACTTGTCAGGAGATGTAAGGAGGGTGTGCGGAAAAAGCCTGAAGCTCACTCACCCTCCATGGTGATGTTATAGCCATCAGAAAAATAGTCAGAGTGAGCAAATCACAGAGGGCAGCTGTGCAGCGGTTCAAATGGGGAACACATTATGAACGTTAGAACCAAATTCAGATCCCACTAGGACAATGTTAATAGTACTTTTAAAGCGCAACGTATACCCGAGGTGTCTTGGCGCTAAACAATGGAACAGGGAAATAAATGTTGCAGCCTTTTCAAAAACCTTATCACAACAGGTGATATGAACAGTGAAGGCAAACCACAAAAAAGGAGAGAGAGCTGAAAGATACCCCTTCACTATGCCCAAAGCAAGAACTTACTGTGCCAGGGACAACACAAACAAAAGAACCTCCGATAACTTGGCCGGCAGTGGGTCAGTCTGCTTAGTAGAGCACCAGGTCAACAAATTAGTCCAAATGGCTGGCGAACACAGACTTGGTTGAGGGACATCGGGCTTCCAAAATAACATCCATAAACTTAGAAGAAAGGTCAAAAGCCCTCAGCAGCTGCCGCTCAATCTCCAAGCTTTGAGATGGAGCGTGCGCAGGTTGCGGTGCAGGACTCTGCCCTGCTGCTGAGACAGGAGATCCTCGCAGAGAGGCAACCTAATCGGAGGACCAGTGCTCATGCTCAGGAGTTCCAGAAACCACACTCTTCATGCCTAATCCAGGGCCACTAGGACTACTTGGACCAAGTCAGTTCTAACCTTCTTCAGAACGTGGGGCAAGAGAGGTATTGATGGAAATGCATACAAAAGTCCCTGGTTCCACTTTAAGCAGAATACATGTAGGAGCGAGAGCTGCGTTGGAAACTCCAATGCCCAGAAGGCCTGACATTGGGCGTTCTTAGCAGTGGTGAATAAATCGAGCCATGGTTTTCCCGATTTGTGGGGGAGACCTTGTGCCACCTCCTGGTGCAATCACCATTTGTGATCTGCAAGGCTTCAACGGCTGCGTTCTTCTGCCCTGATGTTAAACGATCCTGCCAGGTGTTGCACAAACATGTTGCTATCCACTTTCTGAGGCGCAGGGCCTCCTGGAACAGGGTCCACGACCCTGCCCTTCCTGTTGCAGTACCACATGGTAGTGGTGTTTTCCGTGAACAAATGACCAGCCACATTTTGATGGATTTCAGAAAGTCTTTCAACGCCAAGAGGATAGCTCTCAACAGGTTTATATGGAGCTGATCCTACGTCAGATCCGAGGACTCTGATCTCCACCTTCCTCATACGGCTGACCACAAAGATTCATAGGTTACCACAGTCTGCTCTGGTTGGCGGAAGGGAGAGGGGTCTGCCACTGACCAAGTTGCAAACCACTGTCTACCACTACAGGTCTCTTGCAGTTTCCTCCAAAATCAAGATTGAGTCGGAGAAATCCCAGAGGTTCTGGGCCTACTGGGACTTCAAATCCCACTGCAGAGCCGCATATGCCACCTGGCATGTCTGACCAACAGGATGCGGAGGTCATCAGTCCCAACAGCCTCAGAAACAGTCTCACTGAAATATAGGACAGAGGGGGAAACATCTAGATCATAGCCCAAATTTCCTGGACTCTTCGCTCTCGTGGATATTCATGAAATTGCACCATGTGCAGAATGACTCAGATGAAAGAGAGCGAATGCAAAGGAGTCAGGTCTGACTTTGACACATTTATCATGAACCCAAATTATGTCAGGATGTTCACTGTAGTCTGGAGGTGGGAGTGAACTTTCCGAAGCGACAGCCAGTCAGTGAGGTAGCGGAAGACTGGAACCCCTGAAGGTAAGCAGCAACCACTGCCATCACTTTCGTGAACACCAGATGGGCACTGGTGAGGCCAAAGGAGTCCACAGGAAACTGGTAATGCTCGTGGCCCACTATGGATCACAGATAGCGCCAGTGGCCTGCAGACAAAGTTGTGGAAATAAGCATCCTGCAGGTCGAACGCTACCATCCAGACTCTTGTGCGAGGGCAGCAAAAACATGAGCATTTCAAATTTGTCCTTCCACAGGATGACATTGAAAGGACATAGATCATGAATAGGGTGTAGTTCTCCATCTTTTTCAGCACCAGGAACTAACGGGAATAACGACCACAAACTACTTCTGGCATCGGCTCCCTCCAGATGGTTCCACTGGCTAAAAGTCTGCACTTCCTGCAGCATAAAGGACGGATGGTCCTCCGTCAGCCATTCTAAGGACAGTGGCAAAGATCATTGGGGTTTCTAAGAATGTAAAGGTATAACTCCACTGATATGCAATCCCCATTTGTCCAAGGTAATGGTCTGCCAGCCTGGCAAAAAGTGTTGGATATGGCCTCGAAGCACAAGTTACTACTTGTGTAACGATATATCTGTAAGAGACATTAGTTAGTGATAGATTCCTTACCTTAGAATATCCCCAGGCGTCAGACTGGATCCGGAAAGTTTTTCGTCAGCAGTACCCCTGCGCGTCGGTAGGTGGCGTTGTGCGGCTCCGCGTTCGTCGCTGGCGTCGTAAGTGCCGAGATGACGTCACGGAGACTACTTAGGCGCCACCCATGCGCGCTGACGTCAGTTCTGTACACGACTTTCCGCGCCAGGAACGCAGAGCCATGCAAGAAACTGACCACTGGTGCCATGAAACTAGGGCCCTGAAAGGGATGACCTTAACCCTAGACTCAGTTCGCAGAACGGGGAGGATGGGTGGGGCGGTAAGGAATCTATCACTAACTAATGCCTCTTACAGATATATCGTTACACAAGTAGTAACTTGTGCATCTGAAAGAAACACGTTAGTGATAGATTCCTTACCTTAGAATAGATACCCCAGCAATACCAACCCCGGTGGAGGGTCTGCGAATAGATTACACCAGAAAGTCACGGAGAACAGAGCGGCCAAAGAAGTCGTCTCTCCGGACTTGACTGTCACGGCAGTAATGCTTGGTAAATGTGTGCAGCGAGGCCCACGTAGCTGCCTGACAAATATCCTGCAAGGGAACGCCACGTCCCAAGGCAGTAGTGGCTGCCGTCGCCCTCGTAGAATGGGCACGCAGCCCCAGAGGAGGCTCCTTCTTAGCCAACGAGTAACACGCTTTGATGCACAAAACGACCCACCGAGAGATGGTTCGTTTGTGCACTGCTCAACCTTTTTTGGCGCCCACGTAGCCAACCAAGAGTTGGTCACCCACCCGGAACTGTTGCACAAGTTACTAACTTGTGTAACGATATATCTGTAAGAGACAGTAGTTAGTGACAGATTCCTTACCTTAGAATATCCCCAGGCGTCAGGCTGGATCCGGAAAGTTTTTGCGTAGCAGTACCCTTGCGCGTCGGTAGGCGGCGTCGTGCGGCTCCGCGTCCGTCGTCGGCGTCGTGATCGCCGGGATGACGTCGCGGGCAGTACTTAGGCGCCGCCCTGCGCGCTGACGTCAGTTCTGTACACGACTTTCCGCGCCAGGAACGCAGAGCCATGCAAGAAGCTGACATAGGTGTCTGAAAAATACTAGGGCCCTGAAAGGGATGTCCTTAACCCTAGAAATCAGTTCGCAGAACGGGGAGGATGGGTGGGCGGTAGGAATCTGTCACTAACTACTGTCTCTTACAGATATATCGTTACACAAGTTAGTAACTTGTGCATCTGAAAGAGACACGTTAGTGACAGATTCCTTACCTTAGAATAGATACCCCAGCAATACCAACCCCAGTGGTGGGTCTACGAACAAAGATCAGACAAGGAAGTCCTGGAGGACAGAACGGCCAAAGAAGCCGTCCCTCCGGACCTGACTGTCAAGGCAGTAATGCTTTGTAAACGTGTGCAGCGAGGCCCACGTAGCTGCCTGACAGATAACCGGCAGCGGAACACCACGGCCCAAGGCCGTGGTAGCAGCCGTTGCCCTGGTGGAATGGGCACGCAGCCCAACAGGAGGCTCCTTCTTAGCCAAAGAATAGCAGGTCTTGATGCACAAGGTAACCCAGCGGGAGATGGTCCTCTTGTGCACCGCCCGACCTTTTGGCGCCCACGTAGCCAACAAAGAGCTGGTCATCCACCCGGAAGTGTTTTGTGCGGTCAATATAGAAGGAGAGCGCACGTTTTGGGTCCAGACGGTGGAGCCTCTCTTCCTCTCTGGAAGGATGCGGAGGCGGAAAGAAGGTGGGCAAAGTGATGGTCTGCCCAATGTGGAAAGCAGTAACCACCTTTGGCAAGAAGGACGGACGCGTCCGAAGAACAACCTTGTCTGGATAAACAGACAGAAAGGGAGGTTTGCAAGATAGAGCCTGGAGCTCACTCACCCGCCGAGCGGAGGTGATGGCCACCAGAAAGGCTGTCTTCAGAGTCAGAAGACGAAGAGGACAGTTATGTAGAGGCTCAAAGGGAGCGCACATTAAAAAGGTAAGAACCAAGTTCAAGTCCCACTGAGGCATCACAAACGGAACAGGAGGGAAGAGGTGAGTAATGCCTTTTAAGAACCTGTTAACAACAGGGGACTTGAAAAGGGAGGGCTGATCAGGGAGCCTGAGGAAGGCCGAGATAGCACAAAGATAACCCTTGATGGTACCCAGGGCAGAACCCTGTTGGGCCAGAGAGAGAAGGAACAGAAGGACCTCAGAAAGAGGGGCAGAAAGGGGATTCACAGCCTTTGCTGTGCACCATGCCACAAATTTGTTCCACCTGCAGGCATATACCACCTTAGTGGAGGGACGCCGGCTGCCAGAATCACATCACAAACTTCGGGAGGCAAGTCGAAAGGAATCAACTGCCGGCGCTCAATCTCCACGCAAGCAGGTGTAGACTGGACAGGTTCGGGTGGAGGACCGTCCCCTGCTGCTGCGACAGAAGATCCTCCCGAAGAGGCAGACGGATCGGGGGATCTACGCTCATATTGAGTAGCTCGGGATACCAAACTCTTCGAGCCCAGTCCGGAGCCACAAGAATGACTTGGGCCCGGTCGTGCCGAATCTTCTTCAACACTCTGGGTAGAAGTGGTATAGGCGGAAAGGCGTACAACAGACCGCAACTCCACTCGCGACGAAAAGCGTCGCCGAGCGAGTGCCACCTTGGAAATTCCAACGCGCAGAACTGATGACATTGCGCGTTCTCTTCGGTGGCGAATAGATCTAACCAAGGCTCTCCCCACTGTAGAAAGAGTCCTTGCGCCACTTCCGAGTGAAGACGCCATTCGTGATCCATCATGCGGCTGAGTTCGTCCGCCCTGGCGTTCAGGGAACCTGCCAGGTGTTGAACCATCAGGAACATGCCCTGATGTTCCAGCCATGTCCAGAGGCGCAGAGCCTCCTGACAAAGGGTCCAAGACCCCACCCCACCCTGTTTGTTGCAGTACCACATGGCGGTGGTGTTGTCTGTGAACACCTGCACTACCTTCCCTTTGACAGAGGGAAGGAATGCCTTGAGTGCAAGTCGGATCGCCCGGAGCTCCAGAAGGTTGATATAGAGCCGGGACTCCGCCGGAGACCAGAGGCCTCTGATCTCCGCCTCTCCCATGTGACCGCCCCATCCCAGAAGGGACGCGTCCGTCACAACTGTATGCTCTGGCTGGGGAAGGGAGAGGGATCTGCCCATGACCCATTGCCGGTTCGAGAGCCACCACTGCAACTGGTTTGCAGTCCCCTCCGAGATCTGGACGTGATCGGACAGGTTGCCCTGGTGCTGCGCCCACTGGAACTTCAGGTCCCACTGCAGAGCCCGCATATGCCATCTGGCATGATTGACCAGCAGGATGCAGGAGGCCATGAGGCCCAGCAGCCTCAGGGTCATCCGTACCGAAACCCAGGATAAAGGCTGAAAGATCGGAATCATAGCCTGAATAGCCCGGACTCGCCGTTCGGGAGGATAGGCCCGAAACTGCGTCGTGTCCAGAACTGCTCCGATGAAAAGGAGCTGTGGAGAAGGAATCAGATGCGACTTCGGCACATTGATGGAGAACCCCAGCGAGTGCAGGAGTTCGGCCGTAGTCTGGAGGTGGGAGACGACTGCCTGGGACGAGCCCGCCTTCAGCAGCCAGTCGTCGAGGTAGGGGAAGACTGAAACCCCTGCCCGGCGCAGATGAGCTCCGACCACCGCCATCACTTTCGTGAACACCCGAGGGGCACTGGTAAGGCCAAAGGGGAGCACGGTGAACTGAAAATGCTCGGGGCCTACCGTGAACCGAAGGTAACGCCGGTGGGCCGGCAGGACGGGGATGTGGAAATGGGCGTCCTGCAAGTCCAACGCTACCAACCAGTCTCCAGGGTCGAGGGCAGTCAAGACCTGAGCTAGGGTGAGCATCTTGAACTTCTCCTTCCGGAGGAAGCGATTGACGTTCCGGAGGTCCAAGATAGGACGCATGTCCTCCTTGTCCTTTTG
Source organism: Calotriton arnoldi (assembly GCA_963921515.1). Taxonomy (NCBI): domain Eukaryota; kingdom Metazoa; phylum Chordata; class Amphibia; order Caudata; family Salamandridae; genus Calotriton; species Calotriton arnoldi. Next base: position 237,231 of record CAWUFW010000083.1, read on the forward strand.
GACACCAGGAAGTAGTGGGAGTAGCAACCACGCCCTACTTCTGGGGTCGGAACATGCTCGATGGCCCTCTTGGCCAAGAGGGCCGTGACTTCCTTCTGCAGAAGTACCAAGTGATCCCCTGACATGCGGTGGAATTGAGGTGGCATGGCTGGGGGGTGGTCTCGAAGGGGAGGGAGTAGCCCCTTCGGACAATGTCCAAGACCCACCTGTCCGAGGTGATGGTACGCCAGTGGGGAAGGTGATGGCGGACCCTGCCCCTACTGGCGTGCTGTGCACCTGAAAGGAGGGACTAGGAGGGCTTGGAGGCCGCGGACGGGTTGGAGGTGGTGGCCTGACCCGCACGCTGGTTGCCCGATCCGCCACGGCGGAATCCACGTCCTCGGCCACGCGAAGACGCCTGTGGCGCGGGCCGGTGGCTGGGCTGCTGACGTGAAGGGGCGCCCCTACCGTGGCCACGATAGGGGCGAAAAGAAGAAGTCAGTGGAGGGCGTGTAGCAGAAAGGCCCAGGGACTTGGCAGTAGCCCGTGAGTCCTTAAAGCGCTCCAACGCATGGTCTGCTTTGGACCCAAAAAGACCGACTCCATCAAAGGGCATGTCCATGAGAGTATTCTGGACATTGTGAGAAAGTGCCATCTTTCTTACATGGTATGCCCCCACTTTTTGCTGAATGGCTGATGTACTTTGACTGAGTGTGCCCTGGGCTCCTGCCAACCAGGTACCCAGGGCCTGTGTTCCTTCCCTAAAATTGCATTGATACCTACACCCAATTGACATCCCTGGCCACAGGTCAGCCCCTGGTAAATGGTACCATGGGTACCCAGGGCACTGTGACCAGGGAAGGCCCCTAAGGGCTGCAGCACTTGTTGTGCCACCCTTAGGGACCCTGCACCTTTACACACACACTGCCTTTGCAGGCTGCGTGTCTTGGTGCAGGACAAAAGTGAAGAGTCGACATGGCTCACATCCCTGTGTGCCATGCCTACAAGCCACTGCCCTGGCCTAGGTCAGCCACCCCTCTAGCTGGGTGCACTATGCCAGTGGTGAGGGCATAGAGGCATGAGCCCTGTGCCCCTACAGTGCCCAAGTCCATTCTTGGGCATTGTAAGTGCAGTGCTGCCATTAAGAGTATATGGTGCTGGGAGTCTGTCATTACGAACTCCACCGCACCATAATGGCCCCACTGAAGACTAAGAAGTTTGGTATCAAACTTCTCAGCACATTAAACCCCACTGATGCCAGTGTGGGATTTAATGTAAAACGCACTCCAGAGGGCATCTGAGAGATGCCCCCTGAAACCAACCCGACCTCCAGTGTCCGGACTGAGTGGCTGCCCAGGCTGCCACCACCAGACATGTTTCTGGACCCCTGGGTCGAGAGCCTCTGCTCTCAGGGGCCTGAAACAATGCACATCCCGGGACGAGGTGCCAAAGCCTCCTCCCCCAGGATGGGCAGGGGGAGCTTCAAAGGCCTGCCGCCTTTGGAGTTTCCCCAGACCATTTGCTGCTTCCAGCAAACTGGTCCCCACTGGTTCTACCCCCACTCCTGGCGGGAGAACCGGCGGGAAAACCAGAAGCAGGAAATGGGTTGTGCCCACCTCTGCCAACTCCACCCCTAAGGTGGGGGAGGCGAGGTGAAGCACAAACTCGAGTCCCCGCCATCTTGAGGATGGGGGACCTGGCCAACCAGGGACAGGCTCCTGCCCCCTCCCACTGGAGAGGAACAGAATAGGGGTGTACCCACCCCAGGGAAGGGACCCATTGGTCCCTGCCCTTACCTACCTGTAACCACCCCTAAATTTAGTATTTAGGGGCTCCCTGAACCTTCCTTCGGGAGTTCCCAAATCCGAAAACAAGAAGAGAAGACGAAGCAAGAAGACCAGCCGTGCAGCTGCTAAAAGGAGGCGACAACAACTGACTTGGCCCCAGCCCTACCGGCCTGTCGACCTCTGAACCTGCTCCTGCGGAATCCCGGCCTCAGCAACCTCACAAACCCCGGAGGACCTGACTTCTGTGCTACAGCCTTCGACCCAGGGACTCCCACGAGCAGTGGTACTGCTCAAAAGAAAACCTACCAAAGACCCGGCCCTGGCACGGAGCCGCGAAACCTGCACACTCTGCACCCGCCGAGTCCAGCCTGTGCCTGAGTGACCAAAGACCTCGAGGACGTCCCCCGGCGATTCTGACCTGGAATCCAGTGGCCAAGGACCCTCCTCGACGACCCAGACGACGCCTGCAGCCTCAGGACAAGGGACCCCTCCAACCGCGACCAGCAGGGGGTAAGATTTCCCGACCTCAAAGACACCCCTGCACCCGGCGCCCCACGGCCCCCTGTGCCCAACTCCTGGGTGTCTACCTATCCTCCAAGACCCCAACTTACCTCCTGAAGTGTTGGTCGTCCCTGAAGAATCACCGTCCCCGAGCCTGCAGCCTTTCTTCACCTTTCACGACCTCTATTGTTTAACATTGAGCGCCCGACGGCTCAAAGCACCCTGCACCCAGCCGCCCGAGTGCCCCTGGAAGTGCAACCTCTATCCTAACCTACTTCCCTACTTGCCCTGAGCAAGTGACCAGGAGCCCAGCTCCCACAGTCGCGTGGCCTGCTTGCCAGCAGCCACCAACCCGGGGCCCCCGCCTGCCATAGGATAACATTGGGCCTTCTCACTCTGCACCCGGCCGCCCCTGTGCCGCTGAGGGTGTAAAAACTGTACTTACCTGATCCTGGGGGACCCCTGAGTCTTACCCAGAACCTTAACCCTGCCAGTCAAGTACTTACCCGAAATCCGATAACTCACTTTTCTTCCATAGGGTTCCATTGACTGGTTTTCTGCGAAATTTCTTCTAAGTGTGGAGTTCTGAAACTTTAGAATATTCACCAAAAATCAACCGAGTCACGAAAACGAAAATACTCACCTAGTATTAGGAGGGGCCTCAGTGCTGGACCCGAGTGCCCAACACTGGCCCTAAAAAGTAATCGCAACGTTACTTACCGTTAACTCACTTTTCTTTCATAGGGATCCATTGACTGGTTTTCTGTGAAATTTCTTCTAAGTGTCGATTTCTGTATTTTACAAATATTCTTTAAAAATCGAACAAACTACAAAAACGTAATTACTTACCTGTTTTAAGTAAATGTCCCAGTGCTGAACCTAGGAGTCCAGCACTGGATTACAAAAGTAACGTAAACATACTTTGCTTGCACACTGTATTTCCTTTCATAGGATAACATTGGTAATTTTACCCAGAAAAGTTTCTAAGTGTCAGCTTTTGAAATATAGTAATATTCTTCAAAAATCACTACAATAACCAAAACGCTTTTTCTTACCTGTTTACAGGAAGTGTCCCAGGACTGAATCCAGGATCCAGTCCTGTGGTTAGAAAAGTGCTCTGCAAAGTAATCAATTGTAATTAAGTATAATTTTCCATTGAGCTCAATGTTGCATTGAATTTGACCCTGTGTTGCCTCTTGCACCAACTGTGATAACCACTATCAAAAAAGTCTACTGCCTATCTGTAAGGTGAATAACCAAAGCATCTCATACTGAGAAAGTATATTTTGATCCTATTGTTGGTTCTAAAATAAAACAAGCATATATTTTTTTATATACAAACCATTGGCCTAGAGTTCAGTTCTTGAGTGTGTGGCTTCATTTGCTGACTGAGTGTGTACAACAAATGCTTTACACTGTCCTCTGATACTGCCTTACTGCTCGACCAAGCTACCACTTTGGAGAGTAAGGTTATATCTAACTTTAGCCTCTGTCAACCCTCTGGGGACTGTGGACTCTGTACACCCTGAACCTTACTTGGGTACAGTATATACAGAGCCACTTTCCTACAGACATCCCCTGAAAAACCAGTGGTTCTCAGCCAGGCGTGGCGTCGCAGCGCCACCGTCGTTGCAATAGACCTGCCCAGCGAGTCGGCGGTATCAAGGCCACATCGTATCGTGTATTTGGCCGCATCCCTTCCTTCCGCAATGGCGCGGGAAAGCAGTGTCTGGACCTCCTCAGAACACTGGGGCAAAACAGTCGCCACCGAATCCCACAAGGAGTGGGTATATCGGCCCAAAAGACAAGCGGTGATGATGGACCGCAAGCCAGCACTGGAGGAAGAAAAACCCTTCTTCCCAAATTGATCCAGGCGTTTGGATTCCCTATCCGGAGGGCGGTAGGGAAGGCGGTTTGGGAAGCGGAGGCTTGGACAACCAAGCTCTCAGGAGTGGGGTGGACAGAGAGAAACAGGGGTCGCCCGGAGCTGGGCGATGGCGTCGGGACACGTTCCTATCCACAGGAGCCCCTGTGTTGGGCTTGGACCAGGCGCCCAAAAGAACGTCAGTGAGGGCGTCGTTAAACGGCAGCACAGTCTCCGTAGAGGAGGCTGCCGGCTGAAGCACCTCTGTCAAGATATTAGTCTTGACCGCCACAGTAGGGAGTTGGAGACGTAAGGCCCCAGCCGCCCTACGCAACACCGTTGCAAAATTGGCTCCCTCCTCCGTAGCCACGGGAGGAGACAGCATGCCAGTGTCAGGGGAAGTATCTAGACCACTGGCATCCCCTAGACCCTCTGTCCAGTCCTCATCGTACTGACACTGTTGTGTCAGAGGGTCATCAGACCCCTCCCAGTCCTCCTGGTCCTCCTCTGGTTCAAAATAAGGAGGAGGAGGGACATTTGGGACCCAAGGTCCCATCGGCGCCGGAACCGGCGTCGAGCGGCGTCGGTCCGGGTCCATGTCCGGAGCCGGAAGGAACTGGGGACGACGCCGCCCGGAGCCCCAGGCGGCGTCGAGAACGGCACCGGAGACATCGGCGCCGGCGGAGGTGTCGTTAGGTCGACCGGCGTCGATGGGGGTTGTGGAGCCGGGATCGAGGCCGGGGCCGGAGCCAAGATCGAGGCTGGAGGCACGGGCGACGCCGGAGCCGTCGGCGACGCCGGAGCAACCCCATCAGGGCCCGCGGGGCCCGAAGGCGCACCGGAGGGACCTTGAGGCCTGAAGAGGCGGGCCATGGCCGACAGGAATTCCTGTACTTGGGCCGGATCCGCCCCGAACCCGGGAAGGACGGGTATTGCGGGGGCGACTCCACAGGCATGTCCGGGGCCGCGGGGACGGTGCCGGGAGGGGCCTCAGCCGAGTCGCGAGACCGGCGAGGCGAAGTCCTAGAGCGACGATGCTTTTTGGACTTTTTGTGTTTGGACTTACCGGACGAAGAAGACTTCGATGCCGGCGACCGGTGAGGACTCCGCGATCGACCCCTGGACCTCTCACGCGACCGGGGCTTGCGCGGAGCCGAATGCCGGGCCTCGAGGAGCTTTCGAGACCGCTCTCGCAAAGCTTTCGGGTTGAGGGCCCGGCAGTCGGAAAAAAACTCCGTGTCGTGGCCTCGGCCGAAGCAGAAGAGACACTCCCGATGCGGGTCTGTGATGGACATCATCCGAGCACAGGCGCCGCAACGTTTAAACCCGGGCATCCCTACGACACCTTGAAGTCGATTCGAAGAAAAACAGTGAAAAATTCACCAAAAAAGTTAGTCAAAAAATGACTAGGGCACTGCTCTTCCCGGATCTGCGCTTGCTGGCGCGGAAAAAGAAGAACTGACGTCAGCGCGCAGGGCGGCGCCTAAGTACTGCCCGCGACGTCATCCCGGCGATCACGACGCCCGACGACGGACGCGGAGCCGCACGACGCCGCCTACCGACGCGCAAGGGTACTGCTACGCAAAAACTTTCCGGATCTAGCCTGACGCCTGGGGATATTCTAAGGTAAGGAATCTGTCACTAAAGTGTCTCTTTCAGATGTGTGCTCTTTAGATAGAACGAGAGCACACGTTTTGGGTCCAGACGGTGAAGCCTCTCTTCCTCTTTTGAAGGATGCGGAGGCGGAAAGAAAGTGGGCAAAGTGATGGTCTGCCCGATGTGGAAGGGCGTGACAACCTTTGGCAAGAAAGAAGGACGGGACCTTAAAACCACCTTGTCCGGATGAACAGAAAGGAAAGGAGGTTTGGAAGAAAGAGCCTGGAGCTCACTGACTCTTCTGGCAGAGGTGATAGCTACCAGGAAAGCCGTCTTGAGAGTGAGAAGACGCAAAGGACAGTGATGAAGGGGCTCGAAGGGAGTGCACATCAGGTATGTCAAGACAAGGTTTAAGTCCCATTGAGGCATTATGAACGGCACGGGAGGAAATGTGTGCGTAATGCCCTTGAGGAAACTGGTAACAACCGGGGACTTAAAAAGAGAAGGCTGATCTGGAAGCCGTAGAAAGGCGGAGATGGCCGAAAGATAATCAATCAATCAATCAATCACGGCATTTATAGAGCGCGCTACTCACCCGGGAGGGTCTCAAGGCGCTGGGGGAGGGGGTAAGTTACTGCTCGAACAGCCAGGTCTTGAGCTGCTTCCTGAAGGAGAGATGGTCCTGGGTTCGCCGAAGGTGAGTGGGGAGGGAGTTCCAGGTCTTGGCTGCCAGGTCGGAGAAGGATCTTCCTCCGGCGGTGGTTCTGCGGATGCGTGGTACGGTGGCGAGGGCGTGGCTGGTTGATCGTAGCTGGCGTGTGGGCGTGTAGAAGGTCATGCGGTCGTTGAGGTACTTTGGGCCCAGGTCGTGGAGGGCCTTGTGTGCGTGGGTGAGGAGTCTGAACGTGATTCTCTTGCTGACGGGGAGCCAGTGCAGGTCTTTCAGGTGTCCGGTGATGTGGCTGTGTCGGGGGATGTCCAGGATGAGTCGTGCGGAGGCGTTCTGGATGCGCTGGAGTCTCTTTTGAAGTTTGGCTGTGGTTCCGGCGTAGAGGGTGTTCCCATAGTCCAGTCGGCTGGTGACGAGTGCCTGGGTGACGGTCTTCCTGGTTTCAGTGGGGATCCATCTGAAGATCTTGCGGAGCATGCGCAGGGTGTTGAAGCATGAAGATGAGACGGCGTTGACTTGTCTGGTCATCGACAGGGAGGAGTCCAGGATGAAGCCCAGGTTGCGTGCATGGTCCGTTGGCTTGGGCGCGGTGCCCAGGGCCGGGGGCCACCAGGAGTCGTCCCAGGCGGAGGGTGATGAGCCCAGGATGAGGACTTCCGTCTTGTCTGAGTTCAGTTTAAGGCGGCTGTTCCTCATCCAGTCGGCGACGTCTCTCATCCCGTCGTGTAGGTTGGCTCTGGCCGTGGTGGGGTCGTTGGTGAGGGAGAGGATCAGCTGGGTGTCGTCGGCGTAGGAGATGATGTTGAGGTTGTGTCGGCGTGCGATGGCTGCGAGGGGGCTCATGTAGACGTTGAAGAGGGTTGGGCTGAGTGAGGATCCTTGTGGAACGCCGCAGATGACTTCGGTGGCTTCGGAGCTGAACGGGGGAGGCGGACTCTCTGGGTTCTTCCGGCGAGGAACGAGATGATCCATTCCAGTGCTTTCTCTCGGATTCCGATGTTGCTGAGGCGCTTCACTAGGGTGCGGTGGCAGACGGTGTCGAACGCCGCGGAGAGGTCCAAGAGGATGAGGGCAGCTGTTTCCCCGTTGTCGGTTAGGGTTCTGATGTCGTCGGTGGCTGCGATAAGGGCGGTCTCGGTGCTGTGGTTGGCCCGAAACCCGGACTGCGAGGGGTCGAGGGATCCATTCGTCTCGAGGAAGGCGGCAAGCTGTCTGTTGACGGTCTTCTCGATGACTTTGGCCGGAAACGGAAGGAGCGAGATGGGACGGTAGTTCTTGAGGTCGGTGGGGTCCGCCGTTGGTTTCTTCAGGAGGGCGGTAAGCTCGGCGTGCTTCCAGCTCTCCGGGAAGGTGGCGGTGTGGAAGGAGGAGTTGATGATGTCCCGGAGATGGGGTGCGATGGTGGCGTCGGCTTTGTTGAAGACGTGGTGTGGGCAGGGGTCGGTTGGTGATCCGGAGTGGATGGAGTTCATCGTGCGGGTGGTGTCTTCGGTGCTGATCGGGGTCCAGTTGCAGAGGGTGGTGGTGGCGGGCGTTGGTTCGGCGGTAGGGTGCGTTGTTTGTGCGTCGAAGCTGTTGTGTATGTCGGTGATCTTGCGGTGGAAGAACGCGGAGAGTGAGTTGCAGAGGTCTTGCAAGGGGTGATGTCGTTGTTTCCGGCGCTGGGGTTGGAGAACTCTTTGACGATGCTGAAAAGTTCCTTGCTGTCATGGGCGTTGTTGTATCCTATATGATAGTTCCCAGAGCAGAGCCCTGCTGGGCCAAGGATAAAAGGAACAGAAGAACCTCAGAAAGAGGGGCAGAGAGGGGATCCACAGCCTTTGCTGTGCACCATGCCACAAATGTGTTCCACCTGCAGGCGTATACCGTTTTAGTGGAGGGACGCCTGGCTGCCAGAATGACATCACAGACTTCGGGAGGAAGATCGAAAGCTGTCAACTGTCGCCGCTCAATCTCCACGCATGGAGGTGGAGGCTGGACAGGTTCGGGTGGAGGACCGTCCCCTGCTGCTGCGACAGAAGAACCTCCCGAAGAGGCAGTCGGATCGGGGGATCGATCGCCATGCTGAGTAGCTCGGGATACCAGTATCTTCGTGCCCAATCCGGAGCCACAAGGATGACTTGGGCCCGGTCGCGCCGAATCTTCTTCAGCACTCTGGGCAGAAGTGGTATAGGCGGAAAGGCGTACAATAGACCGCAACTCCGCTCGCGACGAAAAGCGTCGCCGAGCGAGTGCCGCCTTGGAAATTCCAACGCGCAGAACTGATGACATTGCGCGTTCTCTTCTGTGGCGAATAGATCGAACCAAGGCTCTCCCCACTGCTGAAAGAGACCTTGCGCCACGTCCGAGGTCAGACGCCATTCGTGATCCATCAAGCACAGGCGGCTGAGTTCGTCCGCCCTGGAGTTGAGAGAACCCGCCAGGTGTTGAACCACCAAGGTAATGCCTTGATGTTCCAGCCATGTCCAGAGGCGCAGAGCCTCCTGACATAGGGTCCAGGACCCCACCCCACCCTGTTTGTTGCAGTACCACATGGCGGTGGTGTTGTCCGTGAACACCTGCACTATACTTCCCCGGACAGAGGGAAGGAATGCCTTCAGTGCAAGTCGGATCGCCCGAAGCTCCAAAAGGTTGATATGGAGCCGGGACTCCGCTGGAGACCAGAGGCCTCTGATCTCCGCCTCTCCCAAGTGGCCTCCCCATCCCAGGATGGACACATCCGTCACCACTGTGTGCTCCGGTTGGGGAAGGGAGATGGATCTGCCATCGACCCAATCGCGATTCGTGAGCCACCACTGCAATTGTCGTGCAGTGCCCTCCGAGATCTGGACATGATCGGACAGGTTGCCCTGATGCTGTGCCCACTGGAACTTCAGGTCCCACTGCAGAGCCCGCATATGCCATCTGGCATGGTGCACTAGCAGGATGCAGGAGGCCATCAGGCCCAGGAGCCGGAGGGTCAACCTGACCGAAACCCGGGAGAGAGGCTGAAAGATCGGAATCATAGCCTGAATATCCCGGACTCGCTGCTCGGGAGGATAAACCCGAAACCGCGTAGAATCCAGAACCGCTCTGATGAAGGGGAGCTTCTGAGAGGGACTCCGGTGCGACTTCGGCACGTTGATGGAGAACCCCAGCAAAGAGGAGGTCGGCCGTAGTCTGAAGGTGGGTGACAACTGCCTGGGGCGAGCCCGCATTCAACAACCAGTCGTTGAGGTAGGGGAAGACCTACACCCCTGACCTGCGCAGATGAGCTGCGACCACCGCCATCACTTTTGTGAACACCCGAGGGGCGCTGGTAAGGCCGAAAGGGAGCACAGCAAACTGAAAATGCTCCTGGCCTATTGTGAACCGCAGGTAACGCCGGTGGGCCGGGGATGTGAAAATATGCGTCCTGCAAGTCCAACGCCACCATCCAGTCTCCAGGGTCGAGGGCAGCCAAGACCTGAGCCAGAGTCAACATCTTGAACTTCTCCTTCCGGAGGAAGCGATTGACGTTCCTGAGGTCCAAGATGGGGCGCAAGCCCCCCTTGTCCTTCTTGGGGACCAGAAAGTAGTGGGAATAACAACCACTCCCTACTTCTGGCACAGGAACACACTATGGCCCCCTTGGCCAAGAGGGCCGTGACTTCCTGCTGGAGAAGCGCCAAGTGTTCCCCCGACATGCGGTAGTACTGAGGTTGCATGGCTGGAGGGGTGGACTGAAAGGGAAGGGAGTAACCCTTGCGGATGATCTGCAACACCCACTCGTCCGACATGATAGCGCGCCAGTGGGGGAGATGATAGCGGATCGTGCCACCCACTGGCGTGGGGTGCCCCACAAAGCTCGGATTAGGAAGGTTTGGAGGCAGAAGCGGCGGAGGTGGACTGACCCCCACGCTGATTCCCAGACCCGCCCCTGCGGAAACCGCGGCCGCGCTGAGGCTGGTTCTGCACAGGCTTGCTGAAGGAACGTGCCTGGGCGCCCCTGCTGTGGCCACGAAAGGAACGAAAACCAGGGGTGGCTGGGCTTTTCGTGGAAAGACCTAAGGACTTGGCCGTGGCCCGCGAGTCCTTAAAACGCTCCAGCGCACTGTCGGCCTTATCGCCAAACAGGCGAGTGCCATCAAAGGGCATGTCCATGAGTGAGCTTTGGACATCTGGCGAGAACCCGGTAGATCTCAACCAGGCGTGGCGACGAAGCGCCACAGTCGTAGAAATTGCTCTACCTAGTGCGTCCGCGGTGTCCAAACCACACCGAATGGCGAACTTGGCCGCATCTTTACCCTCGGCAATAGCTTGGGACAGCACAGCTTGGGTCTCCTCAGGACACTGAGGCAACACCTGTGCAACTGTATCCCACACCGCGTGGGAATAGCGGCCCAATAGGCATGCGGTGTTCACCGACCGCAGCCCCAAGCTGGCCGAAGAGAACAACTGCTTGCCGAACTGCTCCAGCTTCTTAGAGTCCTTATCCGGCAGAGCCGTGGGAAAGGCACTCTGGGACGTCGAAGCTTGGATGACCAGGCTCTCGGGCGTAGGATGAGTGGTCAGAAAGGCAGGGTCACCCGGCGCCGGGCGATGACGCCTGGCGACGTTCTTATCCACAGGAGCCCATGTGGCTGGCCGCGACCAAGTGCCCAGAAAGACGTCAGTGAGGGCGTCATTAAATGGAAGCAGGGGCTCCGACGAAGTGGACGTCGTCTAGAGCACCTCAGTGAGGAGATTAGTTTTCAGGGCCACAGTAGGGGGATCAAGTTTGAGGACCTCAGCGGCCCGACGGAGCACCATTGTGTAAGAAGCGCCCTCCTCCATGGTAGGCGGAGGAGAGGCGCTGGGCTGGGCCTCCTCTAACTCGTCCGTCCAGTCCTGCTCAGAGTCACACTGACGAGCAAGAGGGTCCTCGGACCCCTCCCAGTCGTCCTCCACCTCCGCCATATGTGGAACAGACCGCGGCGGCAGGGCAGGGACCGGGGAAGGAACAAACGGCGCCAGGAACGGCGCCGGACGTGGCCGAACCGGCACCGTGTCCTTATGCGGATCCCAGGTAGGGACAAAATTGTCCGGGAACCTGGGCAGGGGCGGAACCAATGGCATCCACAGCGGCGCCTAAGGCGGAGCCGAGGGTGGCGCTGAGGCCGGAGCCGGCAGCGTGGGACCTTTTGGCGCCGTGGCCGGAGTCAGCGGCGCAGGATCCTGCGGCGCCGGAGCCGGCGCCGAGGGCCCGACAGGATCCTGACACGGGACCGCGGGGGCCCAAGGGCGCGCCGGCGGGATCCCGAGGCCTAAACAGGCGGTCCATGGTAGCAAGAAATTCTTGCACCTGTGCGGGAGTCGCCGACGGACCCGGGTAAGGTGGGAAGGCCACGGGACTCCAGGGCTCCGTAGGAGCCGCAGGGGCAGAACCCCTGTCCCCCTCGTCCGCATCCGGGGACCGACGGGGGGACGTCGGAGAGCGACAACGCTTCTTCGACTTCTTTGTGTGTCGTCTCTTACCCGAATCCAAGGGTGAAGACTTGGAGCCCGAGGAGCGATGATGGTGGCCCCGCGAGCGTTCTCTGGAGCGGCCACTAGTCCGAGAACCGCGCGGGGACGAGTGCCGGACCTCAAGCAGCTTCCGGCGCCGCTCCCTTAAGGCCTTCGGGGCCATGGCCAGACAGTCCATACAGGACCGGGAGTCGTAGTCGCTCTCCAGGCAGTAGAGACAGACGTCGTGGGGGTCCGCCACCGGCATATTGCGACGGCAGGCACCACAAGACTTAAAACCAGGCATCCCTACGTGCACCAGAGTAGACTCAAACTCACAGGAGACAGTCTCAAAAAGATAGTCAAAAGAGACTAAGGTACGTGCTCTAAACCGGATCTGCGCTGACTGGCGCGGAAAAAGAACTGACGTCAGCGCGCATGGGTGGCGCCTAAGTAGTCTCCGTGACGTCATCTCGGCGCTTACGACGCCAGCGACGAACACGGAGCCGCACGACGCCACCTACCGACGCGCAGGGGTACTGCTGATGAAAAACTTTCCGGATCCAGTCTGACGCCTGGGGATATTCTAAGGTAAGGAATCTATCACTAACGTGTCTCTTTCAGATCAGCATGTCTGAGCCACTAAGGGCATACTAAAGAGGTTAAAGGCAGAGGAGGGGTGGAGGACTGGGATGCCCCTGCTGGCCACAGAACTTGTGAGAGCCATGTCTGTGGCCACAAAAAGGATATGGGAGTCTCATAGGGAGGCACAAACTGGTGATGGGGCTGAAATCCTCTTCTGTAGCCATAAAAGAGACAAACAGAGTGATGAGATTGGTGAGGCCCAACAAACAAGCCGTAGTGCGGCTATCTTTAAAGCGCTCCATCCTTTTCCACAAACAGGCGGGAGCCATCGAAGGGCATGTCCATAAGATTGGGCTGGACATCCCCCAAAAAGCCAGGAGAGCACATCCAGGAGCAACGGCAGAGAGTGACCTTGAAGCCAATGGCCCTGCCTAAAGAGTCTGTGGTCTCCATTCCACAGCAAATAGTAAATTTAGCTGCATCCTGGCCATCGGTCGTACCTTGCGACTAGATCGCTCAGGCCTCCACTGGGACCATCGGCAGAACCTGGACAACTGAGTCACATAGGGCATGGGTGTAGTGACCCAGCAGGCATGTTGTGTTGACAGAATGCAATGCTAAGCTGGTGAAAGGAAATAATATCTTCCCAAAGGTGTCCATCCGTTTCAATTACCTATCAGGGGGAGTGGTAGGGAGCACACTTGGGTTCACATTGGCTACAGAACTCTGAATCACCAGACTCTCGGGGTAGGGTGCCCAGGACAATAATGGGCAATTTGTCTGTTGACAGGCAGTCCCAAGCAGGGCTTAGCCCAGGTCCCCAAAAGGACATCTGCCAGGACCTCATTAAAGGCAAAAAGGGTTCAGAGCTCGTTTGGCCCGGCTGAAGAACTTCAGCAAGGACGTTTTTTGACCTGCTGGACTACTAGTTGTAAATCCAAGACATCTGCAGCCCTCCTAAGGAGAAAAGCTAAGGACGCAGTTTCTTCTGTGGCGTGCCCCAGCACATGGCAATGCCGGAGTCCGGTGAGGTATCCAGACCACTAATACAAGTTGTCCTCCTGGAGAGGGAAGGGGGGTTTCCAAGATCACCCCCAAAATAGCCATTGCCGGAAATATCCTTAAGTAGGGATGCACCATAGCGTGGAGCACAAGCAGTGTTGAGTGCGACTTTGATCAAGGTTGCGGCGGTGCCGTCTCGAAGTATGACAGAACCCGATGGTTGTCAGCCGGTTCCTGTGAGAAGGGAAGCAGTATCAATGGATCCTTCTCTGGAGAAGATCTCGGGGCCAGGATGATGTTTGGGACCGGAGTCAGTCCAGATACAGAAATGGATCCAGAGGCATCCACTGATTCCGAGGGAGGTCCCACCTGCAGTAATCCAAGTGGTGCACCTCTTGATTACCGTGGACCTGGAGCCGCGCCAGAGGAAGTCGGTCCTGCCAAAGATGGGACTCACTGCATAAAACTCCTGGATCTGGTAACGAGTGGCCCTGGGGAAATTGGGCTGGTGTGGGATCGGATTCAGTGACAGCTTTGAGGAACTATACTACGTGACCAAGACAGTGTGGCACAATCTAACCTCTGCAACCTCTTCGAGGGCTTGAAGGAGAGGGGTGAATTTAAGCTGCTCGTCAACGACATCTTTTCAGACTCGCTGGATCACTTGGTTGTTAACCGGTCACACGAATGAGATCTGGATCTTCCACAAGACTTGGAGCAAAGCAGGGCCTTTTGGTGCCGGGTGACCAAGAGATTGCATCCTGCACCCGGATGGCCTTTGAGTCCATCGATTGAAGCACAGTTGATGCCAGTTGGAGTCGTGGTTTGACGATCCCCCCCCCCAGACACAGACCTAGTGGGGGATTAGCCACAGACATCCCCACAAGGTTTAAACCCTGGTACTTATTAGGGAACATTTTCCAGTGTTTGAAGAAAATTCTGAAGAAAAAAACTTCAAAAAGCTTCGTCTAAAGATTGAGGCAGTTCCAGAGCCACATCTGTTGGCACGGAAAGAAAGTAACAGATGTCAGCGTGCATGGGTGGTGACTACATGCGCCACCGCACATCACATCTGGCGTAGACAGCGTCGACACAAGGCTGTTGGCGCCACCTACCGGTGTGCTGAGGTAATGCTCAAAAGGATTCCGGATCCAGTCAGATGCCTGGGTAACATTTTAAGCTGAAGAATCTGCGGTTAAGAGAGTATCTCTCAAACAATACTTCATCGTGTCCTCTCATTCTTTATTCATCAGTCTTCAGCCCCATACGTATGAACTATTGTAGGAAACTGGCTCTATATATACTACACCAAAATGAGGTATAGTGTGTATAGAGTCCAGGTGACCCCAGAGGTAGCCAGAGGTTAAAGTTAGATAGAACCTTACTCTATTTGTGGTAGAGTGGTTGAGCAGTAAGGCAGTATCAGAGGACAGTGTTAAGCATTTGACGTACCCACTCAGTCAGCAAATGAATTCACACACTTAAGGACTGAACTCTAGACCAATTGCTTTTGTATAAAAAATATACTGTTGTTTTATTTTTTAGAACCAAGCAAGCCTGGCACAGGTATGCATTAAATACTTTACAGTAATAAGTTGCTGATTGTAGAACAGTTGCACAAGTTACTAACTTGTGTAACGATATATCTGTAAGAGACAGTAGTTAGTGACAGATTCCTTACCTTAGAATATCCCCAGGCGTCAGGCTGGATCCGGAAAGTTTTTGCGTAGCAGTACCCTTGCGCGTCGGTAGGCGGTGTCGTGCGGCTCGGCGTCCGTCGTCGGGATCGCCGGGATGACGTCGCGGGCAGTACTTAGACGCCGCCCCTGCGCGCTGACGTCAGTTCTGTACACGACTTTCCGCGCCAGGAACGCAGAGCCATACAAGAAGCAGACATAGCTGTCTGAAAAATACTAGGGCCCTGAAAGGGATGTCCTTAACCCTAGAAATCAGTTCGCAGAACGGGGAGGATGGGTGGGGCGGTAAGGAATCTGTCACTAACTACTGTCTCTTACAGATATATCGTTACACAAGTTAGTAACTTGTGCATCTAAAAGAGACACGTTAGTGACAGATTCATTACCTTAGAATAGATACCCCAGCAATACCAACCCCGGTGGTGGGTCTGCGAACAGATTCAGACAAGGAAGTCCCGGAGGACAGAACGGCCAAAGAAGCCATCCCTCCGGACCTGGCTGTCAAGGCAGTAATGTTAGGTAAACGTGTGCAGCGAGGCCCACGTAGCTGCCTGACATATATCCTGTAACGGAACACCGCGGCCTAAAATCGTGGTAGCAGCCGTTGCCCTGGTGGAATGGGCACGCAACCCAACAGGAGGCTCCTTCTTAGCCAAAGAATAACAGGCCTTGATACACAAGATGACCCAGCGGGAGATGGTCCTCTTGTGTACCGCCCGACCTTTTTTGGCGCCCACGGAGCCAACAAAGAGCTGGTCATCCACCCGGAACTGTTGTGTGCGGTTGATGTAAAAGGAAAGCGCACGTTTTGGGTCCAGACGGTGGAGCCTCTCTTCCTCTCTGGAAGGATGCGGAGGCGGAAAGAAGGTGGGCAAAGTGATGGTCTGCCCAATGTGGAAGGCAGTAACCACCTTTGGCAAGAAGGACGGACGCGTCCTAAGAACAACCTTGTCTGGATGAACAGACAGAAAGGGGGGTTTGCATGAAAGAGCCTGGAGCTCACTCACCCGCCGAGCGGAGGTGATGGCCACTAGCAAGGCTGTCTTCAGAGTAAGAAGACGATGAGGACAGTTATGCAGAGGCTCAAAGGGAGCGCACATTAAGAAAGTAAGAACCAAATTTAAGTCCCACTGAGGCATTATAAACGGAACAGGAGGAAAGAGGTGTGTAATGCCTTTAAGAAACCTGTTAACAACAGGGGACTTAAAAAGAGAGGGCTGATCAGGAAGCCTGAGGAAGGCCGAGATTGCACAAAGATAGCCCTTGATGGTACCCAGGGCAGAACCCTGTTGGGCCAGAGAAAGAAGGAACAGAAGAACCTCAGAAAGAGGGGCAGAAAGGGGGTTCACAGCCTTTGCTGTGCACCATGCCACAAACTTGTTCCACCTGCAGGCGTATACCACCTTAGTGGAGGGACGCCTGGCTGCCAGAATCACATCACAAACTTCGGGAGGCAGAGTCGAAAGGAATCAACTGCCGCCGCTCAATCTCCACGCAAGCAGGTGTAGACTGGACAGGTTCGGGTGGAGGACCGTCCCCTGCTGCTGCGACAGAAGATCCTCCCGAAGAGGCAGACGGATCGGGGGATCGACGCTCATACTGAGTAGCTCGGGATACCAAACTCTTCGAGCCCAGTCCGTAGCCACAAGGATGACTTGGGCCCGGTCGCGCCGAATCTTCTTCAACATTCTGGGTAGAAGTGGTATAGGCGGAAAGGCGTACAACAGACCGCAACTCCACTCGCGACGAAAAGCGTCGCCGAGCGACTGCCGCCTTGGAAATTCCAACGCGCAGAACTGCTGACATTGCGCGTTCTCTTCGGTGGCGAACAGATCTAACCAAGGCTCTCCCCGCTGCTGAAAGAGACCATGCGCCACCTCCGAGTGAAGACGCCATTCGTGTTCCATCATGCACCTGCGGCTGAGTTCGTCCGCCCTGGCGTTCAGGGAACCTGCCAGGTGTTGAACCATCAGGAATATGCCCTGATGTTCCAGCCATGTCCAGAGGCGCAGAGCCTCCTGACGTAGGGTCCACAACCCCACCCCGCCCTGTTTGTTGCAGTACCACATGGCAGTGGTGTTGTCTGTGAACACCTGCACTACCTTCCCTTTGACAGAGGGAAGGAATGCCTTGAGTGCAAGTCGGATCGCCCGGAGCTCCAGAAGGTTGATATGGAGCCGGGACTCCGCCGGAGACCAGAGGCCTCTGATCTCCGCCTCTCCCATGTGACCGTCAAATTCCCAGAAGGGACGCGTCCGTCACAACTGTGTGCTCTGGCTGGGGAAGGGAGAGGGATCTGCCCATGACCCATTGCCGGTTCGAGAGCCACCACTGCAACTGTTTTGCAGTCCCCTCCGAGATCTGGACGTGATCGGACAGGTTGCCCTGGTGCTGCGCCCACTGGAACTTCAGGTCCCACTGCAGAGCCCGCATAGGCCATCTGGCATGATCGACCAGCAGGATGCAGGAGGCCATTAGGCCCAGCAGCCTCAGGGTCATCCGTACCGAAACCCAGGATAGAGGCCGAAAGATCGGAATCATAGCCTGAATATCCCGGACTCGCCGTTCGGGAGGATAGACCCGAAACTGCGTCGTGTGCAGAACTGCTCCGACGAAAAGGAGCTGTGGAGAAGGAATCAGGTGCGACTTCGGCACGTTGATGGAGAACCCCAGCGAGTGCAGGAGTTCAGCCGTAGTCTGGAGGTGGGAGACGACTGCCTGGGACGAGCCCGCCTTCAGCAACCAGTCGTCGAGGTAGGGGAAGACTGGAACCCCTGCCCGGCGCAGATGAGCTGCGATCACCGCCATCACTTTCGTGAACACCCGAGGGGCGCTGGTAAGGCCAAAGGGGAGCACGGTGAACTGAAAATGCTCGAGGCCTACCGTGAACCGCAGGTAACGCCGGTGGGCCGGCAGGACGGGGATGTGGAAATACGCGTCCTGCAAGTCCAACGCTACCATCCAGTCTCCAGGGTCGAGAGCAGTCAAGACCAGAGCTAGGGTGAGCATCTTGAACTTCTCCTTCCGGAGGAAGCGATTGACGTTCCGGAGGTCCAAGATAGGACGCATGTCCTCCTTGTCCTTTTTGGGGACCAGAAAGTAGTGGGAGTAGCAACCAAGTCCTACTTCTGGGGTCGGAACGCAGCTCGATGGCCCTCTTGGCCAAGAGGGCCGCGACTTCCTTCTGAAGAAGCACCAAGTGATCCCCTGACATGCGGTGGAATTGAGGTGGCATGGCTGGGGGATGGTCTCGAAGGGGAGGAGTAGCCCCTTCGGACAATGTCCAAGACCCACCTGTCCGAGGTGATGGCACGCCAGTGGTGAAGGTGATGGCGGACCCTGCCCCCTACTGGCGTGCTGTGCACCTGAAAGGAAGGACTAGGAGGGCTTGGAGGCCGCGGACGGGGCGGCGTTGGTGGCCTGACCCGCACGCTGGTTGCCTGACCCGCCACGGCGGGAGCCACGTCCTCGGCCACGCGAAGAAGCTTGCTGTGCGGGCCGGTGGCTGGGCAGCGGACGTGACTGGGCGCCCCTTCCGTGGCCACGAAAGGGGCGAAAAGCAGATGGCTGCGGAGGGCGTACAGCAGAAAGGCCCAGGGACTTGGCCGTAGCCCGCGAGTCCTTAAAACGCTCCAGCGCATGGTCTTCCTTGTTCCCAAAAAGACCGACCCCATCAAAGGGCATGTCCATAAGAGTGTTTTGGACATCACCCGAGAAACCAGTGGTTCTCAGCCAGGCGTGACGGCGCAGCGCCACTGTCGTCGCAAGCGATCTGCCTAGCGAGTCGGCGGTATCAAGGCCACATCTGATGGTGTACTTTGCCGCATCTCTTCCCTCCGCAATGGTGTGGGTAAGCAGTGTCTGGACCTCCTCAGGACACTGGGGCAGAACTTGCGCCACCGAATCCCACAGAGAGTGGGAATATCGGCCCAAGAGGCAAGTGGTATTGACGGACCGCAAGCCAGCACTGGAGGAAGAAAAGACCTTCTTCCCAAATTGATCCAGGCGTTTGGATTCCCTATCCGGGGGAGCGGTAGGGAAGGTGCTTTGGGAAGCAGAGGCTTGGACCACCAAGCTCTCAGGGGTGGGCTGTTGGGAGAGGAACAGGGGGTCGCCCGGAGCAGGGCGATGGCGTCGGGCCACGTTCCTATCCACAGGAGCCCCTGTGCTGGGCTTGGACCAGGTGCCCAAAAGAACGTCGGAAAGCGCCTCGTTAAACGGCAGCAGTGGCTCCGAGGAGGTAGCCGCCGGCTGAAGCACTTCCGTCAGGATGTTAGTCCTGACAGCCACCGTAGGCAACTGGAGGTGTAAGGCCCCAGCTGCTCTACCCAACACCGTTGCAAAGTTTGCTCCCTCCTCTGTTGCCACGGAAGGAGGAGACAGCATGCCAGAGTCAGGGGAGGTATCCAGACCACTGGCATCCCCAAGCTCCTCAGCCCAGTCCTGATCAAACTCACACTGCTGTGTGAGAGGGTCATCAGACCCCTCCCAGTCCTCCGCGTCCTCCAATTCTGGTTCAAAATAAGGAGGAGGGACATGCGGGACCCAAGGTCCCATCGGCGTCGGAGCCGGCGTCGAGCGACGCCGGTCCGGCGCCGTGTCCGGAGAGAAGCGGGGAACGACGCCGCCCGGAGCCGCGGGCGGCGTCGGGAACGGCACCGGAGAGATCGGTGGAGGTGTCGTCAGGTCAACCGGCGTCGATCGGGGTTGTGGCAGCACCGGAGCCGGGGTCGAGGCCGGGGCCGGGACCGAGGCTGGTGTGGCAGGCGGCGCCGGATAAACCCCATAAGGGCCCGCGGAGCCCGAAGGCGCACCGGGGGGACCTTGAGGCCCGAATAGGCGGGCTATGGCCGACAGGAACTCCTGTATCTCGGCCAGAGTCGCCCCCGAACCCAGGAAGGACGGGTAATGCGGGGGCAGCTCCACAGGCACTCCCGGAGCCGCGGGGACGGTGCTGACAGGACTCTCAGCCGAGTCACGAGACCGGCGAGGGGAAGTCGTCGAGCGATGACGCTTCTTAGACTTCTTATGCTTCGACTTACCGGAGGAGTGCGAAGACTTGGACCCCGACGACCGATGAGGACTCCGCGACCGGCCCCTCGACCTCTCACGTGACCGGGGCTTGGTGTGGCGCGTAGTCGACTGCCGGACCTCGAGGAGCTTTCGAGACCGCTCTCGCAAAGCCTTCGGATGCAAGGCCCGGCAGTCGGGGCACGACTTCGTGTCGCGGCCGAGGCAGTAAAGACACTCGATGCGGGTCTGTGATCAACATCATTCGACCACAGGCGTCGCATGGCTTGAAGCCGGGCATCCCTACCGACACCTTCGGAGTCAAGAGACTTCGAGAAACCAGTGAAAAATCACCAAAAAGTTAGTCAAAAAATGACTAGGGCACTGCTCTTCCCGGATCTGCGCTTACTGGCGCGGAAAAAGAAAGAACTGATGTCAGCGCGCAGGGGCGACGTCTAAGTACTGCCCGCGACGTCATCCCGGCGATCCCGACGCCGACGACGGACGCGGAGCCGCACGACGCCGCCTACCGACACGCAAGGGTACTGCTACGCAAAAACTTTCCGGATACAGCCTGACGCCTGGGGATATTCTAAGGTAAAGAATCTGTCACTAACGTGTCTCTTTCAGATTGAAAATGCAATAGGAATTGTACTTTGTTTGATTTACAGGGGATGCAGCAGGTTGCAATACTTAGCAAATACAGTACATTGAAATGAATAGGCTTTTTCAATAAATTACAGGTAAATTACTTTTCACGTTACTTTTCTAACTCAGTGCTGGATACCTAGATTCAGCACTGGGACATTTCCTGCAAACAGGTAAGTAAATAGGTTTTGGTTATTTGTGCGATTTTTAAAGAATATTTTTAGATTTCAAAACTCCACACTTAGAAACTTTTGGAAGAAAATTGTGAATGTTATCCTATGGAGGAAAAACAGGTTATCGGTTCAAAGGTAAGTTATCGACTGTGGGAGTTAAGGTTCTGGGGTTCGACTCAGGGCTCCCCCAGGGTCAGTGATGCACTCTTGTTACACCCTCAGCGGCACTAGGGCGGCCGGGTGCAGAGTGTTGAGGCCCAATGTTAACCTATGGAGGATAGGGGGTCTCCGGTTGGGGCTGCTGGCAAGCAGGCCACTGGGTTGTGGGAGCAAAGCTCCTGGATTTTAGCTCAGGGCAACTGGGGAAACAGATTAGCACCAAAGGTGCACCCTCAGCGGCACTAGGGCGGCCGGGTGCAGGGTGCTGTTTCGTTGTCGGAAGCCCTGTTGTTTCCAATGCAGAACCTCCGGTTAGCAAAAGCACTGCAGGCAGGGAGACGAAGGACATCTGGGTGCGACCACCACTTCGAGAGGTAAGTTGGGAAGTTAGGGGTTGGTTCGGCACCGTCGGTGTGGGCACACAAGGCCGTGGGGCGTCAGGTGCAGGGGTGCCTTTTGGGGTTGGATCTTCTTACCAGCTCCGGGTCGCGGTTAGGGGGGCCTTCTGGATTTCGACTGCAGGCGTCGACTGGAGGCTTGAGGCAGGTCAGGGGTCGCCGGATCTCGGTTCAGGATCACCGGGGTGACCTCCTCGTGGTGTTTGCCCACTCGAGCTCGGGCCGTGGACGGCGGGTGCAGAGTGGGGCGGTATCGCAGTCTCCGGCTGCTGCCAGACGTTGCAGTTTGAACAAATCTGGTGTTCACGGGAGAAGCAGTCTTTGGAAGTGAAGGCAGGCAGGTCCTATGGGGTTTTTGAGGTTGCTGGCTGCAGGACACACCGGGATTTCGCAGGAGCAGGTTCGAGGGGAGACAGGCCGGTAGGGCTGGGGCCAAGTCAGTGGGCGTCTTCCTCTTGTTAGCTGGCTGCACGGTTGTACGGTCCTTCTTCTTTTCTTCTGGTTGTCAGGCTGGATCTGAGGAAGCAAGATTCAGGGTGCTCCCTAAATACCAGATTTAGGGGTGTTACATGTAGGTAAAGGGCAGGGACCAATGGGCCCCTTCCCTGGGGTGGTTACACCCCCTATCGTGCCACCTTCCAGTGGGAGGGGGGCAGGGGCCTGTCCCTGGTTGGTTGGGTCCCCCCATCCTCAAGATGGTGGGGACTCGGAGTTGTGCTTCACCTCGCCTCCCCCACCTGAGGGGTGGAGTTGGCAGAGGTGGGCACTCCTCCTTCCCTCACTTGTTTTTCCGTCCGGTTCTCCCGCCCAAAGTGGGTGGTAGAACCAGTGGGGACCAGTTGCTGAAAGCAGCAAATGGTCTGGGGAGGTTCACAAAGGCGGCATGCCTTTGAAGCTTCCCCTTCGTGAACCCTGCCCATCCTGGGGGAGGAGGCTTGGCACCTCGTCCCAGGATGTGCATTGTTTCAGGCCCCCGAGAGCAGCAGGCTCTCGACCCAGGGGTCCAGAAACATGTCTGTTGGTGGCAGCCTAAGCAGCCACTCAGCCGGGACACTAGAAGTTGGTCGAGTTTCAGGGGGCATCCCTAAGATGCCCTCTGTTGTACATTTTACATTAAATCCCACACTGGCATCAGTGTGGGTTTAATGTGCTGAGAAGTTTGATACCAAACTTCCCAGTTTTCAGTGTAGCCATTATGGTGCTGTGGAGTTTGTAATGACAAACTCCCAGCACCATATACTCTTAATGGCAGCACTGCACTTACAATGTCTAAGAATGGACTTCGACACTGTAGAGGTACAGGGCTAATGCACCTGTACCCTCACCACTGGTATAGTGCACCCAGCTAGAGGGGTGGCTGAGCTATGCCAGGGCAGTGATTTGTAGGCATGGCACACAGGGATGCGTGCCATGTCGACTCTTCACTTTGTTCTGCACCAAGACACGCAGCCTGCAAAGGCAGTGTGTGAGTGTAGTGGTACAGGGCCTCTAAGGGTGGCACAATAAGTGCTGCAGCCCTTAGAGGCCTTCTCTGGTCACAGTGCCCTGGGTACCTGTGGTACCATTTACCAGGGGCAGACCTTTGGACAGAGATGCCAATTGAGTTAGTTTTGGGTAAAGAACCCAGTCCCTGGGAACCTGATTGGCAGGGACCCAGGGCACATCAAGTCAAAATGCATCAGTAGTCTGACAAAAAGTGGGGGGGTTACTGCAACAGAAACCCACTTTCCTACACCTATGACCCCCACATTTCTTTTCTTTAACTTACCAGATATCCCCTCCCACAATACTTTTTCTGCTTCCGTGTCACTACTGTTTCGCAGTCTGCATCCTTTGAGCCCCAATTCCACACCAGTGACTCAAAATGTCTCTTTGCACCCACAGAGCCCGACCTGTAGAAAACGTTATTGTTCCTGGAGTGTGAATATTCCAGGCCATATTTAATAAGTGTTCAGCCAGGAGAATATCCCCTTGGCTCCAGACTGGATCCAGAGAATTTTATACCAAAAATCCTGCACACCAGGAGGTGGGTTCGTGCAGCTCTGCACTGACTCCCTACCGTCCCAAAGTGACGAAACGGAGTCACATAGAAGACCCATCTCCGAGCACTGATGCCAGTTTGTCTCTTCACATTCTGCACCCTCATATGCAGAGCGTAAAAAAATTCTTGATAGTGTACCAAGTACTAACCGTTCTAGATATTAGAAAGAGGCCACTGCACAGAACAGGGAATCAAGAGGGTAGTGAAGAATTGGTGGTTAGATAGAGTATCCCCCAGAAAGAGCGTTACCAAAGGCAAGTAACTTTCTTCTGATGGACACTTCTAACAGCAGATCAGTTATCTTTAGAATAAATACCAAAGCAGTACTTCCCAAAGTAGTGGGTCTCTGGAATGACTCGGACCAAAATGTCCTGCAGGACTGAATGGCCAAAATGCTCTTCCAGTTTAACCTAGCTGTAAAGGCAGAATAGCTCTGTGAACATATGTACTGAAGCCCATGTTGCCCCGACAAATATCGAGGCCAGGCACTCTGCATGCCAACGCAGTGACAGCAGCTTGGGCCCTGGTGGAATGGGCACTCAATCCTTCCGGAGGTTGCTGTGTGACTGTAAGGAAACAGTCTTTTTTACAGGTTCACCTCCACTTTCTGCTCCCATCTTGACTACTAGGTACTGGCGTAATGACTCTGAAAAGCCATGAGCCCTGCTACTCAATGCATGTGCTCTGACCCTTAAAATGGTGTATAGTTGAATGGCGTATACCCAACTGGCATAGCTTTACGTACTTGTAAGACCCTAGTATATGGTACCAGGGGTACCCAGGGCCTCTAAGTCAGTGTCTACCCTCAGGGACTAAAGAACAAGTTACTTACCTTCGGTAACGATATATCTGTAAGAAACATAGGTTAGTTATAGATTCCTTACCTTAGAATTACCCCCAGGCGTCAGACTGGATCCGGAAAGTTTTTCGTCAGCAGTACCACTGCGGGTCGAGAGGTGGCGTCGGTCGACTACGCGTTCGTCGTTGGCGTCGTGGTCGCCGTCGCATTAGCTACATAGAAGCCTCCCTCGCGCGCTCACGACAGTTCTGTACACGACTTTCCACGCCAGAAGCGCAGAGCCATGCAAGACACTGACCACTGGTGCACAAAACAAAGGCCCTGAAAGGAAGTCCTTAACCCTAGAAGTCAGTTTGCAGAACGGGGAGGATGGGTGGGGCGTTAAGGAATCTATAACTAACCTATGTTTCTTACAGATATATCGTTACCGAAGGTAAGTAACTTGTTCATCTGAAAGAAACAGTTAGTTATAGATTTCTTACCTTAGAATAGATACCCCGGCAATACAAAGCCCGGAGCAGGGTCTGCGAACTAAGTTCACACCAGAAAGTCCTGGAGAACAGAACGGCCAAAGAAGCCGTCTCTCCGGACTTGGCTGTCCAGGCAGTAGTGTTTAGTGAACGTGTGCAGAGATGCCCACGTAGCTGCCTGACAGATGTCATTAAGGGGGACTCCCCGTCCCAAAGCAGTGGTAGCCGCGGTCGCCCTGGTGGAATGGGCACGCAGTCCCACTGGAGGCTCCTTCTTTGCCAAAGAATAGCAAGCTTTGATGCACAAAACGACCCACCTGGAGATGGTCCGTTTGTGCACGGCCCGATCTTTCTTGGCGCCCACGTAGCCAACAAAGAGCTGGTCATCCACTCGGAATTGTTTGGTGCAATCCAAATAGAAGGAAAGCGCACGTTTTGGATCCAGACGGTGGAGCCTCTCTTCCTCCTTTAAAGGATGCGGAGGCAGAAAGAAGGTGGGCAAAGTGATGGATTGGCCAATGTGGAAAGAAGTAACCACCTTGGGAAGAAAGAAAGGTCTAGTTCTGAGGATGACCTTGTCCAGATGAACAGCCAGAAAGGGAGGCTTGGAATAAAGAGCTTGGAACTCACTCACCCTGCGCGCAGACGTGATGGCCACCAGAAAGGCAGTTTTCAAAGTCAGAGGCCTGAGAGGACAGTTATGTAGCGGCTCAAATGGAGCGCGCATAAGATATGTAAGAACCAAGTTCAAGTTTCCACTGGAGCATTACGATGGGAACAGGAGGCAAAAGATGAATAATGCCCTTAAGGAAACGATTTACAACAGGGGACTTGAAAAGAGAAGGCTGATCAGGAAGCCTAAGGAAGGCTGAAATGGCCGAGAGTGCCCAGAGCAGAGCCATGCTGGGCCAAAGAAAGGAGGTCAAAGAGAACCTCAGAAAGAAGGGCGGAAAGGGGATCCACAGCCTTTGCTGTGCACCATGCCACAAATTTGTTCCATCTGCAGGCATATACCGTCTTAGTGGAGGGACGCCTGGCTGCCAAGATAACATCACAGATTTCGGGAGGCAGGTCAAACGACCTCAACTGCCGGCGCTCAATCTCCACACAAGGAGAAGGAGGCTGGACAGCTTCGGGTGGAGGACCGTCCCCTGCTGCTGCGACAGAAGATCCTCCCGAAGAGGCAGTCTGATCGGAGCATCGATGGCCATGCTCAAGACCTTGGGGTACCAGACTCTTTGTGCCCAGTCCGGGGCCACAAGAATTACTCGGGCCCGGTTGCACTTGATCTTCTTCAGCACTCTGGGCAGAAGTGGTATAGGCGGAAAAGCGTATAGAAGACCGCAACTCCACTCGCGATGAAAAGCGCCGCCTAGCGAGTGCCGCCTTGAAAATTCCAACGCGCAGAATTGCTGACATTGCGCGTTCTCTTCGGTGGTGAATAGATCTAACCAAGGCTCTCCCCACTGTCGAAAGAGACCTTGCACCACCTCCGGGTGAAGACGCCATTCGTGATCCATCATGCACCTGCGGCTGAGTTAGTTTGCCCTGGCGTTCAGTGAACCTGCCAGGTGTTGAACCACCCGGGATATGCCCTGATGTTCCAGCCATGTCCAGAGACTGAGGGCCTCCTGACATTGGGTCCACGACCCCACCCCGCTCTGTTTGTTGCAGTACCACATGGCGGTGGTGTTGTCCGTGAACACCTGCACTACTCTTCCCCGGACTAAGGGAAGGAACGCTTTCAGAGCAAGACGAATCGCTCGAAGCTCCAGAAGGTTGATGTGGAGCCCGGACTACGCCGGAGACCAGAGGCCTCTGATCTCCGCCTCCCCATGTGCCCACCCCATCCCAGAAGTGATGCATCGGTCACCACTGTAAACTCTGGTTGGGGAAGGGAGAGGGATCTGCCGTCGACCCAATGCTGGTAAGTTAGCCACCACTGCAATTGGTGTGCAGTGCCCTACGAGATCTGGACGCAATGGGACAGGTTCCCCTGATGTTGTGCCCACTGGAACTTCAGGTCCCACTGCAGAGCCCGCATATGCCATCTGGAATGGTCCACCAGCAGGAGGCCATCAGGCCCAGTAGCCTGAGGGTCATCCTGACCGAAACCCGGGATAGAACCTGAAAGATTGGAATCATAGCCCAAATATCCCGGACTTGCTGTTCGGGAGGATAGACCCGAAACTGCGTTGTGTCCAGAACCGCTCCAATGAAGAGGAGCTCCTGAGAGGGAGTGAGGTGTGACTTCGGCACATTGATGGAGAACCCCAGCGAATGCAGGAGGTAGGCCGTAGTCTGGAGGTGGGAGATGACAGCCTGGGGTGAGTCCGATTTCAACAGGCAGTCGTCGAGATAGGGGAAGACTGGAAACCCTGATCTGCGCAGATGAGCTGCGACCACCGCCATCACTTTGGTGAACACCCTAGGGGCGCTGGTAAGGCCAAAGGGGAGCAGGGTAAACTGAAAGTGCTCGTGGCCTACCGTGAACCGCAGGTAACGCCGGTGGGCCGTCAGGACGGGGTTGTGAAATAAGCGTCCTGCAAGTCCAACGCTACCATCCAGTCTCCAGGGTTGAGGGCAGACAGGACCTGAGCTAGCGTCAACATTTTGAACTTCTCCTTCCGGAGGAAGCGGTTGATGTTCCTGAGATCCGAAGATAGGACGCAGGCCTTTTTCCTTCTTGGGCACCAGAAAGTAGTGGGAATAGCAACCACGACCTACTTCTGGGACAGGAACGCGCTCAATGGCTCCCTTGGCCAAGAGAGCCGAAACTTCCTGTTGGAGAAGGGCCAGATGATCCTCCTACATGCGATGGTACGGAGGTGGCATGGATGGAGGGGTAGTCTTGAAGGGGAGGGAGTAGCCCTTTCTGACTATTTACAAAACCCACCAGTCCGACGTGATGGTGCGCCGTGGGGGAGGTGATGGCGAATCCTGCTGCCCACTGGCGCTTGGTGGCCCTGAAAGGTCGGACTAGGAGGGTTTGGAGGCTGCTGCAGAGGGGGCTGTGGTGGACTGGCCCGCCCGCTGGCCCCCAGAACCACGGCGGTGGTTCCCACGTCCCCGGCCACGCAGGGGCTGAACAGCTTGCGCTGGCCTGTGACTCTCGGCGGGACGTGGCGGGGCACCCCTTCCGTAGCCACAAAAGGGGCGAAAGGCAGTCTGCGCAGGGCGGGTGGTGGAGAGGCCAAGGACCTGGCCGTAGCCAGAGAGTCCTTAAAGTGCTCCAGCGCGTTGTCTGCCTTGTCGCCGAATAGGCGACGGCCATCAAAGGGCATGTCCATAAGAGTGGATTGGACATCCCCTGAAAAACCAGTCAACCTCAACCAGGCGTAGTGTCAAAGGGCTACCGACGTGGAAATCGTCCTGCCTAGTAAGTCGGCGCCATCCAGCCCCCAGCGGATAGTAAACTTCGCTGCGTCTCTCCCTTCGGCCACTGCACGGGAGAGAACAGCCCGGTCCTCCTCCGGGCACTGAGGCAGCACTTGCGCTACCGTATCCCACACGGAATGGGTGTAACGGCCCAACAGACATGCGGTGTTTACCGACTGCAGTCCTAAGCTGGAGGAAGAAAACATTTTCTTCCCAAGATGGTCCAGCTTTGTGGATTCCCTATCAGGTGGTGCGTTAGGGAATGCACCTTTGGAGGTGGAGGCTTGGGACACCAAGCTCTCAGGGGTGGGGTGTTGGGAGAGGAAAGTGGGGTCGCCCGGAGCCGGGCGGTGGCGTCGGGCAATCATCCTATCCACAGGAGCCCCTGTGTTGGGCCTGGACCAAGTGCCCAAAAAGATGTCGGTGAGGGCTTCATTAAACGGGAGCAGGGGCTCCGAAGAGCTCACTGCCGGTTGAAGCACCTGTCAGGAGGTTAGTCCTGACTGCCACCGTAGGTAGCTCATGGCTGAGAGCCTCGGCCGCCCTACGCAACACCACGGCGTAAGACGCTCCCTCCTCCGTAGCCACGGTAGGAGAAGACAACATGCAAAGGTCTGGTGAGGTATCCAAGCCACTGGCTTCCCCCAGTTCCTCTCTCCAGTCCGGTTCATAGCCCAACTGATCAGTTAGAGGGTTTCCAGACCCCTCCCAGTCCTCCTCACCCTCCTCTGGCTGCCAATCTGGTCTAAAAGAGCCAGGGTAGAACAAGGGCAGAAAAGTACCCGTCGGAGCCGGATCCGGCGTCGGTCCGGCTCCATGTCTACATCGGGATGGAGGCCGGGGTCAACGCCGGCTGGGGACACAACCGGCGTCGGCTGCGGACGTGGTGCCGGTGGAATCGGCGCCGGGAGAGGTGTAACAAGGTCGACCGACGCCGATCCGGATCCAGGCCTGGATCCAAGGGGACCCTGCGGTGCCGGGGCCGGAGCTGCCGGCGTCGAAGGCCCAGGGGCCCATCTGAGTCCGCTGGGCCCGAAGGCGCGCCGGCAGAGTCGGGCTGCCCAAAGATGGCATGCATCGCTTCGTAAAACTGACGAAGCTGGGCAGGGGTCGCTCCGGGTCCTGGGAAGGGAGGGAAACCCGGAGTCGAACCTTCGGGCTCCGCACGCGGAGCCGCTGGAGGGGCACCACCCGCATCCCTCGTTGCGTCGGCCGACGGACGGGGAGAAGTCGAAGAGCGATGATGCTTCTTCGACTTCTTCTTGTGCTTCGACTTACCTGACCCCGAGTGCGAAGATTTGGAAGAAGAGTGATGATGATGATGATGATGACTCCGCGACTGGTCCCTCGACCTCCCACGTGACCGGGACCTCGAACGGCGCACAGCCGACTGCCGGGCCTCAAGAAGCTTTCGGGACCGCTCCCGCAAAGACTTCGGATTCATGGTCCGGCAGTCGGAGCACGACTTGGGGTTGTGGTCGCAATCCAGGCAAAAGAGGCACACGCGATGCGGATCCATCACTGACATCAGTCGGCTACAGGAACCGCAAGCCTTGAAGCCGAGCATCCCCGACATGCACCAGGAGTCGAGACTCGAAAACGGTGTTGACAAAAGTCGGCAAAAAAGTCAGTCAAAAAGTGACTGGGGGTACCGCTCTCTCCGAATCTGCGCTGGCTGGCGCGGAAAAAAAAAGAACTGACGCCAGCACGCGAGGGCGGCGTCTATGTAGCTACAGCGACATCATCCCGGCGACCACGACGCCAACGACGAACGCGGAGTCGACCGACGCCACCTCTCGACACGCAGGGGTACTGCAAACAAAAAACTTTCCGGATCCAGTCTGACACCTGGGGGTAATTCTAAGGTAAGGAATCTATAACTAACTTTCTTTCAGATGCACTTGTTTTGCCACCCTGAGTGGGACAAAGTAAAACAGGGCTCCTAGTCTGCCACCACAGACCGGAAGGACAGACTGTAAACTGCTAACTCGACTTTGCGACTTCGGGTAATGGCAAAGCTCAGTCCTCCCGCTTTAATATATATATATATAAGTCAACCCTAAGGTAGGACTATCAAGCCCCAAGGCAGGATGCTGTATATTAAGGTAAAGAAACAAAAAACAGTCCCTAATGTGGTTGTCCGGATCATGTGTTGTATCAATAAACTCCAGTAGCATAACTCATTACATATATACACATTCAATCAATACAAAATCCACACCAATAAAATGAGTAAAATTCAAGATATCCAATTTATTCAAAATCGTTATTTAAAATTTTTGTTAAAAACATTTCATGAATTGAATGTACAAAGCATAAAAACAATGTTAAATATAATAATCAATGTCAAGGTGCAAAGTCTTAACGAAAACTACACAAAAAAGTCGACGCAGCGTTTCGGTGTATCTTGATGCAAACACCTTCTTCAGGACAGAGTTTTCTAACTAGAGCTAGGCGATTCCTTGATGCTTAACTAGGCATAAAGCCTTCGTCGTGATATAATTGAACTGGAAGGATACCTTTTTATATGGTATTCATAATTAATAGTTGCGTTGTGTGGAGCCACCGATGAATAGAAAAAATTATATTTTCTTAGACCAGCGATAGTTGATCAACAACAGTATCAGATAAAAATACCACTGATTGTCTTTAATCCGAATTTTTTAAAATTAGACGGAGAAAGAACTGAGTGTTGCTATTTATCTTCTTCGCGGTTTGGAGGATAAACTCTCATGAAGTTCCTACGTCCTCCCTGCTCCGACATCAACGACTTCCGGGTTAGCATATTAGCAAAAAGGTATCCTTCCAGTTCAATTATATCACGACGAAGGCTTTATGCGAAACGCTGCGTCGACTTTTTTGTGTAGTTTTCGTTAAGACTTTGCACCTTGACATTGATTATTATATTTAACATTATGTTTTTATGCTTTGTACATTCAATTCATGAAATGTTTTTAACAAAAATTTTAAATAACGATTTTGAATAAATTGGATATCTTGAATTTTACTCATTTTATTGGTGTGGATTTTGTATTGATTGAATGTGTATATATGTAATGAGTTATGCTACTGGAGTTTTTTGATACAACACATGATCCGGACAACCACATTAGGGACTGTTTTTTTGTTTCTTGTAGTTACCCCGTCCCTATTATCATACTTACAGGGTTTCTCCCTTTCTTGTGTCTTGTATATTAAGGTAAACCCATAAAATTGTCGTTTTAACTCAGGAAAGGCTAGTAGCCCTTATTGGCGAGTACAGAGTTACAGGCTGACATATCAGCCCTGCTAACTTCTGAATGGGACTACTAATGTTGGCACAGTAAGATAGCAGAAGAATCAGTGCATTAAATGCAACTTCAAAGGAAGTGGTCATCAGGAGGGATGGAACTTAGTAGCCCGTTGGCTACTGACTACGTCTTACCCTGATGGCATTTTTGGGCATATAAACGGCACCCAGAACTCGATGGACTGGAGAAGATGACCGAAACAGGACTGCCCTGCTGCACCAAGGACCTGGCTAACAGAGGCTGCACCGGGGTGGATTGAATCTGCTGAACCTGGTGGCTAGCAAAGGAGAAAGAACCGTTCCTGCTGTGCCCTGCTCATGGAGAAGTCGTTTTCTGAGCCCAGTGATAGTAAGAGACTTCAAGGCTCAGTTGGCTCATGACCTGTTTGCAGCACAGGGTCACAAAAGCTGAAGAAGCCTGCTGGGGCGAGATGGTAGCCCAGATCTTCAAATCGCCGATACTCGCTGCCATGCTTTACTAGGGACCAGGAACCAACACTTAAAGCTGCCCCCGAGTCTGCTGGACCCGGGAGAGACGACAGAGTGCAGCTCGGTCGCCTAGAAAGCAAGTTACCTCCCATGGAAGGATTTGACTGTCACCGCGATACTGGGTGACTGGTAGCCTAGTGGCAACTGGACTTCTGCCAGGACCAAGAGGACCTCGAGGGACATCGAACCCTGTATTCAAGACTGCCCACCAAGTCGTGGACCGAAGAGTAGCTGCAGGACATCTCTTGTCTACTGCATCGCCTCCACAGCATCCTTGAGCATCTTTAGCAACTTGTATCCCTTACATCAGGACCATTTCCATAGAAGTCTATGGCAAGGTGATAAAAGTGACTGGAACTAACTAGAGACTGTTCCTTTTAGAAAGTAACTGTTGGAGGGCCTTGCTGGTCCCCCTGACTGACTCCCACAAGAGTTGCTCGGCAAAAGTAACTTCAACTAACCACATAGTTGCTTACTCGCGTATTTCTTGAAAAAGTTTGTCAATTTCAGAGCTTGTTTGCGGTTATGTTAAAAAAAAAAAGTGCATATATTTACTGTATCTTGTAATTGCTATATCTTCAGAATCCTCTGGCGGATCTTTTTCGTTTTGGTGTCTAAAAATACTTAAAAATATACTCTATTGTTATGAAATGGTGTCAACTATCTTGAGTGGATAGTGTTTCTTTTTTAATTGTATTACTGCTGTTTAAATGCTTAACGCACAAGTTACTAACTTGTGTAATGATATATCTGTAAGAGACAGTAGTTAGTGACAGATTCCTTACCTTAGAATATCCCCAGGCGTCAGGCTGGATCCGGAAAGTTTTGCGTAGCAGTACCCTTGCGCGTCGGTAGGCGGCGTCGTGCGGCTCCGCGTCCGTCGTCGGGATCGCCGGAATGACGCTGCGGGCAGTACTTAGACGCCGCCCCTGCGCGCTGACGTCAGTTCTGTACACGACTTTCCGCGCCAGGAACGCAGAGCCATGCAAGAAGCGGACATAGGTGTCTGAAAAATACTAGGGCCCTGAAAGGGATGTCCGTAACCCTAGAAATCAGTTCGCAGAACGGTGAGGATGGGTGGGGCGGTAAGGAATCTGTCACTAACTACTGTCTCTTACAGATATATCGTTACACAGGTTAGTAACTTGTGCATCTGAAAGAAACACGTTAGTGACAGATTCCTTACCTTAGAATAGATACCCCAGCAATACCAACCCCGGTGGTGGGTCTGCGAACAAAGATCAGACAAGGAAGTCTCGGAGGACAGAACGGCCAAAGAAGCCGTCTCTCCGGACTTGGCTGTCAAAGCAGTAATGCTTGGTAAACGTGTGCAACGAGGCCCACGTAGCTGCCTGACAAATGTCCTGCAAAGGGACACCACGTCCTAAAGCCGTGGTGGCGCCTGTGGCCCTGGTGGAATGGGCACGCAACCCAACAGGGGGCTCCTTTTTAGCCAAAGAATAACAGGCCTTGATACACAAGACGACCCAGCTGGAGATGGTCTGCTTGTGTACCGCCCGACCTTTTTTGGCGCCCACGTAGCCAACAAAGAGCTGGTCGTCCACCCGGAACTGTTGTGTGCGATTTAGATAAAAGGAAAGCGCACATTTTGGGTCCAGACGGTGGAGCCTCTCTCTTCCTCTCTAGAAGGATGCGGAGGCGGAAAGAAGGTGGGCAAAGTGATGGTCTGCCCAATGTGGAAAGCAGTAACCACCTTTGGCAAGCAGGACGGACGCGTCCTGAGAACAACCTTGTCTGGATGGACAGACAGAAAGGGAGGCTTGCAAGAAAGAGCCTGGAGCTCACTCACCCGCCGAGCGGAGGTGATGGCCACCAGAAAGGCTGTCTTCAGAGTGAGAAGACGAAGAGGACAGTTATGTAGAGGCTCAAAGGGAGCGCACATTAAAAAGGTTAGAACCAAGTTTAAGTCCCACTGAGGCATCACAAACGGAACAGGAGGGAAGAGGTGTGTGATGCCTTTAAGAAACCTGTTAACAACAGGGGACTTGAAAAGGGAGGGCTGATCAGGAAGCCTAAGGAAGGCCGAGATTGCACAAAGATAGCCCTTGATGGTACCCAGGGCAGAACCCTGTTGGGCCAGAGAAAGAAGGAACAGAAGAACCTCGGAAAGAGGGGCAGAAAGGGGATTCACAGCCTTTGCTGTGCACCATGCCACAAACTTGTTCCACCTGCAGGCGTATACCACCTTAGTGGAGGGACGCCTGGCTGCCAGAATCACATCACAAACTTCGGGAGGCAAATCGAAAGGAATCAACTGCCGCCGCTCAATCTCCACGCAAGGAGGTGGAGACTGGACAGGTTCGGGTGGAGAACCGTCCCCTGCTGCTGCGACAGAAGATCCTCCCGAAGAGGCAGACGGATCGGGGGATCGACGCTCATACGGAGTAGCTCGGGATACCAAACTCTTCGAGCCCAGTCCGGAGCCACAAGAATGACTTGGGCCCGGTCGCGCCGAATCTTCTTCAACACTCTGGGTAGAAGTGGTATAGGCGGAAAGGCGTACAACAGACAGCAACTCCACTCGCGACGAAAAGCGTCGCCGAGCGAGTGCCGCCTTGGAAATTCCAACGCGCAGAACTGATGACATTGCGTATTCTCTTCGGTGGCGAATAGATCTAACCAAGGCTCTCCCCACTGTAGAAAGAGTCCTTGCGCCACTTCCGAGTGAAGACGCCATTCGTGATCCATCATGCACCTGTGGCTGAGTTCGTCCGCCCTGGCGTTCAGGGAACCTGAAAGGTGTTTAACCATCAGGAATATGCCCTGATGTTCCAGCCATGTCCAGAGGCGAAGAGCCTCCTGACATAGGGTCCACGACAACACCCCGCCCTGTTTGTTGCAGTACCACATGGCGGTGGTGTTGTCTGTGAACACCTGCACTACCTTCCCTTTGACAGAGGGAAGGAATGCCTTGAGTGCAAGTCGGAACTCACTGAGCTCCAGAAGGTTGATATGGAGCCGGGACTCCGCCGGAGACCAGAGGCCTCTGATCTCCGCCTCTCCCATGTGACCGCCCCATCCCAGAAGGGACGCGTCCGTCACAACTGTGTGCTCTGGCTGGGGAAGGGAGAGGGATCTGCCCAAGACCCATTGCCGGTTCGAGAGCCACCACATCAACTGTTTTGCAGTCCCCTCCGAGATCTGGACGTGATCGGACAGGTTGCCCTGATGCTGCGCCCACTGGAACTTCAGGTCCCACTGCAGAGCCCGCATATGCCATCTGGCATGATCGACTAGCAGGATGCAGGAGGCCATGTGGCCCAGCAGCCTCAGGGTCATCCGTACCGAAACCCAGGATAGAGGCCGGAAGATCGGAATCATAGCCTGAATATCCCGGACTCGCCGTTCGGGAGGATAGGCCCGAAACTGCGTCGTGTCCAGAACTGCTCCGATGAAAAGGAGCTGTGGAGAAGGAATCAGATGCGACTTCGGCACATTGATGGAGAACCCCAGCGAGTGCAGGAGTTCGGCCGTAGTCTGGAGGTGGGAGACGACTGCCTGGGACGAGCCCGCCTTCAGCAGCCAGTCGTCGAGGTAGGGGAAGACTGGAACCCCTGCCCGGCGCAGATGAGCTGCGACCACCGCCATCACTTTCGTGAACACCCGAGGTGCGCTGGTAAGGCCAAAGGGGAGCACGGAAAACTGAAAATGCTCGTGGCCTACCGTGAACCGCAGGTAACGCCGGTGGGCCGGCAGGACGGGAATGTGGAAATAAGCGTCCTGCAAGTCCAACACTACCATCCAGTCCCCAGGGTCGAGGGCAGTCCAGACCTGAGCTAGGGTGAGCATCTTGAACTTCCCCTTCCGGAGGAAGCGATTGACGTTCCGGAGGTCCAAGATAGGACGCATGTCCTCCTTGTCCTTTTTGGGCACCAGAAAGTAGTGGGAGTAACAACCACGCCCTACTTCTGGGGTCGAAACGCGTTCGATGGCCCCTTGGCCAAGAGGGCCGCAACTTCCTTCTGAAGAAGCACCAAGTGATCCCCTGACATGCGGTGGCACTGAGGTGGCATGGTTGGGGGAGTGGTCACGAAGGGGAGGGAGTAGCCCCTTCGGACAATGTCCAAGACCAACTTGTCCGAGGTGATGGCACGCCAGTGGGGAAGGTGATGGCGGACCCTGCCCCCTACTGGCGTGCTGTGGACCTGAAAGGAAGGACTAGGAGGGCTTGGAGGCCGCGGACGGGGGTGATGGCCTGACCCGCACGCTGGCTACCCGACCCGCGTCGGCGGGAGCCACGTCCTCGGCCACGCGAAGACGCCTGCTGCGTGGGTCGGTGGCCGGGCAGTGGACGTGACTGGGCGCCCCTTCCGTGGCCACGAAAGGGGCGAAAAGCAGACTGTTGCGGAGAGCGCACAGCAGAAATGCCCAGGGACTTGGCTGTAGCGCGTGAGTCCTTAAAGCGCTCCAGCGCATGGTTTGCCTTGTTGCCGAAAAGGCCGACACCATCAAAGGGCATGTCCATAAGAGTGTTTTGGACATCACCCGAGAAACCAGTGGTTCTCAGCCAGGCGTGACGGCGCAGCACCACTGTCGTCGCAAGCGATCTGCCGAGCGAGTCAGCGGTATCTAGGCCACATCTGATGGTATACTTTGCCGCATCTCTTCCTTCCGCAATGGCGCGGGAAAGCAGTGTCTGGACCTCCTCAGAACACTGGGGCAGAACCTGCGCCACCGAATCCCACAAAGCGTGGGAATATCGGCCCAAGAGGCAAGTGGTGTTGACAGACCGCAAACCAGCACTGGAGGAAGTAAAAACCTTCTTCCCAAATTGATCCAGTTTTTTGGATTCCCTATCCGGGGGAGCGGTAGGGAAGGCGCTCTGGGAAGCAGAGGCTTGGACAAACAAGCTCTCAGGGGTAGGGTGTTGGGAGAGAAACATGGGGTCGCCCGGAGCAGGGCGATGGCGTTGGGCTACGTTCCTATCCACATGAGCCCCTGTGGTGGGCTTGGACCAGGTGCCCAAAAGAACGTCAGAAAGTGCCTTGTTGAAAGGCAGCAGTGGCTCCGAGGAGGTAGCTGCCGGCTGAAGCACTTCCGTCAGGATGTTAGTTCTGACAGCCACTGTAGGTAACTGGAGGTGTAAAGCCTCAGCAGCCCTACGCAACACCGTTGCAAAGTTTGCTCCCTCCTCCGTTGCCACGGAAGGAGGAGACAGCATGCCAGAGTCAGGAGAGGTGTCCAGACCACTGGCCTCCCCAAGTTCCTCAGCCCAGTCCTGATCGAACTCACATTGGGCAGTGAGAGGGTCCTCAGACCCCTCCCAGTCCTCTTCGTCCTCCAAAGCAGGTTCAAAGTAAGGAGGAGGGACACGCGGGACCCAAGGCCTCATCGGCGCCGGGGCCGGCGTCGACTGACGCCGGTCCGGCGCCGTGTCCGGGTCCGGAGAGAACCGGGGTACGACGCCGCCCGGAGCCCCGGGCGGCGCCGGGAACGGCACCAGTGAAATCGGCGCCGGTGGAGGTGTCGTCAGGTCAACCGGCGTCGATGGGGGTTGCGGCAACGCCGGAGCCCGGGGTCGAGGCCGGGACCGGGGCTGGTGGCGCCAGGACCAGAGTCGCCGGGGCCGGGACCGGGGCTGGCGTCACTGGGACCGGAGTCGCCAGTGGCGCCGTACGCACCCCAGAAGGGCCCGCGGGGCCCGAAGGTGCACCGGGGGGACCTTGAGGCCCGAAGAGGCAGGCCATGGCCGACAGGAACTCCTGTATTTCGGCCGGAGTCGCCGCCGAACCCGGATAAGGCGGGTAATGCGGCGGCGGCTCCACAGGCACTCCCGGAGCCGCGGGGACGGTGCCGACAGGACCCTCAGCCGAGTCGCGAGACCGGCGAGGGGAAGTCGTCGAGCGATGACGCTTCTTCGACTTCTTGTGCTTCGACTTACCGGAGGAGTGCGAAGACTTGGACCCCGACGACCGATGAGGACTCCGCGACCGGCCCCTCGACCTCTCACGTGACCGGGGGCTTGGCGCGGAGCCGACTGCCGGACCTCGAGGAGCTTTTGAGACCGCTCTCGCAAAGCCTTCGGATGCAAGGCCCGGCAGTCCGGGCACGACTTGGAGTCGTGGTCGCGTCCGAGGCAGTAGAGACAGTCTTGATGCTGGTCCGTGATCGACATCATCCGACCACAGGCGTCGCATGGCTTGAAGCTGGGCATCCCTACTGACACCGTCGGAGTCGAACAATTCGAGAAAAAACTGATAAAAATCACAAAAAACGTAGTCAAAAAATTACTGCCCTTCCCGGATCTGCGCTTACTGGCGCGGAAAAAGAAAGAACTGACGTCAGTGCGCAGGGGCGGCGTCTAAGTACTGCCACGACGTCATTCCGGCGATCCAGACGCAGACGACGGACGCGGAGCCGCACAACGCCGCCTACCGACGCGCAAGGGTACTGCTACGCAAAACTTTCCGGATCCAGCCTGACGCCTGGGGATATTCTAAGGTAAGGAATCTGTCACTAACGTGTCTCTTTCAGATGCACAAGTTACTACTTGTGTAACGATATATCTGTAAGAGACATTAGTTAGTGATAGATTCCTTACCTTAGAATATCCCCAGGCGTCAGACTGGATCCGGAAAGTTTTGCGTAGCAGTACCCTTGCGCGTCGGTAGGTGGCGTCTGGCAGCTCCGAGTCCGTCGCTGGCGTCGTAAGCGCCGAGATGACGTCACGGAGACTACTTAGGCACCACCCATGCGCGCTGACGTCAGTTCTGTACACGACTTTCCGCGCCAGGAACGCAGAGCCATGCAAGAAACTGACCACTGGTGCCATGAAACTAGGGCCCTGAAAGGGATGACCTTAACCCTAGAAATCAGTTTGCAGAACAGGGAGGATGGGTGGGGCGGTAAGGAATCTATCACTAACTAATGTCTCTTACAGATATATCGTTACACAAGTAGTAACTTGTGCATCTGAAAGAGACACTTTAGTGATAGATTCCTTACCTTAGAATAGATACCCCAGCAATACCAACTCAGGTGGTGGGTCTGCGAACAAGATTACACCAGAAAGTCAAGGAGAACCGAACGGACAAAGAAGCCGTCTCTCCGGACTTGACTGTCAAGGCAGTAATGCTGGGTAAACGTGTGCAGCGAGGCCCACGTAGCTGCCTGACAAATGTCCTGCAAGGGAACGCCGCGTCCCAAGGCAGTAGTGGCTGCCGTTGCCCTGGTCGAACGGGCACGCAGCACCACAGGAGGCTCCCTCTTGGCCAACGAGTAACATGCTTTTATGCACAGAACAACCCACCGAGAGATGGTTTGTTTGTACACGGCCCGACCTTTTTTGGCGCCCACGTAGCCAACAAAGAGTTGGTCATCCACCCGGAAGTGTTGTGTGCGCTTCAGATAGAACGAGAGCACACGTTTTGGGTCCAGACGGTGAAGCCTCTCTTCCTCTTTTGAAGGATGCGGAGGCGGAAAGAAGGTGGGCAAAGTGATGGTCTGCCCGATGTGGAAGGGCGTGACAACCTTTGGCAAGAAAGAAGGACGGGTCCTTAAAACAACCTTGTCCGGATGAACAGAAAGGAAAGGAGGTTTGGAAGAAAGAGCCTGGAGCTCACTCACTCTTCTGGCAGAGGTGATAGCTACCAGGAAAGCCGTCTTGAGAGTGAGAAGACGCAAAAAACAGTGATGAAGGGGCTCGAAGGGAGAGCACATCAGGTATGTCAAGACAAGGTTTAAGTCCCATTGAGGCATTATGAACGGCACGGGAGGAAATGTGTGCGTAATGCCCTTGAGGAAACGGGTAACAACCGGGGACTTAAAAGAGAAGGCTGATCTGGAAGCCGTAGAAAGGCGGAGATGGCCGAAAGATAACCTTTGATAGTGCCCAGAGCAGAGCCCTGCTGGGCCAAGGATAGAAGGAACAGAAGAACCTCAGAAAGAGGGGCAGAGAGGGGATCCACAGCCTTCGCTGTGCACTATGCCACAAATTTGTTCCACCTGCAGGCGTATACCGTCTTAGTGGAGGGACGCCTGGCTGCCAGAATGAAATCACAGACTTCGGGAGGAAGATCGAAAGCTGTCAACTGTCGCTGCTCAATCTCCACGCATGGAGGTGGAGGCTGGACAGGTTCGGGTGGAGGACCGTCCCCTGCTGCTGCGACAGAAGATCCTCCCGAAGAGGCAGTCGGATCGGGGATCGATCGCCATGCTGAGTAGCTCGGGATACCAGTATCTTCGTGCCCAATCCGGAGCCACAAGGATGACTTGGGCCCGGTCGCGCCGAATCTTCTTCAGCACTCTGGGCAGAAGTGGTATAGGCGGAAAGGCGTACAATAGACCGCAACTCCACTCGCGACGAAAAGCGTTGCCGAGCGAGTGCCGCCTTGGAAATTCCAACGCGCAGAACTGATGACATTGCGCGTTCTCTTCTGTGGCGAATAGATCTAACCAAGGCCCTCCCCACTGCTGAAAGAGACCTTGCGCCACGTCCGAGGTCAGACGCCATTCGTGATCCATCATGCACCTGCGGCTGAGTTCGTCCGCCCTGGCGTTCAGAGAACCCGCCAGGTGTTGAACCACCAAGGTAATGCCGTGATGTTCCAGCCATGTCCAGAGGCGCAGGGCCTCCTGACATAGGGTCCAGGACCCCACCCCGCCCTGTTTGTTGCAATACCACATGGCGGTGGTGTTGTCCATGAACACCTGCACTACACTTCCCCGGACAGAGGGAAGGAATGCCTTCAGTTCAAGTCGGATTGCCCGAAACTCCAAAAGGTTGATATGGAGCCGGGACTCCGCCGGAGACCAGAGGCCTCTGATCTCCGCCTCTCCCAAGTGGCCTCCCCATCCCAGGAGGGACGCATCCGTCACCACTGTGTGCTCCGGTTGGGGAAGGGAGAGGGATCTGCCATTGACCCAATCGCGATTCGTGAGCCACCACTGCAACTGTCGTGCAGTGCCCACCGAGATCTGGACATGATCGAACAGGTTGCCCTGATGC
Source organism: Calotriton arnoldi (assembly GCA_963921515.1). NCBI lineage: Eukaryota > Metazoa > Chordata > Amphibia > Caudata > Salamandridae > Calotriton > Calotriton arnoldi. The sequence continues at coordinate 278,179 of CAWUFW010000083.1, forward strand.
TGTGCCCACTGGAACTTCAGGTCCCACTGTAGAGCCCGCATATGCCATCTGGCATGTTGCACTAGCAGGATGCCATCAGGCCCAGGAGCCGGAGGGTCAACCTGACCGAAATCCGGGATAGAGGCTGAAAGATCGGAATCATAGCCTGAATATCCCAGACTCGCTGCTCGGGAGGATAAACCCGAAACCGCGTCGAATCCAGAACCGCTCCGATGAAGGGGAGCTTCTGAGAAGGACTCAGGTGCGACTTCGGCACGTTGATGGAGAACCCCAGCAAATGCAGGAGGTCGGCCGTAGTCTGAAGGTGGGTGACAACTGCCTGGGGAGAGCCCGCCTTCAACAACCAGTCGGCGAGGTAGGGGAAGACTGACACCCCTGACCTGCGCAGGTGAGCAGCGACCACCGCCATCACTTTCGTGAACACCCGAGGGGCGCTTGTAAGGCCGAAGGGGAGCCCAGCAAACTATAAAGGCTCCTGGCCTACCGTGAACCGCAGGTAACGCCGGTGGGCCGGCAGGACAGGGATGTGAAAATATGCGTCCTGCAAGTCCAACGCCACCATCCAGTCTCCAGGGTCGAGGGCAGCCAAGACCTGAGCCAGAGTCAACATCTTGAACTTCTCCTTCCGGAGGAAGCGATTGACGTTCCTGAGGTCCAAGATGGGGCGCAAGCCCCCCTTGTCCTTCTTGGGGACCAGAAAGTAGTGAGAATAACAACCACTCCCTACTTCTGGCCCAGGAACACACTCGATGGCCCCCTTGGCCAAGAGGGCCGAGACTTCCTGCTGGAGAAGCGCCAAGTGTTCCCCCGACATGCGGTGGTACTGAGGTGGCATGGCTGGAGGGGTGGACTGAAAGTGAAGGGAGTAACCCTTCCGGATGATCTGCAACACCCACTCGTCCGATGTGATAGCGTGCCAGAGGGGGAGATGATGGCGGATCCTGCCACCCACTGGCGTGGGGTGCCCCACAAAGCTCGGATTAGGAAGGTTTGGAGGTAGAAGCAGCGGGGGCAGAGGTGGACTGACCCACACGCTGTTTCCCAGATCCGCCCCTGTGGAAACCGCGGCCGCGCTGAAGCTGGTTCTGCACAGGCTTGTTGAAGGAACGTGCCTGGGCGCCCCTTCCGTGGCCACGAAAGGAACGAAAACCAGGAGTGGCTGGGCTTTTCGTGGAAAGACCTAAGGACTTGGCCGTGGCCCGCGAGTCCTTAAAACGCTCCAGCGCACTGTCGGCTTTATCGCCAAACAGGCGACTGCCATCAAAGGGCATGTCCATGAGTGAGCTTTGGACATCTGGCGAGAACCCGGGTCAGAGGAGACATCAAGGCCGCCGGCCTCCTCTAACTCGTCCGCCCAGTCCTGCTCAGAGTCACACTGACGAGCAAGAGGGTCCTCGGACCCCTCCCAGTCGTCCTCCACCTCCGCCGTATGTGGAACTGACTGCGGCGGCAGGGCAGGGACCGGGGAAGGAACAAACTGCGCCGGGAGCGGCACCGGACGGGGTCGAACCGGCGCCGTGTCCCAATGCGGACCCCAGGTAGGGACAAAATTGTCCTGGAACCTGGGCAGGGGCGGAACAAATGGCATCCACAGCGGCGCTGGAGGCGGAGCCGAGGGTGGCGCTGGGGCCGGAGCCGGCAGCGAGGGACCTTTCGGCAACGTGGCCGGAGCCAGTGGCGCAGAATCCTGTGGGGCCGGGGCCGCCGGCAGCGCCGACAGGAACCGGACACGGGACCGCGGGGCCCAAGGGCGCGCCGGCGGGAGCCCGAGGCCTAAACAGGCGGTCCATGGTAGCAAGAAATTCTTGCACCTGTGCGGGAGTCGCCAACGGACCCGGGTAAGGTGGGTAGGCCGCGGGACTCCCGGGCTCCGAAGGAGCCGTAGGGGCAGAACCCCTGTCCCCCTCGTCCGCATCCGGGGACCGACGGGGGGACGTCGGAGAGCGACAACGCTTCTTCGACTTCTTTTGTGGCGTCTCTTACCCGAATCCGAGAGTGAAGACTTGGAGCCCGAGGAGCGATGATGGTGGCCCCGCGAGCGTTCTCTGGAGCGGCCCCTAGACTGAGAACGGCGCTGGGACGAGTGCCGGACCTCAAGCAGCTTCCTGCACCGCTCCCTCAGGGCCTTCGGGGCCATGGCCAGACAGTCCATGCAGGACCGGGAGTCGTGGTCGCTCTCCAGGCAGTAGAGACAGACGTCGTGGGGGTCCGCCACCGGCATATTGCGACGGCAGGCCCCACAAGACTTAAAACCAGGCATCCCTACGTGCACCAGCTCAAACTTACAGGAGACAAAAGTCTCAAAAAGATAGTCAAAAAGTGACTAAGGTACGTGCTCTAATCGGATCTGCGCTTACTGGCGCGGAAAAAACAAGAACTGACGTCAGCGTGCATGGGTGGCGCCTAAGTAGTCTCAGTGACGTTATCTCGGCGCTTACGACGCCAGCGACGGACGCGGAGCCGCACGACGCCACCTACCGACGCGCAGGGGTACTGCTGACGAAAAACTTTCCGGATCCAGTCTGACGCCTGGGGATAGTCTAAGGTAAGGAATCTATCACTGACGTGTCTCTTTCAGATACTTGTTCCTTTGTGTAAGCCAGACTTCTGAGAGCCACAGCTACCCATGGTTGTGCTAAGGGTTTGACAAACGAAATCTACTGGTCCTAAAGCGGTTGGTAAGCATTAGACAGTGAGGTTGCACAACCAAATGCACAAGTTACTAACTTGTGTAACGATCTATCTGTAAGAGACAGTAGTTAGTGACAGATTCCTTACCTTTGAATATCCCCAGGCGTCAGGCTGGATCCGGAAAGCTTTTGCGTAGCAGTACCCTTGCGCGTCGGTAGGCGGCGTCGTGCGGCTCCTCGTCCGTCGTCGGCGTCGTGATCGCCGGGATGACGTTGCGGGAAGTACTTAGACGCCGCCCCTGCGCGCTGACGTCAGTTCTGTACGCGACTTTCCGCGCCAGGAACGCAGAGCCATGCAAGAAGCTGACATAGGTGTCTGAAAAATACTAGGGCCCTGAAAGGGATGTCCTTAACCCTAGAAATCAGTTCGCAGAACGGGGAGGATGGGTGGGCGGTAAAGAATCTGTCACTAACTACTGTCTCTTACAGATATATCGTTACACAAGTTAGTAACTTGTGCATCTGAAAGAGACACGTTAGTGACAGATTCCTTACCTTAGAATAGATACCCCAGCAATACCAACGCCGGTGGTGGGTCTGCGAACAAAGATCAGACAAGGAAGTCCTGGAGGACAGAACGGCCAAAGAAGCCGTCCCTCCGGACCCGACTGTCAAGGCAGTAATGCTTTGTAAACGTGTGCAGCGAGGCCCACGTAGCTGCCTGACAGATAACCGGCAGCGGAACACCGCGGCCCAAAGCCGTGGTAGCAGCCGTTGCCCTGGTGGAATGGGCACGCAGCCCAACAGGAGGCTCCTTCTTAGCCAAAGAATAGCAGGCCTTGATGCACAAGGTAACCCAGCGGGAGATGGTTCGTTTGTGCACCGCCCGACCTTTTTTGGCGCCCACGTAGCCAACAAAGAGATGGTCATCCACCCGGAAGTGTTTCGTGCGGTCGATATAGAAGGAGAGCGCACGTTTTGGGTCCAGACGGTGGAGCCTCTCTTCCTCTCTGGAAGGATGCGGAGGCGGAAAGAAGGTAGGCAAAGTGATGGTCTGCCCAATGTGGAAGGCAGTAACCACCTTTGGCAAGAAGGACGGACGCGTCCTAAGAACAACCTTGTCTGGATGGACAGACAGAAAGGGAGGTTTGCAGGATAGAGCCTGGAGCTCACTCACCCGCCGAGCGGAGGTGATGGCCACCAGAAAGGCTGTCTTCAGAGTTAGAAGACGAAGAGGACAGTTATGTAGAGGCTCAAAGGGAGCGCACATTAAAAAGGTAAGAACCAAGTTCAAGTCCCACTGAGGCATCACAAACTGAACAGGAGGGAAGAGGTGTGTAATGCCTTTTAAGAACCTGTTAACAACAGGGGACTTGAAAAGCGAGGGCTGATCAGGGAGCCTGAGGAAGGCCGAGATAGCACAAAGATGACCCTTGATGGTACCCAGGGCAGAACCCTGTTGGGCCAGAGAAAGAAGGAACAGAAGGACCTCAGAAAGAGGGGCAGAAAGGGGATTCACAGCCTTTGCTGTGCACCATGCCACAAATTTCTTCCACCTGCAGGCGTATACCACCTTAGTGGAGGGACGCCTGGCTGCCAGAATCACATCACAAACTTCGGGAGGCAAGTCGAAAGGAATCAACTGCCGCCGCTCAATCTCCACGCAAGCAGGTGTAGACTGGACAGGTTCGGGTGGAGGACCGTCCCCTGCTGCTGCGACAGAAGATCCTCCCGAAGAGGCAGACGGATCGGGGGATCTACGCTCATACTGTGTAGCTCGGGATACCAAACTCTTCGAGCCCAGTCCGGAGCCACAAGGCTGACTTGGGCCCGGTCGTGCCGAATCTTCTTCAACACTCTGGGTAGAAGTGGTATAGGCGGAAGGGCGTACAACAGACCACAACTCCACTCGCGACGAAAAGCGTCGCCGAGCGAGTGCCGCCTTGGAAATTCCAACGCGCAGAACTGATGACATTGCGCGTTCTCTTCGGTGGCGAATAGATCTAACCAAGGCTCTCCCCACTGTAGAAAGAGTCCTTGCGCCACTTCCGAGTGAAGACGCCATTCGTGATCCATCATGCACCTGCGGCTGAGTTCGTCCACCCTGGCGTTCAGGGAACCTGCCAGGTGTTGAACCATCAGGAACATGCCCTGATGTTCCAGCCATGTCCAGAGGCGCAGAGCCTCCTGACAGAGGGTCCACGACCCCACCCCGCCCTGTTTGTTGCAGTACCACATGGCGGTGGTGTTGTCTGTGAACACCTGCACTACCTTCCCTTTGACAGAGGGAAGGAATGCCTTGAGTGCAAGTCGGATCGCCCGGAGCTTCAGAAGGTTGATATGGAGCCGGGACTCCGCTGGAGACCAGAGGCCTCTGATCTCCGCCTCTCCCATGTGACCGCCCCATCCCAGAAGGGATGCGTCCGTCACAACTGTGTGCTCTGGCTGGGGAAGGGAGAGGGATCTGCCCATGACCCATTGCCGGTTCGAGAGCCACCACTGCAACTGTTTTGCAGTCCCCTCCGAGATCTGGACGTGATCGGACAGGTTGCCCTGGTGCTGCGCCCACTGTAACTTCAGGTCCCACTGCAGAGCCCGCATATGCCATCTGGCATGACTGACCAGCAGGATGCAGGAGGCCATGAGGCCCAGCAGCCTCAGGGTCATCCGTACCGAAACCCAGGATAAAGGCTGAAAGATCGGAATCATAGCCTGAATATCCCGGACTCGCCGTTCGGGAGGATAGGCCCGAAACTGCGTCGTGTCCAGAACTGCTCCGATGAAAAGGAGCTGTGGAGAAGGAATCAGATGCGACTTCGGCACATTGATGGAGAACCCCAGCGAGTGCAGGAGTTCGGCCGTAGTCTGGAGGTGGGAGACGACTGCCTGGGACGAGCCCGCCTTCAGCAGCCAATCGTCGAGGTAGGGGAAGACTGAAACCCCTGCCCGGCGCAGATGAGCTGCGACCACCGCCATCACTTTCGTGAACACCCGAGGGGCACTGGTAAGGCCAAAGGGGAGCACGGTGAACTGAAAATGCTCGAGGCCTACCGTGAACCGAAGGTAACGCCGGTGGGCCGGCAGGACGGGGATGTGGAAATAAGCGTCCTGCAAGTCCAACGCTACCAACCAGTCTCCAGGGTCGAGGGCAGTCAAGACCTGAGCTAGGGTGAGCATCTTGAACTTCTCCTTCCGGAGGAAGCGATTGACGTTCCGGTGGTCCAAGATAGGACGCATGTCCTCCTTGTCCTTTTTGGGCACCAGGAAGTAGTGGGAGTAGCAACCACGTCCTACTTCTGGGGTCGGAACATGCTCGATGGCCCTCTTGGCCAAGAGGGCCGTGACTTCCTTCTGCAGAGGTACCAAGTGATCCCCTGACATGCGGTGGAATTGAGGTGGCATGGCTGGGGGGGTGGTCTCGAAGGGGAGGGAGTAGCCCCTTCGGACAATGTCCAAGACCCACCTGTCCGAGGTGATGGGACGCCAGTGGTGAAGGTGATGGCGGACCCTGCCCCTACTGGCGTGCTGTGCACCTGAAAGGAGGGACTAGGAGGGCTTGGAGGCCGCGGACGGGTTGGAGGTGGTGGCCTGACCCGCACGCTGGTTGCCCGAACCGCCACGGCGGTATCCACGTCCTCGGCCACGCGAAGGCGCTTGCTGCGCGGGCCGTTGGCCGGGCTGCTGACGTGACTGGGCGCCCCTTCCGTGGCCACGATAGGGGCGAAAAGCAGAAGTTAGCGGAGGGCGTGTAGCAGAAAGGCCCAGGGACTTGGCAGTAGCCCGTGAGTCCTTAAAACGCTCCAACGCATGGTCTGCTTTGGAACCAAAAGACCGACTCCATCAAAGGGCATGTCCATGAGTGTATTCTGGACATCACCCGAAAAACCAGTGGTTCTCAGCCAGGCGTGGCGACGTAGCGCCACCGTCGTTGCAATAGATCTGCCCAGCGAGTCGGCGGTATCAAGGCCACAACGTATGGTGTATTTGGCCGCATCCCTACCTTCCGCAATGGCGCGGGTAAGCAGTGTCTGGACCTCCTCAGAACACTGGGGCAAAACAGTCGCCACCGAATCCCACAGGGAGTGGGTATATCGGCCCAAAAGACAAGCGGTGTTGATGGACCGCAAGCCAGCACTGGAGGAAGAAAAACCCTTCTTCCCAAATTGATCCAGGCGTTTGGATTCCCTATCCGGAGGGGCGGTAGGGAAGGCGGTTTGGGAAGCCGAGGCTTGGACAACCAAGCTCTCAGGAGTGGGGTGGACAGAGAGAAACAAGGGGTCGCCCGGAGCTGGGCGATGGCGTCGGGACACGTTCCTATCCACAGGAGCCCCTGTGTTGGGCTTGGACCAGGCGCCCAAAGAACGTCAGTGAGTGCATCGTTGAACGGCAGCACAGTCTCCAAGGAGGAGGCTGCCGGCTGAAGCACTTCTGTCAAGAGATTAGTCTTGACCGCCACAGTAGGGAGTCGGAGATGTAAGGCTCCAGCTGCCCTACGCAACACCGTTGCAAAGTTGGCTCCCTCCTCCGTAGCCACAGGAGGAGACAGCATGCCAGTGTCAGGGGAAGTATCTAGACCACTGGCATCCCCTAGTTCCTCTGCCCAGTCCTCATCATACTGACACTGTTGTGCCAGAGGGTCCTCAGACCCCTCCCAGTCCTCCTGGTCCTCCTCCGGTTCAAAATAAGGAGGAGGAGGGACATTTGGGACCCAAGGTCTCAGGAACGACACCGGAGACATCGGCGCCGGCGGAGGCGTGGTCAGGTCGACCGGCGTCGATGGAGGTTGCGGTACCACCGGAGCCGGGATCGAGGCCGGAGCCGGGATCGAGGCTGGAGGCACGAGCGACGCCGGGACCGGAGTCGTCGGCGACGCCGGGGCAACCCTATCAGGGCCCGCGGGGCCCGAAGGCGCACCGGAGGGACCTTGAGGCCCGAAGAGGCGGGCCATGGCCGACAGGAATTCCTGTATTTGGGCCGGATCCGCCCCCGAACCCGGGAAGGACGGGTATTGCGGGGGCGACTCCACAGGCATGTCTGGGGCCGCGGGGACGGTGCCGGGAGGGGCCTCAGCCGAGTCGCGAGACCGGCGAGGCGAAGTCCGAGAGCGATGATGCTTCTTGGACTTCTTGTGTTTAGACTTACCGGACGACGAAGACTTGGATCCCGACGACCGGCGAGGACTCTGGGACCGACCCCTCGACCTCTCACGCGACTGGGGCTTGGTGTGGCGCGGAGCCGACTGCCGGGCCTCAAGGAGCTTTCGAGACCGCTCTCGCAAAGCTTTCGGGTTCAGGGACCGGCAGTCGGAACACGACTTCGTGTCGTGGTCTCGCCCGAGACAGAAGAGACACTCCAGATGCGGGTCGGTGATGGACATCATCCGAGCACAGGCGTCGCAACGTTTAAAGCCGGGCATCCCTAACGACACCTTGGAGTCGATACGAAAAGAAACAGTGAAAAAATTCACCAAAAAAGTTAGTCAAAAAATGACTAGGGCACTGCTCTTCCCGGATCTGCGCTTGCTGGCGCGGAAAAAGAAGAACTGACGTCAGCGTGCAGGGGACGACGGACGCGGAGCCGCAAGACGCCGCCTACCGACGCGCAAGGGTACTGCTACGAAAAAACTTTCCGGATCCAGCCTGACGCCTGGGGATATTCAAAGGTAAGGAATCTGTCACTAACGTGTCTCTTTCAGATCATATAATACACCCCATTTCCTCACAGTGGCCAACACGTAGCAGGTCTTAGTGCAGAAGACTATCCACCTGGAAAAAGTCTTTTGCTGCACGGTCTTGACTTTCTGTGCCCCAGAGAAGACCACAAATCTCTGATCATCCACTCGATGGTCCTTGGTACAATCGATGTAAAAATGTACTGCTCTTCTGGGGTATAAAAGATGGAGCCTGTCCATCTCTTTCGAAGGGTGAGTGGAGCCAAAGAACATCAGAAGAGTGATGGACTGTGATGTAAAAGGGAGTCACAAGGCTCGTCAGAAAAGCTGCTGTAGGCCAGAGCACCAGTTTGCCCAGAAATATGGTGGATTATGGCAGCTGAACTGATAAAGGTTAAAGGCTGAAATTATCGCAATGAGGAAGACTGCAGGATCCAGAGGCACAGAGAAGAGCTGGGCAAAAGTTCGAAAAGGGTGCATGAAAGAAAAGAAAAGCCAAATTGAGGTCACAATGTGGCATTAAGAATGGTCTGGGGACAATCATGTGGAGCAAACCTTTGAGCAAGTGCATACCAATAGTTGCTTTGAACAAGGATATTAGGTCTGGTAAGCACAAAAAGGCAGAGGACCAACCGGTAACTTAACCCTGTCCACTGAATGCCATTGCTGGCCAAAGACAAAACGAACAGGACAACCCAGCCACAAACTCTTCCCAGTGTCCAGAGTACACAGACTTTGTAGAAGGACATGTGGCTGCAAGGATGACATCCACAACTTCAGGAGAGGGATAAAACGTAATCATCTTCCACCGCTAAATCTCCATGCATGGAGGTGTCGATTGTGCAGGTCCAGGTAAAATGGCCTGCCCTGTTGCTGCGTCAGAAGATCCTTCCAAAGCGGCAGCCAGATAAGAGGACAGATGCTTATGCCCCTAAGTTCTAGGTACCATGTTCTCCTTTCCCAGTCCAGAGTGCCTAGGATGACTTGGGCTCGGTCGTTCATGATTGTCTTCAGAATTCTAGGCAGGAGAGGAAGCAGTGGGAAAACATACAGGAGTCCTGTGTTCCACTCAAGGGGGAATGGGTATCGGAGAGACAGCCTTCTTTGTAACACCAGTGCGTAAAAATGCAAACATTCCGTGTTTTCTATTGTAACGAAGAGATCAAGGCAAGGTTCTCCCTATTGTTAAAAGACTCACTGCACCACCTCTGGATGTAACTGCCATTCGTGATCCGCTATGCGTCACCAGCTGAGTTAGTCTGCTCTGGCATTTAAAGATCCTATCAGGTGAAGAACGATCAAGGAAATTCCCTGACCATTCATGCAGTTTCAGAGATGCAAGGCCTCCTGGTACAGGGTCCAGGACCTCAGGCCGCCCTGCTTGTTTCAATAGCACATTGCAGTGGTGTTGTCCATGAGGACCTGAACTAGTCTCCCCTTGATGGACAACAGCACAGCTTTCAAAGTCAAGCGAATTGCCCGCAATACCAACCGGCTGATGTGGAGATGTTCTCCGCCAGAGACCAGAATCCTTTGGCTGCCCTCCTACCAGTTTACCTCTCAAATCCAGCAGTAATGTGTGTCACCATCAGCTCTGGGTGAGGTAGGGACAGGGGTCTGCTGCTGGTTTAACTGTGGTAGAACAGACACCACTTCACATATTTTGCAGTCTCCTCCAAAGACTTCATGGAATCCAACAGGTTCCTTTGGCGCTGGGCCTACAGACTTTAAATCCCACTGCTGAACCCACATAGGCCATCTGGCATGATCGACAAAAAGGATGCAGTATGTCAACAGAACAAATAGTGTAAGAGCCACTCTCATTGAGCTCCAGGACCGAGGCTGAAACATCAACTTTACAGGCTCAATGTCCTAGACTTGTTCCAAAGGGAAGGCCATAAAAGACACCGTTATCCAGGATGGCTGAGGAAAGGGAATCTTTGTGAAGGAGTCAAGGGTGACTCCAGTCCCCTGGATCCAGGGCAGATATAACCAGAGCCAGTTTGAGCATCCTGAATTTGTTCATCTGCTGGAAGAAATTGAGACGTTGGAGATCTAAAATAGGGAGATAGACTCCGCCCCTTTTCAACACTAAGAAATAATAGGAGTAATACCCAGCTCTGAAATTCACGGCACGGATTCAATCTATGGCTTTTTCTTCCAAAAGAGCCTCAACGTCCTACAGCAAAATAGACAAATATTTCTCCTAAACAGCTCCTATGTACACAGGATAGGCGTGGGACATCCAGGCCCATGTTAGCGAACTGGTAAGCTCGGAAATCCACACAATAATGCTTGGTGAAGTGTGTGGAGTAGACCAGGCAGCTGCTTTGCAGATGTCCGCTTTGGAAAGTTATCCATGAAGGCCATTGAGGCCCCCTTTTTGCGGGTAAAGTGGGGTCTGGGACGGATAGGCAAACACCTTTTAGCCTTAGCCTTACAGGTCAGCATACAATTGACCAACCAACCTGCTTTTCCTGCATTAGAGAGAGCGCACCTTTTTGTAGTTTGGCAAAGGAGATCAAAAGCTGCTGTGTCTTACGAAATGGCTATGTTCTGTTAATGTAATACAAAAGGGCTTTTAACATCTAGGGTGTAAAGAGCCCTCTCTGACACAGACTCTGGACACCAGTTGTTCAATAGTCTAATTCAGGTGGAAAGAAGAAACCACCTTGGGGAGAAAATTGTGATTTGTCCTAAGGACTAATGTATCGGATTGGATTTAAATGAAGATTTCTTTCACTTTATGAGTCTGAAGCTCACTCACACGTCTAACTGAGGTGATTACTACTAGGAAAGCTACTCACTGCCACTTTAATTTAAGGGATGTCTTAGGACAGGAGCTCTGTAAAGTCCAAAAAGATTAGATGACCTTAAATGTCATCTTAAACCCAAGTGAGAGCAGGCAATGAGCAAAAAAGATGACAAAAATAAAATAATTTCTATGGTACTATCTACGATGCAATAACAATTCTAGTTCTGACGTTGTATGAAAACCTATGTTTTTTAGACAAAAGTTAATTTGTCTACCAACAAATAATTACATTTTAAATCCACTACTCTACTCCCACTGTGATGGTCTCATTATATTTGGGATTTTACTAAATAAAATAAACATTTATTGAATCAATGAACATGTGAATACTGAAGCTGTGTAACAAAGTGACGTATTCATGTAGGTTGCTCTCATGTATTATCCTAAAGCACAAGTTACTACTTGTGTAACGATATATCTGTAAGAGACATTAGTTAGTGATAGATTCCTTACCTTAGATTCCTTACCTTAGAATATCCCCAGGCGTCAGGCTGTATCCGGAAAGTTTTTCGTCAGCAGTACCCCTGCGCGTCGGTAGGTGGCGTCGTGCGGCTCCGCGTTCGTCGCTGGCATCGTAGGCGCCGAGATGACGTCACGGAGACTACTTAGGCGCCACCCATGCGCGCGGACGTCAGTTCTGTACACGACTTTCCGCGCCAGGAACACAGAGCCATGCAAGAAACTGACCACTGGTGCCATGAAACTAGGGCCCTGAAAGGGATGACCTTAACGCACAAGTTACTAACTTGTGTAACGATATATCTGTAAGAGACAGTAGTTGGTGACAGATTCCTTACCTTAGAATATCCCCAGGCGTCAGGCTGGTTCCGGAAAGTTTTTGAGTAGCAGTACCCCTGCGCGTCGGTAGGCGGCGTAGTGCGGCTCCGCGTCCGTCGTCGGCGTCGCGATCGCCGGGATGACGTCGCGGGCAGCACTTAGACGCCGCCCTGCGCGCTGACGCCAGTTCTGTACACGACTTTCCGCGCCAGGAACGGAGAGCCATGCAAGAAGCTGACATAGGTGTCTGAAAAAATACTAGGGCCCTGAAAGGGATGTCCTTAACCCTAGAAATCAGTTCGCAGAACGGGGAGGATGGGTGGGGCGGTAGGAATCTGTCACTAACTACTGTCTCTTACAGATATATCGTTACACAAGTTAGTAACTTGTGCATCTGAAAGACACGTTAGTGACAGATTCCTTACCTTAGAATAGATACCCCAGCAATACCAACCCCAGTGGTGGGTCTGCGAACAAAGATCAGACAAGGAAGTCCCGGAGGACAGAACGGCCAAAGAAGCCGTCCCTCCGGACCCGACTGTCAAGGCAGTAATGCTTTGTAAACGTGTGCAGCGAGGCCCACGTAGCTGCCTGACAGATATCCTGCAGCGGAACACCGCGGCCCAAAGCCGTGGTAGCAGCCGTTGCCCTGGTGGAATGGGCACGCAGCCCAACAGGAGGCTCCTTCTTAGCCAAAGAATAGCAGGCTTTGATACACAAGGTTACCCAGCGGGAGATGGTTCTCTTGTGCACCGCCCGACCTTTTTGGCGCCCACGTAGCCAACAAAGAGCTGGTCATCCACCCGGAAGTGTTGTGTGCGGTTGATATAAAAAGAAAGCGCACGTTTTGGGTCCAGACGGTGGAGCCTCTCTTCCTCCCTGGAAGGATGCGGAGGCGGAAAGAAGGTGGGCAAAGTGATGGTCTGCCCAATGTGGAAGGCAGTAACCACCTTTGGCAAGAAGGACGGGCGCGTCCTAAGAACAACCTTGTCTGGAGGGACAGACAGAAAGGGAGGTTTGCATGAAAGAGCCTGGAGCTCACTCACCCGCCGAGCGGAGGTGATGGCCACCAGAAAGGCTGTCTTCAGAGTGAGAAGACGAACTGGACAGTTATGTAGAGGCTCAAAGGGAGCGCACATAAGAAAGGTAAGAACCAAGTTCAAGTCCCACTGAGGCATTACAAACGGAACAGGAGGGAAGAGGTGTGTAATGCCTTTTAGAAACCTGTTAACAACAGGGGACTTGAAAAGGGAGGGCTGATCAGGAAGCCTGAGGAAGGCCGAGAATAGCCCTTGATGGTACCCAGGGCAGAACCCTATTGGGCCAGGGAAAGAAGGAACAGAAGAACCTCAGAAAGAGGGGCAGAAAGGGGATTCACAGCCTTTGCTGTGCACCATGCTACAAACTTGTTCCACCTGCAGGCGTATACCACCTTAGTGGAGGGACGCCTGGCTGCCAGAATCACATCACAAACTTAGGGAGGCAAGTCGAAAGGAATCAACTGCCGCCGCTCAATCTCCACGCAAGCAGGTGGAGGCTGGACAGGTTCGGGTGGAGGACCGTCCCCTGCTGCTGCGACAGAAGATCCTCCCAAAGAGGCAGACGGATCGGGGATCTACGCTCATACTGAGTAGCTCGGGATACCAAACTCTTCGAGCCCAGTCCGGAGCCACAAGAATGACTTGGGCCCGGTCGTGCCGAATCTTCTTCAACACTCTGGGTAGAAGTGGTATAGGCGGAAAGGCGTACTACAGACCGCAACTCCACTCGCGACGAAAAGCGTCGCCGAGCGAGTGCCGCCTTGGAAATTCCAACGCGCAGAACTGATGACATTGCGCGTTCTCTTCGGTGGCGAATAGATCTAACCAAGGCTCTCCCCACTGTAGAAAGAGTCCTTGCGCCACTTCCGAGTGAAGACGCCATTCGTGATCCATCATGCACCTGCGGCTGAGTTCGTCTGCCCTGGCGTTCAGGGAACCTGCCAGGTGTTGAACCATCAGGAACATGCCCTGTCCAGAGGCGCAGAGCCTCCTGACAGAGGGTCCACGACCCCACCCCGCCTTGTTTGTTGCAATACCACATGGCGGTGGTGTTGTCTGTGAACACCTGCACTACCTTCCCTTTGACAGAGGGAAGGAATGCCTTGAGTGCAATTCGGATCGCCCGGAGCTCCAGAAGGTTGATATGGAGCCGGGACTCCGCCGGAGACCAGAGGCCTCTGATCTCCGCTTCTCCTATGTGACCGCCCCATCCCAGAAGGGACGCGTCCGTCACAACTGTGTGCTCTGGCTGGGGAAGGGAGAGGGATCTGCCCATGACCCATTGCCGGTTCGAGAGCCACCACTGCAACTGTCTTGCAGTCCCCTCCGAGATCTGGACGTGATCGGACAGGTTGCCCTGGTGCTGCGCCCACTGGAACTTCAGGTCCCACTGCAGAGCCCGCATATGCCATCTGGCATGATTGACCAGCAGGATGCAGAGGCCATGAGGCCCAGCAGCCTCAGGGTCATCCGTACCGAAACCCAGGATAAAGGCTGAAAGATCGGAATCATAGCCTGAATATCCCGGACTCGCCGTTCGGGAGGATAGGCCCGAAACTGCGTCGTGTCCAGAACTGCTCCGATGAAAAGGAGCTGTAGAGAAGGAATCAGATGCGACTTCGGCACATTGATGGAGAACCCCAGCGAGTGCAGGAGTTCGGCCGTAGTCTGGAGGTGGGAGACGATTGCCTGGGATGAACCCGCCTTCAGCAGCCAGTCGTCGAGGTAGGGGAAGACTGGAACCCCTGCCCGGCGCAGATGAGCTGCGACCACCGCCATCACTTTCGTGAACACCCGAGGGGCACTTGTAAGGCCAAAGGGGAGCACGGTGAACTGAAAATGCTCGAGGACTACCGTGAACCGCAGGTAACGCCGGTGGGCCAGGCAGGACGGGGATGTGAAAATAAGCGTCCTGCAAGTCCAACGCTACCAACCAGTCTCCAGGGTCGAGGGCAGTCAAGACCTGAGCTAGGGTGAGCATCTTGAACTTCTCCTTCCGGAGGAAGCGATTGACGTTCCGGAGGTCCAAGATAGGACGCATGTCCTCCTTGTCCTTTTTGGGCACCAGAAAGTAGTGGGAGTAGCAACCACGTCCTACTTCTGGGGTCGGAACATGCTCGACGGCCCTCTTGGCCAAGAGGGCCGTGACTTCCTTCTGCAGAAGCACCAAGTGATCCCCTGACATGCAGTGGAATAGAGGTGGCATGGCTGGGGGGTGGTCTCGAAGGGGAGGGAGTAGCTCCTTCGGACAATGTCCAAGACCCACCTGTCCGAGGTGATGGGACGCCAGTGGTGAAGGTGATGGCGGACCCTGCCCTCTACTGGCGTGCTGTGCACCTGAAAGGAAGGACTAGGAGGGCTTGGAGGTCGCGGACGGGTTGGAGGTAGTGGCCTGACCCGCACGCTGGTTGCCCGAACCGCCACGGCAGTATCCACGTCCTCGGCCACGCGAAGACGCTTGCTTCACGGGCCGGTGGCTGGGCAGCTGACGTGACTGGGCGCCCCTTCCGTGGCCACGAAAGGGGCGAAAAGCAGAGGTTAGCGGAGGGCGTACAACAGAAAGGCCCAGGGACTTGGCAGTAGCCCGTGAGTCCTTAGAACGCTCCAGCGCATGGTATGCCTTTGAACCAAAAAGACCGACTCCATCAAAGGGCATGTCCATGAGTGTATTCTGGACATCACCCGAGAAACCAGTTGTTCTCAGCCAGGCGTGGCGACGTAGCGCCACCGTCGCAAGCGATCTGCCCAGCGAGTCGGCAGTATCAAGGCCACAACGTATGGTGTATTTAGCCGCATCTCGCCCTTCCGCAATGGCGCGGGTAAGCAGTGTCTGGACCTCCTCAGAACACTGCGGCAAAACAGCCGCCACCGACTCCCACAGGGAGTGGGTATATCGGCCCAAAAGGCAAGCGGTGTCGACGGACCGCAAGCCAGCACTGGAAGAAGAAAAAGCCTTCTTCCCAAATTGGTCCAGGCGTTTGGATTCCCTATCCGGAGGGGCGGTAGGGAATGCGGTTTGGGAGGCAGAGGCTTGGACAACCAAGCTCTCGGGGGTGGGATGTTGTGAGAGAAACAAGGGGTCGCCCGGAGCAGGGCGATGGCGTCGGGCCACGTTCCTATCCACAGGAGCCCCTGTGGTGGGCTTGGACCAGGCACCCAAAAGAACGTCAGTGAGTGCATCATTAAACGGCAGCACAGTCTCCGAGGAGGAAGCCGCCGGCTGAAGCACTTCCGTCAGGAGATTAGTCCTGACAGCCACAGTAGGCAATTGGAGATGTAAGGCTCCAGCTGCTCTACGCAACACCGTTGCAAAATTAGCTCCCTCCTCCGTAGCCACAGGAGGAGACAGCATGCCAGTGTCAGGGGAGGTGTCTAGACCACTGGCATCCCCAAGTTCCTCAGCCCAGTCCGGATCATACTCACACTGTTGTGTGAGAGGGTCCTCAGACCCCTCCCAGCTCTCTTGGTCCTCCTCAGGTGCAAAATATGGAGGAGGAGGGACATCTGGGACCCAAGGTCTCATCGGCGCCGGAGCCGGCGTCGAGCGACGTCGGTCCGGCTCCATGTCCGGAGCCGGAGAGAGCCGGGGACTGACGCCGTCCGGAGCCCCGGACGGCGTCAGGAACGGCACCGGGGACATCGGCGTCGGCGTGGTTAGGTCAACCAGCGTCGATGGGGGTTGCGGTACCACCGGAGCCGGGATCGGGGCCGGAGCCGAGGCCGGGATGAAGGCTGGTGGGACAGGCGGCGCCGGGACCTGAGTCGACGGCGACGCCGGAGCAACCCCATCAGGGCCCGCGGGGCCCGAAGGCGCACCGGAGGGACCTGGAGGCCCGAAGAGGCGGGCCACGGCCGACAGGAATTCCTGTATTTCGGCCGGAGTCGCCCCCGAACCCGGAAAGGACGGGTAATGCGGGGGCGGCTCTACAGGCATGTCCGGGGCCGCGGGGACGGTGCCGACTGGGGCCTCAGCCGAGTCGCGAGACCGGCGAGGCGAAGTCTTAGAGCGATGACGCTTCTTAGACTTTTTGTGCTTCGACTTACCTGAGGAGCGCGAAGACTTGGACTCCGACGACCGGCGGGGACTCCGCGACCGGCCCCTCGACCTCTCCCGGGACCGGTTCTTGGTGCGGCGCGGAGCCGACTGCCGGACCTCGAGTAGCTTTCGAGACCGCTCTCGCAAAGCCTTCGGGTGAAGTTTCCGGCAGTCAGGGCACGACTTCGTGTCGTGGTCTCGGCCGAGACAGTAGAGACACTCCAGATGCGGGTCTGTGATCGACATCATGCGAGCACAGGCGTCGCATGGCTTGAAGCCGGGCATCCCTACGACACCTAGGAGTCGTGAAGACTCGATAAAGAAACAGTGAAAAAATTCACAAAAAAGTTAGTCAAAAATTGACTAGGGCACTGCTCTTCCCGGATCTGCGCTTACTGGCGCGGAAAAAGAATAACTGATGTCAGCGCGCAGGGGCGGCGTCTAAGTACTGCCCGCGACGTCATCCCGGCGATCGCAACGCAGACGACGGACGCGGAGCCGCACGACGCCGCCTACCGACGCGCAGGGGTACTGCTACGCAAAAACTTTCCGGATCCAGCCTGACGCCTGGGGATATTCTAAGGTAAGGAATCTGTCACTAACGTGTCTCTTTCAGATCCTAGAATTAGTTCACAGAACGGGGAGGATGGGTGGGGCGGCAAGGAATCTATCACTAACTAATGTCTCTTACAGATATATTGTTACACAAGTAACTTGTGCATCTGAAAGAGACACGTTAGTGATAGATTCCTTACCTTAGAATAGATACCCCAGCAATACCAACCCCGGTGGTGGGTCTGCGAATAGATTACACCAGGAAGTCACGGAAAACAGAACGGCCAAAGAAGCCGTCTCTCCGGACTTGACTGTCAAGGCAGTACTGCTTGGTAAATGGGTGCAGCGAGGCCCACGTGGCTGCCTGACAAATATCCTGCAAGGGAACGCCGCGTCCCAAGGCAGTAGTGGCTGCTGTTGCCCTGGTAGAATGGGCACGCAGCCCCACAGGGGGCTCCTTTTTAGCCAAGGAGTAACACGCTTTGATGCACAAAACGACCTACCGAGAGATGGTGCGTTTGTGCACGGCCCGACCTTTTTTGGCGCCCACGTAGCCAACAAAGAGCTTGTCATCCACCCGGAACTGTTGTGTGCGCTTTAGATAGAACGAGAGCGCACGTTTTGGGTCCAGACGATGGAGCCTCTCTTCCTCTTTGGAAGGAGGCGGAAAGAAAGTGGGCAAAGTGATGGTCTGCCCGATGTGGAAGGGCGTGACAACCTTTGGCAAGAAAGAAGGACGGGTCCTTAAAACCACCTTGTCCGGATGAACAGAAAGGAAAGGAGTTTTAGAAGAAAGAGCCTGGAGCTCACTCACTCTTCTGGCAGAGGTGATAGCTACCAGGAAAGCCGTCTTTAGAGTAAGAAGACGTAAAGGACAGTTATGAAGGGGCTCGAAGGGAGCGCACATCAGATAGGTCAAGACAAGATTTAAGTCCCATTGAGCCATTAGGAAAGGCACGGGAGTAAACGTGTGCGTGATGCCTTTGAGGAAGCGATTAACAACCGGGGACTTAAAGAGAGAAGGCTGATCTGGAAGCCTGAGAAAGGCGGAGATGGCCGAAAGATAACCTTTGAGAGTGCCCAGAGCAGAGCCCTGCCGGGCCAAGGATAGTAGGAATAGAAGGACCTCAGAAAGAGGGGCAGAAAGGGGATCCACAGACTTAGTTGTGCACCGTGCCACAAATTTGTTCCACCTGCAGGCGTATACCGATTTCGTGGAGGGATGCCTGGCTGCCAGAATTACATCACAGACTTCAGGAGGCAAGTCAAATGGAATCAGCTGTCGCCGCTCAATCTCCACGCATGGAGGTGGAGGCTGGACAGGTTCGGGTGGAGGACCGTCCCTGCTGCTGCGACAGAAGGTCCTCCCGAAGAGGCAGTCGGATCGGGGATCGATCGCCATGTTGAGTAGCTCGGGATACCAGTATCTTCGTGCCCAATCCGGAGCCACAAGGAAGACTTGGGCCCGGTCGCGCCGAATCTTCTTCAGCCCTCTGGGCAGAAGTGGTATAGGCGGAAAGGCGTACAACAGACCGCAACTCCATTCGCGACGAAAAGCGTCGCTGAGCGAGTGCCGCCTTGGAAATTCCAACGCGCAGAACTGATGACATTGCGCGTTCTCTTCGGTGGCGAATAGATCTAACCAAGGCTCTCCCCACTGCAGAAAGAGACCTTGCGCCACGTCCAAGTTCAGACGCCATTCGTGATCCATCAAGCACCGGCGGTTGAGTTCGTCTGCCCTGGCATTCAGAGAACCTGCCAGGTGTTGAACCACCAAGGTAATGCCTTGATGTTCCAGCCATGTCCAGAGGCGCAGAGCCTCCTGACATAGGGTCCACGACCCCACCCCGCCCTGTTTGTTGCAATACCACATGGCGGTGGTGTTGTCCGTGAACACCTACACAGGAATGCCTTCAGTGCAAGTCGGATCGCCCGCAGCTCCAAAAGATTGATATGGAGCCGGGACTCCGCCGGAGACCAGAGGCCTCTGATCTCCGCCTCTCCTAGGTGGCTGCCCCATCCCAGGAGGGACGCATCCGTCACCACTGTGTGCTCCGGTTGGGGAAGGGAGAGGGATCTGCCACTGACCCAATCGCGATTCGTGAGCCACCACTGCAATTGTCGTGCAGTGCCCTCCGAGATCTGGACAAGATCGGACAGGTTGCCCTGATGCTGCGCCCACTGGAACTTCAGGTTCCACTGCAGAGCTCGCATATGCCACCTGGCATGTTGCACTAGCAGAATGCAGGAGGCCATCAGGCCCAGGAGCCGGAGGGTCAGCCTGACTGAAACCCGGGATAGAGGCTGAAAGATGGGAATCATAGCCTGAATATCCCGGACTCGCCGCTCGGGAGGATAAACCCGAAACTGTGTCGAGTCCAGAACCGCTCCGATGAAGGGGAGCTTCTGAGAAGGACTCAGGTGCGACTTTGGCACGTTGATGGAGAACCCCAGCAACTGCAGGAGGTCGGCCGTAGTCTGAAGGTGGGTGAAGACTGCCTGGGGCGAGCCCGCCTTCAACAACCAGTCGTCGAGGTAGGGGAAGACTGACACCCCGGACCTGCGTAGATGAGCTGCAACCACCGCCATCACTTTCGTGAACACCCGAGGGGCGCTTGTAAGGCCGAAGGGGAGCACAGTAAACTGAAAATGCTCCTGGCCTACCGTGAACCGCAGGTAACGCCGGTGGTCCGGCAGGACGGGAACGTGAAAATATGCGTCCTGCAAGTACAACGCTACCATCCAGTCTCCAGGGTCGAGGGCAGCCAAGACCTGAGACAGAGTCAACATCTTGAACTTCTCCTTCCGGAGGAAGCGATTGACGTTCCGGAGGTCGAAGATGGGGCGCAAGCCCCCGTTGTCCTTCTTGGGGACCAGAAAGTAGTGGGAATAACACCCATGTCCTACTTCTGGCCCAGGAACGCGCTCGATGGCCCCCTTGGCCAAGAGGGCTGTGACTTCCTGTTGGAGAAGCGCTAAGTGATCCCCCGAAATGCGGTGGAACTGGGGTGGCATGGATGGGGGGGGAAGACTCGAAGGGGAGGGAATAGCCCCGTCGGATGATTTGTAGCACCCAGCTGTCCGAAGTGACAGAGCGCCAGTGGGGGAGGTGATGTTGAATCCTGCCGCCCACCGGCGTGGGGTGCACCCCAAAGCGCGGACTAGGAAGGCTTTGAGGCGGATGCTGCGGGAGCGGAGGTGGGCTGACCCGCACGCTGGCCCCCTGTGCCGCCACGGCGACCACCGCGGCATGCGGAGGCTGGTTCTGCGCAGACCTTTCGAACGGGCGTGTAGAGGCGCCCCTGCCACGGCCACGAAAGGAACGAAAAGTAGACGTGGCTGGGCGGGAGGTGGAGAGACCCAAGGACTTGGCTGTAGCCCGAGAGTCCTTAAAACGCTCCAGCACACTGTCTGCCTTATCGCCAAAAAGGCGAGTACCATCAAAAGGCATGTCCATGAGGGAACTCTGGACATCCCCCGAAAACCCCGTGGACCGCAGCCAGGCATGTCGCCGCAAGGCCACTGTGGTGGAGATGGCCCTTCCCAAAGAGTCCGCGGTGTCCAACCAACACCGAATGGCAAACTTTGCGGCATCCTTCCCCTCTGCAACAGCTTGGCAAAGCACAGCCTGAACCTCTTCGGGGCACTGGGGCAGTTTGCGCCACCGTGTCCCACACAGTGTGAGAATAGCGGCCCAAGAGGCATGTGGTGTTGACCGACCGCAGCCCCAGGCTGGCAGAGGAAAACAACCTTTTGCCAAGCTGCTCCAGCTTTTTGGATTCCTTATCCGGCGGAGCGGTAGGGAATGCTGTTTGGGAAGTGGAAGCCTGAATGACCAGGATCTCCGGTGTCGGATGAGTTGTCAGAAAGGCAGGGTCACCTGGTGCCGGACGGTGATGTCTGGCCACATTTTTATCCACAGGGACCCCTGTGGCAGGCCTAGACCAGGTACCCATCAAAACTTCCGTCAAAGCCTCATTGAACGGAAGCAGAGGTTCCACAGAACCTGCTGTAGGCTGAAGCACCTCAGTAAGGAGGTTAGTTTGGAGGGCAACAGTAGCCAACTCAAGGCCAAGAGTCTCAGCTGCTCTACGGAGCACCACAGTGTAGGTGGAGCCCTCCTCCATGATAGAGGGAGGAGATACAAAACCAGGCTCAGAGGAGAGGTCAAGGCCGCTGGCATCCTCGGAGTCTTCTGCCCACTCTTGTTCGGACTCACACTGCCGTGCAAGAGGGTCCTCCGACCCCTCCCAGTCCTCCTCTTCCCCAACAGCCCGAGGCACAGGCTGCAACGGCGAGGGAGGCACAGGGGAAAAGAAATGCTCCCCCGGTGCCGAGAACGGCGCCGATCGGCGCCGCTCCGGCTCCAAGGCCCAATCCGGGTTCCAAGCTGGAAACGTGGGCAAGGGCGGAGGTGGGCCGAATGGCACCCAGGGCGGCGCCGGGAAGGGAGCCGCAGGGGGCGCCGGAGCCGGAGGACCCTGCGGCGCCGGGGCCGGAGCCACCGGAGGACCTTGGGGCGCCGGGGTCGGAGCCGCCGGCGGTGCCGACGGCAACCAAGGGCCCCCTAAAGGGACCGCGGGGCCCGAAGGCGCACCGGCGGGAGCCCTAGGCCCGAAAAGGCGGTCCATGGTAGCAAGAAACTCTTGCACCTGGGCCGGAGTCGCCGACGGACCCGGGTATGGCGGGTAGGCCGCGGGACTGACAGGCTCCAACGGAGCCGCGGGGGAAAGACCCCGGGTCCCCTCGTCCGCGTCAGAAGACCGACGAGGGGAGGTCGGAGAGCGTACGCGCTTCTTCGACTTCTTTTTATGACGTCGCTTACCGGAATCCGAGGGCGACGACTTGGACCCCGAGGAGCAATTATGGCGACTCCGCGGTCGGTCCCTCGAGCGACCCCTGGACCTGGAACGGCGCGGAGACAACTGTCGGGCCTCCAGCAGCTTTCGGGACCGCTCCCGCAAAGCCTTCGGAGCCACAGACAGTCGGAACATGACCGGGAGTTATGGTCGCGCTCTAGACAGTAGAGACAGACGCCATGGGGGTCGGCCACCGACATCGTACGGCGGCAGGCCCCGCAGGTTTTAAAACCAGGCATCCCTACGGGGCACCAGGAGTCAGATTAGAGACAAAAGTCCCAAAAAAAAACAACTAGTCAAAAAGTGACTAAGGTACGTGCTCTAACCGGATCTGCGCTTGCTGGCGCGGAAAAATAAAGAACTGACGTCAGCGCGCATGGGTGGCGCCCAAGTAGTCTCCGTGACGTCATCTCGGCGCCTACGACGCCAGCGACAAACGCGGAGCCGCACGACGCCACCTACCGACGCGCAGGGGTACTGCTGACGAAAAACTTTCCGGATCCAGTCTGACGCCTGGGGATATTCGAAGTAAGGAATCTAAGGTAAGGAATCTATCACTAACGTGTCTCTTTCAGATCAATCATGTGCAACAAAGTAGGTTATGAATTTAATTGAATGACTGATCTTCTTGACACAAACAGATGTATAGTTTGTGCTCTAAAGTAGCCAAGTAAAGAATGATGGAGGCACCTTGTTCATTTACCAACGATTTGGGCCAAGCCTCTTTTCCATCACAAGGACCCAGTCCTACTTGTAAAAATAAAATATGAGAACTATCGAGTTTGTGCACAAAGCTGAATAATTAGAAAGCAAATGGGTGGGAGACAAGATGGTACATGTCTGAACGGTCGCACTGGCCGCTCCTCGCCACCTGGATCAGCAAAACAGTAATGTAGGAGATATCCCCCGGCAGAGGCATCTAAGCTACCTAAATGAGGGCCTACCGGCTTGGCGCTCTCATCGTGGACGTATTGCGGGCAGTTGAGGTGACTGTGGCAGCCACAGTGTTCTTTGGCGTTCGGGGAT
Organism: Calotriton arnoldi; assembly: GCA_963921515.1. Taxonomy (NCBI): domain Eukaryota; kingdom Metazoa; phylum Chordata; class Amphibia; order Caudata; family Salamandridae; genus Calotriton; species Calotriton arnoldi. The sequence goes on from CAWUFW010000083.1 coordinate 301,588, forward strand.
CTCAGAGAGCGCTGCGGCTTGCATCGGCTGCAGTTCAGGTCTAGTGGAGAGGAGGGGCCACGGGGGCTAGCAGGACTGGGTGGCTCCCGGTGTGCAGCCGCACCGAAAGCAGGATGCCTCCCAAAACCAGGTCGCATTGCTCGGGTCATGATCGCTGACGCAAACTCAAGCGCTGATGCATCTGCATCCCCTAACGAAAATAGTAATATGCCTCTGCAGCATTCTAAGAAGGGAAGCCAGGAGTCAGCGCTAATACTAATGCCAAGATGCCTCTGAAAGGAAAACAAAGCCTGGACAATTTAAAAAAGGGAGAAATGAAAGGGAAAGGAAGGCAGGAGAAAAGCACTGGGGAAAAACGGGAGTCTCAGACAGAACTCCCACTCCAGCTGCAGACAACCTCAGATTCAACTCCAGCAGCAGCAACAGAGTATCACGGAGTTTTTCCCCACTATTGCAATCCCACTGATGACAATAATGAAGTAATGGGAACCCATTGGGACCTGAAGGACCAACAAGGGGGTATCAATGGTGCGGAGAAGAATGAGCTGGGCACTGTCGACCTCTCAAGCAAGGCAGATGCAGTAGGTGAAGTACTAACCGAGTTGGCTAGCGCCTGGGGAGGCTCTGACCCTGAGGGGGCGTCAGGTGGGGGGACTGTAAGCTATGATAATCAAAGGCTTCGGTCACTACCTGTACCTGTCCAAATGGCCTCAACCGAGGCTAGTCAGCATCACTATCCTGCCAGTCCCTTACACTTACAAATGCAGGCCTTGGTCGACATGGACATGGATACCGGTGCGCTAATAGAAGGGGCATCAGGGCAGAAGGGGTTGGACGACACTCAGGAGCTAGGTGACAAATTTTTCTCAGTAACCAATGGCTCCGATATTAGCTCCTCTGATTCAGAAGCAGGGAGCAATGTACAGCTCTCCAGCTCAAGTCTGAGCAGCCAGCAGACGGGACCTGGGACAGTAGTAAGAAGGAAGAGGCTCTCCAAGAAATAGCCAAAAGGCGAACTAGTCACGGGGGTTAGGGAAATACGCAAGGTATTCCAGAGACATTACTATGAAAATGTATATGGAGAGGAGGGGCACAGGGAGAAAAGGAGTATAAAAGAGTATTTAGAGTCACTCCGTATGGAGCAATTTTCACAGCAGGAAATGGAATCCCTTGAGGATGCATTCACAGGGGAAGAAATACAAAGAGCGCTAAGAGAACTCCCCTCCGGCAAGGCTGTGGGCCCGATCAAATTCCATTAGAGTTTTATAAATCTTTCTTTCCTGTGCTAGGGGTCGACCTAATTCACGTAATGTTCCAGGTACAGAAAGGAGAAGCTCCCCAGAGTCGTGGGCAGGAGCCAATATAATAATTTTGCCAAAGAAAGGGAAACCCCCTAACAAGACAGGATCTTACAGACCCATTAGTCTTATTTTCTCAAAAATATTGGCCAATCGGCTAAGTGCTATCATAGGAAAGGTGATATCCCCTAGGCAGCAGGGGTTTATTCCTGGCAGAGGAACAGCCGAGCATATTCGGGGAGATATAACCTTATTTGACGGCACCTCAGTTATCGGAGACCCTCTGGCTTTTATTTTACTTGATGCCGAGAAGGCGTTCGATAGGGTCTCTTGGGAGTATCTTCGGGGCGCTCTTGAGAAGGTGGGGATCGGAAAGGGCTTTATCGAGGCCATACAGGCATTATATAGAGCCCCCCGCGCCCAACTTCGTTTAATGGGTGACAGAGTGACCCTATCTTTATCACACGGGGGACTACACAGGGGTGTCCTTGTTCCGCCCTTTTATTTGCACTCTATATAGATCCCCTAATTCAGAAAATTGAGGCTAATATAGGAATCCAGCCTATCCTGCTACAAGGCTTCGAGACCAAAATACTGGGGTACGTGGATGATCTTGCGATAACGGCAGCTGACCCACTTGAAGCCTTAAGGGAGATAGAGATTGAGTCCAAACGCTTCTGGGTGGCTTCTGGTTATCTGCTCAATCGGGAGAAAACTCAAATAGTCATCAATAGCAAGATCTGCTTACCGGATCCACAAGTGACCAAATCTGCAGTTTAATTAGGAGTCACCATAACCTTGGAACTGGGCAAGATCGTGGAAAAAATGTTTGCTCCTGTGATCCAGAAGGGTAAAAAAAGATTTAGATACGTTTAACTTGTACCTCTCGATTGTTGGACGATGTAACAATTAAAATGATATTTCTCCCAAAGATTTTATTTTTCTTTAGAACAATACCCCTAGTGTTTAAAAGTAATTGGTTTAAGGAGATGGAAAAAAAAGACCAGAAGAGCCCTTAGGTTTATGTCCCTCCCCAGGGAAGGGGAGGGGGGGCTGTACCAGATTTAAAAATGTACTACTGGGCTGCAGCAATCCAATACTTTGGGGGATTACTTGGAGGAAAGGTTGTGGATCGGTGGAGAAGTGATGCTCCCCCGGATGTATTTGAATTGCTGCTAGAGAGAAAGGCCCCAAATTGGCTATTGAGATACAGTGAATCTAGTTATTATAAAAAAGTTAAATTTAAGACCCTGGGGGCAGCAGTTTCTGTCTGGATCACAGTTAGGAAGAAGCTAGGGTTAGGCAGGATGAATTTTTACACTGCCCTTTATGGTAACCATCATTCCCAGAGGTATTCCATGACGGGGTTATGTCACGATGGGATGCGCTAGGAGTGGTGTAGATGGGGATCTGGTCGATTCAAACAACGTACTACCATTTGAGAAGGTTCAGCTGCTCTTTAATATTGATCGCAAGGAATTTTTTAAATACCTTCAGGTTCAAAGTTGCATCGCGGGGCGTGGCTTGGGCGCGCATGGAGTGAGACGTGTGCCATCGAGTCTCCGCTCCGGCGCTTCCCGAATACGCTGTTTTCCCGGCCACCGGGTCCATCATGTCCTCTGTGGAGCCCTGTGTCCTCTGGGGATATCTGCTGCCGGCATTTGCCGCTGTGGAGGTCGCCCGGGAACCCTGTTTGGCGGTGATCTTGATCGGCGATGGTCCGCCCTGCTCCCGCCGCCATTTTGCCTACAGACTGCGGTGGAACCTCGGGCGATATCCAACGCCTTCCTTCGCTGCCCTGGTGTAGCGCTCGCACTCCGGGGAGGTTCGGAGGCTCTGGACCATTCCTGCACCATCTGGGGTCTTGTGTCTAGCCGGCTCTCCCCATCTGCGCCTTGAAGCTTGCGGGGGACGGCGGTGACGGCTCCCGGGGCCTGCTGGACCTCGCCGTGAGGGAGAGCGACGCCATCGACGGGCCCTGCGGACGGAGGGGACATCGCTGTGCTGCTCTAAGTCAGGAGGTACCAGGACGGGGGGTGCAGCATTGAAGGTGCGGGCAGCCCGGGAGGCTTTCAGTGTGCTCCCGGCGCTGACGCCGCCATCTTGTCTTTCTCTGCGTCCTGCGCTCCCCCGGCCCCGACGCTGGTGCCCTTGCCTGTCGCCTGACCCTCGGCTGTGGAGGACGGCTTGCCTGGGGACTCACGTCGTGGTTCCCTCCCCTCTGCTTGCTCGCCTTGGCCTCTCCTGCTTTCCGGGCCCTACTTTGCTACGTACCTGCTCCTCGTGGCCTTTGGGCTGCCTTGGCTTGTTCACCACCTTGCAGCCCCTACGCACCTGGGAGCTACTGGCCCCTGATCTTGCCCTGGGAGCCGGGGACTACGCTATCTCTGGGTCACGCAACCCTCTACTGCCTAACTGGCCTCCCCCAGGTCCTCGCCTGCCCGCTCCCTGGTTCGACTGTGGTTCTCCCCCTGAGACGGGGCCCCCAGCTTCTCCGGCCTTTGCAGATATGCCTCCTAAGCACAGGGGCGCTAAGGATCCAGATGCTGCAGCCACCCAGGGGAATCCGGTGACCTCCTTGTGGTCTAAGACACTTCCCAATACGCAAGAGGATCCTGCTTCTTCCTTGGCATCCTCTGGGTTGCCGTCCTCTGGGGTGCCCATCACCCAGGCTTATATGTCGACATTTCTGCAAGAAATCAAGGCTGAGATAGGCTCCCTCCGTCAGGACTTCAAGGCTGGGTTGCAGGACATTCGCAGAGAGGTTACTGAAATTGGCGATAGGGTTGATGGACTCGAACGAACCATGGACGCAAGGACGGAGGACGTAGGTGGTCTCTGGAAAAAAGTGTCTGAACTTGAGGACCAGAATATCACCCTTCAGCTGAAGCAGGAGGACCTGGAGAACCGCAGTAGGCGGAACAACCTCCGCATCCGGGGTGTTCCATTGGGAACGGAGGGGCCTAACATATTGACATACACAGCGGACCTCCTTCATGCCATTCGTGAAGGCGAGGGCTCCTCCCCGCCTATGCTCGATAGGGCCCATCGACTATCTGGTCCTCGCAACCGCCGTAACTTTGTCCCGGACATCATTACGCGGGTTCACTTCTTCGCTGACAAGGAAGCTATCCTCCGCAAAGTACAGGGAGTTCAAACGGTCTCCTACAATGGAGACTCTATCCAGATTTTCCAGGACCTCGCACCTTCTACGCTCAGGCGGAGGAAGAGCTTCAAACCCGTGACGGACAAACTAAGGGATCTTGCGATTAAATATCAGTGGGGCCACCCTTTTGCTTTGATGTTCTCTTGGGAAGGTAGAAGGCGGAGTATCCGATCCCTGCAGGAGGCGCAGCGTCTCCTCCATCTTCCTGTTAACCCTGAGAGCGATGACCTTCCGCCCCCTGGTACATGTCTTCTGGGCTCTCTTCGGCCGGAGTGGTCCACTGTTCCTCCTCCTCGCTCCAGGCACCTCTCCAGAGATCTGGAATCTTCTCAAGCTAAGCAGGAGGCCATCAATCAAGTTCATTCCCTGAGTGCCTCCCCTTCTCTCACGAAATAGCTGTCTTCGACATTGCGATGTGACTGGCTGCGTTTTCACCTTGCGCCTTACCCTTGGGGTCCCCTAACTAGGACCTGGTGGCTGGACTTCAGTGTGCTTCTCTTCCATCCATGCACTGGATGCTGCCGGCGGAGGCTCTCCGCCTCGTGTACCCCCGACACCCCCCCTCCTTGGAGTCCTATAGGAGAGTGACTTCTCCGAGATGGTCTGCCTTCGGGACCCCGGACTGTCCCAAATAGACTCTACATTGCATTGGCCCAGTTGGCCTGTTTATCTTTCATGTTTTTTGTTTTCTCCATTTCTTCTTTTTTGTTTTCTCTTTCCTATGCTCTCTCCGGATGCGCCTTCCCTACCGTCTGAACAGCAATATTACGCTTGGATCGCAGAGAGGACCTATTGGCCACTGTTTGGGGTCGGTTGGGCCTTTGCCCCTACGCCTGCTTTGTGTTCGCTGCGGCTGCCCTTGTCACTTTGCCTCCACCCCTCTCATGTGCGACTCGGGGGGGGGGGGGGGGCTATGGATCTCCCAGGTCTGGGGTCTATCTCCTTTAGCTCCTTGGGCCTGCTCCTGTCTGGTCTGGAGTCTCGCTCCTTCCTGCGCATTGTTGGTGCTGAAGCGCGCTGCCCCCCCTCTCTTACATTATGACCCACTCCGTCACATTCCTTTCCCTTAATGTGAAGGGCCTCAACTCTCCCTCTAAGCGTCGGCAAGTCTGGCGTTATCTCTCCCAGCACGATCCTGATGTGGTCTTTCTTCAGGAGACTCATTTGCTTTCCTCTGACACTCACCTTATGTCCCACCACAAATATCCCACCCAGTTTTGGGCGAGTTCCCCTACCAAGGCTGGGGGGGTGGCACTTCTTTTTAAGCCTGGCTGGCGAGCGACCTCCTCCCAATGCATAGCTGACGATGACGGGAGATTTCTCAAAATTGATATGGTTGGGGCTCTTGCACTTTTGTTAATATATACGCCCCCAATCAGAAACAAGATGTATATTTGCGACAGCAGTTAGGGAAGTTATTACGTTCGGTCTCTACCCCCATTGTCCTTGGAGGCGATTTCAATCTAGTCTGGGATCCTGAGCGGGACCGCACGACGCAGGCACACCATATCTCGGGGGCAATGTCGGCGCAATTGAAAAACTCCATAACTGACCTTGGTTTGGTTGATGCCTGGAGGTATCTTCACCCGGACTCCCGGGACTACTCCTTTTATTCCCATGTCCATCGTTCCTATTCGCGGATTGATCACTTCTTCCTCTCGCTTTCGCTGGCTCGTGACCTTTGCACGGCGGATATCTCGGACATCTCTATCTCTGATCATGCGCATGTTTTGCTTACGCTTCAACTTCCCACTGTTCGAGATGATCCCCTTCCACGGTGGCGGTTGCCCCCCCAAGCTCTCCGCGACCCGGTGGACGTGGCGGAAATCCGTAAGGAGATCGAATCTTTCTTTGCGACTAATACTCTTGATGATACGCCTGAGGATGTTCGCTGGGATGTCTTCAAGGCTACTGATCGGGGGGTCATCACCTCTATATCTATTGCCAGGACCCGTGAGGCCCGTTTGGTTGAGACCACTCTTTCCCGCGATATTAAAGATCTGGAACGTGAAGACCATGCCTCTCCTTAACTTGCTAATAAATGCCGACTGGCTGCCCTGCGCGGTCAACTACGCTTGCAACGTACTAATAAGGCTGAACGGCTACTTGTCAATCTTAAACAGAAATTCTACGTCGGGGGCGATAAAGTTGGAGCGTGTTTAGCGCGCCGCTTGCGAGCCCAGGTTGCTCGCTCTCACATCTCCAAGCTCAAGCGTCCTGATGGCTCTTGGGCCACCTCGAAGAAAGACAAGGAATGTACCCTCATGACCTTTTATAAGGATCTCTATGCTCATGCTCCTTGCCCCCTGGAGGCGGTTGAGAAGTTTCTTGATGACTGCCCCTGGGACCCTATCGACCCTTACTTCAAGGGGTTACTTGATGAACCTATCACCCGTGGGGAACTTGCTAAGGCACTGAAGCAGCTCCCGTCGGACAAGACACCGGGTCCTGAAGGCCTTCCGCTAACGTTTTACTGGGTCTTTTACCCGCAACTACGGGATCATCTACTCCATCTCTTTAATAGTTTCACGGATAGTACGGGCCTCTCTCCTACGATGAATGAAGCGGAGATTGTCCTGGTCCCTAAGCCTGGAAAGGATCCGACTCTGGCGGCTTCCTTCCGCCCTATTGCCTTGTTAAATAGGGACGCCAAACTCTTCACAAAAATTTTAGCGAACCGGTTGGAACCCCACCTTCCGGGGCTTATTGACCCTGACCAGGTGGGTTTTATTCGGCACCGTCAGGGCGCCGATAATATCCGGCGCATTGCTCACCTGGTGGAAAAGTCGCGTATCAGAGACATCCCTGCGTGTTTGGTCTCTCTTGACGCCGAGAAGGCGTTCGACCCCGTGGACTGGGGCTTCCTTCGAGCGGTTCTTCGGAAGATTGGCCTGGGACCGGGCTTTATTTCTAAATTGATGGCCTCTTATGCCAAACCTACTACTCGTATACGTTTTAACGGCTCTACCACCGCCCCTATTTCTATTCACCAGGGCACACGGCAGGGGTGCCCGCTTTCTCCCCTTCTTTTTGCGCTCGCTGTCGAGCCCCTGGCTATAGCCATCCGACGTCATCAGGAGATTCAAGGTATTCGTATGGGGGGGTTGGAGCATAAGACTTCTCTTTTTGCTGATGACTTGTTGGTATCTCTATCCTCTCCGTCGTCTTCCCTGCCTGCTGTGGCCGAGCTCTTGGACTCCTTTGAGGCTGCTTCGGGTTATCGCATTAATCTGGAGAAATCCCATGCTCTTAATATCACGCTATCGGCATCGGAGGTCCAGCGCTTACGGGGCCTGCTTCCAGTGCAGTGGACTGATGAGTCGATTCGGTACCTGGGCTTAGACTTAACCCCTATACTCTCTTCTTGGACCTCCACGAATTGGCCTCGATTCCGCAACTCTGTTCGTGAGGAGATGCGACGATGGGAGGGTCTTCCTTTGGCATGGTTGGGCCGTCTTCATGCTGTTAAGATGTCCCTTCTCCCTAAAATCCTCTATTTGTTCCAGTCTCTCCCCACCCCTATCCCGCATGCGGATATTCAAGCCCTGCAACGTGAATTTACAAAGTTTATTTGGGGGAAATCGCGTCCCCGCTTCTCCCACAGGATACTCCTACTCCCCAGATCTCGGGGGGGCCTGGCCTGTCCAAATCTGCTGGAATATTATTATTATTATTCACCTCAGTTTTATATCGGAGTGGATCGTCCCTGAAAGTGAAAAGCATTGGTTCCATATGGACCGTGCGGTGGCTTGTAGACCGCTCTGGGACCTCGCCTGGCTTCCGCGTGAGGCGCGCCCACGCAGTGCATACTTGGCGACGCCAACGAGAACTGTCTTGGAGATATGGGATAGGTTGGCGCTCTCCCGGGGTCTCACAACTTTCCCTTCCCCTAACACCCACCCCGTTCACACGCAACCCTGCATTCCCCCCTGCTCTTCAGCCTCAGTCCTTTGATGCTTGGACTATAGAGGGACGCCGTGTCCTCCAGGACTTCTTTCAGGGACTGCTCTTCGCTCTTTCGATCAATGTAAACAGTTCTTCCGCCTGACAAGGAGCGCTTACAATACTGCCAATTACGTCACTGGCTGTCTTCTCCCGTGTACTCCCGGGAAGTGACTCAGCAACTCACCCCCTTTGAATCCCTGGTCCGTAGATTTGACGGATCTAAGGGCCTTATTTCTAAAACCTATTCGGTTCTTCAGCATTCTGGGCGTCTACCACTCCATGGTTATCAAACTCGCTGGGCCGCTGATTTGGCTGCTGATGTCTCCGCGGAGGAATGGGACCGCTTATGGAAGGACATTCCTAAGGGTACCGTAGCATTCCTCAGCGTGAATCCGCCTATAAACTAATGACGCGGTGGTATTGCACAAGTTACTAACTTGTGTAACGATATATCTGTAAGAGACAGTAGTTAGTGACAGATTCCTTACCTTAGAATATCCCCAGGCGTCAGGCTGGATCCGGAAAGTTTTTGCGTAGCAGTACCCTTGCGCGTCGGTAGGCGGCGGCGTGCGGCTCCGCGTCCGTCGTCGGGACCGCCGGGATGACGTCGCGGGCAGTACTTAGACGCCGCCCCTGCGCGCTGACGTCAGTTCTGTACACGACTTTCTGCGCCAGGAACGCAGAGCCATGCAAGAAGCTGACATAGGTGTCTGAAAAATACTAGGGCCCTGAAAGGGATGTCCTTAACCCTAGAAATCAGTTTGCAGAACGGGGAGGATGGTGGGCGGTAGGAATCTGTCACTAACTACTGTCTCTTACAGATATATCGTTACACAAGTTAGTAACTTGTGCATCTGAAAGAGACACGTTAGTGACAGATTCCTTACCTTAGAATAGATACCCCAGCAATACCAACCCCGGTGGTGGGTCTGCGAACAAAGATCAGACAAGGAAGTCACGGAGGACAGAGCGGCCAAAGAAGCCGTCCCTCCGGACCTGGCTGTCAAGGCAGTAATGCTTGGTAAACATGTGCAGCGAGGCCCACGTAGCTGCCTGACATATATCCTGCAGCGGAACATCGCGGCCTAAAGCCGTGGTAGCAGCCGTTGCCCTGGTGGAATGGCATGCAGCCCAACAGGAGGCTCCTTCTTAGCCAAAGAATAGCAGGCTTTGATACACAAGGTGACCCAGCGGGAGATGGTTCTCTTGTGCACCGGCCGACCTTTTTTGGCGCCCACGTAGCCAACAAAGAGCTGGTCATCCACCCGGAAGTGTTGTGTGCGGTTGATATAAAAAGAAAGCGCACGTTTTGGGTCCAGACGGTGGAGCCTCTCTTCCTCTCTGGAAGGATGCGGAGGCGGAAAGAAGGTGGGCAAAGTGATGGTCTGCCCAATGTGGAAGGCAGTAACCACCTTTGGCAAGAAGGACGGACGCGTCCTAAGAACAACCTTGTCTGGATGGACAGACAGAAAGGGAGGTTTGCATGATAGAGCCTGGAGCTCACTCACCCGCCGAGCGGAGGTGATGGCCACCAGAAAGGCTGTCTTCAAAGTAAGAAGACGAAGAGGACAGTTATGTAGAGGCTCAAAGGGAGCGCACATTAAAAAGGTAAGAACCAAGTTTAAGGGTCGAGGGGGAACATGGCGGCCAGCTAGCGCCGGTCGCGAGTCACTTGCCCTCCAGCTCCTGACATGTTGCTGAGACGCTGAGACTGTGCATCTTACCTCGGGGCCCGGGATGTGAGCTCTTGTTCGTGACATTGTTTGTTTTGCCCCTCTTTTCGCTTAGGGCTCATGTCTCGTGGTTTTTCATGGTTTTCCGTGGTTCCCGGTTTTTTCGCGGTTCCCAGCGTGGATTGCTGGGTAAGTGCGGGGGTGTTGGTGCTCCGCTCCGCTTTGACTCCGCCCTGACTGTGCGGCGTGGTGTTGTGGGTCTCGGCTGTGCCTGGCTTCCCGCTGACTTTCCGCCGTTGGCGCCCTGTGCATACCTGTGGTGCCGGGAGTTTTACCTCGATCTCTTCGCCTGGTTACCAACGGGTTGCAGCCCGCAGGTTTCGGTGGCTCAGTGAAGGTGAGAGATTGTTCACGCTGGGGCGTAGGTGTTTGAGGGTTGGAGGAGGATCTGTTTGTGGGGGGACGTGTTATTTTGTGCGTACGTTTAACAAACAGAACGGGAGGATTGATCACCGGATGGTGGGACTGGAGTAACTGGAGTAACTGCTGCGCATTTAAGGGCATATAAGGCAAATAAAGACATTTTGCGGGGGAGCCTGGACTCATTAAGCCTCATTGGGATTGTGTGTGAGCGCAATCTCCTGGATGTGTCGCAGCTTCTCTGTGGCTCTGTTAAGGGGCGCGGGGGCCCTTACAGAACTTCGCCGTGCTGGTTGTTTTTCCAACAAGCAGCCCACTAGCAGTGTCTGCTTTAAGGGCAACATACGTTGTAACTTGCTATTAAAACCCCCTGCTACTTGTGTCATTAGTGCAGAGGGAAGTCCAGGCACTGTCGAAAGGAGCTACTTAGTAACCAAGTCTGATTCAAGTCATAACTCTAAGATAAGCAGGAGAGATGTATGTTTCCACCCCATGGAGTTAGTTAACCAGCCACCTGGACTTCTAGTTGTCAATAAGGAGATCTCACCTTTAGGCGCTGGTTCGTCTAAGGGGGAGTCGACGGAGGAGGTCCTGAGAGGTAAAAGGTACAAATTGAGATCCTGTGCATTTCTTCCCAGGGCATCTTTGGATCAGCAGTCCACTTCATTAAAAGCAGTTATTGAGCCTAGTGGGGCTTTACTTAAAATCGCAAGAGTAGGCTGCAGTCAAAAACCTGCCAGAGCCTCCCTGCGAAAAGCAGGAAACCTAAGAATTTGCCCCTCCCAAAGGTGACCCCGTCTCTTAGATCCTTCTTTAAGGTTAACCCACAATCGAATATGGATCTGGCACAGCATGTTGTCTCCGGGCCCTCTCAACAGCCAAAACCGGTTATCCCCCTTTCCAACCGATTCACTCCGCTGACTGACCTGGTTGTCTTGGATGGGGGGTGTCCCTGTAGATGAACAAGTTGAGGCACAGGAGGAGGCACCGCAACAGAGCCCAGACTCGCTTCATGATATGCTTAGACACTTATCAGCAGAGATTGGAGCTCGTTTCGCTACCTCGGAGTCAAACCAGAGGAAGATTCAAGAGACCTGTACAAATCTTGAGGAGAATCTGTCAGCCTTAACACACAGGATGGAGGCACTTGAATTAAAAGTAGGGGAGTTGGGGCAGGAGGTTAGAGACAACGTGCTCGAAGTGGATAAGTTAAAGGAAAGGGAGCGGGACCTGGCAGAGAGGATGGAGAGGTTAGAGAACAATTCAAGAAAGAATAACATCAGGATTTTGGATCTAAAAGAAGGAATGGAAGGTGATAATCTTAAGTCATATGTGATTAACCTTCTGATGAAAGCCTTCCCTCAAATAGCATCACCGTCTGTTTGGGAAACAGAGATCCAACAAATTCACAGGGACCCTTTTAGGTTGAATCCTGCCCGGAAAAAACCCAGGAAAATTCTAGTTAACATTCAATCCTACCTCCTCAAGGAACAGCTTTTGGGGGCGGCACTTAAACTTAAGTCAATTCAGGTGCAGGATGTCTCATTTAGGATTCGATCAGATATTTCACGGGTTACCGAGGATAGGAGGTGGGAGTTGGGGAAACGGTTGGATTCTCTAAAACACATGGGGGCCCAAGCCCAACTACGATTTCCAGCTTTTTTGAAAGTGGTTTGGGCTAACAAAACCTATAATTTTAGGTTCCCCGAGGAAGTAGATGACTTCTTGAAACATGCGAAATAGAGTGTTTTTTTGTTGTTTTTTTTTTGGGAGAGTATTGTGTAGTCGCAGCGCATCCCCGTTTTTTTTTGGGGGTGCTGGAGAGTACTGGCTCATAGGGCAATATTCTATTGCCAAAAGGTAGACAGGAGGGTTCCCGTGGGAGGAGGGACAAGGGGGAAGGGGGGTGTTGGGTTTTTGTAAGTCTTTCGCATTTGTTGGTGGGGAGCATCGGAAAAAAATAAAAATAAAAAAATAAGTGTAAAATCAATCTCATGTGATATAAGGACCACTAGTAGCTCTAAAAACTATAATAGAATGCTAAACCAGGATTATGGCTGGGGATAGACCCCTCAGGGAGGGAAACACCTTTCTAAAATTTCTCAGCTGGAATGTGAACGGGCTGAGGGTTAAAAGAAGACAGCGTCTAATCCTTCAGTATTTAAGGAATAGTAACGCCAAGATCCTTATGATCCAGGAGACCCACTTGTTAATGCACGAATTCAAGGCCCTATTTGGAAAACTTAGGTGGGTGGATAAATTTGTTGCTTCGGATCAGCAATGTTGCTCAAAGGGGGTGGCTATTATAGCTAAAGTAAATGCAGGAGTGGAGTTTATTCGATCACAGGTGGATGGGAGAGGACGTTGGGCCATTGCAGTGTTAAAATTTCTGGAGTCTAAGTATACTCTAGCAACCTTCTATGGGCCAAATGAGGATGACATTTCCCCTTTAAATAGTCTTTGCCTCGCCTTGGTTGAGTATGAAGCTCCTTTGATATTAGGAGGAGACTTCAATGTTCTCCTAGATAAGTTAGATAGGTCCTCCCCTCGTACGCAGATAGCGGCTCTCCGAGTTAAGGCCCATCTCCTGTCTATGATACATAACTTCAATCTTAGGGATGTGTGGAGGGCTAAAATGGGGGATAGGAGAGAGTACTCGTTTTATAGTAAGAAGAACTCTCACTTCTCTAGAATTGATTATATATTTATAGATCATTCGGATGTTGATAAAATCTGCTCAGTTAAACATCTGCCTATCCACCTATCAGATCACGCGGCGATAGTTTTTGAGTTAGATCTTCCTCCACACCTCACTAGGAGGAGATGGACGTTAAATAGAAGATACCTCTTGCAACCCTCTACACCTAGCTTTTTGAAGTGCGAGACAACAATGTTTTTTCAGAATAATCTAGGGTCCACCGCAATACATATTGTCTGGGATTCTTTTAAAGCTTGGATAAGAGGTATACTTAGAGGGGCAGTTGCGGGTTGGGCTAAGTTAGAGAGGACCGAGTTGGCTGATCTGGAGTCTCAACTAGCAGGGGCCGAGGCTGATTTGAAGGCGAGGTGTGTCCCTCAAGTAGGAGATGGTATCCTATTACAGAAAGTGGAGGAACTTCAGTTGAAGTTCAAACTTAAGTCGGAAGAAATTTTACATCAGAAGTAGGAGGCGAGTAAAATGAGAGATTTTGAGCAAGGGGAAAGTTGTGGTAAATTTCTTGCTATGAAAAGTAGGGCAGATAGAGCTGATAATTATATTAAAAAGATCAAAGTGGGCACACAAGTTATAGAAGAGAAACAGGCCATCGAACAGGCTTTTATGCGCTTTTTTCAAGAGTTATATCACGAAAATCTTATGGGTAGTGTGAAGGATATTGACGAATGGCTTAATGGAAAGCAACTATCAAAAATCACTGAAGCCAATCAACTCTTCCTCGCGTCAACAATAACTGCGAGTGAGATTTTGGAGGTTCTGGATGCATCTAAAAAGGGGAAGGCCGCAGGTCCTGATTCTATACCGAGTGAGGTCTACTCCATATTGAGGGAAGAGATTATTCCGGTGTGGCAGGATTTGTTTAACCAAATTTTGGGAGGTAAATCCCCTTTGCCTGCTTCTTGGAGAGATGCGGTAATTACTCTGATTCCGAAGCCCGGCAAAGATCCAACGCAGTGCCAATCATATCGGCCAATATCGTTACTAAATACAGATTATAGGGTTTTTGCTGGAGTCTTAAACAACCGGCTCTATAAGATCGTAGGTCCCTTAATTCATGAATATCAGAAAGGCTTCCTCCCGGGCAGGCAAATGTCGGATCTAGTCCATACATTGATCGGGGCTATAGATTTGGCTTCGTTGCAGAATCTCCCTCTATCTATTGTCACGGTTGACGCGGCTAAAGCTTTTGATCGTGTCAATTGGCTCTTCCTAGATAGATCTTTAAAGAACTTTGGTTTTGCCAAAGGGTTCAGGGAAATTATCAAAAAATGTATGCATCACCACAGGCTCAGATTTTGGTTAATGGTAGTCTTTCCCCTTTTGTGAAAATAGACCGCGGTACCAGGGAGGGTTGCCCATTGTCCCCCATTTTATTTGATCTTTACATAGAACCGTTCGCACAGAGTTTGAGATTAAATAGGAACATCATTCCCTTTGAAGTAAACGGTTTTGTAAGGAAACTAGCGTTATATGCGGACGATCTAATCGTATTTTCTCCTAATATGAACACCACCCTACCTGAGCTATTTTTAGAAGCTCGGATTTTTGGGAGCCTGTCAGGTTATGAAATAAATGAACACAAGACTGAGATAATGGGATAGAACATCTCGGATCAGGGGAGAAACCTTGCTAGAGAGCTAAGATATTTAGGGGTTATAATAACGCAAGATCTTGCCCAACTACCAAAGATCAATTTAGACAGAGTCTCGAAGGAGGTGGAAGCCATATTAAAAAGATGGCAAAATATTCCCTGGTCTCATTATGGCCGGGTAAACCTAATTAAAATGTGTGTCCTTCCTAAGTATACGTATCTTTTTAATAATATCCCTCTAGAATTTAAGAAAGCTGACATCCTTAAGATTCAGGGCAAGATCTCCTCTTTTATTTGGGCCGGCAAAGGGATTAGGTTGTCTTGGAGAAAATTACGGCGCAAACTAGCTCAGGGGGGTCTGGGCCTGCCTGATCTTCAGTTATACTGTTGGGCCTACCAACTAAAAAATTGCAGGATGTTGCTGCTCACCCCTGATGAATCTCTAAAAGGATCCATGTTTAAGGCTATGTTAGTTGGGGTAGGGGAGATGGGTTTTATGTATAAATTTGGCTCTCCTAAATTTTTCAAAAGAATTCGTCTGAAGACTCTGTATACGGAAGCCAAGTTATGGTCAGAATGTCGAACCTGTCTTGGGCTACCCTATTATAGTGATTGGGCTCCGGTTTGGGACTCTCCGGGTACTCCAGAGTGTCTTAGGGACGCGTTAGCATCCCCTTTGAAATCGGCGGGAGTTGTATACTGGAAGGATATTATGGTGGACAATAAGTGCCACAGGTGGGAGTTTTGGAGTTACAACACGGCGGGAACTTTATCTAGGTTTAAATTTTACCAGCTGGCTTCCTGGTGTAGGAGTCAATGTGGGTCCCGTCAAGAGGAGGACGCCATGGAGCAGGATTTACAAGATCCTTCCCTGAGGAAGAAGAAAGTGGCCCTATGGTACAATTATCTTCTGGTTGCGGCACAGAGTAAGATGGAAGAGCCATATCGAGTCTGGGAGAGCTACTTGCCGAGTGAGGAGCTGAAAGAACTTTGGCAAGTATCTCTAGATCTGTGATTAAATCTGCTGCACTCAGAAAGAACCATTTTTTCACACTACACAGGATTTACTGGTCCCCGCTCAAATCTTCCAAAATAAGTGGAGGTGGTGAAGCTAGATGTTGGAGATGTGGCTCCCAGAATGCTGATATCCATATATTTGCCACCTGTTCAAGCATTCAAGGGTTTTGGAGTGCGGTGGGTAAGACCATTTCTGGGGCTTTGGGATCCACTCTGGAGGTAAGCCCATCACTTATTTTATTTGGTACGGTATTGCAGTCGGGGGGCCCACCTACACTATGGCACAACAGAAACTGAGGTTTTACTTAATCTTGTTGGCCAGGAGAGAGATATGCAAACTGTGGCGCCAGACAATGTCCCCCTCATGGAATGCATGGTGGAGATCAGTGGGTTATTTTAGAGCTATTGATCAGAGGATAAATGTATATAGAGGGAATGTTGATATGGGGGCTTTTTGGAATTTACTTGATACTTTATCTTTGGTTTAGTTTGATTAGTTTTAAATCCAGGATATGCCTCCGATGATTATACTCTCTGGGCAGCTCAGGTTGTGTACATGGGTGTTTCCCATAAGAAGCAACGGCTGAGATTGGTACTACCAGCTACAAGCACCAGGGGTCGATCTGGTCGAAAGGTTGTTGTAGCTACAGAGGTCATATGAGGGGGGGAAAAAAAAAAAACACCAAGTTTAAGTCCCACTGAGGCATGACAAACGGAACAGGAGGGAAGAGGTGTGTAATGCCTTTTAGAAACCTGTTAACAGGGGACTTAAAAAGAGAGGGCTGATCAGGGAGCCTGAGGAAGGCCGAGATCGCACAAAGATAGCCCTTGATGGTACCCAGGGCAGAACCCTGTTGGGCCAGAGAAAGAAGGAACAGAAGAACCTCAGAAAGCGGGGCAGAGAGGGGATTCACAGCCTTTGCTGTGCACCATGCCACAAACTTGTTCCACCTGCAGGCTTATACCACCTTAGTGGAGGGACGCCTGGCTGCCAGAATCACATCACAAACTTCGGGAGGTAAGTCGAAAGGAATCAACTGCCGCTGCTCAATCTCCACGCAAGCAGGTGGAGACTGGACAGGTTCGGGTGGAGGACCGTCCCCTGCTGCTGCGACAGAAGATCCTCCCGAAGAGGCAGACGGATCGGGGATCTACGCTCATATTGAGTAGCTCGGGATACCAAACTCTTCGAGCCCAGTCCGGAGCCACAAGAATGACTTGGGCCCGGTCGCGCCGAATCTTCTTCAACACTCTGGGTAGAAGTGGTATAGGCGGAAAGGCGTACAACAGACCGCAACTCCACTCGCGACGAAAAGCGTCGCCGAGCGAGTGCCGCCTTGGAAATTCCAACGCGCAGAACTGATGACATTGCGCGTTCTCTTCGGTGGCGAATAGATCTAACCAAGGCTCTCCCCACTGTAGAAAGAGTCCTTGCGCCACTTCCGAGTGAAGACGCCATTCGTGATCCATCATGCACCTGCGGCTGAGTTCGTCCGCCCTGGCGTTCAGGGAACCTGCCAGGTGTTGAACCATCAAGAATATGCCCTGATGTTCCAGCCATGTCCAGAGGCGCAGAGCCTCCTGACATAGGGTCCACGACCCCACCCCGCCTTGTTTGTTGCAGTACCACATGGCGGTGGTGTTGTCGGTGAACACCTGCACTACCTTCCCTTTGACAGAGGGAAGGAATGCCTTGAGTGCAAGTCGGATCGCACGGAGCTCCAGAAGGTTGATATGGAGCCGGGACTCCGCCGGAGACCAGAGGCCTCTGATCTCCGCCTCTCGCATGTGAACGCCCCATCCCAGAAGGGACGCGTCCGTCACAACTGTGTGCTCTGGCTGGGGAAGGGAGAGGGATCTGCCCATGACCCATTGCCGGTTCGAGAGCCACCACTGCAACTGTTTTGCAGTCCCCTCCGAGATCTGGACGTGATCGGACAGGTTGCCCTGGTGCTGCGCCCACTGGAACTTCAGGTCCCACTGCAGAGCCCGCATATGCCATCTGGCATGATCGACCAGCAGGATGCAGGAGGCCATGAGGCCCAGCAGCCTCAGGGTTATCCGTACCGAAACCCAGGATAGAGGCTGAAAGATCGGAATCATAGCCTGAATATCCCGGACTCGCCGTTCGGGAGGATAGGCCCGAAACTGCGTCGTGTCCAGAACTGCTCCGATGAAAAGGAGCTGTGGAGAAGGAATCAGGTGCGACTTCGGCACATTGATGGAGAACCCCAGCGAGTGCAGGAGTTCGGCCGTAGTCTGGAGGTGGGAGACGACTGCTTGGGACGAGCCCGCCTTCAGCAGCCAGTCGTCGAGGTAGGGGAAAACTGGAACCCCTGCCCGGCGCAGATGAGCTGCGACCACCGCCAACACTTTCGTGAATACCCGAGGGGCACTTGTGAGGCCAAAGGGGAGCACGGTGAATTGAAAATGCTCGAGGCCCACCATGAACCGCAGGTAACGCCGGTGGGCCGGCAGGACGGGGATGTGGAAATAAGCGTCCTGCAAGTCCAACGCTACCATCCAGTCTCCAGGGTCGAGGGCAGTCAAGACCTGAGCTAAGGTGAGCATCTTGAACTTCTCCTTCCGGAGGAAGCGATTGGCGTTCTGGAGGTCCAAGATAGGACGCATGTCCTCCTTGTCCTTTTTGGGCACCAGAAAGTAGTGGGAGTAGCAACCACGTCCTACTTCTGGGGTCGGAACATGCTCGATGGCCCTCTTGGCCAAGAGGGCCGTGACTTCCTTCTGCAGAAGCACCAAGTGATCCCCTGACATGCGGTGGAATTGAGGTGGCATGGCTGGGGGTGGTCTCGAAGGGGAGGGAGTAGCCCCTTCGGACAATGTCCAAGACCCACCTGTCCGAGGTGATGGCACGCCAGTGGTGAAGGTGATGGCGGACCCTGCCCCTACTGGCGTGCTGTGCACCTGAAAAGAAGGACTAGGAGGGCTTGGAGACCGCGGACGGGGCGGGGTTGGTGGCCTGACCCGCACGCTGGTTGCCCGATCCGCCACGGCGGAAGCCACGTCCTCGGCCACGCGAAGACGCTTGCTGCGCGGGCCGGTGGCTGGGCAGCGGACATGACTGGGCGCCCCTTCCGTGGCCACGAAATGGGCGAAAAGCAGAGGTTAGCGGAGGGCGCACAGCAGAAAGGCCCAGGGACTTGGCAGTAGCTTGTGAGTCCTTAAAGCGCTCCAGCGCATGGTCTGCTTTGAAATCAAAAAGACCGACTCCATCAAAGGGCATGTCCATGAGTGTATTCTGGACATCACCCGAGAAACCAGTTGTTCTCAGCCAGGCGTGGCGACGCAGCGCCACCGTCGTTGCAAGCGATCAGCCCAGCGAGTCGGCGGTATCAAGGCCACAACGGATGGTGTACTTTGCCGCATCCCTTCCTTCCGCAATGGTGCGGGAAAGCAGTGTCTGGACCTCCTCAGGACACTGGGGCAAAACGAGCGCCACCGAATCCCACAGAGAGTGGGAATATCGGCCCAAAAGGCAAGCGGTGTTGACTGACCGCAAGCCAGCACTGGAGGAAGAAAAAGCCTTCTTCCCAAATTGGTCCAGGCGTTTGGATTCCCTATCCGGAGGGGCGGTAGGGAAGGCGGTTTGGGAGGCAGAGGCTTGGACAACCAAGCTCTCGGGGTGGGATGTTGAGAGAGAAACAAGGGGTCGCCCGGAGCAGGGCGATGGCGTCGGGCCACGTTCCTATCCACAGGAGCCCCTGTGGCGGGCTTGGACCAGGTGCCCAAAAGAACGTCAGACAGTGCATCATTAAACGGCAGCAATGGCTCCGAGGAGGTAGCTGCCGGCTGAAGCACTTCCGTCAGGAGGTTAGTCCTGACAGCCACTGTAGACAATTGGAGGTGTAAGGCTCCAGCTGCCCTACGCAACACCGTTGCAAAATTTGCTCCCTCCTCCGTAGCCACGGAAGGAGGAGACAGCATGCCAGTGTCAGGAGAAGTGTCCAGACCACTGGCATCCCCAAGTTCCTCTGCCCAGTCCTGATCATACTCACACTGCTGTGTGAGAGGGTCTTCCGACCCCTCCCAGCTCTCCTGGTCCTCCTCTGACAGAAAATAAGGAGGAGGGGGGACGTCAGGGACCCAAGGTCTCATTGGCGCTGGAGCCGGCGTCGGGCGACGCCGGTCCGACGCCGCGTCCGGATCCGGAGAGAATCGGGGAACGACGCCGCCCGGAGCCCCGGGCGGCGTCAGGAACGGCACCGGGAACGTCGGCAGAGGCTTAGTTAGGTCAACCGGCGTCGATGGGGGTTGCGGTACCACCGGAGCCGGGATCGAGGCCGGGGCCGAAGCCGGGGCCAGGAGCGAGGCTGGTGAGACAGGCGGCGCCGGGACCGGAGTCGTCAGCGGCGCCGAGGCAACCGCATCAGGGCCCGCGGGGCCCGAAGGCGCACCGGAGGGGCCTTGAGGCCCGAAGAGGCGGGCCATGGCCGACAGGAATTTCTGTATCTCGGCCGGATTCGCCCCCGAACCCGGGATGGACGGGTAATGCGGGGGCGGCTCCACAGGCACCTCCGGAGCCGCGGGGACGGTGCCGACAGGGGCCTCAGCCGAGTCGCGAGACCGGCGAGGCGAAGTCTTAGAGCGATGGTGCTTCTTAGACTTTTTGTGCTTCGACTTACCCGAAGAGTGCGAAGACTTGGACTCCGCTGACGGGCGAGGACTCCGCGACCGGCCCCTCGACCTCTCCCGTGACCGGGGCTTGGTGCGGCGCCGACTGCCGGACCTCGAGTAGCTTTCGAGACCGCTCTCGCAAAGCCTTCGGGAGTAAGGCCCGGCAGTCGAAACACGACTTCGTGTCATGGTCGCGGCCGAGACAGTAAAGACACTCTAAGTGCGGGTCTGTGATCGACATCATTCGACCACAGGCGTCGCATGGCTTGAAGCTGGGCATCCCTACCGACACCTTGGAGCCTAGATGACTCGAAGAAAAACAGTGAAAAAATCACCAAAAAGTTAGTCGAAAAATGACTAGGGCACTGCTCTCCCCGGATCTGCTTTTACTGGCGCGGAAAAAGAAGAACTGACATCAGCGCGCAGGGGCGGCGTCTAAGTACTGCCCGCGACGTCATCCCGGCGGTCCCGACGACGACGACGGACGCGGAGCCACACGACGCCGCCTACAAACGCGCAAGGGTACTGCTACCCAAAAACTTTCCGGATCCAGCCTGACGCCTGGGGATATTCTAAGGTAAGGAATCTGTCACTAACGTGTCTCTTTCAGATATACTCCTACTCGCCTTCAACAGATGTTTCCGCTGCACTTCTCCGATCTGTTGGAGATGCCAGACTGATAGAGGGGATTTTTTTCATATTTGGTGGTCTTGCTCGGAGCTCACTATGTTCTGAAAGGAGGTCCTCAGCCACATTAAGGAGGTGGTGGGTTTCCCGATCCCTACTGCCCCGTCCCTGGTGCTCCTGGGCATTCGACCCAACACGCTAGAAGCCATGACCTCGGCCCACTGGCACCTCATCCTTCACTTATTGGGCGCAGCGCGACAGACCATTGCCTCCTGCTGGAAGCGGCCCCGCCTATTGCTGCATGGTTTCTCCGACTATGGGACGTCCTCTCCCTAGAGTTGCTTACTGCCCGTCTTACCCATACTGACACATGCTTTGATCGCATATGGCGTCCTCTCGTGCACCACCTTACTAAAATTGAACACTCCCGTCTGATGCCTCCTAGACTGCAGGCTCTGCAATTGTTTGACGATCCTTTGGAACCTTATTCTAGAGGCAGGAGGCCAGACCCCTCAGAGTAATCCGCGACGCCTGCTGGACGAGCGCCCTGAGATCACCGTCCTCCACTCTAGAACTTGGGTCCCTCCCCTTCCCCTCCCTGGCGCATCCGCTTCCCTTCGCCCCTCTCTTCCTTACCCTCGTCACCTTTTGTTTCCTCTCCTCTTTGTCTTTTCCTTTTCTCTTCTGTCTCTTCTTAGTCTCCCTCTTTCTTTTTTTTTTTTTCTGTTCTATGATGGTTTCTATGTTGTTTGCCACAAACTGTAATGGTGACATTGCACTGTGACCTGTGCCTTACGAGTGGACGGGGGCTCTGTTCTGCCTAACTTTTGTTAATTTTGAGTCCTTAATTGCTTCCCTCCATATAGTCGGGACCCTTTCATGGTAGTCAAACTCGTCCTTATTGGACCTTGGTCCCCTCCACGGCCTCTCCCTGAGAACTGAAGGAGAACCCTCCCCATAAGAATGACTTTTAAGTCCTGGACTTTTGCTTTGTCCCAATTCCATATGTGATGATCCTTCTTGAATTTTCTACCCCCCTCCTTGATGTCGGGGCCTCAAATTGGGGACCTCACTTTCCTTGATGTTTATTTGCTATCCCCCCGCCCCTCCCCTTCGCTTCTTGTGGCGTGTATTGTTTTCTATTTGCTTCTGTTCAATAAACAGATATTAAACAAAGTTGCATCGCAAAAAAAAAAAAAGGTAAAGGGGGCTCTTTCTAAAGAACCTATAAGAGGTTAGAGGTATGTACTATCACCCAGATTTATGGAAGGCTGAGGCAACTGATGGTTGATGACCTAGATAAACATCACGGGAAATGGCAGCAAAAGCTAAGTATTGAAGGGATCGAGTTTATGGACTCACTTAAGCTGGGCCATTCCGTACTGAGGTCGGCTGGCCTGCAGGCACAGCATTTTAAAACCATCTTTTTACTATACTATACTATACACCAGCTAGGATCGCTCAATGGGCTGGCACAGAAGGGACCCTCTGTCCCCGATGCCGCAGTGCTGATGCCGATATCATTCACATGTTTTTCACTTGCCCAGTTTTAGAGCCGCTGAAGATAGCTATTGAAGAATTTTGAACACAATCTCTGAGGATTCAAATAAGACTCCCGACTGATTTGAAGTTTCTGGGGGTGGCAAAGGAAGGAGTACCACAGGCACACAGTAAGTTTGTCTTCTAGGCCATGGCACTAGCAAGAATTTGTATTTCATCAGCCTGGTTGGACCCTGGCTCCCCCTCATTACAACATTGGCTTTCACAGCTTTTAGCTATCTATAATCTTGAGAAGGGTATATATGAGAGGAAAGGATAGAGGGCTAGAAAATTAGGGAATCTTATCCAGTCTCCCATCAATAATTGGAAAGCCGATATTGAAGGGAGGCAAGCCACAATCTCAACAATCTAGGGCCTCCGGGGTACTGAATGCAGCCTAATATTGGTATTTTACGCTATGTAATGAATTCTCTTGTAAAATGTTTTTATTCCCTTTCTTATCCTATTTATGATTGGCAATGTTTCCTCGTCAAGTGCCACCGCTCCGACTTGCTGCCTTCTGTCTCCACGTGCCTGTGTCTGCCTTGTGCCTCTTGCTGATCTCTGTCTCCTTTGTGCCCGTATCTGCCCTAGTGCCTCTTGCTGATCTGTCTCCGTTGTACCAGTGTCTGCTCTTGTGCCACTCTTCTGCTTTTCTGCCTTTTTTTGTGCCCGTTCTGTCTGTGCCTTTTTCCTGTTATTTCGTCCCCCTCGTGCCCGTTTTCTGCCTCCTCTCTTCCTTCCCGCCGCTGCTCCCCCTGCGGCCCCACCCCCCTGACGGTTCTTGTCTCCCAGCTGCGCCTCCCTCCCCCCTCCCCTTCTTAATGGCGGCCGCTGTGCGGCCGCACCGCTGGCGCGCCAAAGGCAAGCCCGTCTGCGCCCGTCCGCGGCCAGCACCAGGGACCCTGGTTCTCCGGCCATCCACCGCTACAACTCAGCTGCCCTCCTCGCACTCAACCTGGAAGGAACAACAACTGCCAGAGATCGACGCCGAACACCACCCACGGCCAATTCTCCTGCCTACACTGCCGACAATCCTTCACCATCAACAGCCCCCCCCCCCACGACCTCTGAACCCAGGCCGGACGCCCACACTACCGAAGCCCTGACGTGCATCCTCCTCAACGTGAGCTCCTTACACAAACACGCCTTGGAGATCTGGGACCTGCTCGACACCCTCTCGCCAGACGTCGCCTTCCTCACGGAAACGTGGACCAACACCACCTCCGCCATCGCCACCGCCATCCCCGAAGGATACAAGATCCAAAGGAAGGACCGACCCCACCGCCCAGGAGGAGGACTCGCCATCGCACACAAGAGCTCCCACTAACTCTCCACCTTCAGCACGAGTGACCCCCTCTCCAACACGGAGCACCTCCAATTCCAGATCCAAAACAGTCCCAGAACCACGCTGCGCAGGACCCTCGTCTACAGACCTCCCGGCCCTCGCGCCTTTGCCGCCACCACCATTGCCGACCTTGTCGCACCCCACGCCATCGCCTCCACGGACTACATTCTCATCAGAGACCTGAACTTCCACCTCGACAACCGCAGCAACCCCGACTCCACTACCCTCCTTGACAACCTCACCAACCTCTGACTGAAGCAGCTCGTCTCCACCCCCACCCACAGAGCCGGACACACCCTCGACCCCATCTTCGCAGGAGGGACAAACATGCACTTCAGCCACACCACACAGCCCCTCAGGACAGACCACCACTGCGTACACTTCACCTTCACCACCACCACCACCACCACCACCGCACCCAAACCAGCCCGCGCCCGCCAGGAAGGAACTGGAGCAAGATCAGAGGAACACCAACTCCACCCTCCTCCACGACCCCCCCTCCACCACGACTGACGCCAACTCGGCAGCCAAAGAACTACACCGCTGGATCACCGGCTGCGTGGACAAGCTCGCAACCCTCCGCCTCCCCGTCAAAAAATGCCCCCTGAAGGCCGTCTGGTTCACCTCCGACCTCCAAGAAGCCAGGGGCTCCTACAGACGCCTCGAGAAACTCTGGCGGAACAGGAAAACCACCGAAGACCAGAACTACTACAAGAGCGCCATGAATGAATACCACCAGCGCATAAGAGCCACCAAGCGGACTTTCATCAAGAACAAAATCCACACCAACGCCAGTAACGCAAAATAACTTTTCAACGTCATACAGCAGTTCACCAAACCCCCCAGCGAAGCCACGGATGTCACACCATCCCAGGACCTCTGCAACAAGCTCAGCTCCTACTTGCACCTGAAAATCAAGGCCCTCTACGACAACTTCAGCGAACTGACTCCAGACACCACCCCCCTCCCCACCACCAACAACCAGACGACCATCACCGCCTGGAAACCTGCTACTACTGAAGACACCACCGCGATCATGAAGAACACCCACTCAGGAGCCCCCACGGACCCCTGCCCGCCGCACAAGCACATCTACCACAGAGCCGCCGCCGCCATAGCACCCGAACTAGGCCGGACCATCAATGCCTCACTCGAATCCGGCATCTTCCCTGACGACTGGAAGCGGGCAGAGGTCAAGTCCCTCCTCAAGAAACCCTCGGCCGACCCGACGGACCTGAAAAACTACCGGCCCATCTCTCTCCTTCCCATCGCAGCCAAAGTCACCGAGAGATTCATCAACGCCCAGCTGACCACCTTCATCGAAGAGAACGTCATCCTCGACCCCTCTCAGTCCGGATTTCGCAGCAACCACAGCACCGAGACCGCCCTCCTCGACGCCACCGATGACATCCGAATGCAACTCGACCAGGGCCACACTGCGGCCCTCATCCTACTAGACCTCTCCGCAGCCTTCGACACCGTCTCTCACCGCACTCTCGCAGCCAGACTCCACGACGCCGGTATACGAGGTACCGCCCTCAACTGGATCCGCTCCTTTCTCTCCGGCAGAACCCAAAGGATCAGACTTCCCCCCCCCCCCTCCTCCTCTACGAACCTACAACGATCAACTTTGGAGTACCTCAAGGATCCTCGCTCAGACCCACACTCTTCAACATCTACATGGCCCCCCTCGCCATCGTCAGACAGCATGGGCTCAGCATAGTGGCTTACGCCGACGACACCCATCTCATCCTCTCTCTCACGAAGAACCCCGAAGACACCAGACTCCGCTTCCAAGAAGGAATGAAAGACGACGCAGCCTGGATGAGCGACAGCTGCCTAAAACTGAACTCGGAGAAGACGGAGGTCCTCGTCCTTGGACCCTCCCCCACTGCATGGGACAGCTCCTGGTAGCCCCCTGCGCTCGAAAACCCACCCACCCCGACAGACCACACCAGGAACCTCGGCATCATTCTAGACTCCTCCCTCACCATGACCCGCCAGACCAACGCCGTCGCCTCAACCTGCTTCAACTTCCTCTGCATCCTCCGTAAGACCTTCAAGTGGATCCTCCCCGAATGCAGAAAGACCGTCACCCACGCACTCCTAACCAGCAGACTGGACTACGGAAACGCCCTCTGCGCCGGAATCAACAAAACCCTGCTACACAAGCTCCAAACCATCCAGAACACCGCAGCCAGACTCGTCCTCAGAACCCCACGACACGAGCACATGACCCAGCACCTACGAGACCTCCACTGGCTCCCCATCGAGAAGAGAGTAACATTCAAGCTTCTCACCCACGCCTACAAATCCCTCCACAACATCGGACCCAAATACCTCAACGAAAGTCTCCTTCCATGTACCCAAAAGGAACCTCCGCTCCGCCGACCTCGCACTGGCAGAGACCCCTCGCATCCACAGAACCAGAGCAGGCGGAAGAGCTTTCTCCTACGTTGCAGCAAAGACCTGGAACGAGCTCCCAGTCAACATCAGACTCTCCCCCACCCTTCACGAAGAGCCTCAAGACCTGGCCCTTCGACTGATCCGGAGCTGCAGCGCCCCCCCCCCGCGCCTTGAGACCCTCACGGGTGAGTAGTGCGCTTTATAAACCCTTGATTGATTGAGTGATTGATGGTGGCAAAAAAAATGAAAAAAGAAAGCAAATGGGGAATGAAAACCTAAAACATGGAATCTTGTGAATGATCTTAAAATGTAGTATAAATGCCTTCACTGGAAAACATTATAAAAATGGTAAATGGAGATACCATGAGTACCAAGTCAATGAAATGGAATCACCTCAAAAACTACTTTTTGCCATTTAAAACTATCAGTTGGAGACAAAATATTATAAACACATTAAGCACAGGACAAAGAAACCAAAGAGTAAAATCAAAAAGTGAGCGTGCAACCTGAAATACTGAATGAATTCAAATATAAACCTTAAACAGACATTTTCACTACACCAAAGTTACTTAGAAACATACCTCAAAGATCTGTGCAAGTTGAACTTCTTTATTCGAGAATATAGAATGGATACAGTGGATGGCTTGTTTGGCTTGATGTGGTGTTCCTCGCTTTGCTTTCTGATGCAAAATCGGAATAAGGGTCCTATAAACAATAACAGCTTCATTGAAAAATCAATTGGATGAAGTATCTTTAATTTAAAGTGACTTCTGAGAGGCAATAAGTTACACAATATATAAACCTTACACAATCATGTCAAGAATTGCCTGTCGCTAAGTAGGCACCATTTGTCACTTCCTCACACATCACAGTTGAATACCATGTCTTGATACTACAACCCATCTGAAAAGATGCTTTCCTACAGTAACTATCTTTCTGGTGGGTACTCTGCCTTCCTGCACAATCCTCACTTGCTGAATATCCCCCGGATATGGATCCACAATTTTACACATAGCTACTTGGCGCCAGTAGAGGGTGCTGGCTACATCTCAACAGCAGAAGCAGCATCACAGTGACGTACCTGGAGTCATTAAGTGTCCACCCTGCTGCACCTTCATCAGTTCTTATTTTTTCATGCCTTTCAATGAGGATCCAGAGCTCCCCTCTTTTCTGATGTTTCTTCAGAGGTTTTTCCTCACAGCAAATGCAATATTGGGAATATGTCCCCTCCTACATGGTCACATTTTAAACCTCGTCACACTTGCAATACTCAAGTCTGTAACTGATTCTCAGTCTGTAACTGATTCTCAGTCTGTAACTGATTCTCAGTCTGTAACTGATTCTCAGTCTGTAACTGATTCTCAGTCTGTAACTGATTCTCAGTCTGTAACTGATTCTCAGTCTGTAACTGATTCTCAGTCTGTAACTGACTCTCACAAGGACTGCCTCTAGTGCGTGGGCACCAGGCATGATTCCCGTTCATGCTCACAGTGCTGCCATACGCCGCCCAAGTTCATAAAAGAGTGAGAAGCTAAGCTGTTTATGGCAGAAGATGACCAATAACTGACTTGATGCTCCTGGTCGAGGACTTGTACCTGCTACAGGTCTCGCTCTTTACCCTTGAACCAAAAAGGGGTCAAACTGAAAACCGAACGGACAGTTGCTTGTAACATCATCTAAAACATTCACCACGGACTGTGTGAAAGATTTGATGAAGATAGTCATCCTACCCGAGAGAACTACCCACTTGCCCCTTTTGAACCTTTTTAAGTTACAGACATCAATGCGCGGACCTTGTGAGGAAATGGGGTGTATTATTTGGTGTGGGTGTGTTGTCTCACCTTGTATTACACTCCCAAACCTCTATAGGAACAGTTAGGTTTCGTTTGTTAAATCTTAGCTCAACCCAGGGTAGCTGCAGCTCTTAGCAGTCAGGCTTACACAAAAAAACAATTGGAAAGCATTTAAACTGCACGAAAACTATTGTAGAAAGAAACTCAACCAACAAAAAATCCAACGCTAATTCATAAATATAGATTATATTTTTATGAATTTATTGGACACCAAAATCTAAAACAGCCACCAGAAAGTTCCGGAGATGCACAAGTTACTAACTTGTGTAACGATATATCTGTAAGAGACAGTAGTTAGTGACAGATTCCTTACCTTAGAATATCCCCAGGCGTCAGGCTGGATCCGGAAAGTTTTGCGTAGCAGTACCCTTGCGCGTCGGTAGGCGGCGTCGTGCAGCTCCGCGTCCGTCGTCGGGATCGCCGGGATGACGTCGCGGCCAGTACTTAGACGCCGCCCCTGCGCGCTGACGTCAGTTCTTCTTTTTCCGCGCCAGTAAGCGCAGATCCGGGAAGAGCAGTGACCTAGTCATTTTTTGACTAACTTTTTGGTGATTTTTTCACTGTTTTTCTTCGAGTCATCTAGGCTCCAAGGTGTCGGTAGGGATGCCCGGCTTCAAGCCATGCGACGCCTGTGGTCGAATGATGTCGATCACAGACCCGCACTTAGTCTCTACTGTCTCGGCCGCGACCACGACACGAAGTCGTGTTCCGACTGCCGGGCCTTACACCCGAAGGCTTTGCGAGAGCGGTCTCGAAAGCTACTCGAGGTCCGGCAGTCGGCTCCGCGCCGCACCAAGACCCGGTCACGGGAGAGGTCGAGGGGCCGGTCGCGGAGTCCTCGCCCGTCATCGGAGTCCAAGTCTTCGCACTCTTCGGGTAAGTCGAAGCACAAAAAGTCTAAGAAGCACCATCGCTCTAAGACTTCGCCTCGCCGGTCTCGCGACTCGGCTGAGGCCCCTGTCGGCACCGTCCCCGCGGCTCCGGAGGTGCCTGTGGAGCCGCCACCGCATTACCCGTCCTTCCCGGGTTCGGGGGTGACTCCGGCCGAGATACAGAAATTCCTGTCGGCCATGGCCCGCCTCTTCGGGCCTCAAGGCCCCTCCGGTGCGCCTTCGGGCCCCGCGGGCCCTGATGGGGTTGCCCCGGCGCCGCCTGTCTCACCAGCCTCGCTCCTGGCCCCGGCCTCGATCCCGGCTCCGGTGGTACCGCAACCCCCATCGACGCCGGTTGACCTAACTACGCCTCCGCCGATGTTCCCGGTGCCGTTCCTGACGCCGCCCGGGGCTCCGGGCGGCGTCGTTCCCCGGTTCTCTCCGGATCCGGACGCGGCATCGGACCGGCGTCACCCGACGCCGGCTCCAGCGCCAATGAGACCTTGGGTCCCTGACGACCCCCCTCCTCCTATTTTCTGTCAGAGGAGGACCAGGAGAGCTGGGAGGAGTCGGAAGACCCTCTCACACAGCAGTGTGAGTATGATCAGGACTGGGCAGAGAAACTTGGGGATGCCAGTGGTCTGGACACTTCTCCTGACACTGGCATGCTGTCTCCTCCTTCCGTGGCTAAGGAGGAGAGAGCAAATTTCGCCCCTGCGCGCTGACATCAGTTCTGTACACGACTTTCCGCGCCAGGAACGCAGAGCCATGCAAGAAGCTGACATAGGTGTCTGAAAAATACTAGGGCCCTGAAAGGGATGTCCTTAACCCTAGAAATCAGTTCGCAGAACGGGGAGGATGGGTGGGCGGTAGGAATCTGTCACTAACTACTGTCTCTTACAGATATATCGTTACACAAGTTAGTAACTTGTGCATCTGAAAGAGACACGTTAGTGACAGATTCCTTACCTTAGAATAGATACCCCAGCAATACCAACCCCGGTGGTGGGTCTGCGAACAAAGATCAGACAAGGAAGTCCTGGAGGACAGAACGGCCAAAGAAGCCGTCCCTCCGGACCTGACTGTCAAGGCAGTAATGCTTTGTAAACGTGTGCAGCGAGGCCCACGTAGCTGCCTGACAGATATCCTGCAGCGGAACACCGCGGCCCAAAGCCGTGGTAGCAGCCGTTGCCCTGGTGGAATGGGCACGCAGCCCAACAGGAGGCTCCTTCTTAGCCAAAGAATAGCAGGTCTTGATGCACAAGGTAACCCAGCGGGAGATGGTTCTCTTGTGCACCGCCCGACCTTTTTGGCGCCCACGTAGCCAACAAAGAGCTGGTCATCCACCCGGAAGTGTTTTGTGCGGTCGATATAGAAGGAGAGCGCACGCTTTGGGTCCAGACGGTGGAGCCTCTCTTCCTCTCTGGAAGGATGCGGAGGCGGAAAGAAGGTAGGCAAAGTGATGGTCTGCCCAATGTGGAAGGCAGTAACCACCTTTGGCAAGAAGGACGGACGCGTCCTAAGAACAACCTTGTCTGGATGGACAGACAGAAAGGGAGGTTTGCATGATAGAGCCTGGAGCTCACTCACCCGCCGAGCGGAGGTGATGGCCACCAGAAAGGCTGTCTTCAGAGTTAGAAGACGAAGAGGACAGTTATGTAGAGGCTCAAAGGGAGCGCACATTAAAAAGGTAAGAACCAAGTTCAAGTCCCACTGAGGCATCACAAACGGAACAGGAGGGAAGAGGTGAGTAATGCCTTTTAAGAACCTGTTAACAACAGGGGACTTGAAAAGGAGGGCTGATCAGGAAGCCTGAGGAAGGCCGAGATAGCACAAAGATAACCCTTGATGGTACCCAGGGCAGAACCCTGTTGGGCCAGAGAAAGAAGGAACAGAAGGACCTCAGAAAGAGGGGCAGAGAGGGGATTCACAGCCTTTGCTGTGCACCATGCCACAAATTTGTTCCACCTGCAGGCGTATACCACCTTAGTGGAGGGACGCCTGGCTGCCAGAATCACATCACAAACTTCGGGAGGCAAGTGGAAAGGAATCAACTGCCGCCGCTCAATCTCCACGCAAGCAGGTGTAGACTGGACAGGTTCGGGTGGAGGACCGTCCCCTGCTGCTGCGACAGAAGATCCTCCCGAAGAGGCAGACGGATCGGGGATCTACGCTCATATTGAGTAGCTCGGGATACCAAACTCTTCGAGCCCAGTCCGGAGCCACAAGAATGACTTGGGCCCGGTCGTGCCGAATCTTCTTCAACACTCTGGGTAGAAGTGGTATAGGCGGAAAGGCGTACAATAGACCGCAACTCCACTCGTGACGAAAAGCGTCGCCGAGCGAGTGCCGCCTTGGAAATTCCAACGCGCAGAACTGATGACATTGCGCGTTCTCTTCGGTGGCGAATAGATCTAACCAAGGGTCTCCCCATTGTAGAAAGAGTCCTTGCGCCACTTCCGAGTGAAGACGCCATTCGTGATCCATCATGCACCTGCGGCTGAGTTCGTCCGCCCTGGCGTTCAGGGAACCTGCCAGGTGTTGAACCATCAGGAACATGCCCTGATGTTCCAGCCATGTCCAGAGGCGCAGAGCCTCCTGACAAAGGGTCCAAGACCCCACCCAGCCTTGTTTGTTGCAGTACCACATGGCGGTGGTGTTGTCTGTGAACACCAGCACTACCTTCCCTTTGACAGAGGGAAGGAATGCCTTGAGTGCAAGTCGGATCGCCCGCAGCTCCAGAATGTTGATATGGAGCCGGGACTCCGCCGGAGACCAGAGGCCTCTGATCTCCGCCTCTCCCATGTGACCGCCCCATCCCAGAAGGGACGCGTCCATCACGACTGTGTGCTCTGGCTGGGGAAGGGAGAGGGATCTGCCCATGACCCATTGCCGGTTCGAGAGCCACCACTGCAACTGTTTTGCAGTCCCCTCCGAGATCTGGACGTGATCGGACAGGTTGCCCTGGTGCTGCGCCCACTGGAACTTCAGGTCCCACTGCAGAGCCCGCATATGCCATCTGGCATGATCGACCAGCAGGATGCAGGAGGCCATGAGGCCCAGCAGCCTCAGGGTCATCCGTACCGAAACCCAGGATAGAGGCTGAAAGATCGGAATCATAGCCTGAATATCCCGGACTCGCCGTTCGGGAGGATAAGCCCGAAACTGCGTCGTGTCCAGAACTGCTCCGATGAAAAGGAGCTGTGGAGAAGGAATCAGGTGCGACTTCGGCACATTGATGGAGAACCCCAGCGAGTGCAGGAGTTCGGCCGTAGTCTGGAGGTGGGAGACAACTGCCTGGGACGAGCCCGCCTTCAGCAGCCAGTCGTCGAGGTAGGGAAAGACTGGAACCCTGGCCCGGCGCAGATGAGCTGCGACCACCGCCATCACTTTCGTGAACACCCGAGGGGCACTTGTGAGGCCAAAGGGGAGCACGGTGAATTGAAAATGCTCGAGGCCCACCATGAACCGCAGGTAACGCCGGTGGGCCGGCAGGAAGGGGATGTGGAAATAAGCGTCCTGCAAGTCCAACGCTACCATCCAGTATCCAGGGTCGAGGGCAGTCAAGACCTGAGCTAAGGTGAGCATCTTGAACTTCTCCTTCCGGAGGAAGCGATTGACGTTCCGGAGGTCCAAGATAGGACGCATGTCCTCCTTGTCCTTTTTGGGCACCAGAAAGTAGTGGGAGTAGCAACCACGTCCTACTTCTGGGGTCGGAACGCGCTCGATGGCCCTCTTGGCCAAGAGGGCCGCAACTTCCTTCTGAAGAAGCACCAAGTGATCCCCTGACATGCGGTGGAATTGAGGTGGCATGGCTGGGGGGGTGGTCTCGAAGGGGAGGGAGTAGCCCCTTCGGACAATGTCCAAGATCCACCTGTCCGAGGTGATGGCACGCCAGTGGTGAAGGTGATGGCGGACCCTGCCCCCTACTGGCGTGCTGTGCACCTGAAAGGATGGACTAGGAGGGCTTTGAGGCTGCGGACGGGGCGGTGTTGGTGGCCTGACCCGCACGCTGGTTGCCTGACCCGCCACGGCGGGAGCCACGTCCTCGGCCACGCGAAGACGCTTGCTGCGCGGGCCGGTGGCTGGGCAGCGGACGTGACTGGGCGCCCCTTCCGTGGCCACGAAAGGGGCGAAAAGCAGATGGCTGCGGAGGGCGTACAGCAGAAAGGCCCAGGGACTTGGCCGTAGTCCGTGAGTCCTTAAAACGCTCCAGCGCATGGTCTGCCTTGTTCCCAAAAAGACCGACCCCATCAAAGGGCATGTCCATAAGAGTGTTCTGGACATCACCCGAGAAACCAGTGGTTCTCAGCCAGGCGTGACGGCGCAGCGCCTCTGTCGTTGCAATTGATCTACCCAGCGAGTCGGCGGTATCAAGGCCACATCAAATGGTGAATTTAGCCGCATCTCTTCCTTCCGCAATGGCGCGGGAAAGCAGTGTCTGGACCTCCTCAGGACACTGGGGCAAAGCTTGCGCCACCGAGTCCCACAGAGAGTGGGAATATCGGCCCAAAAGGCAAGCGGTGTTGACTGACCGCAAGCCAGCACTGGAGGAAGAAAAGACCTTCTTCCCAAATTGATCCAGGCGTTTGGATTCCCTATCCGGAGGAGCGGTAGGGAAGGCGGTTTGGGAAGCAGAGGCTTGGACAACCAAGCTCTCAGGAGTGGGGTGTTGGGAGAGAAACAGGGGGTCGCCCGGAGCGGGGCGATGGCGTCGGGCCACGTTCCTATCCACAGGAGCCCTTGTGGCGGGCTTGGACCAGGTGCCCAAAAGAACGTCAGAAAGTGCGTCATTAAACGGCAGCAGTGGCTCCGAGGAGGTAGCCGCCGGCTGAAGCACTTCCGTCAGGA
Organism: Calotriton arnoldi; assembly: GCA_963921515.1. Taxonomy (NCBI): domain Eukaryota; kingdom Metazoa; phylum Chordata; class Amphibia; order Caudata; family Salamandridae; genus Calotriton; species Calotriton arnoldi. The sequence goes on from CAWUFW010000083.1 coordinate 335,545, forward strand.
GGTTAGTCCTGACGGCCACTGTAGGCAATTGGAGGTGTAAGGCCCCAGCTGCTCTACGCAACACCGTTGCAAAATTTGCTCCCTCCTCCGTTGCCACGGAAGGAGGAGATAGCATGCCAGGGTCAGGGGAGGTGTCCAGCCCACTGGCATCCCCAAGTTCCTCAGCCCAGTCCTGTTCGTACTCACACTGCTGTGTGAGAGGGTCCTCCGACCCCTCCCAGTCCTCTTCGTCCTCCCCAGGTTTCAAAATAAGGAGAAGGAGGGACACGCGGGACCCAAGGTCTCAACGGCGTCGGAGCCGGCGTCGAGCGACACTGGTCCGGCGCCGTGTCCGGATCCGGAGAGAACCGGGGAACAACGCCGCCCGGAGCCCCGGGCGGCGTCGGAAACGGCACCGGAGACATCGGCGCTGGCGGAGGTGTAGTTGGGTCAACCGGCGTCGATGGGGGTTGCGGCAGCACCGGAGCCGGGATCGAGGCCGGGACCGAGGCTGGTGTGACAGGCGGCGCCGGGACCGGAGTCGTCGTCGGCGCCGGGGAAACCCCATCAGGGCCCGCGGGGCCCGAAGGCGCACCGGGGGGACCTTGAGGCCCGAAGAGGCGGGCCATGGCCGACAGGAATTCCTGTATCTCGGCCGGAGTCGCCCCCGAACCCGGGAAGGACGGGTAATGCGGGGGCGGCTCCACAGGCACTCCCGGAGCCGCGGGGACGGTGCCGACAGGAGCCTTAGCCGAGTCGCGAGACCGGCGAGGCGAAGTCGTGGAGCGATGACGCTTCTTAGACTTTTTATGCTTCGACTTACCGGAGGAGTGCTTAGACTTGGACCCCGACGACCGATGAGGACTCCGCGACCGGCCCCTCGACCTCTCACGTGACCGGGGCTTGGTGTGGTGCGGAGCCGACTGCCGAACCTCGAGGAGCTTTCGAGACCGCTCTCGCAAAGCCTTCGGGTGCAAGGCCCGGCAGTCGGGGCACGACTTCGTGTCGTGGTCGCGGCCGAGACAGTAGAGACACTCTAAATGCGGGTCTGTGATCGACATCATACGACCACAGACGTCGCAGGGCTTGAAGCCGGGCATCCCTACCGACACCTTCGGAGTCGAGAGACTCGTGGAGAAAAACAGTGAAAAATCACCGAAAAGGTAGTCAAAAAATGACTAGGGCACTGCTCTTCCCGGATCTGCGCTTACTGGCGCGGAAAAAGAAGAACTGACGTCAGCGCGCAGGGGCGGTGTCTAAGTACTGCCCGCAACGTCATCCCGGCGATCACGACGCCGACGACGGACGCGGAGCCGCACGACGCCTCCTACCGACGCGCAAGGGTACTGCTACGCAAAAACTTTCCGGATCCAGCCTGACGCCTGGGGATATTATAAGGTAAGGAATCTGTCACTAACGTGTCTCTTTCAGATACTCATCTTAAGGGTAATAGGATCCCTTGTCTGTCTATACACTAGTATTTCACTTTGGATTTACCAGGGGCTCAAGAGGGACTGGTATCCTGATCATGAATTGTGTTCCCATCCAACATGTTAAGTACTGGGTGGATCCGCAGGGCAGGTACACAACTGTGATGGGTAAACTATATAGGGAACCCCTCACATTTCTCAATGTCTATGTCCCTCTTCTTCTGAGCCAGTCATTTGTAGACTTAACAGGGCTGTGGGGGGAATTCCCATAGGGACTCACAGTGATGGGGGCGATTAGAATGGCGTCATGGATAGCACCATTGACGGGGGCGTGGCTAGGCGCCGATGTGAGGGGAAGCGGACTCCGGAGCTCCGTCCGTAGCTTCCCCCCGCCCGCAATGATCCTGATGACCTAGTGGGGTCCCTTACCGCAAAACTGGTGGCGGAAACACTGGTGCCGGCGCTGAGCAGCTCCAGAGGGGCGGCGATGCCCTGGCGGTCGGCGAAAACGCCGATCACACTCCTGAAGGTTCCGAAGGCTCTGGGCGAGGAGAGTTCAAAATGGCGGCTGAGCACTAACGAGGCAGCCTTCACCGCGCACCGCTGAGGCGAATTACGGCTTTCCGTGAGTACCGCTTGGCGGCTGTGACACCTGCAGGCTGGGGGCCGGCACTGGGGGGAGCGGAGCCCAGACACTTGCGGAGAACAGAGCGCGCTCCTCAGGACTTGGAGCCGCGTTGCCTCCACAAAATGGCGGCCGTGGACGGCGCTGCCGGGCCCTGACAGACGTAGTGCTGAGAGGCAGCCGGCGAGTGTACGGAGCGGGGGTGGCAGCTCTAAATTGACCTGCTTTTGACTGCAGATCAGAGGAGTGCTGGGGTGACCACCCCTGGTTCTGTGCTGGGGAGGAGCTAGGCGGCGGTGTGCTGGGCCTGTGCCACGAAGGACCCTGACAGAGTACTGCGGGACGGAGAGCGATCGACGACGGGACGGAGAGCGATCGACGACGAGACGGAGAGAGCGCACTGGATCCGCTTGTGCGCTGATTAAGCAGTGTGCGGTGGGCATTAATACTGCGGGAAGGCGCTGCTCCGTTTGGACGTTCCCCTGAGGCTGGCCCGTGTAGGTGGCGGTAACTGTGAGGAGGCATTTCCCCGCACTGGTGTGCCGCGCTGAGGGCCCGTGCGTGCGGAAGAGGGCTCCGAACCCAGGACCTGTGGTCTGGAGGTGCAGACTGGCAAGCCCTACTGCCGCTTTCGACAACGCCGCTTGGAGTGCCTTGCTGTTGCTGCACCGGAGACCCCTGCGAACCTACGCACCCATTAACTATGGGGAGGGTGTCCAGAAAGAAGGGGTTCGCTGTATTACACGTGGAGGAAACAGGGCAGCACACTGATGATGAATTTGAGGTGGTGGCGAGACGGAAGGATGGCGCCCCGGAGGGTCCCACTTTGGTGGAAATCATGCATGCCATCACTTCTTCGAGAGAAGCTCTGGGGACGAAGATGGATTCCATAGGGGCGGTCCTCAACCTGCTGAAGGACGACCATTGCAAGCTCAAGGAACGAGTGAAACTTAACGAGAAAGCCCTGGAGGAAGCCCCGGAGGCAGTTACCGCACTGCAGCGCTCTCTGAAAATAGTAGAAGCCAAGGTTAAGGTGCTGGAAATGAGAGCCGAAGACAGCGAAGGGCGCTCCCACAGGAACAATCTGCGAATCATGGGGGTCCCGGAACGAGAGGAAGGGGACAATGCAGTGCATTTCATGGAAAACTGGCTTAAAACGGAGGTGGCCCCAGAGGGCCTCTCCTCCTTTTACGCACTTGAGTGCGCTCACAGGGTCCTAACTCGACCGCCCAAACCTGGGGTTCCCCCTCTGCAGATGGTGGTGCGGCTGCTTCACTACCGGGACAGGGATCACCTCTTGCAACAAGCCCGGGAGAAGCGGAACTTGCAGATTGGAAATGCCAGGGTGATGATCTTTCCGGACTTCACCATGGAGGTACAAAGGCAACGTGCTTCCTTCCTGACTCTTAAGCGGAGACTGCGCCAGTTGCAAATTCCCTATGCCATGTTGTTCCTGGCACGCCTCCGGGTGGTCGATGGAGCCAAAACTCACTTCTTTACTGCTCCACAACAGGAAGCTTGGCACTGGCTGGAGACACGGAGGGCACAGGCAGCGGATGCATCGCCAACGGGCAGCGCAAGGCGGACATCGGTCACTCCCCCGCGATCTCCGAGGACTCCTACACCAACGGGGCGCCAACTGGAAAGACACAGGGCCGTGCAGGCCGTCGCGGAGATTAGCCACAGAGAGGCTAGTCCCATCTCGACTAACAGCGACCACGGCAAGGGCAGATCTGAAAGCTCACGTCCCAGTAGCACGAACGCACAAGTTACTAACTTGTGTAACGATATATCTGTAAGAGACAGTAGTTAGTGACAGATTCCTTACCTTAGAATATCCCCAGGCGTCAGGCTGGATCCGGAAAGTTTTTTGCGTAGCAGTACCCTTGCGCGTCGGTAGGCGGCGTCGTGCGGCTCCGCGTCCGTCGTCGGCGTCGTGATGGCCGGGATGACGTCGCGGGCAGTACTTAGGCGCCGCCCCTGCGCGCTGACGTCAGTTCTGTACACGACTTTCCGCGCCAGGAACGCAGAGCCATGCAAGAAGCTGACATAGGTGTCTGAAAAATACTAGGGCCCTGAAAGGGATGTCCTTAACCCTAGAAATCAGTTCGCAGAACGGGGAGGATGGGTGGGGCGGTAAGGAATCTGTCACTAACTACTGTCTCTTACAGATATATCGTTACACAAGTTAGTAACTTGTGCATCTGAAAGAGACACGTTAGTGACAGATTCCTTACCTTAGAATAGATACCCCAGCAATACCAACCCCGGTGGTGGGTCTGCGAACAAAGATCAGACAAGGAAGTCCTGGAGGACAGAACGGCCAAAGAAGCCGTCCCTCCGGACCTGACTGTCAAGGCAGTAATGCTTTGTAAACGTGTGCAGCGAGGCCCACGTAGCTGCCTGACAGATAACCGGCAGCGGAACACCGCGGCCCAAGGCCGTGGTAGCAGCCGTTGCTCTGGTGGAATGGGCACGCAGCCCAACAGGAGGCTCCTTCTTAGCCAAAGAATAGCAGGTCTTGATGCACAAGGTAACCCAGCGGGAGATGGTCCGCTTGTGCACCGCCCAACCTTTTTTGGCGCCCACGTAGCCAACAAAGAGCTGGTCATCCACCCGGAAGTGTTTTGTGCGGTCAATATAGAAAGAGAGCGCACGTTTTGGGTCCAGACGGTGGAGCCTCTCTTCCTCTCTGGAAGGATGCGGAGGCGGAAAGAAGGTGGGCAAAGTGATGGTCTGCCCAATGTGGAAAGCAGTAACCACCTTTGGCAAGAAGGACGGACGCGTCCGAAGAACAACCTTGTCTGGATGAACAGACAGAAAGGGAGGTTTGCAAGATAGAGCCTGGAGCTCACTCACCCGCCGAGCGGAGGTGATGGCCACCAGAAAGGCTGTCTTCAGAGTCAGAAGACGAAGAGGACAGTTATGTAGAGGCTCAAAGGGAGCGCACATTAAAAAGGTAAGAACCAAGTTCAAGTCCCACTGAGGCATCACAAACTGAACAGGAGGGAAGAGGTGAGTAATGCCTTTTAAGAACCTGTTAACAACAGGGGACTTGAAAAGGGAGGGCTGATCAGGGAGCCTGAGGAAGGCCGAGATAGCACAAAGATAACCCTTGATGGTACCCAGGGCAGAACCCTGTTGGGCCAAAGAGAGAAGGAACAGAAGGACCTCAGAAAGAGGGGCAGAAAGGGGATTCACAGCCTTTGCTGTGCACCATGCCACAAATTTGTTCCACCTGCAGGCGTATACCACCTTAGTGGAGGGACGCCTGGCTGGCAGAATCACATCACAAACTTCGGGAGGCAAGTCGAAAGGAATCAACTGCCGCCGCTCAATCTCCACGCAAGCAGGTGTAGACTGGACAGGTTCGGGTGGAGGACCGTCCCCTGCTGCTGCGACAGAAGATCCTCCCGAAGAGGCAGACGGATCGGGGGATCTACGCTCATATTGAGTAGCTCGGGATACCAAACTCTTCGAGCCCAGTCCGGAGCCACAAGAATGACTTGGGCCCGGTCGTGCCGAATCTTCTTCAACACTCTGGGTAGAAGTGGTATAGGCGGAAAGGCGTACAATAGACCGCAACTCCACTCGTGACGAAAAGCGTCGCCGAGCGAGTGCCGCCTTGGAAATTCCAACGCGCAGAACTGATGACATTGCGCGTTCTCTTCGGTGGCGAATAGATCTAACCAAGGCTCTCCCCACTGTAGAAAGAGTCCTTGCGCCACTTCCGAGTGAAGACGCCATTCGTGATCCATCATGCACCTGCGGCTGAGTTCGTCCGCCCTGGCGTTCAGGGAACCTGCCAGGTGTTGAACCACCAGGAACATGCCCTGATGTTCCAGCCATGTCCAGAGGCGCAGAGCCTCCTGACAAAGGGTCCACGACCCCACCCCGCCTTGTTTGTTGCAGTACCACATGGCGGTGGTGTTGTCTGTGAACACCTGCACTACCTTCCCTTTGACAGAGGGAAGGAATGCCTTGAGTGCAAGTCGGATCGCCCGGAGCTCCAGAATGTTGATATGGAGCCGGGACTCCGCCGGAGACCAGAGGCCTCTGATCTCCGCCTCTCCCATGTGACCGCCCCATCCCAGAAGGGACGCGTCCGTCACAACTGTGTGCTCTGGCTGGGGAAGGGAGAGGGATCTGCCCATGGCCCATTGCCGGTTCGAGAGCCACCACTGCAACTGTTTTGCAGTCCCCTCCGAGATCTGGACGTGATCGGACAGGTTGCCCTGGTGCTGCGCCCACTGGAACTTCAGGTCCCACTGCAGAGCCCGCATATGCCATCTGGCATGAGTGACCAGCAGGATGCAGGAGGCCATGAGGCCCAGCAGCCTCAGGGTCATCCGTACCGAAACCCAGGATAAGGGCTGAAAGATCGGAATCATAGCCTGAATATCCCGGACTCGCCGTTCGGGAGGATAGGCCCGAAACTGCGTCGTGTCCAGAACTGCTCCGATGAAAAGGAGCTGTGGAGAAGGAATCAGATGCGACTTTGGCACATTGATGGAGAACCCCAGCGAGTGCAGGAGTTCGGCTGTAGTCTGGAGGTGGGAGACAACTGCCTGGGACGAGCCCGCCTTCAGCAGCCAGTCGTCGAGGTAGGGGAAGACTGAAACCCCTGCCCGGCGCAGATGAGCTGCGACCACCGCCATCACTTTCGTGAACACCCGAGGGGCACTGGTAAGGCCAAAGGGGAGCACGGTGAACTGAAAATGCTCGAGGCCTACCGTGAACCGAAGGTAACGCCGGTGGGCCGGCAGGACGGGGATGTGGAAATAGGCGTCCTGCAAGTCCAACGCTACCAACCAGTCTCCGGGGTCGAGGGCAGTCAAGACCTGAGCTAGGGTGAGCATCTTGAACTTCTCCTTCCGGAGGAAGCGATTGACGTTCCGGAGGTCCAAGATAGGACGCATGTCCTCCTTGTCCTTTTGGGCACCAGAAAGTAGTGGGAGTAGCAACCACGCCCTACTTCTGGGGTCGGAACATGCTCGATGGCCCTCTTGGCCAAGAGGGCCGTGACTTCCTTCTGTAGAAGCACCAAGTGATCCCCTGACATGCGGTGGAATTGAGGTGGCATGGCTGGGGGGTGGTCTCGAAGGGGAGGGAGTAGCCCCTTCGGACAATGTCCAAGACCCACTTGTCCGAGGTGATGGGACGCCAGTGGTGAAGGTGATGGCGGACCCTGCCCCCGACTGGCGTGCTGTGCACCTGAAAGGAGGGACTAGGAGGGCTTGGAGGCCGCGGACGGGTTGGAGGTGGTGGCCTGACCCGCACGCTGGTTGCCCGAACCGCCACGGCGGTATCCACGTCCTCGGCCACGCGAAGGCGCTTGCTGCGCGGGCCGTTGGCCGGCCTGTGGACGTGACTGGGCGCCCCTTCCGTGGCCACGAAAGGGGCGAAAAGCAGACGTTTGCGGAGGGCGCACAACAGCAAGGCCCAGGGACTTAGCAGTAGCCCGTGAGTCCTTGAAACGCTCCAGCGCATGGTCTGCCTTCGAACCAAAAAGACCGACTCCATCAAAGGGCATGTCCATGAGAGTATTCTGGACATCCCCTGAAAAACCAGTGGTTCTCAGCCAGGCGTGGCGACGCAGCGCCACCGTCGTTGCAAGCGATCTGCCCAGCGAGTCGGCGGTATCAAGGCCACAGCGGATGGTATATTTAGCCGCATCACGCCCTTCCGCAATAGCGCGGGTAAGCAGTGTCTGGACCTCCTCAGAACACTGCGGCAAAACATCAGCCACCGAATCCCACAGGGAGTGGGTGTATCGGCCCAAGAGGCAAGCGGTATTAACAGACCGCAAGCCAGCACTGGAGGAAGAGAAAGCCTTCTTCCCAAAGTGATCCAGGCGCTTGGATTCCCTATCCGGAGGGGCGGTAGGGAAGGCTGTTTGGGAGGCAGAGGCTTGGACAACCAAGCTCTCAGGGGTGGGGTGTTGGGAGAGAAACAGGGGGTAGCCCGGAGCCGGGCGATGGCGTCGGGCCACGTTCCTATCCACAGGAGCCCCTGTGGTGGGTTTGGACCAGGCACCCAAAAGAACGTCAGTGAGTGCATCGTTGAACGGCAGCACAGGCTCCGAAGAGGAGGCCGCCGGCTGAAGCACTTCAGTCAGGAGGTTAGTCCTGACGGCCACTGTAGGCAACTGGAGATTTAAGGCTCCAGCAGCTCTACGCAACACCGTTGCAAAATTTGCCCCCTCCTCCGTTGCCACGGGAGGAGACAGCATGCCAGAGTCGGGGAGGTATCCAGCCCACTGGCATCCCCAAGTTCCTCAACCCAGTCCGGGTCAAACTCGCACTGTTGTGTGAGAGGGTCGTCAGACCCCTCCCAGCTCTCCTGGTCCTCCTCAGGTTGAAAAGATGGAGGAGGAGGGACATAAGGGACCCAAGGCCTCATCGGGCGCCGGAACCGGCGTCGGGCGACGCCGGTCCGGCTCCATGTCCGGACCCGGGGAGAACCGGGGAACGACGCCGCCCGGAGCCCCGGACGGCGTCGGAAACGGCACCGGGGACATCGGCGTCGGCGTGGTTAGGTCAACCGGCGTCGATGGGGGTTGCGGCACCACCGGAACCGGGGTCGAGGCCGGGGCCGGAGCCGAGGCCGGGACGAAGGCTGGTGGGACAGGCGACGCCGGGACCGGAGTCGACGGCGACGCCGGAGCAACCCCATCAGGGCCCGCGGGGCCCGAAGGCGCACCGGAGGGACCTTGAGGCCCGAAGAGGCGGGCCATGGCCGACAGGAATTTCTGTACTTCGGCCGGAGTCGCCCCCGAACCCGGGAAGGACGGGTAATGCGGGGGCAACTCGACAGGCACGTCCGGGGCCGCGGGGACGGTCCCGACAGGGACCTCAGCCGAGTCGCGCGACCGGCGAGGCGAAGTCTTAGAGCGATGACGCCGCTTAGACTTCTTGTGCTTCGACTTACCGGAGGAGCGCGAAGACTTGGATTCCGACGAACGGCGGGGACTCCGCGTCCGGCCCCTCGACCTCTCCCGGGACCGGGGCTTGCTGCGGCGCGGAGCCGACTGCCGGACTTCAAGGAGCTTTCGAGACCGCTCTCGCAAAGCCTTCGGATGAAGTTTCCGGCAGTCAGGGCACGACTTCGTGTCGTGGCCTCGGCCGAGACAGAAGAGACACTCGAGGTGGGGGTCCGTGATGGACATCATACGACCACATTCCTCGCAGGGCTTAAAGCCGGGCATCCCTACGACACCTTAGGAGTCGTGAAGACTCGTTGAAGAGAACAGTGAAAAATTTCACAAAAAAGATAGTCAAAAAGTGACTAGGGCACTGCTCTTCCCGGATCTGCGCTTACTGGCGCGGAAAAAGAAGAACTGACGTCAGCGCGCAGGGGCGGCGCCTAAGTACTGCCCGCGACGTCATCCCGGCGATCACGACGCCGACGACGGACGCGGAGCCGCACGACGCCGCCTACCGACGCGCAAGGGTACTGCTACGCAAAAAACTTTCCGGATCCAGCCTGACGCCTGGGGATATTCTAAGGTAAGGAATCTGTCACTAACGTGTCTCTTTCAGATAGAGACTCTGAGACTGAATTGCCCGACGTCACACCCCAAACAGCAGATGGCATCATATGAAGCTCGCACGCCAAGATACATGAGGAGTGGCTGTCATGAAGGTGGGAGCTGAATATTGAAGAGGCCGGCATGGGGTGGCAACAGTCCGCTGGCACCAGAGCAACTGATGGGACTATCATTCAGGTTACGGGGTGGGGAGGATGGCCGGGGGGGTTCTGGGTCCGACAGGGCCAGTCTACGCCGCACTACTTTTTGTGTCTTGTAGTTCACATTGCTAGTTTGGATGGGGACTTGTTGGTTTGTACCTGTCCTGGGGAGGGGGGGTTTGGTTGTTGAGGGGTTTTTGTCTGGGGCCAGGCATGTCGCTGTGGGGAGATGGGAAGGAGGACTGACACGGTCTGTGCAATGGGACCCCCATAGGAATCAAATGCATCTCCTGGAATGTTAGGGGATGCACACTATGATGCGCCGCCATAAAATACACGCATATCTAGTGAGGAGAGGCGGTACAGATTGCCCTATTACAGGAAACTCACTTAACGCAGAAGGAAGGGGTCGCATTGCAGAAACGGTGGAGGGGGCAGGTGTTTTGCACTACGTATTCGGCCTATGCCAGGGGCACATTGATCTGGGTGCGGGCGGGAGTCCCTTTTCAGAGTACCAGACAACTGATAGACCCAGATGGCCGGTATGTGGTGGTCTCAGGGCGGTTAGACGGCAGGGACATAGTGATAGGGAGCCTTTATGCCCCCAACGTCAATCAGCCTGCCTTCTTCGCAAACCTCTCGCGGGCCCTGGCGACCATGTTAACGGGGGCGGTGCTGCTGGGGGGAGACTTTAACTGTATTACTGACATAGACCTGGACTGCTCTCTCCCTCCACTCCCGGATGCTCCCATACACAGACTGGCAGCGATCAGGCGTGGCTGGCAACAACACTGGGGGCTGACAGACACTTGGAGGGCCCACCACCCGGACGAGAGGGATTATTCCTATTTCTCTGCGTTACACGTACTGCACGTTCGGTTGGATTCGATTCTATGTTCCCCAGACGTGCATGGTGGGATCATACTCCGCGAATATTTAGCTAGAACGATTTCTGATCATAACCCGCTCCTGGTGTCTTTAGACTGGCTACGGGTTAGACCTACCATACCTAGTTGGCGCTTGCGACCGGAGACACTGGAAGATCCAGTGTTCCGGGCCACAATAGGGTCCGTTATTGATGATTATTTTTTGGATAACGCCGGGACTGCGTCAAGTCCACTTATAGAGTGGGATGCCTTTAAAACGGTCGTCAGGGGGCGCTGCATTGGAGAAATGGTTGGAGTGCGGAGGGTGCTGCTGCGGGACGTGCAGACTGCGGAACGCAGGCTTCGGGAATTGGAGAAAGAGGCCGGAGCGAATAGATAGGCAAGCTGAACTCCTCGCGGCTCGAGAAATCCTAGCGACGCATGTAGAAAAGCTGCGCTGCTTCGATTATAAGGCATACATCACCCGGGCCCATGCGGAACGGGATAAATCTGGGGCACTGTTGGCCTGGCTGGCCAACCCAGCGCGTAGGGGGAGGACGATCCTGGAGCTGAGGGGGCAGGGGGATGAAGTATATTATGGCCAACAAGACATCAACGCTCAGTTTTTGGAGTACTACGCTTCTCTCTACCAGAGCAGGCTTGATCCTGGGGCTGGAGACGAGGTGGGTTTCCTGGCCGACGTGGAGCTTCCCACGGTTGATGCTGAGGTGGCGGAGGACTTAGTTAGAGACGTTGAGGTTGGGGAAGTACATAGCGCGGTCAAACATATGGCTAGGAATAAGACCCCGGGGACTGATGGGCTCCCGGTGGAGTTTTACTCTACATACATCGATGTCTTGGCCCCACGGCTAGTGGCACTGAATAACAGAGCGAGGCAGGAGGGCTGCCTTCCTGCTTCAACGAGGGAGGCGGTAATCGTCCCACTCTTAAAACCTGGGAAACCGGCTGGGGACCGGACTGCATATCGGCCACTCGCCATGCTCAACTTAGACTACAAAATATTAAGCCATATATTGGCCAGTCGGCTGTTAGCCTATATACCAACGCTTATTCACGTGGACGAGGCAGGATTTATCCCAGCCAGGAACACGGCGATGAATGTCCGCAGGCTCCTGCGCATATTGGGGGCGGACACTTACTGCAAGGAAGAAGCATGCATTTTTACGGCCGACATTGAGAAGGCTTTTGACAGCCAAGAATGGTCGTATCTCTTTAAGGTAATGAGAGCGTTTGGCTTGGGGGACCGCTTCGTGGAATGGACGGCGATATTGTATAAAAATTCCACTGCCAGAGTTCGGACCTGGGGGGTTGATTTCGGAGGCCTGCATGGTGGGCAGGGGTACGAGAAAGGGCTGCCCGCTATGACCCTGTTGTTCATGCTGGCAATGGAACCCGTGGCTGTACACGCCAGGTCAGGCCGCTATTACCAGGGGCTAGTGGTGGAGGGACAACTACAGCACATAGCATTATATGCGGATGACCTCCTACTGTTCCTGGCCAACTCAGAGGGGGCCTTACGAGGAGCCAGGGAACTGCTGGGTCTCCTGGGGAGAGTTGCAGGGCTCAGAGTAAATTGGGCCAAATCGTGCCTTTTTCCTGCATGCTCGGGTAGAGACGGGTTAATGGAAGCAGAGGGCGTGCCTTGGGGAACCAGATGCTTGCCCTACTTGGGTAGTCGGATATACCATGACCCTGTAGATCTTTTAGAGGGTAACATAGGACGCGCCGTGCGCAGCACCAAAAGCAACTTTAAATTCTGGGGGACCCTTCCATTATCTGTGGGGGGGGGAAGGGTGGCATTGGTGAAAATGGTTACGTTACCCAGACTTCTCTATTTCTTTGGGACGCTCCCAATCTGGATCCCACCTAAGATCTTTGCTCAACTCAATACAATGCTCACGGGGTTCTTGTGGGGCACCGGGAGGTGGAGAGTAGCTCTTACCACTATGATGAGACCCAGGGCGGAGGGGGGTTTCGCAGTGCCGGATTTCGAGGCCTACTATTATGCTGCACAGCTACAGTGGTACATGAAGTGGATGGCACGAAGGCTCAAAAATGCAGAAGACCTTGGTGGTCCGGACCCGAACCTGGGCCTTCTATCCCGGGTACTACTGCGTCTGCCCATAAGGGAGGGGACGGTTCCCTCGGAACTCCATACGGTTCGCCAGTGTTGGAACCGATTAGCTAGACGAGCGCAAGTACGGACCCCCTATGCGCCTGAGATCTTGTTGGGCGTTTGTGAGGCACTACCGCATGGTGGGGATTGGAGCAGGTTGCGATTATGGAGTGAAGCTGGGATCTCTACTATAGGGGATTTGTTTGAAGACAATACCTTGCTCCCTTTCAATGATCTGCTGGAGCGCCATGACCTCCCTAGAGGTGATTTCCTGCTACATGCCGCTCTGACGGCAGCCATCCGAAAGCATTGGCGGGAGGGGATGGTGGAACCCCAGACCTCCCTGGCGTGTCAATATGTGGTCATGGAGGCTGTTACTTTCAAAGCAGTCACTTGCCTCTACAGGCGTATCACTCAGGGAATGCGACGACCTCTAGCGACATTACGTCTCAAATGGGAGGAGGACCTGGGTGAGGTGATTGAGGAGAAACACTGGGAGCAACTTGTGGAAAGGGCCTGGAAGAGCTCTAGGAATGCGCGCTTCCAGTTAATTCACTTTTATGTTTTGCATAGGGCGTACCTTACCCCAGGCAAGATCAATCAGTACTTTGGAGCCCGGACTGGGTGCCCGAGATGTAATTTGGAGGGTTCCTCCACATGTTCTGGGATTGTCCACATTTGGGAGAGTTCTGGAGGGGGGTGACAACTGGATTGGCAACCATGACGGAGAGGGAAATAGCGTTGACGCCACGTTGTTTGCTGCACTGGTTTCCCCACAATTCCAGGAATAAAGTCACTAGTAAGTTCATAGATCTCGGATTGGTGTTGGCTAAAAGGGAACTCACTAGTCATTGGAAAGCGAAAAACGCCCCAAGTGTGACACGATGGACAAGGGAGCTAGTGAAGTGGGTGGATTGCGAGGGGGCCTTCCGATTTCAGATGGCCCACCGCACTGGGAACGAAAAATCACTGGAGATGGCAAGGGCATGGGTGGCGCTGGTGGACCTGTTGAAACGCCCGACTGACGACGCTGTTGACGACCATGGGGGGGCGGACCCTCTAGCAGGAGAATGATCTCGGGGTCACCTTGTTGCCCTGGGAGAGCCCCCTTGCTGGGAAAGGCTGACATGGTACACATTTCCCCCCATTGCACCACTAACCGGAGATCAGGGGCATAGAGCCCTTGATACATTGTTGGACCGACCAATGCCCAAGTACAGATGCTTTAACGAATCAGCGGCATGCTGCCTGGGGGGTGGGGAGGGGGGTTTGGAGGGGGTTGGGAGAGCGTTTGTTGGGTGTTATTTACACAGGGACATTAGGTGGGATTTAGGGCTGACTGAGTTCACTGGCGCACACTGCAGTATACAGAGATGGGGGTGGGCACTGGGTTCGGGTATGCAGACCCTTATTTCCTCAACAGGTGGACTGACAGCAGATACTGAAGGATTATCCTGTATTTATTGTGTTCAAATGCACTGAATATTGAGATGGACGTTATGTCTTGCCGCAACGCCCTATGGGCTGGTTTATCTGTCCTATTGTGATTCAATAAAATTTGTTTACAAAAATTTTTTTTTTTAAATGGATAGCACCATTGACTGGCGGGGTCCACATGGATGGCCCCTCGGGACTGGAGGCACTTACCCAACTCCCTTTGTTGATGCTTTAGGCCTAGTGGAAGTTCGGAGAGCCCATCACCCCTCCGAGGACGGCTACACCTTTTCATAGGTGCATGGCTCCTTCTCACACTAAGACTTCCTTGTGCCATGCTCATATCCGTATACAATTGCTGATGTCACCATGCTAGCATGAGGGCTTTCAGACCATTCCCTGGTTGCTCTCCACCTCAGAGAGGGTTGCCAGCGCCCTGCTTTTAGGTGGTGCCTCTCGCCCTGGAATCTCCAAGACTCAAATAAATAATAGGCAGCACATAGAACGGTACATTGATGAATATTTCACCCATAAGGAGGCCTCCGTAGACTCTCCGGCAATACGCTGGGAGGCCTTAAAAGCCACGCAGCAGGGCGCAGACAATGGCTATACCAGGGGGGAATTAAAGCGTCGGGCACAGGTGCTAGTGGACCTTGAATCCTGGATTGCTGCTTTAGACACACAGAGCAGACAGGGAGCCAGACAGGTGGCTCTAAGGCAGCTGAGCCTCTTGCAGCAACGGTACCAGCAGAAACACTCCTAGCCGGTGGCCCAAAGCAGCATATACCAATGGGGGGATAAATAGAGTAAAATGCTACATATACTGTGCCAAACTGCCCCACGTTCCTCCTCTGATCCTGTTTTATGTGGCCCAGCCAGTTCCCTGGGCACGGACCCTAAGGAAGTGGCCTGCTGCTTTGCCACTCAGTTTTAGAGAGTGTACGCTCAGAGGGAGGTTCTGTCACAGGAGCAGATAGAGGGGTTTGTGGCCGACTTTCCTCTCAGGACCCTCACACTGGCCGACCGCGACTTGCTAGAGGGTGACATCACAGTGGAGGAACGGTTGTCAGCCCTGGCGGAACTACGACCTGGGAAAGCCCCAGTGCCCAATGGTTTTCTATGCAGATTCTTCAAAGCATATATGCGTAAACTCCAAGAGCATATGATGAAGGTGATTCGCTCCACTGTCGAACATTCTGCTCTACCCCTGGACTGGAGACACGCAGATAGTAATGCTTCTTAAGCCCAATTGAGTAGCAAAGGACGACTCCTCATACCGTCCGATCTCCCTCTTGAACTTAGAAGTGAAAGTGCTGGCTAAAGCACTGGCCAACCGGCTCATGCCGCTGGTCCCTGACCTTGTGCTTCCGGACCAGGCTGGGTTTATGCCTCATCAAGCTAGCCAGCATAATAAACGACGATTGTATAACGTGCTGGCTCTGACGGACAGATTGGAGAGACCGGCGGTGGTCATTCTTGCCGACACTTACAAGGTGTTCTACTCCGTGAGCTGGGAGTACTTGTTTGCTCTTCTTGGCTGCCTAAATTTCGGCCCTAAATTTCTTTCATATGTCAAGCTGCTATACACTGACCTGGTAGCAACAATGCGTGCGGCTGGTGCCCGATTGGACCCCTTTCACATCTATGATCCAACAGGGGACAAGGCAGGGGTGCCCCTTGTCCCTCCTGCTGTTTGCTCTTGCTATGGAGCCGTTGGAAGTGTGGGAGAGGATGGACGCCCAGGTGCCCAAATTCAAGTCGGGAGAGGGAGCCTATGATAGAATAGTGTTATACACTGACATTGTCCTCTTCTTAATCAGCCCCACATTCTACACATTGAATGACCTCCCTCAATTTAATCCGCTAGAGGGTAAACTTATCTCTGTAGACTGAGGAGACCATAAGATTGCTAAGATATACCAGATTCTCATCTTTAACCAACCTGACATTCCCTGCCCTCCGAAGGGTGTGGGAGACTGATCTGGGAGACCTTGATGATGAGGATTGGGCTGAGGCTAGTTGAACACCTAGAGCAGCGGCCATTGCGGCCGGACTCAGACTGATACAGCTTAAGTACCTCCACAGGGTATGCAATGTTATGAGAGAGGCCCCACGTGCCAAAAGGACAGGGCTCTAAATAAACTGAAATGTAAAATAAATATTTCCTTTGGTATTTGATTCACTCACTTCTCCTTCAATCAATATCACAATCATTCATACTTCATGTATACACCCTCAAGCTCCCTATTCAGTAGTTGTAGCGCCACAAATATTCAAATAGTAGAGAAAATATAGTTAAGTTTATTAAAAATAGTGTATAGTATTATTCCACCACAGTTTAAAAAACAATTCATACATACAAACCATTTCATGAATACAGGACTAACCCAATATGCTCTAATTGTCACACAGGGGTAATGTAAGAAAGTGGCTCTGTATATACTGAACCAAAGTAAGGTTCAGTGTGCACAGGGTCCACAGTCCCCAGAGGTTTGGCAGAGGCTAAAGTTAGATATAACCTTACTCTCTAAAGTGGTAGCTTGGTCGAGCAGTAAGGCAGTATCAGAGGACAGTGTAAAGCATTTGTTGTACACACTCAGTCAGCAAATGAAGCCACACACTCAAGAACTGAACTCTAGGCCAATGGTTTGTATATAAAAAAATATGCTTGTTTTATTTTAGAACCAACAATAGGTATCAAAATATACTTTCTCAGAATGAGATGCTTTAGGTAAATACTTTCAATAGGCAATAGACTTTTGAATGCAATAGTTACAGTTGTTGCAAAAGGCAACACAATTTTAAACACAATTATACATTGAGCTCAATGGGAATTTCTAGTTAAATGCAATAGATTACTTTTTGGATTACTTTTCTAACCACAGGACTGGATCCTAGATTCAGTCCTGGGACATCTCCTGTAAACAGTTGAGTAAAACGTTTTGGTTACAGTTGTGATTTTTAAGGAATATTATTGTATTTTAAAAGTTGGCACTTAGAAACTTTTTCACATAGAATCACCAATGTTATCCTATGGGAGGAAATTCACTTAGCAGGTAAATAGTGTTATCGTTACTTTTTCTTACTCAGTGTTGGATCCTGGATCCAGCACTGGTGCATCTCCTGTAAACAGTTGAAAGAATGTGTTTTTGTTATACAGGCGATTTTTAACGAATATTTGTAAGTTTGCAAAATCGACACTTCGAAACTTTTTCAGCAAAAACCAGGCAATGTTATCCTATGGAAGGAAATTCAAGTTACCGGTAAGTACAGTTGTGATTACTTTTTAGGGTCAGTGCTGGGCACCAAGATCCAGAACTGGGATCTCTCCTGATAGCAGGTGAGTAAATTCGTTTTCGTAATTAGACTGGTTTTAGGTGAATATTTTAAAGTCTCAAAACTCGACACTTAGAAGAATTTCCAAGTGAAACCAGTCAATGTTACCCTATGGAAGGAAATTCAATTCGCCGGTAAGTTACTTTAACGTTACTTTTGTAATCCAGTGCTGGACTCCTAGATTCAGCACTGGGACATTTACTTAAAACAGGTAAGTAATTACGTTTTTGTAGTTTGTACGATTTTTAAAGAATATTCTTGTATTTCAAAAGTTGACACTTAGAAACTTTTTCACAAAGGACCACCAATGTTATCCTATGGAAGGAAATTCAATTCACAGGTAAGTTACTTTTTAATTACGTTTGTTACTCAGTGCTGGACACCTAGGTTCAGCACTGGGACCTTTCCTGCAAACAGTTGAGAAAATTCGGTTAGGTTATTTGTGCGATTTTTAAGGAATATTCTTAGTTTTCAAAAGTCGACACTTCGAAACTTTTTGGAAGAAAAAGTGTCCATGTTATCCTATGAGGAAAAATGAGTTATCGGTTTCGAGGTAAGTAGTCGGTCTTTTGAGTTAGGGTTCTGGGGTTAGACTCAGGGGTCTCCCAGGGTCAGTGATGCACTGTTGTTGCACCCTCAGCGGCACTAGGGCGGCCGGGTGCAGAGTGTTGAGGCCCAATGTTATCCTATGGAGGATAGGGGGACTCCGGTTGGTGGCGGCTGGCAAGCAGGCCACGGGGTTGTGGGAGCAAAGCTCCTAGGGTTAAGCTCAGGGCAAGTTGGGGACCAAGTTAGCACAAAAGGGGCACCCTTACCGGCAAAAGGGCGGCCGGGTGCAGGGTGCTGTTTTGAGGTCGGGTGCCCTGTTGATTTCAATGGAGATTTTCGGTTTTGGTTTTCAGCTGCAGGCTCGGTCCAGGAATACTTCCAGGAGGAACCAACAGCTGGGCAGGTAAGTTGGAGGGCTCGGGGACGTAGGTGCACCTCTGGTTCCTTTCTCCAGGGCGCAGGGCGGCTGGATGCAGGGGTGTCTTTTGAGGTCGGATTTCACCTTACTGGGCCACTCGCGGTTGAGGGGGGGTCTCCGTGCAGAGGCTGCAGGCGACGTCGGGGAGTCCTGGAAGGGTCAACCCACGGTGGACTCGGACTCTGGAGCGCTGGGGGACCTCGCTGGGACCGGTGGGCCACTTGAACTCGGGCTGTAGGCGACGGGTGCAGTGGTGGTTCCAGGCGTCGGGTTTCGTTTTCCTCAGCAGGCTCCGAGTCTTTGTTTGATGTTTCTTTTGAACAGAGCTGCTGTTCACAGGAGATCCGGTCTTTGTTGAAGGCAGTCAGTCCTCCGGGTTTCTGGAGGTCGCTGGCTGCAGGACAAGACGATTTTTGGCGCAGGATCTCTGGAAACTGCAGACGGGCCGGTAGGGCTGGGGCAAAGTAAGTTGTTCTCTGCAGTCTCCTCTGCTGGGCGTCTTCTTTCGTCCTTTTTCTTCTTAGGTTGCGGGAATCTGAGGAGGAAGGTTCAGGGTGCCCCTAAATTCTAGATTTAGGGGCGTTACAGGTAGGTAAAGGGCAGGGACCAATGGGTCCCTGCCCTGGGGTGGGTACACCCCCTATCTTTGCCACTCTCCGGTGGGAGGGGGGCAGGAGCCTAGTCCTGATTGGGCAGGGCTGCCCATCTTCAAGATGGCGAGAGCCCGGAGATGTGCTTCACCTCGCCTCCCCCACCTGAGGGGTGGGGTTGGCAGAGGGTGGCACACCCCCTTTCCTCCCTTGGTGTTTCCCGCCAGTCTTCCTGCCCGGATGGGGGGAAGAACCGGTGGGGACCAGTTGCTGAGTACAGCAAGTGGTCTGGGGAAGCTCACAAAGGCGGAATGCCTTTGAAGCTTCCCCTGCCCATCCTGGGGGAGGAGGCCTAGCACCTCGCCCAGGACGTGCATTGTTGCAGGCCCGGGAGAGCGGATGGCTCTCTACCCAGGGGTCCAGCAACATGTCTGCTGTGTGACAGCCTAGGCAGCCCCTCAGACAAGACGTGGATTGTAGGTTAGGTTCAGGGGGAAACTCTAAGTTGCCCTCTGTCGTGCATTTTACAGTAAATCACACACTGGCATCAGTGTGGGCTTACTGTGCTGAGAAGTTTGATACCAAACTTCTCAGTCTTCAGTACAGCCATCATGGTGCTGTGGAGTTCGTGCTGACGACCTCCCAGCACCATATACTCGGAATGGCAGCACTGCACTTACAGTGCCCAGGAATGGACCTGGGTATTGTAGGGGCACAGGGCTCATGCACCTGTACCCTCACCACTGGCATAGGGCACCCAGCTAGAGGGGTGACTGAGGTATGCCAGGGCAGTGTGTTTGTGGGCATGGCACACAGGGATGTGTGCCATGTCGACTCTGTTTAGTTCTGCACCAAGACACCCAGCCTGCAAGGGCAGTGTGTGTGTGTGTCAGGGTACAGGGCCTCCAAGGGTGGCACAATAAGTGCTGCAGCCCTTAGAGGCCTTCTCTGGTCACAGTGCCCTGGGTACCTAGGGCACCATTTACCAGGGGCTTACCTGTGGCCAGAGAGGCCAATTGGGTTTAGGCTGTAATGCAGTTTTAGGGAAGGAACACAGGCCCTGGGTACCTGATTGGCAGGGACCCAGGGCACACCAAGGAAAAGTGCATCAGTTATCAGGCAAAAAGTGGGGGGGTTACAGCAACAGAAACCCACTTTCCTACAGGGGTTAAAAGACCCATAGGGTCTAATTGCAAAATCAGCATATAGTTTATAGCAGTACAGTAAAATACACTATAAAGCTCAATGGCGGAAGGTCAAAGATAAAAAAAACAATTTTTCAAAAGAGAAATAGACAAACATATACGACAAAACACTTATTTGTAATTCGTAAGTTATCCCTTTTCGTGCTTCAGACGGCCGGGAGCCGTCCGACGTCACGGTGGGCGTGTGCGTCGGACGGCTCCCGGCCGTCCTAGCACCACCCACGGGGGAAGCGCTGGCGCTCCCCCGTGGGCCGCCCTTCAAGCTGCCCCCACCGGGGAAGGCAGGGGAGGCCCTTCCCCTGCCCCCCCCGCACCAAGTAGCTGTGTGCCCACAAGGCCACCAGGGATTTTTTTGGGGGAGCATTTATTTGAGCCGTTTCTGCACCCCAGGGAGGGCAGATCGGCCCAAGTAAAATATTAATTTTATTTTGTGCCCACTAGGCCACCAGGGATTAATATTTTTTTTTTTTTTAATAGGTTTGTGGGGAGCGGCCCCTTAGGCAAGGGTCGCTCCCCTTTGGGGGATCATTTATTTTGGCCGTTTCTGCCCATTTGGGGCAGATCGGCCTTGTGAGTCTAGGCCCATCTGCCCCCAAGGGGGGCAGAAGCCATTAGACACCAGGGATTGTTTTAGGGTTGTTGGGGAGCGGCCCCTTGGGCAAGGGTCACTCCCCTTGGGGGAGCAATATGTTTTTGGGGAGCGGCCCCTTAGGCAAGGGTCGCTCCCCTTTGGGGAGCATTTATTTGGGCCGTTTCTGACCCCCTGGAAGGGCAGATCGACTCAAATAAACAATTAATTTTATTGTATGCCCACAAGGCCACCAGGGATTGTTTTAGTGTTGTTGAGAGCGGCTCCTTGGGCAAGGGTCGCTCCCATTTATGGGGCGATTATTACGGCCATTTCTGCCCCCTTTGGGGGCAGAGCGGCCATATGTTTTCAGGCCCTTCTGTCCCCAAGGGGGCAGAAGCCACTAGACACCAGGGTATTTTAAGTGTTGGGGAGTGACCCCTTGGGCAAGGGTCGCTCCCCCTTTATGAGGGTGAATTTTTTGGCTGTTTCTGCTTCCTGTGGGGGCAGATCGGCCTTATGCTTTTAGGCCCACCTACCACCTTTGCTTGGCCGGTCGATAGTGTGTGGACTAGTGCATTATTTGCATATGTGATTGTAATGTTTTATTTCTACTTTTTATTCTAGTGCAAAGCTTTTGATTCTTGTTTGCGGTTTCGGCAGTGGCTAATCTGCAGTTTTGCGTATTTGCATTTTTTTGGTAAGGAAAACATTTTTGTTGCGTCTACTCCAAATGAGTATTATTGTCATGCATGAATTTTTTTTTGTCAGTGGTGTCATAATAGCAGCATATTTAGTTAGTGTTTTGAGCATGAAATTCTTTGCGATGTGTTTTGCGTTGTCTTATGTGTAATTTTCTTTTCTTTTTCTTTTTTAGTGGGATATTGTTGGTCCTTACTGTGTCTGTGCAGAGTAGGTGAGTCTATCTGCTTCTGACAAGTGAGTGGTATAGTTTTGGAGTATATAGGTCTTTGTGATAAAGCCACATTTTGTTTATTACTTATTTTACAAAGTGTTTGTTGTTGTTGACTTGTTTGACAAGTTATCTTTATTAGTAAGGATTATGGCTAGCCGTAGTATTACTGCTCAGCAAGTGGTTGGTATGCTTTTTGAATCTTCCTCTGAGCAGGATTATGAGACTGACAGTGCGTCTGAGGGAGAGGAGGGAGTGCAAGATTCTGGCAGTGAGTTTTCTGTCCACGAGGAATCATCTGATGATGAAGCTACTGTCAGTGCGGATGAAGCTACTCTCAGTGCGGATAAAGTGCCTGTTTTAGAGGAGGGCACTGATGTGTCGATGGTGCAGCAAGAGACATCGTGATTGCAGCCTGAGGCTGCAAGGTTTCCTACTGGAAGTTCTGGACTCTGGGTTGATCCAAACATGGTGCAGCCGGTGTTGCCTGCCTTTAGTGGTGATGCAGGGTGTAGAGTAGATTGTGATTTTTTTTTGCCTATACAGTTTTTTCAGTTGTTTATGGATGATGTATTTTTGGCTGAGATTGTTGAGCAGACTAATTTGTATGCTGAACAGTTTTTGATGGACAACAGCACCAGACTAAGGCCCCGCTCTAGAGCTACCCAGTGGACTCTCACAAATCTGGATGAGATGAAGAAGTTTTTGGGTTTGACTTTTTTGATGGGCTTGATAAGGAAGCCGTTCCTGGCTTCATATTGGTCTACCAGTCCCTTGATGGCAACGGCCATATTTCCTGCAATTGGGAGTCGTGATAGGTATTTACTTTTTCTTCGGATTCTGCATGTTGTTCATAATGCTTTGACGTTGCCACGAGATCACCCGGACTGTAACTGTCTTTTTCAGATTCGGCCTGTTCTTGATCACTTTGTAGATCGATTTTCAGAGATCTATACTACAGGGAAAGAAATCGCTGTTGATGATTCTTTGGTCCTGTTCAAGGGCCGTTTGGTTTTTAGGCAGTACATTCCTAGCAAGAGGGCATGTAATGGAATTAAGATGTATATGTTGTCTGAGAGTAGGACAGGAT
Organism: Calotriton arnoldi; assembly: GCA_963921515.1. Taxonomy (NCBI): domain Eukaryota; kingdom Metazoa; phylum Chordata; class Amphibia; order Caudata; family Salamandridae; genus Calotriton; species Calotriton arnoldi. Next base: position 358,374 of record CAWUFW010000083.1, read on the forward strand.
ATGTCTTATAATTTCCGGGTGTACACTGGTAGGGATTCCACTATTGACCCCCCTGGTTGTCCGTCCACTTTTGGAGTTTCAGAGAAAATTGTGTGGGAACTTGCTAGAGGACTGTTTAACAGAGGTCACCATTTGTACCTTGATAACTTCTACACTGCTGTGCAATTGTTTAAGGAATTGTTCAAAGTGGACACTTTTGCTTGTGGCACAATCCGCTCTAACCGTAAAGGTTACCCAAAAGAGCTTGTTTGCAAAAAGCTTCAGAGGGGACAGTGCAGTGCCTTGCGTAGTGAGGAACTGCTAGCTGTGAAATTTGTGGACAGGAGGGATGTGTACATGCCGACTACCATCCATGATGAAAGTACTTCACCTGTGACTGTTTGGGGTCAGGTTGCTGAAGTGCGCAAACCTGTGTGCATTGTAGACTACAATAAGCACATGGGTGGTGTTGATACAGTAGATCAGAGGTTGGAACCTTACACTGCTGTTCGTAAGGCTTACATTTGGTATAAGAAGTTGGCCATCCATCTCTTCAATTTAGCAACTTTTAATGCTTTTGTTGTGTTCAAGGAGTGTTCTCCTGCATCAAAGATGACTTTTGTTCAGTTTCAGGAGTCTGAGATGGGCAGCCTTGTTGTAGTGGAACAGGCAAGTGTTCCTAGAGTTGGAGAGGTGGAGGATGTGGCTAGATTGAAAGATCGCCACTTTCCTGATTTAATTCCTCCCACGCCCCAAATAAAACAATCCCTGTAAGAGATGTAGAGTCTGTTTGCGGAGAGGTATGCGGAAGGAGAGTCGTATGCACTGTGCTGATTGTCCTTCTAATCCTGGGCTGTGTGCGCCCACGTTTCAGATTGTATCACACAAAAGAGTTTTTGGGAGCAACCGTGAGTCTAATAGTGTACTGCCTGGTCTGTATGGTTTTATATAGTTGTTCAGTTTCACGGTTGGCATTAGAATGATGTCTTTAGTTACTGCTGTTTTTGTAGTTCTAGTTTTGTATCTAGTTCCAATTGGTTTATGTTTTCTTTCTTGTTAAAAAAAAATTGATGATGGTGTGCGTGGACTGGCGCTTGGCTGGCGGTGTGCGTGGGCTGGCAGTGTGCGTGGGTTGGGGCTTGGCTGGTGGTGTGCGTGGGCTGGTGCTTGGCTGGCAGTGTGTATGGGCAGGCACTTGGCTGGGGGTATGCGTGGGCTGGCGGTGTGGGTGGGCTGGTGTTTGGCTGGCGGTGTGGGTGGGCTGGTGTTTGGCTGGCGGTGTGGGTGGGCTGGTGTTTGGCTGGCAGTGTGTGAGTAGTGACTTGCTGCTGGTCATTACACACTCTGCTAGTCAAACGCCACTGCACACACTATGTCAACCACCAGCCGGTGTGATTGCTGTGTCAGACATGCGGGCGTATGAAAGTGATGGGCCCTTGAATGGCGCTGTCTGTTGATGTGAATGTTTCAATGTGCTGGGCCCGCGGCTGGCAGTGTGAATGGTCTTGTGTGTCACGTATGAAAGGTGTGTGAATGGCCTGTAAAGAGGTGGGTGCCTTGCCGTGGCTTTACAGCTCACGAGCTGCGAGTCATTGGTTCTGGTTTTTAACCTTTTAAATATTAACAGTGCATTTCCTTTTTGTGAAATCTCTTGTTAATAAAATATACATTTTGAATCTTTCACTCACCCTCGTGCCAAATCCAACCAGTGTGTGTGTGTGTACTTGAGGAACAGATGGATAGGCAGTCATATTTGTCTCATCTGTCTTTCTGTGCTAAGGTGTAGTCTGTCTCTAGGGAAAATTTATCAACTTTAGATATTTCTGTAAAGCAAAAAAATGGGGAGTGCTGGGTGGTGTGCCTCTCATGGATCCCAACAAGTTTTTTTACTCACAATGACATGCAAACCTCAAAATGTGACTGTAGTCGCGCATTTTTCTTGCATTACTGTGTCATAATATTCTGGTGTCAGAATAACCACAATTTTCCTACCACACAGCGTTCCCTCCAGGTCTCCCGATAAAAATGGAACCTCACTCGCGTGGGTGGGTCAAGTACCCACGACAGGCATGGGCCCAAAACGTATTGAGGAGACATCAAAATTACCCATCACAAAACAACCTGGTTTTCAAGGGGGGTCACCTGGGTTTTTGGCCACGGGCTCGGCGGCCATCTTGGGAAACCTACCAAACCCACACATTTCTGAAAACTAGACAACCGGGGCAGTCCAGCGAGGTATGGCTTGCATGGGTCCCCCAACGTTTTCCGACCCAGAATCCCCTGCAAACCTCAAATTTGCAGGGGAAAAAAACCACATTTTCCACATATTTTTGTGTGGAATTACCGTGCAGACAAAAATGTCGTTTCCCACAGCGTTCCCCTCAGTCTCCCGAGGGAAATGATACCTCACTTGTGTGGGTGGGGCAAGGGCCTGTGACTGGGAAGAGCCAAAAACATAGGGATTAAGGGTATAGCACCGAGAATTCTAAGCGCTACATTTTTTTAAAAATACGTTTTTAGCCAATTCTGCATTGGACACCCACACAAGTGAGGTATCATTTTACACGGGAGACCTGGGGAAACGCTGGCTGGTAGGAAATTTGTGGATCCACACAGATTCCAATACTTTCCCACACAGAAATTTGAGAAAAAAGTGATTTTTTTCCAGCTAAATTTGAGGTTTGCAGTGGATTCTGGGTAGGAAAACATTGGGGGACCCACGCAAGCCATACCTCGCTGGACTCCCCCGGGTGACTAGTTTTCAGAAATGTGTGGGTTTGGTAGGTTTCCCCAAGATGGCCGCCGAGCCCGGGGCCAAAAACCCAGGTGACCCCCCTTGCAAAACCAGGTTGTTTTGTGATAGGTCATTTTGATGTCTCCTCAATACGTTTTGGACCCTTGCCTGTCCGGGTACTTGACCCACCCACGCGAGTGAGGTACCATTTTTATCGGGAGACCTTGGGGAACGCTGGGTGGTAGGAAATGTGTGCATCTAAGCAGATTCCAGAACTTTCCACCACAGAAATGTGAGGAAAATGTTTTTTTTTTTTGTTTTGTTTTTGACAAAGTTTGAGGTTTGCAGAGGATTCTGGATAACAGAACCTGGTGAGAGCCAGACAAGTCACCCCATCCTGGATTCCCCTGGGTGTCTAGTTTTCAAAAATGTATAGGTTTGCTAGGTTTCCCTAGGTGCCGGCAGAGCTAGGGTTCAAAATCTACAGCTAGGCACTTTGCAAAAAAAGGGTCCTTTTTCACTGTGAAAATGTGGTGAGTCCACGTAGCGTTTTGGGCCCTTTCCTGTCGCGGCCACTAGGCCTACCCACACAAGTGAGGTACCATTTTTCTCGGAAGACTTTGGGGAATGCGGGGTGGGTGGAATTTTGTGGATCCACGCAGATTCCAGAACTTTCCACCACAGAAATGTGAGGAAAATTTGTTTTTTTCTTTTTTTTTTACAAAGTTTGAAGTTTGCAAGGGATTCTGGGTAACAGAACCTGGTGAGAGCCAGACAAGTCACCCCATCCTGTATTACCCTGGGTGTCTCGTTTTAAAAAATGTATAGGTTTGCTAGGCAGAGCTAGGGTTCAAAATCTACAGCTAGGCACTTTGCAAAAAAAGGGTCCTTTTTCACTGTGAAAATGTAGTGTGTCCACGTTGCATTTTGGGCTTTTTTCTGTCGAGGCCACTAGGCCTACCCACACAAGTGAGGTGCCATTTTTCTTGGAAGACTTTGGGGAATGCGGGGTGGGTGGAATTATGTGGATCCACGCAGATTGAGGAACTTTCCACCACAGAAATGTGAGGAAAATGTTTTTTTTTTTTTTCGTTTTTTTTTACAAAGTTTGAGGTTTGCAAGGGATTCTGGGTAAGAGAACCTGGTGAGAGCCAGACAAGTCACCCCATCCTGGATTCCCCTGGGTGTCTAGTTTTCAAAAATGTATAGATTTGCTAGGTTTCCCTAGGTGCCGGCACAGCTAGGGTTCAAAATCTACAGCTAGGCACTTTGCAAAAAAAGGGTCCGTTTTCACTGTGAAAATGAAGTGTGTCCACATTGCGTTTTGGGACATTTCCTGACGCGGGCACTAGGCCTACCCACACAAGTGAGGTACCATTTTTATCGGGAGACTTAGGGTAACACAGAATTGTAGAGCAACTGTTATTACCTATTGACTTTCGATGCATTTCTGCCTTCCAAATGAAAAACAATGTGTAAAAAAAGAAGTCATTTTGAAAAATGCCCTATAATTCTCATGCTAGTATGGGTACTCACAATTTCGGAAATGTGCAAATAGCTACTGTTTCTAAACTCTATATTTTGTTCCAATTTCAGAAATACATAGGTGTCTTTCATCCCGATTTTTCATTGTATATATTTTCCCAAATGAATTGCTATATACCCAGTACATAATAAACAAGCATATGCAATGCAATAGGTCTCGCATTTACGCGAGTTTGAGCTATTGACATTGCAAATAATGCCTTTATTTTTGTTTTTGTGTTTAAAACATAAATAAAAGGCATTGTCATTTACAATGCCAATAGCTTAAACGCACAAGTTACTAACTTGAGTAACGATATATCTGTAAGAGACAGTAGTTAGTGACCGATTCCTTACCTTAGAATATCCCCAGGCGTCAGGCTGGATCCGGAAAGTTTTGCGTAGCAGGACCCCTGCGCGTCGGTAGGTGGCGTCGTGCGGCTCCGCGTCGGCGTCGTGATCGCCGGGATGACGTCGCGGCCAGTACTTAGACGCCGACCATGCGCGCTGGCGTCAGTTCTGTACACGACTTTCTGCACCAGAAACGCAGAGCCATGCAAGAAACTGACACTGGTGTCTGAAAACTAAGGCCCTGAAAGGGATGACCTTAACCCTAGAAATCAGTTCGCAGAACGGGGAGGATGGGTGGGGCGGTAAGGAATCTGTCACTAACTACTGTCTCTTACAGATATATCGTTACACAAGTTAGTAACTTGTGCATCTGAAAGAGACACGTTAGTGACAGATTCCTTACCTTAGAATAGATACCCCAGCAATACCAACCCCGGTGGTGGGTCTGCGAACAAAGATCAGGTGAGGAAGTCTCGGAGAACAGAACGGCCAAAGAAGCCGTCTCTCCGGACTTGGCTGTCAAGGCAGTAATGCTTGGTAAACGTGTGCAGCGAGGCCCACGTATCTGCCTGACAAATGTCCTGCAATGGGACACCACGTCCCAAAGCCGTGGTGGCGGCTGTCGCCCTGGTGGAATGGGCACGTAGCCCAACAGGGGGCTCCTTCTTAGCCAAAGAATAGCAGGCCTTGATACACAAGACGACCCAGTGGGAGAAGGTCCGCTTGTGTACCGCCCGACCTTTTTTGGCGCCCACATAGCCAACAAAGAGCTGGTCGTCCACCCGGAACTGTTGTGTGCGGTTCAGATAAAAAGAAATCGCACGTTTTGGGTCCAGACGGTGGAGCCTCTCTCCTCTCTGGAAGGATGCGGAGGCGGAAAGAAGGTGGGCAAAGTGATGGTCTGCCCAATGTGGAAGGCAGTAACCACCTTTGGCAAGAAGGACGGACGCGTCCTAAGAACAACCTTGTCTGGATGGACAGACAGAAAGGGGTTTGCAAGAGAGAGCCTGGAGCTCACTCACCCGCCGAGCGGAGGTGAGAGCCACCAGAAAGGCTGTCTTCAGAGTGAGAAGACGAAGAGGACAGTTATGGACAGGCTCAAAGGGAGCGCACATTAAAAAAGTAAGAACCAAGTTCAAGTCCCACTGAGGCATCACAAACGGAACAGGAGGGAAAAGGTGTGTAATGCCTTTAAGAAACCTGTTAACAGGGGACTTGAAAAGGGAGGGCTGATCAGGAAGCCTGAGATTGCACAAAGGTAGCCATTGATGGTACCCAGGGCAGAACCCTGTTGGGCCAGAGAAAGAAGGAACAGAAGAACCTCAGAAAGAGGGCAGAAAGGGATTCACAGCCTTTGCTGCGCACCATGCCAGAAACTTGTTCCACCTGCAGGCGTATACCACCTTAGTGGAGGGACGCCTGGCTGCCAGAATCACATTACAAACTTCGGGAGGCAAGTCGAAAGGAATCAACTGCCGCCGCTCAATCTCCACGCAAGGAGGTGGAGACTGGACAGGTTCGGGTGGAGGACCGTCCCCTGCTGCTGCGACAGAAGATCCTCCCGAAGAGGCAGACGGATCGGGGGATCGATGCTCATACTGAGTAGCTCGGGATACCAAACTCTTCGAGCCCAGTCCGGAGCCACAAGAATGACTTGGGCACGGTCGCGCTGAATCTTCTTCAACACTCTGGGTAGAAGTGGTATAGGCGGAAAGGCGTACAACAGACCGCAACTCCACTCGCGACAAAAAGCGTCGCCGAGAGTGTGCCGCCTTGGAAATTCCAATGCGCAGAACTGATGACATTGTGCGTTCTCTTCGGTGGCAAATAGATCTAACCAAGGCTCTCCCCACTGTAGAAAGAGTCCTTGCACCACTTCCGAGTGAAGACGCCATTCGTGATCCATCATGCACCTGTGGCTGAGTTTGTCCGCCCTGGCGTTCAGGGAACATGCCAGGTGTTGAACCATCAGGAAAATGCCGTGATGTTCCAGCCATGTCCAGAGACGCAGAGCCTCCTAACATAGGGTCCACGACCCCACCCCGCCTTGTTTGTTGCAGTACCACATGGCGGTGGTGTTGTCTGTGAACACCTGCACTACCTTCCCCTTGACAGAGGGAAGGAATGCCTTTAGTGCAAGTCGGATCGCCCGGAGCTCTAGAAGGTTGATATGGAGCCGGGACTCCGCCGGAGACCAGAAGCCTCTGATCTCCGCCTCTCCCATGTGACCGCCCCATCCCAGAAGGGACGCATCCGTCACAACTGTGTGCTCTGGCTGGGGAAGGGAGAGGATCTGCCTGTGACCCATTGCCGGTTCGAGCCACCACTGCAACTGTCGTGCAGTCCCCTCCGAGATCTGGACGTAATCGGACAGGTTCCCCTGATGCTGCGCCCACTGGAACGTCAGGTCCCACTGCAGAGCCCGCATATGCCATCTGGCATGATCGACCAGCAGGATGCAGGAGGCCATGAGGCCATGAGGCCCAGCAGCCTCAGGGTCATCCGTACCGGAACCCAGGATAGAGGCTGAAAGATCGAATCATAGCCTGAATATCCTGGACTGGCCGCTGGGGAGGATAGGCCCGAAACTGCGTTGTGTCCAGAACTGCTCCGATGAAAAGGAGCTGTGGAGAAGGAATCAGGTGCGACTTCGGCACGTTGAGGTGGGAGACGACTGCCTGGGACGAGCCCGCCTTCAGCAGCCAGTCGTCGAGGTAGGGGAAGACTGGAACGCCTGCCCGGCGCAGATGAGCTGGCGACCACCGCCATCACTTTCGTTAACACCCGAGGGCGCTGGTAAGGCCAAGGGAAGCACGGTGAACTGAAAGTGCTCGAGGCCTACCGTGAACCGGTAACGCCGGTGGGCCGGCAGGACGGGGATGTGAAAATATGCGTCCTGCAAGTCCAACGCTACCATCCAGTCTCGGGGTCGAGGGCAGTCAAGACCTGAGCGAGGGTGAGCATCTTGAACTTCTCCTTCCGGAGGAAGCGATTGACGTCCGGAGGTCCAAGATAGGACGCATGTCCTCCTTGTCCTTTTGGGCACCAGAAAGTAGTGGGAATAGCAACCACGCCATACTTCTGGGGTCGGAACGCGCTCGATGGCCCCTTGGCCAAGAGGGCCGCAACTTCCTGCTGAAGAAGCACCAAGTGATCCCCTGACATGCGGTGGTATTGAGGTGGCATGGCTGGGGGGGTAGTCTCGATGGGGAGGGAATAGCCTCTTCGGACAATGTCCAAAACCCACCTGTCCGAGGTGATGGTGCGCCAGTGGGGAAGGTGATGGCGGACCCTGCCCCCCCACTGGCGTGCTGTGGATTGGAAAGGAAGGACTAGGAGGGTTTGGAGGCCGCGGAGGTGGTGGCCTGACCCGCACGCTGGTTACCCGACCCGCCTCGGCGGGAGCCACGTCCTCGGCCGCGCGAAGGCACCTGCTGCGCGGGCCGGTGGCTGGGCAATGGACATGACTGGGCGCCCCTTCCGTGGCCACGAAAGGGGCGAAAAGCAGACTGCTGCGGAGGACGCAAGGCGGAGAGGCCCAGGGACTTGGCCGTAGCCCGCGAGTCCTCAGCGCTCCAGCGCACTGTCTGCCTTATTGCCAAAAGGCGGATACCATCGAAGGGCATGTCCATAAGGGTGTTTTGGACATCGCCCGAAAAACCAGTGGTCCTCAGCCAGGCGTGACGGCGCAGCGCCACTGTCGTAGCAAGCGATCTGCCCAGCGAGTCAGCGGTGTCTAGGCCACATCGGATTGTGAACTTCGCCGTCCTCCTCTCTGCAATAACACGGAGAGTAGTGTCTGGACCTCCTCAGGACACTTAGCAGCACTTGCGCCACCGAATCCCACAGAGAGTGGGAGTTCGGCCCAAAGGCAAGCGGTGTTCACGGACCGCAAGCCAGCACTGGAGGAAGAAAAATCTTCCTAAATTGTTCCAGTTTTGGATTCCCTGTCCGGGCGGAGCCGTAGGGAAGGCGCTCTGAGAGGCAGAGGCCTGGACAACCAAGCTCTCGGGGTGGGGTGGGGTGTTGGGAGAGGAACAAGGGGTCGCCCGGGGCCGGGCGATGGCGTCGAGCTACTTTCCTGTCCACAGGAGCCTCTGTGGTGGGCCTGGACCAGGTGCCCAAGCGAACGTCCGAAGTGCGTCGTTGAACGGCAGCAGTTGCTCCGAAGAGGTAGCCGCCGGCTGAGCACTTCCGTCAGGAGGTTAGTCCTGACAGCCACTGTAGGGAGCTCGAGGCGCAAGGCCGCAGCCGCCCTACGCAACACCGTTGCATAACTTGCTCCCTCCTCCGTAGCCACGGAAGTAGGAGACAGCATGCCAAGGTCTGGAGAGGTGTCCAGGCCACTGGCATCACCCAGTTCCTCTGCCCAGTCCTGACAAGGCTCACATTGAGCTGTGAGAGGGTTTTCCGACCCCTCCCAGTCCTCCTCGTCCTCCAAAACAGGTGAAAAGTATGGAGAACGGACATGAGGGAAGAAAAGTCCCATCGGTGTCAGGCGACGTCGATCCGGCTCCGTGTCCGGTTCCGGGGAGAACCTGGGGACGGCGCCGCCCGGGGCCTCGGACGGCGCCGTGAACGGTACCGGGGAGGTCGGCGCCGGTGGAGGTGTTGTTAGGTCAGCCGGCGTCGGCCGGGATCCAGGCCTGGATCCGAGGGGGTCCTGCGGCGCCGTGGCCGGAGCCGCCGAAGACACCGGGGCCGGAGCCGCCGGTGGTGCCGAAGGAGGACTCCCACTGGGGCCCGCGGGGCCCGAAGGCGCACCGGGGTAACCCTTAGGCCCGAAGATGCGAGCCATGGCCGACAAGAAGTTTTGGATGTCGGCCGGAGTCGACGTCGGACCAGGAACAGGCGGGTAGGCCGCGTCGGCTGTTCGGGTACCCCCGGAGCAGCGGGGGCGGTACCAACAGGACCCTCGGCCGAGTCATGAGACCGGCGAGGGGAGGTCTTAGAGCGACGCTTCTTAGACCTCTTGTGCTTCGCCTTACCTGAAGACGAAGACTTCGACCCCGACGAATGACGACGGCTCAGCGACCGGGACCTCGAGCGGCGCGGAGCCAAGTGCCGGGCCTCGAGAAGCTTTCGAGACCGCTCTCGCAAAGCCTTCGGGGCGAGGGACCGACACTCGGGGCACGACTTGGGGTCGTGGCCGCGCCCCAGGCAGAAGAGACCCTCTCGGTGCGGATCCGTAATCGACATCATGCGATTACAGACCTCGCATGGCTTGAAGCCGGGCATCCCTACTGACACCTTGGAGTCGAAACGACTCGAGAACTTGGACAAAAAGTCTCAAAAAATACTCAGTCAAAAAATGAATGGGGCACTGCTCAATCCGGATCTGCGCTTACTGGCGCGGAAAAAGAAAGAACTGACGCCAGCGCGCATGGGCGGCATCTAAGTACTGGCCGCGACGTCATCCCGGCGATCACGACGCCGACGACGGACGCGGAGCCGCACGACGCCACCTACAGACGCACAGGGGTACTGCTACGCAAAACTTTCCAGATCCAGCCTGACGCCTGGGGATATTCTAAGGTAAGGAATCTGTCACTACCGTGTCTCTTTCAGATACAAGTTGCAAAATGCCAAAAAGCAGAGTGTGCTGGTACATAGTGGGCCGCTGGGAGAGAGCCCCGGGACGCTGTTCAATAACAAGCATTTGCAATGGAATAGGTCTCGCATTTACACGAATCTGAAAGAGACACGTTAGTGACAGATTCCTTACCTTAGAATATCCCCAGGCGTCAGGCTGGATCCAGATAGGTTTGCGTAGCAGTACCCCTGCGCGTCGGTAGGTGGCGTCGTGATCGCCGGGATGACGTCGCGGCCAGTACTTAGACGCCGCCCATGCGCGCTGGCGTCAGTTCTTTCTTTTTCCGCGCCAGTAAGCGCAGATCCGGATTGAGCAGTGCCCCAGTCATTTTTTGACTGAGTATTTTTGAGACTTTTGTCCAAGTTCTCGAGTCGTTCGACTCCAAGGTGTCAGTAGGGATGCCCGGCTTCAAGCCATGCGAGGTCTGTAATCGCATGATGTCGATTACGGATCCGCACCGAGAGTGTCTCTTCTGCCTGGGGCGCGGCCACGACCCCAAGCCGTGCCCCGAGTGTTGGTCACTTCGCCCCGAAGGCTTTGCGAGAACGGTCTCGAAAGCTTTTCGAGGCCCGGCACTCGGAGTCATTCGTTGGGCTCGAAGTCTTTGTCTTCAGGTAAGGCGAAGCACAAGAGGTCTAAGAAGCGTCGCTCTAAGACCTCCCCTCGCCTGTCTCACGACTCGGCCGAGGGTCCTGTTGGTACCACCCCCGCGGCTCCGGGGTTACCCGAACAGCCGACACCGGCCTACCCGCCTGTTCCGGGTCCGACGTCGACTCCGGCCGACATCCAGGACTTCTTGTCGGCCATGGCTCGCATCTTCGGGCCTAAGGGTTACCCCGGTGCGCCTTCGGGCCCCAGTGGGAGTCCTCCCTCGGCACCACCGGTGGCTCCGGCCCTGGTGTCTTCGGCGGCTCAGGCCCCGGCGCCGCAGGACCCCCTCGGATCCAGGCCTGGATCCCGGTCGACGCCGGTTGACCTAATAACACCTCCACCGGTGCCGACCTCCCCGGTACCGTTCACGGCGCCGTCCGAGGCCCCGGGCGGCGCAGTCCCCAGGTTCTCCCCGGTACCGGACACAGAGCCGGATCGACGTCGCCAGACGCCGATACCGATGCCGATGGGACTTTTCTTCCCTCATGTCCGTCCTCCATACTTTTCACCTGTTTTGGAGGACGAGGAGGACTGGGAGGGGTCGGAAGACCCTCTCACAGCTCAATGTGAGCCTTGTCAGCACTGGGCAGAGGAACTGGGTGATGCCAGTGGCCTGGACACCTCTCCAGACCTTGGCATGCTGTCTCCTCCTTCCGTGGCTACGGAGGAGGGAGCAAGTTATGCAACTGTGTTGCCTAGGGCGGCCGCGGCCTTGCGCCTCGAGCTCCCTACAGTGGCTGTCAGCACTAACCTCCTGACGGAAGTGCTTCAGCCGGTGCCTACCTCTTCGGAGCCACTGCTGCCGTTCAACGACGCACTTTCGGACGTTCTTTTGGGCACCTGGTCCAGGCCCACCAAAGGGCTCCTGTGGACAGGAACGTTGCCCGACGCCATCGCCCGGCCCCGGGCGACCCCTTGTTCCTCTCCCAACACCCCACCCCCGAGAGCTTGGTTGTCCAAGCCTCTGCCTCTCAGAGCGCCTTCCCTACGGCTCCGCCGGACAGGGAATCCAAAAAACTGGAACAATTTGGGAAGAAGATTTTCTCTTACTTCAGTGCTGGCTTGCGGTCCGTGAACACCGCTTGCCTTTTGGGCCGTTACTCCCACTCTCTGTGGGATTCGGTGGCGCAAGTGCTGCTTAAGTGTCCTGAGGAGGTCCAGACACTACTCTCCCGTGTTATTGCAGAGAGGAGGGACGCGGCGAAGTTCACAATCCGATGTGGCCTAGACACCGCTGACTCGCTGGGCAGATCGCTTGCTACGACAGTGGCACTGCGCTATCACGCCTGGCTGAGGACCACTGGTTTCTCGGGCGATGTCCAAAACACCCTTATGGACATGCCCTTCGATGGTATCCGCCTTTTTGGCAATAAGGCAGACAGCGCGCTGGAGCACTTTAAGGACTCGCGGGCTACGGCCAACTGCTTGGGCCTCTCCGCCTCTCGCCCTCCGCAGCAGTCTGCTTTTCGCCCCTTTCGTGGCCACGGAAGGGGCCCCCAGTCACGTCCATTGCCCAGCCACCGGCCCGCGCAGCAGGCGCCTTCGCGCGGCCGGGTCGGGTAACCAGCGTGCGGGTCAGGCCACCACCTCTGCCCCGTCCGCGGCCTCCAAACCCTCCTAGTCCTTCCTTTCCAATCCACAGCACGCCAGTGGGGGGCAGGGTCCGCCATCACCTTCCCCACTGGCGCACCATCACCTCGGACAGGTGGGTTTTGGACATTGTCCGAAAGGGCTACTCCCTCCCCTTCGAGACTACCCCCCCAGCCATGCCACCACAATACCACCGCATGTCAGGGGATCACTTGGTGCTTCTTCAGCAGGAAGTTGCGGCCCTCTTGGCCAAGGGGGCCATCGAGCGCGTTCCTACCCCAGAAGTAGGGCGTGGTTGCTATTCCCACTACTTTCTGGTGCCCAAAAAGGACAAGGAGGACATGCGTCCTATCTTGGACCTACGGAACGTCAATCGCTTCCTCCGGAAGGAGAAGTTCAAGATGCTCACCCTCGCTCAGGTCTTGACTGCCCTCGACCCCGGAGACTGGATGGTAGCGTTGGACTTGCAGGACGCATATTTTCACATCCCCGTCCTGCCGGCCCACCGGCGTTACCTGCGGTTCACGATAGGCCTCGAGCACTTTCAGTTCACCGTGCTTCCCTTTGGCCTTACCAGCGCCCCTCGGGTGTTCACAAAAGTGATGGCGGTGGTCGCAGCTCATCTGCGCCGGGCAGGGGTTCCAGTCTTCCCCTACCTCGACGACTGGCTGCTGAAGGCGGGCTCGTCCCAGGCAGTCGTCTCCCACCTCCAGACTACGGCCGGACTCCTGCACTCGCTGGGGTTCTCCATCAACGTGCCGAAGTCGCACCTGATTCCTTCTCCACAGCTCCTTTCATCGGAGCAGTTCTGGACACAATGCAGTTTCGGGCCTATCCTCCCCAACGGCGAGTCCAGGATATTCAGGCTATGATTCCGATCTTTCAGCCTCTATCCTGGGTTTCGGTACGGATGACCCTGAGGCTGCTGGGCCTCATGGCCTCCTGCATCCTGCTGGTCGATCATGCCAGATGGCATATGCGGGCTCTGCAGTGGGACCTGAAGTTCCAGTGGGCGCAGCATCAGGGGAACCTGTCCGATTACGTCCAGATCTCGGAGGGGACTGCACGACAGTTGCAGTGGTGGCTTTCGAACCGGCAATGGGTCACGGGCAGATCCCTCTCCCTTCCCCAGCCAGAGCACACAGTTGTGACGGATGCATCCCTTCTGGGATGGGGCGGTCACATGGGAGAGGCGGAGATCAGAGGCCTCTGGTCTCCGGCGGAGTCCCGGCTCCATATCAACCTTCTGGAGCTCCGGGCGATCCGACTTACACTAAAGGCATTCCTTCCCTCTGTCAAGGGGAAGGTAGTGCAGGTGTTCACAGACAACACCACCGCCATGTGGTACTGCAACAAACAGGGCGGGGTGGGGTCGTGGACCCTATGTCAGGAGGCTCTGCGTCTCTGGACATGGCTGGAACATCAGGGCATTTTCCTGATGGTTCAACACCTGGTAGGTTCCCTGAACGCCAGGGCGGACGAACTCAGCCGCAGGTGCATGATGGATCACGAATGGAGTCTTCACTCGGAGGTGGCGCAAGGACTCTTTCTACAGTGGGGAGAGCCTTGGTTAGATCTATTCGCCACCGAAGAGAACGCGCAATGTCATCAGTTCTGCGCGTTGGAATTTCCAAGGCGGCACTCGCTCGGCGACGCTTTTCGCCTATACCACTTCTACCCAGAGTGTTGAAGAAGATTCGGCGCGACCGGGCCCAAGTCATTCTTGTGGCTCCGGACTGGGCTCGAAGAGTTTGGTATCCCGAGCTACTCAGTATGAGCATCGATCCCCCGATCAGTCTGCCTCTTCGGGAGGATCTTCTGTCGCAGCAGCAGGGGACGGTCCTCCACCCGAACCTGTCCAGTCTCCACCTCCTTGCGTGGAGATTGAGCGGCGGCAGTTGATTCCTTTCGACTTGCCTCCCGAAGTTTGTGATGTGATTCTGGCAGCCAGGCGTCCCTCCACTAAGGTGGTATACGCCTGCAGGTGGAACAAGTTTGTGGCATGGTGCACAGCAAAGGCTGTGAATCCCCTCTCTGCCCCTCTTTCTGAGGTTCTTCTGTTCCTTCTTTCTCTGGCCCAACAGGGTTCTGCCCTGGGTACCATCAAGGGCTACCTTTGTGTAATCTCGGCCTTTCTCAGGCTTCCTGATCAGCCCTCCCTTTTCAAGTCCCCTGTTAACAGGTTTCTTAAAGGCATTACACACCTTTTCCCTCCTGTTCCGTTTGTGATGCCTCAGTGGGACTTGAACTTGGTTCTTACTTTTTTAATGTGCGCTCCCTTTGAGCCTCTCCATAACTGTCCTCTTCGTCTTCTCACTCTGAAGACAGCCTTTCTGGTGGATCTCACCTCCGCTCGGCGGGTGAGTGAGCTCCAGGCTCTCTCTTGCAAACCCCCCTTACGGTCTGTCCATCCAGACAAGGTTGTTCTTAGGACGCGTCCGTCCTTCTTGCCAAAGATGGTTACTGCCTTCCATATTGGGCAGATCATCACTTTGCCCACCTTCTTTCCGCCTCCGCATCCTTCCAGAGAGGAAGAGAGGCTCCACCGTCTGGACCCAAAACGTGAGATTTCTTTTTATCTGAACCGCACACAACAGTTCCGGGTGGACGACCAGCTCTTTGTTGGCTACGTGGGCGCCAAAAAAGGTTGGGCGGTACACAAGCGGACCATCTCCCGCTGGGTCATCTTGTGTATCAAGGCCTGCTAATCTTTGGCTAAGAAGGAGCCCCCTGTTGGGCTACGTGCCCATTCCACCAGAGCGACAGCTGCCACCACGGCTTAGGGACGTGGTGTCCCATTGCAGGACATTTGTCAGGTAGCTACGTGGGCCTCGCTGCACACGTTTACCAAGCATTACTGCCTTGACAGCCAAGTCCGGAGAGACGGCTTCTTTGGCCGTTCTGTTCTCCGAGACTTCCTCGTCTGATCTTTGTTCGCAGACCCACCACCGGGGTTATTATTGCTGGGGTATCTATTCTAAGGTAAGGAATCTGTCACTAACGTGTCTCTTTCAGATGCACAAGTTACTAACTTGTGTAACGATATATCTGTAAGAGACCGTAGTTAGTGACAGATTCCTTACCGCCCCACCCATCCTCCCCGTTCTGCGAACTGATTTCTAGGGTTGTCATCCCTTTCAGGGCCCTAGTTTTCAGACACCAGTGTCAGTTTCTTGCATGGCTCTGCGTTTCTGGCGCGGAAAGTCGTGTACAGAACTGACGCCAGCGCGCATGGGCGGCGTCTAAGTACTGGCCGCGACGTCATCCCGGCGATCACGACGCCGCCGACGGACGCGGAGCCGCACGGCGCCACTTACCGACGCGCAGGGGTACTGCTACGCAAAACTTTCCAGATCCAGCCGGACGCCTGGGGATATTTTAAGGTAAGGAATCTGTCACTAACTACTGTCTCTTACAGATATATCGTTACACAAGTTAGTAACTTGCGCGTCTTTCATACATTCATTTACTATATTTTTGTACTAAATTGTGCTTGAACCATTTATAGTTAAACAGTGCTTCAAAACCAATGGAAGTGCTTTTAAATGATGGTTTCCTAACTGCTGCACCGCTTAATATCTCTGCATCCGGCCATAACCTTCCCACCATACGAGCTGAATGTTCATATGTAATGTAGTGTGTAGCGTTGCTTAGGTGTTTCGTAGGAGCTAGGTATTCCTATTACAGCGCTAAATTTATGGTTGTTAGATAAGCCATGGCACTTAATGTAAACATGGAAGGAGGGGCGCTCTCTTGAAGTCGATCTGAAATTTTTTATAAGACTGCCACACTGCCCATTGTGCAAACTGAAAACCAGGCAATGAAACCTGCAATGAAATCAAGGGCTGGCAGCTGTGGTCCGGCGCGGCAGTGCGGCCTCTGGCATGCCCAGCTGGCAGGCTGCCCTGCGGAGGGTGATGCTTGTGACTCACTCCATGGGTGGGGCCGCCCCTCGGAAGGAGATTGGCTTTCTATTCCATTGGTGAGGAAAACAAACCTAAACTGTTCGTGTTCTCGCGCCGCTCTATCTCTCCGGATTGTTTGCGTTATCGAACCCTCTAATATCGGCCCGTTTCTGTCTCCCTTCTACGGGTCACGTGGCCCTTCCCGTTCTTTCACTCCAAGTGCCTCAGTCAGCTCGTGTTAATGGTAAACCTCAAATCCTAGCACTTTGCTGGAGGATTGATGCAAGTCTTCGGCAATTAACATAATTACAAGCCTGATTATAGTCTAATTGCATTATGATTTGGTGTTTCACTGTACAAATTAGGGAAAATTAAAGAGGAGCAGCTCCCGTGGCCTGAGTGTCGTGTTTTCTGCAAGCGCACTAAAAACGCATGCGTTTCTGAGCACGGGGTATTATCAGGAAGGTGACGCTGGCTGGGGGTCGCTTAATGTCAGTTTTGGCCATATTTCATTTAAAACGGAGGCAAAAAGACGGCTTTATGTCTGCCTTCGAACGTTTCTAAAGTGGATGGGTGTTATCAGAGGAAATTGTTGCAATATTTGCAGAACAGTAACTAATATTGCGTCTGTAAATATTTTCAAAGGAAATGAAACCCCATTAGGCACACACGGGAATCATAACCAGCGAGGCGCATCAATAAGCGTGCACATCTCCTGTCCAGGCGCGTGCACATCTCCTGTCCGAGATGATCTGGAGCCGACGGAGGGAGGGCAAGCGACAGCGCGCCATGCGCGCGTTGTGCTAAAACGACGCGACCCGTACGCCTGCACATCTCCTGTCCCCCTTCGGAAGAAAAATCGACGACAATAGATCTCGCCACGCGAGTAGCGCATGCGCTGCATCGCTAGGCGAGACCTAAAAACCATTGCAAGACGCTGCTCAGTTATTGGGTCTGGATTCGTCGGGTTCTTGGTGGACCTACAAGTCCTATATATCCCCACAACCAGAAAGGTCCAGCGGATGTAACGGTATATTGCTTTCAAACATCTGTCATAATTAGAAGTTACAAGTGAAAACATTGGGACAAATGGCTGTTTTTTCAACTCATTTTCAATTTTTCCTATTTTCAACTGTTAGTTTCTATAAAGAAACCTTGAAGGATCTACACAAATGACCCCTTGCTGAATTCAGAATTTTGTCTACTTTACTAAAATGTATCGCTTTCCAGGATCCATTATTGCTTTCATACCCATTTCTAGCATTAACTGGAAGAAGGTTGAAAGCACAAAAAATAGGCTATGTCCCAGTAAAATGCCAAAACTGTGTAAAGAATGTTGGTTTTCTGACAAAAGTCTGTCAGTCCCGGAAAGCTGGGAAAATGGTGATTTCAGCCCCACAAACCCTTTGTTGATACCATTTGCAGAGAAAAAAACAGACGCTTTCATTTGCAGCACTTTTTTCCCATTTTTCAAAAAAAAAAATCAAAATTTTGCTGTACTTTGGCTAATTTCTGTGTCCCCTCCAGGGGAATCCACAAACCCTGGGTTCCTTTAGAATCCCCGTGACGTTGGAAGAAAAGGACACAAATTTGGCGTGGATACCTTATGTGGTCAAAAAGTTACAGGGTCCTAAGCGCGAACTACCCCAAATAGCCCAAAAAAAGGTTAGCACGGGGGGGGGGGGGGGGGAGGCCTAGCAGCGAAGGGGTTAATCCATATGTGTATTCAAAACGGGCATCTGATTAGTGCAAACTTTTTCATCAATTATGCCGGAGTGCTGAATGGATTAAGTCTGTCCAATGCGTCGACGCGTTTCAGTGGTATTGTACAAATAGCGACCACCTTTTTCAAAACCAAAATTTGTGTCCCTCTTTGAAACCGTTGTCTGTACAACCGATTGGACCCTTTGATTCGTCCTAACCCGGTGTAGATCAATGTCCTTTATAGTGAATCAATCATTAGCGAACTCTGTTGTTCCAGTATACAGAGGACCAATTTTGTATTTTTATTGGTAGTTGGTACTGATCGATACACTTCACTGTGTCCTTGACCAAAATTCTGTCCCCAATATCTCGTTTATAAAAACCACGTTCCGTCAGTCTCCACAGCACAAGATTTTCTCAACTTCCAGGATTTCGTTTGGCGTCCACAGGGTATACCTTACGCGATATTGTCTGTGGCGGTTGGGGGGGGGGGGTTAGTGCCTCCAGTCTGCCTCTGATGTGGTAATGCAGAGGGGACATTCCTACATACTGTGTGGAGCTGTACTGTCTTGGATCAGTTCTGGCGCGGGGTAACTTCCTGCCTAAGCAGGGTTCTTGAGCTGGACTGTCCCAATGGACCCTAAACTTACCATTCTACATATCAACGGTACTTTGGGTGGCAACAGGTACAAACTAATGCTGCTCTACCCGGGACTGACCCCTGCCAACCGTGACATAGCGAGGGAATGAAAAACCATGACTACCCTTTCCCTGGCAGAGTGGAGAAAGGGGATGGATCACTGCATGGGCTTAGAGACTGGCACGAGGCTGCCCACAGAAGCATGATCAGGTATGGTAGACGTGGGCAGAGCACAGGGCATTTTATTGGAGCCTATCCGCCCTATGCAACAAGCATTGGCTGATAAAATGTTAACCTTCATGGGATGAGGCACGGGATGAGGCACGTCAGAGATGGGTTAGGGTACTTGGTGCTATTTTCAGTGATGTTGCACTTAAGTTGGGGTGGTGGGAAAGGGTGGGTTTTACGAGCAAAGATTTGTTTGCATTTGGGGTACTTGTTTATTTGCCTGCAGGGGCTATGTTCCAGTTTCAAAACCAATAAAATCTGTTAAAAAAAAAAAAAAGTATCCATCAGAAATTGAATTTTTGGGGGACGACCACAGCTGCTTCATGGCATAAGATCTACTCCTTGCTGAGATGCAGGGGAACCTACGTAGCTTTTCGGCAGGAAACACATTTGACGGAAGCAGAGGGTGAGAAACTGCATGCTAGATTGTGAGGCTGGGTTGTGCCTACAAGTTTTTCCTTATATGCTAGAGAAGCATTGATCTGGGTAAAACCCTTAGTCCCATTTGAAATTACGAATAAGCTCCTTGATAAAGAATGTGGATATTTATTGATAGCAGGGAGAATAGATGACTAACTTAGTTCTGGGAACTTTGTATGACCCTAATACCAACCAAATGTAGTTCTGCTCACTGTTACAAAACCGACCTCACCACCCTGTCGTACGGAGAGGGAAGGGGGAGCAGGGGTTTTGTTTAATGACGTTGAACGCTCCCATTGGCCTACATTATAGCAAGAGGTATGAAGGAGTGGTTAAGTAGTTGGTCACTAGCAGACATACGGAGACTTGGGAACCCAAATTGTGCGAATATTCTTTCTACCCTCCTGTCCATGATGTACATGTTAGATTGGATCCTCTGGTATGCTCTAGAATCTTGGATCCAGAAGTGAGAACTGAATACAGGAAAGTCTACACCTGACCACAACCCACAGATTAGGACTATCCAATGGGAGAGCACTATGGAAACCTATCCAGACTAGGATTCTCCAGAGCACCATGCTAGTAGACCCCGTATTCCACTCGATACTGGGGATGTCATTGATCGCTAGTTCAAGAAGGAGTGTTTGGTTTCCTCACTTCTTACAGAGTGGAAAACCTTTATAATGGTAGTTGGAGGGCATTGTATTCAGACCATAAGGGGGGATGGGAAAGAGACCAGACAGAGGTAGATTTCAACATTATGATCAGGGCCCTGGAATGTGAAGTGGTGACCAATGGGGCAAAATTTAACACCCTCACAGAGGCTACTGAGGAGTATGTCGCTTTGGCCAAGGGGCAAAGGAGCTTAGACTACTCAGTGTAGACAATGTGCCAACAATCATATGGAGATAAATAAGATAGCCTTTTAGCCTGTTTTCAAAAGTCTGACATCAGGAGGGATCCTTGGTCCGAGATGAAAGACTCACAAGGTGCAAAGTACTATGCTGGGGAGGTAAATGGGGTGTTTGATTAATTCTATGCCAGATTGCATGAGGACAGAGACCGGGGACTCTGCTAGATGAGTTAATTCCTGGATCGCATAACGCTCCCCCCACCTTGAATTGGAGAAAATGGCTGAGATAGATCGGCTTATACAACTATAAGAAGTCAAATAGGCTCTACTGGACGTAGTTCATGGTAAAGTGCCAGACAATGCCAAGCTTCCTAAGGAATTCTATGTCACTTAAGTAGACAGACTGGCTGCTAGGTGCTAGGCTGGTTGTGCTAAATGCTGCAACATTTAAATTGGGACACTTGCAAACTCACCCCCCTCAAATTCCTCTCATGCAAAAGTGGAGCTCTAATAATATTCCTCCCTAAACCAAAAAAAGGCCTCAGTGGAGAAACCTTCCTAGTGATTTCTTTCAATTTAAAATGTGGATTATGAGGTGCTGGGAAATGTTATTGGCTGTAGGTTGCTTCAACTTATGACATCGTTCATACACAAAGACCAAAACAGGTGCAGTACATCATAAAATATCAGGTGGTTATTTTAAGAAATAGAAGCCGCCCCCAGAATATGACAAGTGCAGCAGTACTAATAACTGACATACCTTTGATTCACTGAGCTGGCAATTTCTACAAGTGCTTAAAATGTGTGGCCTTGGGAACAACGTCTCTATATGGACTATGGGCCTCCAAGATTGTTGCTGCTAGAAGTTGTACTCTTTGTGAAATACTATGGCGGCGATGATACCCATGAATGCCTTGCCTTCTCAGTTTGAGCTCTTGATAGTGGTAGGAGTTTGAAAGCTGTTGGAGCATGTGCTGTATATTACAAAGGTGTAATACTTGTTTCACATGTTCCAATAGTAAAAACTTGCAATTGTCATTTTTCCTGTGGAAAAGATTAGTACCCCAACTGACAAGTGCAGAGTTACAGGGGGCCACAGTAGCCCTGCTAACTTCTGATTTGGACTACTAAAGTTGATACTGTAAGGGATCGAACAACTCGTTACATTAAGCCGAAATTAATGTAACTTTTTGCAGTGTGCAACTTTTACAAAATTGCCACTTTATTGCCCTAAATCCCCCATGTCCATCCATGATTGCACATGGGGTGTGTCGCTGAGACTGCTTTTTGCCCTCATGGGGAGATATGCAAATGACTCACAAGCAAAAAGGCAATAGCAGACTGTACAGGAAAGAGGTGTTACCTCTCGCTGACAGGAATGCACACAGGTGTTAGCCCAAAGGCAAGCTTCAAAGAAGAAGCTGCCTCTGAAAGGCAAATGGTTAACACTTGGGAGAGGGGCTGCCCTATTGCTTAGATAGACAATCTGGCACTTAAGCAAAAGAAGAAAAATCATTTGTCAAACTGGTTTTCCAGGGGTGTGTAGCTCCCTTAGTAACCACACCTCTGGGTTGGGGTAAGGAGCTCTGACCACAAAGAGAAGGGCTCTGGCATGATGGGAGTGCACAGAATAGACAATCTGGCACTTAAGCAAGAGAAGGAAAATCATTCGTCAAACTGGTTTTCCAGCGGTGTGTAGCTCCCTTGGGAACCACACCTCTGTGTTGGGCCAGGGAGGACTGCACACAAAGAGAAGGGCTCAGGCATGATGGGAGTGCACAGAATAGAGAATAGACAATCTGGCACTTAAGCAAGAGAAGGAAAATCATTCGTCAAACTGGTTTTCCAGCGGTGTGAAGCTCCCTTGGTAACCACACCTCTGGTTTGGGCCAGGGAGGACTGCACACAAAGAGAAGGGCTCTGCCATGATAGGAGTGGGCAGAATAGAGAATTCTGGGATATCCAAATGCCACACTTCACAGGAGGTGGTCTTCTGGAGGGAGGGGACTTAGGAGCCCATGGGCGATTGAGCATGTCCACTCTGAGGGCATTTTCTGGGCATAAAATGGGCACCCCTGGTACCCAGATCTCGATGGACTGGAGAAGAGGACCAAAGAAGGACTGACTTGCTGCACCAAGGACCTGGCGAAGTAGGTTAGGTAGGTGCAACACCACACCACACTTATCAGAATCCAATGCCTCAGGACATTCAGAAGGGACCTCCATTTTTAGTACGAGGGGGAACTCTTTGGATAGGGAGTACCACTTCTTGAGCTTGAGAGGGCTAGGCTTAGGCTCAGGCAAGAGCAGTTGGCCCTTGACAGAGTCCCTGGAAGTCCAGAGAGCAAGGAATAAACTGGGACTAGAGTCCAATGGTGGCAGCAACAGTGTCCCTAGAGTTAAGGAACAGTCCTTTGAACATAGGAACCTGAACAATATTGAACCTCCCTATCATGTTGGTGATGACATCCACAAATGTATAAATGCTTTAGAGAGGGCCTGTAAAGTTCAGAGGGTCCCTCAAGAGCAGTGGGCAGCTATCTTGTGGCACTCCTTTGCTGACAAAGGTAGAGATAAGCTCCTCGCTGTTAGAGAAGAGGATGCTGATAATTACCCAGTTTTGAAAAGTGCTCTCATTGATGGGTTTGGCTTAACCACTGAACAATACAGGATTAAGTTCAGAGACACCCAGAAAGCACAAACCCAGGATTGGGTAGATTTTGTGGATAGTGCTATTAAGGTTGGTTGCTTGGCAGCAAAGTGCATGACTACCAAGGATTGTATAGTTTGATTATGAGGAAGTAGATCCTTAATTGTCAGAACCAGCTTTTGCATCAGTACCTGGTGGACTCAGATCTGAATTCTCTCCAAGATTTGGGAAAGAATGCAGATAAAGGGGTCAGAACCAGGGTTAAGCAGAAAATAAATCAGAGCAATAGTGGTGACCAGAAGAAACCGGATTCTTCAAAATCCCATGATAAGGGTGGGGACAAAGACAGGAAAGAGTCTTCTCAAGGGCCCCAAAAACCTGCATCTGGGGGGTGGCCACAATCATCCAAGAAAGGCAATAAGAAACATTGGTGTTACTTTTGTAAGGTGAAAACCCATTGGAAAAAGGATGCAGATTATCCAAAAGCCAAGGACACTCCCACTACCACTGCCCCCAAGGCAACTGCTCCCCCTACCACAAGTACACGTGATGGTACAGGAATCAAGGGATTAGTGGGGTTAACCATGGGTTCTAAGGTGGGTTCTGACTTAGTCAGAACTCCAGCTCAGGCTGTTTTGGTCTGTGATGGTGGCATAGATCTTGCCACCTTACTTGTCAGTCCCAGTAACCTGGGCAAGTACAGACAACAGCCTTTGATTAATGGAAAAGAGGCTATGGCCTAGCAGGACACAGGGGCCACTGTCACTATGGTGACAGAGAAACCTGTGTCTCCTGACCAAATCATACTTGGACAAATGTACCAAGTGACCAATGCTAACAATGTCAGGACTGACCATTCCTTGGCAGTTGTTAATTTCAGCTGGGGAGGGGTAACTGGACCTAAAAAGGTTGTGGTATCTTCAGACCTACCTGCAGATTGCTTGTTGGGCAATTATTTGGAAACTTTAGCCTGGGCTGAAGTAGAGTTCAGGACTCATGCATGAATGTTGGGCATATCTGCAAGTGTGTTTGCTGTGACCAGGTCACAAGCCGAACAGCTTTCCACTGAACAGGCCCTGGATCCTGGAACAATGGACCAGGTGCCTTCCAAGAGAAGGAGCAGAATGCTCAGAAAGACTCAGAGTAAGGATCAGTCTCTTGAGGGAGATGATCTGAGCCTCTGCGATGGAACTGCCCCAGATGAACTGGAACCTGATCTGGTTGAGTTCTTGGGGGTAGGGGGCCTTTCCAGAGCCGATTTGAGTTTGGAGCAGCAGAATTGCCCCTCTCTTGAACCCCTCAGACAGCAAGCTGCTGCTGGGAATGTCAGTGGGTCCCACAGAATCTACTGGGATGAAGGACTTCTGTACTCAGAGGGTAGAGACTCCAAGCCTGGTGCCACCAGGAGGTTGGTTATACCCCAGATGTTTAGAGGCTTCCTGCTCACCCTTGCACATGGCATTCCCCTGGTAGGACACTTAGGGCAAAGTAAGACTTGGGACAGGCTAGTCCCTCACTTTCACTGGCACCATATGTCTGAGGACACTAAGGAGTTTTGTCGCTCCTGTGCCACCTGCCAAGCCAGTGGCAAGTCAGGTGGCATCACAAAGGCCCTCCTAATTCCACTTCCAGTGGTTAGGGTTACTTTTGAGAGGGTTGGGATTGATATTATTGGTCACATGAACCCGCCAACTGCATCTGGGCACAGTTATATTCTAGTGGTGGTGGACCATGCCACTAGGTACCCAGAAGATATTCCCCTTAGGACCACTACAGCTCCTGTGGTGGCAAGGGCCCTCTTAGGAATTTTTCCCAGAGTGGGTTTCCCTAAGGAGGTCTTAACTGACAGAGGTACAAACTTCAGGTCAAGTTATATTACTGCAATATGGAGAGTGTGGAGTGAATTACAAATTCACCACACCCTACCATCCTCAGTGCAATGTGTTAGTAGAAAGATTCAACAAAACCCTAAAGGGTGTTGATCGCAAGATCGCCGACATCCACGACAGCTTCAACACCCAGACAGCCCCAACTAAGATCGATGCACCAGACCCGCCGCACACCATCGACCACGACCCCCTGCCAGCCTGGGCCAGCGTGAACATCGAGGACACCATCAAGACCATGAGCACAATACACTCCGGCTCCCCGTCAGACCCTTTCCCGCACCACATCTTCAACAAAGCCAGCAGCTCCATCGCACCCCAACTGTGCAACGTCATCAATCTCGCCTTCGAGACCGCGACCTTCCCAGAGAGCTGGAAACACGCAGAGATCAACGCCCTACTCAAAAAACCCAAGGCGGACCCGAGAGACCTCAAGAACTTCCGGCCCATCTCCCTGCTTCCGTTCCCAGCCAAGGTCATCGAGAAGATCGTCAACAAACAGCTAACCCGATACCTCGAAGAAAACAGCATCCTGGACCCATCCCAATCGGGGTTCCGCAGCAACCACAGCACTGAGACTGCCCTCATCGCCGCCACCGACGACATCAGGATCCTGCTGGACAATGGTGAGACCGCAGCCCTCATCCTGCTGGACCTCTCCGCCGCCTTCGACACTGTCTGCCACCGCACTCTACGCGCACGCCTCCACAACGCAGGGATCCGAGACAAGGCCCTGGAATGGGCCACCTCCTTCCTCGCCGGCAGAACCCAGAGAGTCCGCCTCCCACCATTCCGATCCGAAGCCTCTGAGATCATCTGCGGCGTACCCCAGGGATCGTCCCTCAGCCCAACACTGTTCAACATCTACATGGCCCCGCTCGCACGCATCGCCAGACAGCACGACCTCAACATAATCTCCTACGCCGACACTCAACTGATCCTCTCCCTCACCAAGGACCCCCTTCGCCGCCAAATCCAACCTCCATGAAGGAATGAAGGCCGTCGCCGATTGGATGAAGATCAGCCGACTAAAACTGAACACGGACAAAACGGAGGTCCTCATCCTCGGCTCCAACCCCTCAGCCTGGGACGACTCCTGGTGGCCAACGACGCTGGGAGCAGCCCCGACACCCACCGACCACGCACGCAACCTGGGAGTCATCCTCGACTCAACGCTCTCCATGGCCAAGCAAGTCAACGCAGTCTCATCCTCCTGCTTCAACACCCTCCGAATGCTTCGCAAGATCTACAGGTGGATCCCGACAGACACAAGAAGAACAGTCACCCAGGCCCTCGTCAGTAGCAGACTTGACTATGGGAACGCCCTCTACGCGGGAGCCCCGGCCAAGCTCATCAAGCGACTGCAACGCATACAAAACGCCTCCGCACGCCTGATCCTCGATGTACCTCGCCACAGCCACATCACCCCCCACCTGAGGAACCTGCACTGGCTCCCCGTCGACAGGAGAATCTCCTTCAAACTCCTCATCCACGCACACAAGGCACTCCACAAGACTGGCCCAGCCTACCTCAACAGACGACTCCTCTTCTACGTCCCCAACCGCCAACTCCGCTCCGCCGACCTCTCCCTCGCCACCGTCCCTCGCATTCGAAGAACTACCACCGGCGGCAGATCCTTCTCCCACCTCGCCGCCAAGACCTGGAACACCCTTCCACTAAGCCTACGACAGACCCAAGACCTGCTGACCTTCAGGAGGCTACTCAAGACCTGGTTGTTCGACCAGTAGCAGCACCCCCTCCCCCCTTTTTCCCTAGCGCCTTGAGACCCTCGCGGGTAAGTAGTGCGCTTTACAAATTCTGTGATTGATTGATTGATTGATCATGGGCCTCCCAGAAAAGCTTAAGCGAAAATGGGATGTCCTTCTGCCCTGCCTTCTCTTTGCCTACAGTGAGGTCCCTCAGAAGGGGGTTGGCTACAGCCCTTCTGAACTTCTGTTTGGGCATCCAGTTAGGGGTCCCTTGTGTCTGGTGAAAGAGGGATGGGAGTCACCTCTCAAACCTACCAAACAGGACATAGTGGACTATGTACTTAGTCTGCGCACCCGCATGGCTGAGTACATGAAGAAGGCCAGCAAAAACCTAGAGGCAAGCCAAGAACTCCAAAAAGCTTGGCATGACCAAAAGGCTGTCCTGACTGTTTACCAGCCAGGTCAGAAGGTGTGGGTGTTGGAGCCTGTGGCTCCAGAAGCTCTCCAGGGCAATTGGAGTGGACCCCACACCATACTTCAACAAAAGGTTGAGGTCACCAATTTGGTGGACCTCGGCACTCCCAGAAGTCCCCATAGGGTACTTCATGTGAACAGGCTAAAACCTTTTGTTGACAGGGCTGACATGGACTTGCTCATGCCAACTGATGAGGGACAGGAGGAAGAGAGTGAGCCTCTCCCTGATCTCCTCTCACAAAACCCTGATGATGGGTCAGTTGATGGAGTAGCCTTGGTAGGCACCCTCACTGATCAACAGCAGATTGATTGCAGGAAGGTCATCAATCAATACAGGCATATGTTCTCTGACTCCCAGTCAAACCACCTGGTGTATCCATGAAGCGGACACAGGTGAGAGTCTACCTGTCAAGAATAAAATCTACAAGCAGCCGGACCATGTCAGAGATTACATCAGGACAGAGGTCCAAAATATGCTGGAGTTGGGAGTAATTGAGCCCTCAGATAGCCCTTGGGCTAACCCAGTAGTCCTTGTACCTAAACCTCACACCAAGGATAGAAAAGAGATGAGGTTTTGTGTAGACTACAGGGGGCTCAATGCAGTCACTAGGACTGGGGCTCACCCAATTCATAGGGCAGATGAGCTTATTGACACTTTGGCCTCAGCCAAGTTCTTAAGTACATTTGACCTTACTGCTGGCTATTGGCAAATCAAACTAGCTGAAGAGATCCAAACCAAAAACAGCATTTTCAACCCCTAGTGGGCATTATCAATTTATGGTAAGGCCCTTTGGGTTGAAGAAGGCGCCTGCCACATTCCAAAGGTTGGTGAATAAAGTTCTCACAGGCCTGGAAGCCTATAGTACAACATATCTAGATGACATAGCTGTCTTTAGCTCTACCTGGGAGGATCACCTTCTCCACCTAAAGAATATTTTGGAGGCTCTGCAAAAAGCAGGCCTCACTATAAAGGCTACTGTGTGCCAGATAGGACAGAGAAAGGTTGTGTACTTGGGTCACCTAGTAGGTTGAGGCCAAGTTCAACCACTACAGAGCAAAATCCAGACCATAATGGAACGGGTTGCTCCAACTACCCAGACTCAGGTCAGAGCTTTCTTGAGCCTGACTGGGTATTACAGAAGATTTGTCAGAGGATATGGGCCCATAGTGACTCCCTTGAATGACCTTACATCTAAGAAAATGTCCAAGAAAGTTCAGGGAACAGTTAGCTGTCAGATGGAATTTGATGACCTTAAGCAGGCCATGTGCACTGCTCCCATTCATTGTCCAAACAGATGCATCTGAGTTGGGGGTAGGGGCTGTGTTGTCACAACTTAATGCAGAGGGCCAGGATCAACCAGTAGCTTTTATCAGCAGAAGGGTGACCCCCAGAGAGAAACGTTGGTCAGCTATAGAGAGGGAGGCCTTTGCTGTGGTCTGGGCCCTGAAGAAATTAAGGCCATACTTGTTTGGCACTCACTTCATTGTTCACTTCATGGCTTAAACATATGTAGGGTGAAAACCCAAAACTTCTGAGGTGGTCCATTTCCCTACAGGGGTTGGACTATACAGTGGAACATAGACCTGGGAGTAACCATGCCAATGTTATGTTATGTTAAGTGCTCTTATAACGCGCAGCAGCTACTCCAAGGAGTGTCCCGGCGCGGATCCAAGAGGAGTCCCTGAACTACACGGCCCTCAATTATGGAAACAGTTCGGTTTTTAAAAGTTTCTTGAAGGCTGACGTGTCTTGAGTATTGCGCAGAGAAAACAGTAGGGCATTCCAAGCATGGGCAGCCTTAACAGCAAGGGAGCAACCGCCCATCTTATGCCGGATAAAGCGGGGCACCCTAGCTTGAAGGAGGGCTGAAGAGCGCAATTGTCTCAGCGGGACATAGAAGGAGAACCGCTTCTGTAGGTAGGCCGGCCCGAGACCATAGAGGGCACGATGCGCAATAACCAGGGATTTGAATTTAACCCGGTCCGCCACGGGAAGCCAGTGGAGAGCGCGGAGATGTTCCCTCACGCTGCACACGTCTTAGCGATTCCCAAGAGAAGCCTGGCGGCCGCATTCTGAATAACCTGGAGTCTATTCAAAGAATATCCAGGGATGCCTGTGTACAACGCGTTAGCGTAGTCCAATCGGGAGAGGATCAAGGCGCGGATGACCGTCTCCTTGGCCGGCCTAGGGAGGAGAGATAAAAAGCTCCTTAATGTTTTAAGGAGGCCGAAGAAGCTGCCTGACAGCTTTTTTACCTGAACGGAAAAGGAGAGGTTATCCTCAAACCACACTCCTAGGTTTTTCGCGGATAACCCCTTAGAGGTAGGTAGGGGAAACCCAAGAGGCCAGATCGAGTCTCTGAAGTCAGGGTGGAATTTGCCGTAGAGGAGGATCTCCGACTTGTCTTCGTTACATTTGAGTTGGGCCGACGCAAGCCACTCGAAGACCAGCAGTGCTGAACGAAGGATACAGAGTCCTCATCCTTTCCCCAGGTAAAGAGAAGCTGAGTGTCATCTGCGTAGGCTATCACCTTAGCCCCCAACCCCTCAGCTAGATAGACCAGAGGAGTGACATAGATGTTAAAAAGAAGGGGGCTAAGGGAAGACCCCTGTGGGACCCCAGTGGTGACCGGCAGCGGTGTTGAGGCGGCCGGTGGCAACCAGACCTGTTGGGCCCGCCCCTCAAGAAAGGACCTCAGCCAGCCGCAGGCAGTGCCTGAGACACCTATCTCAGAGAGACGGGTGAGCAGCAGGGAGTGTGGTACCGTGTCAAATGCCGCCGATAGGTCGAACATCACCAGTGCTGCTCTCCCCCCGGCGTCTAAGCACTCGCGGATGGCTTCGGATATTTCCACCAGTGCTGACTCGGTGCTGTAAGAGGAGCGGAACCCGGACTGTGCTGGATGCATAACATCAGACCCCTCAACAAATTCTGTAAGTTGTTTGGTCACCACCTTCTCACAGACTTTTGCTAAACTAGGCAGGAGGGAGATAGGGCGATAATTCCCAGGGATGAGGGGATCAAGAGTGGGCTTCTTCAAGAGGGGAAGGATTTTAGCCGGTTTCCAGGCCTCCGGTACCCGTGCCTCACGGAGGGAGGCGTTTATAATCAGATTGACTTCTGGGTTGATAATCTCCGCGACTGCGGCGAGTAGTCTCGCCGTACAGGGGTCCGTGGGTGAGCCCGATTTAAAGCCCTTCAGGATTTTAAGAGAGCTAGACAAATCAACAGAAGAAAAGGCCAGCAGGGAGAGCCTGGGGCCAACAGGCGAGATGGCAATAGGCGCGACGACAGGCGAGGGTCCGGAGCAGGAAATGAAGGTAGCCTGAATCGTGCGTATTTTATCCATAAAAAAATTGGATAAGATGTTACACCAGCCCTCAGTGGCTGGGAGAGGGCATGATTGTGCTGCAGGGGACGTAAAACTCTGAACAATGGAGAAAATCTCCTTGGAGTTATTTTGTGCCTGTTCGATGCGGGTGGCAAAGTACTGCCTTTTTGCCTGTTTACTCTCAGTATAATAGATTTTTTGTCTGCCCCTGAGAGTGGCCTTAGCCAGGGGACAGTACTCACTGAGGCGCCAAGCACGTTCCAGTTTTTTACACTCCAATGCAGATAGAATCTCCAGATATGTCCACTTAGAAAATGAAGACTCAACTGGGCAAGGTTAGTCTCATCTCCTTACGTTTGGGGGGAGGGGGGGTTGTGTAGGAAAGTAGGATCTGCTTCTATGGTTACCCCCACTGTTTGCCTGGTACTAAGCTGTATTTGACTAGTCTGACTGGGATCCTGCTAATCAGGACTCCAGTCTATCTGCTTTCTCCCTAAATTGTTATGTTCAGTACTTAGGTACACCCCAGTTTGGATACTGGGATACCCTTATAAGTCCCTAGTATATGGTACCCATGTACCCAGGGCATAGGTACCCCAGAGGTCTCCCATGGGCTGAAGCATGTATTATGCCACCCATGAGAGACCATTCAAAATGTAACTACAGGCCTGCCATTGCAGCCTGTGTAAGTTGGTGCTTGCTCCACTTACTAAAGATATAGGTTTCCTATATCTAGGGTCACTGCACATTAAACCTATAAGTCACCCCTCTAGCAGGCCTTTGCAATCCTGAAGGCAGGGTGCTTGGTTCTAACTGAGAGGGTGCCCCTGCATGAGCAGGATACCCCTGCAGCCTACGGAGTCCATTCTCCCAGGTTGTCAGTAAAGCAGCCACATATTATACAGAGGGGCACAGCGTAATTACACGTTGACCATCTCGAAACTGGCAGCAACGAATCCTATCATGTTTGGTATCAAACATGTTGGAATCATACCCCCACACCGTAAACAGTGTGGGAGGTATGATTCCAAGCACTGAAAGAGCCCTCAGTTAGGCTCTCAGTGTTCCCGGTACCAGCCTTCTTGACCCAGACAGCACAAAATGGTTGCTGTCGACCAGAGACACAATTCTGCCCTCCTGCTGCTGAACCAAGCTCGAGCAGGGGAAGGCAGAACAATAGGCATACTATCACAGGGAGGTGTGACCACCTCCCAGACAGGATTTAGTGTATTGGGGTGGAGTGTATGCGCTTGCCAGCGCCACTCAGTCTGCATGAGGGGCACATTTGGTGTCCCTGTGCGTAGTCCAGTTCAACCCAGTCTTGGGAGCTGCTGGCCACCGCTCTGGAGCAAAACTGGAGAAAGGACATGGGAGTAACCTCCCCCCTGTCCAGGCCCTCCCCTGGGACGGTCCCCTGAATCTTCCCAACCCTTTCCCTAAGGTACTTCAGGGCTTACCTGGGTGTAGGTCCCTAGATTCGTCGTGGGATAAGATTCAGATCAGACATCACTTCTTCTACTGTCTGGGCACTCAGGACTTTGCTGGACTTAGTTTGGGCCCGACTGTCTCCCTTCCAGTCTGCTGCATCGTCTGTGCCTGTACATCATACAGGAACCTTCTAAGGCTTGTGAAGCATCAAAGACACTTGAAAGAATCTCCCTTGGAGTTGAAGGAGTCACTCCCCTGCATTCGCAGGCACCGCAACTAAGTCTCCCGGTCTGCTGATCCTGAGCTCCTCCAGACTCCAAACGCTCTGCAACACAAGTGGTGGTTTTTCACAGCTCCCGAGGCCTGCACTGCCCTCTCACCAAGTTTGAGGCCAGTATCCCTCGTGGGGGTTGCAATAACCGAACCCGTGTGCACCTCGTCAACTTGCAGTTGCAAAGGCTTGTTGACTTCTTTCCAAGTAGATCTTCGGGCTCCAAGTAGCCTCAACCTCGAGCACCTCCAGTGACCAGAATCTTCAGCCACACCTCATCGTGTGCATCGTGGCCTGCATCTTTTGGTGAGCTGCTTGAGGTCCTCTCACGACTCCAGTGCCTCCGGCCTGTGGGTCCACTTGAGGGTCACCATTGTTTCTTGTGGGCTGCCCTGACTCCCCTACTTGTGGTGAGTCCCCCGGACTTTGCAGTTTCCGACGTTGCCCCTTCTTCACTTCCTGCGTTGGTTGCATGTGCCAAGGCTTGTTGGTGCTCTTGCCGGACATCGACTCCTCAGCACTCTACATTCTTCGTGGGACAGCTCGTGCACGGCTCCTGGTCCTCCTCAGCGTCGCCTGGTCCTCGCAACTGCAGAGTCAAGGTCATAGTCACCCATCCTGCAACACCAGACATCGGAGGGCATTCGTCTTCCAAGTCTCCTTGTCATTCCTGAGTGACAGACTGTCCCCTCTGCTTGCAGGTACCTCTCATCTAGAATCCACCTTCGGATTCCACCGGACACTTTCTCCTTCAGCAGCAGCACTATCCGGAAGTCCTCCATTGAGTTCGATGGCGGTTTCCAACACCACTTCACACGTATGCACCCGGCTTCCCTGGTGTATGTAACGTGGGTACTAGGGTATTCACGGGTGGGGTGGCTCTCCAACCTTCTGTCTCCCACAGAGTTTCTTCAGGGTCCACTGGGAAGGGTCCTTAATCTTTAAAAATCCAACCGTGACTTACACAGCGTTGTACGGAGCACACGGTCGCGTTCCCACACTGCACACGCTCTCCGTGGGGTCCCTATCTACTCAGCTTGGGTGGTTCCTTCGGTCCTCAGCACTTCTACGTCCTCTTGACCCTGTCTTGATCCGAGTCGTGGTTCTTATACCACTTTTAGTATATGGTTTGGTCCCCCCTGGGGTCCACTGTGTATTTCGTGCTATTTATATGTTTCTTTGCTAAAGTATTGTTTGCATTGTGCATTATCTCCGAGGAGATATTTCTATGTGTTAGAAAGTATTATACAATAAATACATATTTTTATAAATACCTTGTGTGGTTCTTTTTCACTTAATCTATACTATAAGATTGCATTCTAGTAAAACTAGCTGCTTTACACTCCTTCTGTACTAAGCCTAAAGGCTGCTCTCCACAGCTACCACTTAGAGAGCTTTCTAAGGTTGTCTAAGACCTCTTAAATCACCATAAGGGTTGCTTCTCACACCCAGATCTTTGTATCGTTGCCACTCACCACCATGCAGCACCAGAGACCAGGACCCGAAGTTCAAAGTTGCACCCAAGTCTGCTGGATCTAGGAGAGTCGTTTGATTGCCACTAGGTTGACAAGAAGGCAGTTATCACCCAAGGAAGGATTCCGCTCCGACTGTGATACCGGGTGACATGTAGCATAGTGGCGACTGGACATCTGGCATTACCGAGAGAACTTCAAGGGACATCAACCCCTGTGGCCAAGACAACCTCAACAAGCCTGTGGGCCGAAGAGTAGACATAGGAAGACCCCCCCCCCCCGTTGACCACATCGCACCCAAAGGATCCTTGAGTATTTTCAGCATCCTGCATCACTTGCATCAGAACCACTTCGATAGGATAATATGGCAAGGAAACAATAGTGCCTGGAACTAACTTAAGACACCTTCTTCGTTCGAGGTAACTTTCTGAAGTATCTTTCGGAGTACCTTGCTGGTGCCCCTGACTGGCTCCCTGCCAGAGTTGGTCGCGTAAAGTAACTGCATTGATACTTAAACAAAGTTTTTCCTGAAAACATTTGTTGGATTTGTCAATGCTTGTTCATGGTTAAGCAAAAAATGCACATTTACTGCACCTTGTAAATGCTATATCTCAAGAACCTCTGGTGGATTTTTTTCATTTTGGTGTCTAAAAAATACATAAGAATACACTATTTCTAGAAATTGGTGTCTGACAACCGCACCATATAATGCACCCCATTTCCTCACACACAGCTGTAACAACCAAACTTGAAGCCTTCACAACAAATTTCTTCTGGCCAAACTCACTGCGGAGGACACACTCTAGATGCCATATTTGCACCCTTTGGATAATGTCCCCATAAGCTGGAGCGATCACAACATCATCACTTTCAAGATCAACACCTAACAACAACATTTCAAACACACCAACAAACAACAAATACTCGTACAGGCAATGGAAAAAACTAGACATCCACCCACTCAACACCCACCTTGTAAGAACACCAATAAACATGCAGCAGAAAGACAAACACCTTCTTAAACTGGATCTCCACTGCACTGGACTAAAAGATGCAAACAAAAATAACATTCAGGGGGGACCACATAAAAAGAAAGATGGGTTAATGAAAACATCAAAAGAATGAAATCACGACAACATTCTACAACGGAAGTCAAGAAAATCAAGAGATGAAACAGACAAAAGCACACTATGCCACTATAACAGTCTACAGAAGAGCCATCAGAACCAAAAAAAGGCACCACTGCTAAACACACACAATTGAGGCACAAGGTCCTTAAAAAAATATCCATAAAATTGTAACAGCACTCCACAATTTAGAGTGCCAAAATACAGAACCACCAAAATCACAAGACTTCTGTGACAAAATCACCAATGAAATTACCTGGAAGGTTAAAAATGACCTTGAAGAGAATGAGGACACCGCCACAACACATGACCTAACCGCCAAAGAAAGAGATCATCCATCAATGCACAGAAAGAGACATCACCCATCAATGCATACTTTCAATACCCTGCAACAAAAAGATTTCCTCAATATCATTATCATTGTAGCCAGACCATCTGGATCACCTTCAGACCAGCACTGCCAAAGCACTTTAAAGCTATCCTTCGCACAACCTGTGCAGGGGAGGTAGCCAGATTCTTCTACTCAACAAGTCCCTGGAATTAGGTTCATTCCCACCTCCGATGACAACTCCTACATTAGACCTCGCCTCAAAAAGAAAAACCTCAACTGATCTGAACTGCAAATTACAGGCCCAAATCAAATGAACCATTCTTAGGAAATATTTTTGAGAGAACAGTGTTTTCTCAAAGAACGAGTTACTTACCTTCGGTAATGATGTATCTGGTAGAGGCACAGTCTAGCCGCAGATTCCTTAACTTAGAATATCCCCAGGCGTCAGACTTAATCCGGAGAATCTTCAGCAGTACCTCTGCGCGCCGGGGGACGGCGTCGCATGGCTCCGTCCTGACGTCCATGGATATGACGTCAATGGAGCCATATAAGTCCCTCCTGGCGCGCGGACGTCAGTTTTCTCCTGTGAAGCTTTTCCGCGCCACAACGCGGAGCCATTACCAAAACCGCGAGAGTGTGGGAACAGTGTGCTAAAAAAGATCAAAAATCTTCGAAACAACAATGACAAGAAACCATAGAATGATGAGAAACATCACCATGTATATCAATGAAAGAGTACGTTATACTGTAAGGGACTGAAGGGGGAGAGAGGATTACTCGCCCCTAGAAACAGTGTCGCAGAAGCGAAGAGCCATGCTCTCCTATGAGGCAAAACGGCATTTGAGATTAATGACATGGCAAACGATAGGCAGTCTGCAATCACAAAATGTAACTGTAACGGGCAACAGAACTGGAACAACATGACTCATGTTAACGGACCACATGTCTTCAACAACAGAGAATGTGCAATCATACACCCCATAAATGACCTATTGACTGTAGCACAGTCAAATTGACCCTAAACTAATTGACCACAAGATAGTCAAGGAGACCCCAAGCAATGGTTAAAAAATAGAAGAGGGTGGAAGGGAGGGTATAAGAACATGATCAAGCCCCACACTGGAAGAACCAGGGTGGTGGAGCGTGGAAGGACATTGAATCCACCACTCTACCAGATACATCGTTACCGAAGGTAAGTAACTCGTTCATCTGATAGAGACATCTAGCCGCAGATTCCTTAACTTAGAATAGCTAAGCTATATATACCCCATTGGAGGAGAGTCTGTGACTTAAAACCACCAAGTTCCAAAGAGAACTTATCTGTCAATAAAATTTACCAAAACACAGTGGGGACAGCAATGCCAGCGTGGCTGACACCAGACCCATTAATCTCTGTAAGGGAGCATTAACAAGGGGAGGCAAAGGCACCACAATCCGTCAGAGGGCGGTACGAGACCTCTCTCGTCCAGACTGGGACGAAAGGGAAGCACATAACCAGAACGGCCAGTGCATTATGTAAGAAATTCCTCAAACTTCTGCAAGAAGAAGTTAAACCGAGCACAGGTCCTATGGATCTGCAAGAGACAAAGTCCCAGAGAAGGAACAAAACAGTATGACAGAGTCAGAGCAGACAAACGGAGCATGCACAATAGTGGATGTCAAAAATGACATGTAGAGGGACAGATGTCACCATGCAGGGATACACAGAACCATGACTACCAGGAGATGCATGTATGTGGATGACAGGGATACACATAAGCAGACAGTGTGGCCCTTGAGAACTACACCACACATATGCAAAATCCCAATGAAATGTAGCATCAACTGTACGTATGCGTCGGCAGAAAGACGGGCGCATCACTAGGTAGTCAACCGTACCCAGAGGTACAATGGTTAATGGCCAGGTCAGGCGAGAGGGAGAGAGAGACAAGATCTGGGACAAAAACCCCGGCTACAACAGCAAGGAAAAACCTAGTATGCTTGCCCTCTGGCTGTGTGGATATCCCATGACACACAAATATATATGAAAATATATTTATTGAAAGACAAGGGGAACTCGAAGAGCATGCCCTACATAATATAGGAGGCCACACAATTGGTACCAACGGCACCGATGTGAACTGTAACAGGATATAACATGTCAAGACACTTCAAAAGCAACCTCATCAGCCCCATCGGGGAAGGAACCCTGGTCTATACACATATAGAGAAGTCAAAAAAATGTATACATATCCATAAACAGATACTGCAGAAATGGCAATGAGTATCCTAAAGAAGAATACTTCCACTGATAACATCAGCAGGGGCCAGGAACAGGAGTACCTGAGCCCCCGCGTGGCAAGGAACAGAGGGACTAGAGCCCCTGCCTGGGAAGTGCATAGGGAAAAAGGGCACAAGGCAAAGTGCAGAAGTGACGTGTCTGGCGTAGACTCTACTGTCCATAGGCAAAAACCAGACAGGGTCTGAGCCGCGAGAGAAGACCTAAGCACGCCCCAACACCAGAGAATGAAGAGTAGACAATATCACAAGAATAGAACGCAGCCAAGACAGTGGCGCAAGGCGTACCGCAGGCACCCCGTGACTGTGAACATACCCAGTGCGCACTCACATATCGTGTCTGCACAGAACACGGAAAGAAACTGCTCCGGAGCGGAACAGGACAACATGCCCACAAGGGACACTTGCTTATGTCTAAGACAGCCAACGTAGGCAAAAAGAGCACAGCGAAAAGGTGAAAGAACACGCCGGGGTAAGCCAGGTGTGGCAGAAACCCAACAATACTCTGGAACAGTCTGCCTCCATGGAGGCAGAAGAGTGCTACGGACCAACCGTAGACCACACACACAAGCGTTAGGAGAGAGCCACACCAATCTTATGGGTCTCACCAGAGGGGACGTCCTACAACAGTAGAAGAGTGACAAAGGGAGAAGCCTACAGTATTAACTATAGGACAATCACCCAGAGGGACAGAAGATAACCATCCTAAGAAGACTCCGCAGGAGCCCTCGAAGCTTCCTGTGCAAGGAAGAGCGGCTATACAATAGCCAATGAATACCACACATAGGGTATGCCTTATCCCCATAAAAAGCCAGGGACACCTCTTGAGACTAGCTCGTAGACAGAGGACTCAAAAAGAAATGCAGAAACAGCTGGCTAGCTGTACCAAATAAGGGCAAAAACTGCTGATTAGCCGTACAGTCCATCCGGGAAATAACGTCTTGAACCCATAGATACTAGAAAAAACAGTGACAATACTGCAACCAAAGTAAAAGTCCGCAACATGGACTAAAAACCACGGGATTTATGGAAATCCAGACATGAGACGTAATTTCTTTACCTTTCACCTATATTCTTCCCTACATTACACTTGTCACGGTTTACAGGGACTGACCTTTTACCAAGATACGACACTGCATTCAGAACGCGGGTTTTCCCTAGTTCGAGATCTCATACATTATGCATGAGGATTCTTGGAAGCACAGCAGGACTACCATCTCCTGTATAATATCTATGTATAAAGTTCATGCCCGACGTCATCCTTAGGCCGACACAGTAATACAGCAAGGTAGGACCCCTGGGGAGACCTATGGGTATATATACATCACATCTTGCTAAGATAGACCGAGGAGACCGAGACTTCCGGGCCGGCACACTGACCAGAGACGCTGAGGTTCCTGCATGCAGACACTCCAGCTCGCAGTGGTCTAACATCCCTCGCGGGGTGTCCAGCTCGAGGCCAGGACGGGGTCCCATAGTCTCTCACTTCAGGTAATTGGATTGACTAAATCCTAGAGGGATTCTTGGCTTAATACCTATACACATGCTAGGTACGTCTAGTTAGGGAGACATCGTAGGAGTACGCATCTTTTATTATGTGTTTTATATACTAGTTTGTATTCATGATTATTGTAAGATGGTAGAACTATACCATCCATTTACCTTTATAGTACTGCTAATCATTTATTTCTTATACTGTCTAATGGTTGTTGCAGCTCATCTATTATACACCAGAGTAACGACTGTTCAATAAATACTTATTGAAAATGCCCAGCCTGTTTATTCTGTGCATCTCTCGGAGACATCCAGAATGGCATTTGTTCACGTTTTGCATGCACGAGTGACTCATCGAAAGGTAGTATATTGTTTCCACGGTCCTGAGGGATCAGGGTTGTCATGTTCGATGGTTGCCAAGAACTATTCTCTCCTTGGTAAAAGGAGATTCTAGTGGCACTGTGAGCTAGTTTGTACAAGAAGCCAACATACCCGGTGGGGGTGTCCGGAATCAGTCAGACGCCAATCCTACAGTGTATGCTGTCTAAACGCGCAGATCCTGTATATTTTTTATAGGAGCTACACAACATGGAGCCGCCAACGTTGGTTGGGTACGTACTTAACAGTAGAATCTGAGGAGTTCAGTCGTGCTATTCTCAGAAATCCCTATTCACAAAACACCAGAGACGTCTGGAGTGGGTGGGCAAAACTCCGCCACAGCTGAGTAGGCGAAATATCCTGTTTATTGGCTGTTGGTTAATCAAGCTTGAAGGACACAGTGTTCCTAAAATTGTGCAAAAACACCTTATCTGAGTTTCCTTGAAAACCTCTTCCTTCTTTTTTAAAAAACAATGACTGAGGAAGGGGATAGAGTTGTGCAAGAACTAAATCTCTCAGCAGATGAGGAAAATGCAGATGCAATTCACATTGCAGAAAATGTTTGAAATGCAGTCACCCTGAAACTGCTTTTGCATGGTCTAACACCTAGGGGTGGTATAGTAGCTTTCTTGATTAAGGCACACGAATCATACAGAACAGAGGTATTTTATTCGTGGGTTACATTCCCAGCAGCAAATGCAAGAACAAAAACATTTCATTTCTACACAGAAGATGAACCACCAGCAGAATATTGTCCGTATGAGGACATTGAAGTTCTGCTCACGTACCAGGAACACTTATACTGGTTTAAAAGCGCCCTACCCCATACAAGAAGTAGAGCAAGACTCGGTCCGCTCGGAAGAGAGGGAGCAATATGGACAATATTAGCGGCCTACTCACCACATCCTGACATTGAAACAATGCCAGGAGGAGACTTACTCATACTTCACAAAGAATTAATAAAACTTTACAGAAACATGACGCAATTCGTCCTGAGGA
Organism: Calotriton arnoldi; assembly: GCA_963921515.1. Lineage (NCBI taxonomy): Eukaryota > Metazoa > Chordata > Amphibia > Caudata > Salamandridae > Calotriton > Calotriton arnoldi. The sequence goes on from CAWUFW010000083.1 coordinate 398,374, forward strand.
CACTTACAGTCCAGCCAGCAATGGTAACAACAAATACAACTCCAGTTCAAAATACAGCAACTAAAATTACACCACAAACGTTACACGCAGTACGGGTAAAATGCCCGCAAAAACGTGAACAAATGGCATTCTGGATAGCTCAGAAAATAACAGCTAGAAGCAGTATTCCCAAATACTTGCGCTTATGAAAAACACAGAATGCTGACAATCTGCTTGCCCATGGGAATAACACCACAAATAGAGGATTGTACCTCGTGGGGTACAGTTTTCGCTGCCATATATACCAGAACTCATGGTATACCGTCATTAGCAGTAATACCGGATGTATTAAGACAAATACAAAATGAGTACGGAGCAGAACCTGTTCTGAACTTAGGGATGAAATTACTAGGTAATTATGCCCAGGTATCAGCCATAATATTAGCAAATATTAAAGGGGAGGCAGCATCAGAGGCTATCCGCCAACGCCTAAGGGAGTGCAGTCCTTTACAACAGGAGCACGAACTACCTAAAATAACTGAAACTGCATATGCAGAATTAGGCAGACAGTTTGGGTGGGAAAGCATTAAAACCACAACTGATGGGTAGCCCCGAGAAGGAGACCTTCAAGCAGACACCTGCTTCTTCTAAAAAGAAGTGGGACAATAACAAAATACAAAAAGTTAAAGAAAACAGATCTCAATCCAGAGGTAGATCTCCTTCACAGGAGCCCTCCGAAAGGAGGTATTACCTTAGGAATAGGGATATTTGGAAACCTGACGGGTATCAGGATACAGATACACGTTCCTCTCGTTCCTTTCAGGGTTCAAAGAAAAACTCAGAGAGAGAAAGACGGTCAGACAGACAAGAAGAGCGTACAAAGTCCAGAGACAAGCAACACACTCAAGAATATACTTCCAAAAAAGAAGATAAACCAAAACAAAAACCACAGTTCAAAAAGAAGAAGGTTGCAGGTCTAAAGATCAGACATGCCCAGAATTCTGAGGACTCGACCACTGAAAGGGGAATGGGCTCTGGCGATGCTAGACAGTGCGGCAGAAGTAACAATAGCTCGCCAGAACCGGATGGAATTTCTGGTGACAGCGGACTTGAATGATTATTTCACGGTGGAAACACCTGATACTAGGGTAAGTGTCCCACATAAATTATATGAAATAACACTCCAAATGGAGGGGGAAAATGCAGGACAGTTAGATGTCTCTTTTGGGAGAACCTGACGTTTGGCTATGACATTTTGTTAGCTGAACAAGATTGGCCGCCAGCATTCGTCATGGATTGCCCTAGGGGAGAAACAGTAATTTTACCAGCATTTTCCGACCATGTTCCCAAATATTTAAAATATACACATGCGCGGGAGTGGGCGGTAGCCCAAGCCCCAGCATTATACAAAAACCATGTTGGATGGGATGAGGATTCAACCCACCACATAATTCCATTAAAAAATACTCCAACTGCACAAAGGCAATATCCAATAAAGCAAGAAGCTAAAAAACAGGTCAGGGAGATCTTAGATCTTCTTGAATACCAAGGGGTGATTGAAACTTGCACCTCTCAAATGAATAACCCTTTGTTTCCTGTATCAAAACCTGACAATTCATATTGTTTGGTTTTAGATTACAGACATTTAAACACTTGCACTAAGACATTTGCAGTTCAAAATGCACACAGTGCCGCATTAATGAATAACATTGTGCGGAAAAAATACAAAACAACAATAGATATCTCAAATGGATTTTTTTGCCAAAATATAGCGCCTGAGAGCAGATATTTGACAGCATTCTCAGCGCTAGGGTCCCAGCGTCAATTTTGTCGACTCCCCCAGGGGAATAAGAACAGCCCGGGGTTATTTTCAGCCAGAGTAACTGAATTACTTCAAAATTTGGACGAAGAGGCATTGTCCTATGTGGATGATATTTATCTAATGGATGATGACCTGGAGGAACACTTGAACAGAGTGAATACCATAATTTTGGGATTTGCCTATGAGGGTTACAAATTCAACTTTAAAATCGAAAATAGCCCACCTTAATGTCCTGTTTCTAGGATATGAGCTTTCAAGTGAAAGGAAAAGCTTAGCAGCTAACTTTATAGAAAAATGTGCGCTGCTCCAACCTCCAAAAGCATTAAAAAATTTACAATCAATCCTGGGATTCCTGAATTTTGGCAGAACATACATTTTGGATTACGCAGAAAGAGTAAAACCTTTCTAAGATTTAATAAAACCTGACTTTTCAGTTAAACAGTGGACACAGGAACACACAGATACTCTTCATTCCATACAAGCTGACATGATAGCTTCCAAACATTTACAGACATACGTAAATGTACGCAACCTGGTGATCCGTGTAGTTGAGGTTCAATTAGGGTACACCTATCTAACATATAATGAAGGCGAGACAGTACCAATAGCATACAAATCACATTTGTACACAAATGCTGAGATGCACTTTGCATCAACTGAAAAAATTCTAATAGCTGTACAGACTGATGTAGTTAGAGAAAGAGCCCTGGCTCAAGGGAAACGTATAATAGTCGTTACCCCAGTTCCAGCCTTAGAAGCTGCGACAAAGGCAAGCGTTCCCAACGCTAAAGCCTTACATCCAAGATGGATACAATGGGCTAATTCTCTTACTGCAACAGATGTAGAATACAGGTACGACCCAAGTTTAAAAATACAAGCATTCCTGCAATACGAACAAGAATATCCTCCACTAAATGAAAAAATGCCTCTAGATCAGTATGAACATATAATTTACACGGACGGTTCTGCTCAACCGGCCATAGGGAGTAAACAGCAATACAGCGCTGCGTGTGTTATCGTTAAAGGACGCATGCAGGATGGAAAGTTTCATCCGAGTTGTACAAAAACTGGAGACTGCACGGCACAGCTGGCAGAATTAAAAGCACTATTACTGGCACTGGTAAATACGGATCGAGAATTCCCCACACTAATCGTGTAAGATTCCTTTTACGGTGTGCAGTCATACAATGAATACGTATATCATTGGAGACAGAATGGGTTTAAAGATGCAAAAGGTGGCACAATTAAGCACAAAACGCTATGGGAACAGGTAGTGGAGTTGAAAAACGAACTACCAAGGGCTCACGTGATACACACACACACTGAGTCATCAACATGATGGCGTTCACGTTGAAGGGAATTCATTGGCTGACGAAGCCGCAAAAGGGGCTGTACGCACAGCTTTTGTAGCCGCAATCACTTGTTCAAAAACGAGAATAGACGGTGAGATTATGGTTGCGATTATTGCCATACGCAATAATTAAGCATTAAGCAGTACCGAAAAGATTTCCACTCAAGTACTCCTACAAGTTAGATGCAAACAATGTTCCATTTGCTCAAATTCCTGGAGTGGGGGATAGAGTTATTCCAAACATGGATCGCAGGTTAGGATTAATTCTAGTAGCACACAAGGGTATAGGCTCCGCACATGCAGGGGTTACAGCGACTGTTTCTCTAATGAAACAACGCTATTGGTGGCCAGGACTAAGTAAGCAGACTAAGGACTATGTCTTGAAATGCGACATCTGCCAGCAGATGAAAGGCTCCACCGTAACACGTCCAGGGCAGACACCATTACTAATATCAGACAAACCACTTGCGTGTGTTTATTTGGACCACTGTGGCCCCTTACAATCGGATGGGGCTTACAAGTATATCATTGTTGCAGTGGATTCCTGCTCTAGGTTCCTATTGGTGTAGCCCCAGCGCTCGGCTGACGCTCAAACTGTTATAAAAGATTTGCAAGTCTTTATAGGGACATACGAAAATTGGCACATTACATTCTGACCGTGCCCCGCGTTTAGCTCTAGGGCTTACAAGGAAGCCATGGGAAGTCTGGGTGTAGCATTGCGATACTCCTCTCCGTACCATCCCGAGGGAAATTTGGTCGTGGAGAGGAAAAACCGGGACTTAAAGCAGTCTTTAACAGCTAGAGTTTTAGGCTCAGGTGGAAATTGGGTGAAACATCTGTATGGAGTTCAAAGGGCATTAAATAATCAGCCAAGAAGTTCTCTAGGGGGTGTCACTCCTTATGAGGTCCTATTTGGGACGAGAATGTGGGTACCTGATCTGGATTGTGAAGGCACAGTGGCGGATGAAAAACCTTTAGACATCCATAAACGTTTGGCTGTTTTACAGGACCTAAATGAATCCAGGGCACTACAGAGTAATGTCCAGGTGAAAAGGACCGCCACTGGGGAAGCATAGTCTGTCACGGCAAGACCTGTCTGGATCCCTAAAGTTGGGGATCTGGTCAGAGAGAAAATAGCGGACAAAAAAGAATTTGGGGCATCATACAGAAAGCCTGTACCTGTTCTGGCAGTTGAAGGAACAAGAACAGTACTTCTGCCACCTCTTGCCGGTAAAAAGGAGAAAAGATTTGTCTCAATTGACCTAATCAAACCACACTATGTGGCCGATGCCAAGTAGTAGGCCGCGTGGACTCCGGAGTAACAGACACCCTCCTCTCACAACTATACAAGAAGTTCAAACAGAAAGACTCATCACGTTTGAAGGGTCACCTGCACGGAATGATGGACTATGCAACAATGCCATTCAAAATGAGAACTCAACTGAAAGACAAATTTCAATTCGACCAAACACGGATATCTACGCCACCATGCCCCAACAAGAGCAAGCCACAGTTTCCACAAGACCTGCGGAATTACCGAAAATTGATCGAACTGCATCTGGCTATTTCATTGACTTTGATACTTTTTCATTGGATCCAAGTGAACCTGAAACGATGCCAGCCCAAAAAACTTGTCTACAGCGATTTAAAGATTTTCTGAACTTTCTTATTAAGACTTATCTGGTATCACCTTGGGTGGAACTCTGGGTATCTACCGGAATACTTTTCTTTCTTTTCTGGATAGGCCTAGTAACTGTCTTTAGTATGCTTATAAATGGAACTTATCTTCAAGAAAGCTCTGCAGCACAAAAAGTGAATGTGATTCTGAAACCGCATCTATCATCACATCGTGAAAAGAGAGACCTATCATCAGTGAACATTACAGTAGTTCCTATACCCGACGGTATAGTATGGGACAAAGTTGATTACGATATATTTGGCTTGACAGAACTTTTAAAAATACCACATTTATTTAAAAATTCATCAAGTGATATTACCTCCAGTACATTTTCCGATGATTGGGATTATGAAACTGTAAATAATGTGTTGTCTGATTTAGAAAAATCTGCTGCTTTTTCTAATAATGAAATGTTGGAAGACACATCAGACTTTGAAACAATGTATTGCTATCAACATTATGGTCATCACTTTCTGCATAAATCTGCTAATCCCAGAAATGTTTACGCATACCACCAATGGGAACATTGCCCGACACCGCCGAAAAGCAGTTCAAAGACATTTGCACAGAAATTTCCATATTTTTCAGAGTTTAACACGTCAGACCCAGCCTCATATTATAAGGTTGCACCAACACCAGCTCAGAAAAATATGTTGACTAACACCAAACAGATTTATTCTGCTTCCTTTATTGCCCAGTTGTCTGAACAAGGTTTCGATTTATGGAAAGACACCATAGACTTAAAATCTGTCTGGGGTACTAGAGACTGGCAGGTCCAGGGAACATAGGCACTATTTAGAGCATGCCTTATTCCTCAGCAAAGAATGTTTTTGAATGAAACAGTGCAACAAACGACCTGTCTTGGATTAGCCAGGAACAAAGATTTGAATACACCCCGGGTGCCCGCACCATCACACACTGAGGGTAACATAACATCACAAGAAGAGGTTACAATAGATGGCATCATGCAATACAATAGATCAGACCTCGATTGGAAGGGATGGTTGATTTGGCCCAGAGACACCAATAACTGTCAGGAAAGATTCTTGGGTAAAACCAAAGGATTTAGTACCAACAGGCCAGATCCACGTTATGTACAGAGACAACACCCAGGGGTAGTGACATCATACAGTGTTGGGAAGTTATGCCTCGATTGGTTAAAGACCTCAACACTCGCACATGTGAAACAACACTTATCCTTACTTACAGAGGATGTGGACCTGCAGGATTTTTTATTAGGTCCTTGGAAGCCACGTCACAAACGTTTCTATTATGCTGTCTACAATGAGATTTGGAAAATATAACAAGAGGCCGCGGAAAGACTACGTGAAATAGATCGTATAAATCTAGAGAAAGCTCTAGCAGTGGTCGATAATGGGTTAACGACACTAACCTCCAGGATATATTCACTGGGCAACATTGTATCTTTGTCCATATTACAACACGGGCAATCACAATTGCAATCTATTATGTTATTAAGCTGGACGCTGCAATCTTTGCGCGCAGGCTATGTGCCTTGGCGTTTCATAAACAGCACGTCTGTTTTCTTCGTACAAACTGACAGAAAAACAGATGGAAATGGCACAGATGGAAGCAAAGTAAACAATGCTGCGTATTGAAAAACTGGACAGATTAGCCTTTACAGTGGCAGAGTCACCGTCCATGGAATGGTTAATCCATGGCTACATAACTCTTCCGGTCACTACCTTTCAATTCCAATATTGCCTTGAACAAATGCAGGCAGACAGATATGAAGAAATGGGTAGGATATTCATCAAGGAATCTTGGCAATTACTATACAGATTTCGATGCCGGAGTGGGGGAAAACAAGTGTTTCTAAGCGGTACTAACTGCAAGAATACTTTAAGTGGATTACTCGTATACCAGGATATAATGCTTCATGGGGCCTGTAACGGTTCGGTAGCAAACTTATCCTGTCATTTAAAGGGTGCCCCAGCTGCCGGGATCACTCCAGTGTTCAGACTACTCTCAAATGGGAGTTACGTGATGATGAACGATCAAGGGTGCTGTGGGATGCCTCCGGGCATCGCATATCTGGTAACCGTGAGTTCCAGGGTTACTTGCTGTATGCAAGTATTGTTTCCACCAACACATACAGTCAGGGAGGCGCCGTTATGGCCTTCACTAAATGTTTCATTAATATGGTTTGACGCTTTGAGCAGGATGAAAGCCATGCTTATACAGAAATCCGTACCCTTAACCTCCGCTCGAGAGACTTTTGATCTTCAAGTCGCAAGGTCTTCGGCAGAGATACACGCACTTATACGTACAAATTGCCCCTTCCATTTCGCAGAAATGGTAAATCGTATCTTTAACATGTCTGATACGACAGGCATTGTCCACCTATTTAAGACCATAGGTTCTGGACTATTAAGCACCTTTCAGACGGTCCTCTGAGTTATACCAAACTTTATACACTCCATATTCAGAAGAATTTTTGGAGGGCTGCCGCTGATCGGGTTTCTAATAGCGGGTATCCTGATTGTCAATTTTCTGCTACGCAATGGACATCCCAGTCACCAAGGAGATGGAAACAGTACTCCTGGAGCGAAAATACATACCGTGATCGCATGGTACAACATCTAGGCACACCTTGCCTAAGGGAACTAAGTGCATCTTGGTTCTCGTCATTTAGACCAGTCTGGATGGACTGCATCTTACCTATCCTCCGATGCCTGTTTTGCGGAGAAGAATGCGTGTTGGATCTCTGTCTGACACTCCCATCATGTGCGCAACCGGACGTTGATGCTTTACTGGACCCGATAACGGCCCATGTTCTGCAGTGTCCGCAGAGTATTCCTATGTTGATGGCGGCATTCCTAGAGCCACCACAGGTAGTATCACCTCCTGATGGTATGGACATAGGCTCCTCCTTTGACACCCAGGCCTTGGATGGCGCACAGGCTGCCCCAGCATCGGTTGTGGACAGTACGAAAGATCATCTATGCTCAATTGACATAATCTGCGAGGTGTTACAGGGACCGTTAACTGCGGAGGCAGGCAACAAAAATGTTGCGTCTACCAGCTAGGACACAAACATTTGACTCATTTGGCCCGTCGTGTGGTGGGAAAAAATTAGACTTTTGAAAAACAAACAGAAAATTGGAACTCCATATCAAAATTGACATTATTTTTGAGCATGTATGGCTTTCAAATGCTTGTATTAGTTCGGACTATACCTACGCACATATTAGAGCTGTAGTTTGTGTCAATTTCTAATTTTTCTCTTTTTTAACATGTTTAGAACCCTTTTAACTTTTTAAACATTGTTTTTTAAGACAACTAGAAGCACAAGTTACTAACTTGTGTAACGATATATCTGTAAGAGACAGTAGTTAGTGATAGATTCCTTACCTTAGAATATCCCCAGGCGTCAGGCTGGATCCGGAAAGTTTTGCGTAGCAGTACCCTTGCGCGTCGGTAGGCGGCGTCGTGCGGCTCCGCGTCCGTCGTCGGCGTCGTGATCGCCGGGATGACGTCGCGGGCAGTACTTAGACGCCGCCCTGCGCGCTGACGTCAGTTCTGTACACGACTTTCCGCGCCAGGAACGCAGAGCCATGCAAGAAGCTGACAGGTGTCTGAAAAATACTAGGGCCCTGAAAGGGATGTCCTTAACCCTAGAAATCAGTTCGCAGAACGGGGAGGATGGGTGGGCGGTAGGAATCTATCACTAACTACTGTCTCTTACAGATATATCGTTACACAAGTTAGTAACTTGTGCATCTGAAAGAGACACGTTAGTGATAGATTCCTTACCTTAGAATAGATACCCCAGCAATACCAACCCCGGTGGTGGGTCTGCGAACAAAGATCAGACAAGGAAGTCCTGGAGGACAGAACGGCCAAAGAAGCCGTCCCTCCGGACCTGACTGTCAAGGCAGTAATGCTTAGTAAACGTGTGCAGCGAGGCCCACGTAGCTGCCTGACAGATAACCGGCAGCGGAACACCGCGGCCCAAGGCCGTGGTAGCAGCCGTTGCCCTGGTGGAATGGGCACGCAGCCCAACAGGAGGCTCCTTCTTAGCCAAAGAATAGCAGGTCTTGATGCACAAGGTAACCCAGCGGGAGATCGTCCTCTTGTGCACCGCCCGACCTTTTTTGGCGCCCACGTAGCCAACAAAGAGCTGGTCATCCACCCGGAAGTGTTTTGTGCGGTCGATATAGAAGGAGAGCGCACATTTTGGGTCCAGACGGTGGAGCCTCTCTTCCTCTCTGGAAGGATGCGGAGGCGGAAAGAAGGTGGGCAAAGTGATGGTCTGCCCAATGTGGAAAGCAGTAACCACCTTTGGCAAGAAGGACGGACGCGTCCGAAGAACAACCTTGTCTGGATGAACAGACAGAAAGGGAGGTTTGCAAGAAAGAGCCTGGAGCTCACTCACCCGCCGAGCGGAGGTGATGGCCACCAGAAAGGCTGCCTTTAGAGTCAGAAGACGAAGAGGACAGTTATGCAGAGGCTCAAAGGGAGCGCACATTAAAAAGGTAAGAACCAAGTTCAAGTCCCACTGAGGCATTACAAACGGAACAGGAGGGAAGAGGTGAGTAATGCCTTTTAAGAACCTGTTAACAACAGGGGACTTGAAAAGGGAGGGCTGATCAGGGAGCCTGAGGAAGGCCGAGATAGCACAAAGATAACCCTTGATGGTACCCAGGGCAGAACCCTGTTGGGCCAGAGAGAGAAGGAACAGAAGGACCTCAGAAAGAGGGGCAGAAAGGGGATCCACAGCCTTTGCTGTGCACCATGCCACAAATTTGTTCCACCTGCAGGCGTATACCACCTTAGTGGAGGGACGCCTGGCTGCCAGAATCACATCACAAACTCCGGGAGGCAAGTCGAAAGGAATCAACTGCCGCCGCTCAATCTCCACGCAAGCAGGTGTAGACTGGACAGGTTCGGGTGGAGGACCGTCCCCTGCTGCTGCGACAGAAGATCCTCCCGAAGAGGCAGACGGATCGGGGGATCTATGCTCATATTGAGTAGCTCGGGATACCAAACTCTTCGAGCCCAGTCCGGAGCCACAAGAATGACTTGGGCCCGGTCGTGCCGAATCTTCTTCAACACTCTGGGTAGAAGTGGTATAGGCGGAAAGGCGTACAACAGACCGCAACTCCACTCGCGACGAAAAGCGTCGCCGAGCGAGTGCCGCCTTGGAAATTCCAACGCGCAGAACTGATGACATTGCGCGTTCTCTTCGGTGGCGAATAGATCTAACCAAGGCTCTCCCCACTGTAGAAAGAGTCCTTGCGCCACTTCCGAGTGAAGACGCCATTCGTGATCCATCATGCACCTGCGGCTGAGTTCGTCCGCCCTGGCGTTCAGAGAACCTGCCAGGTGTTGAACCATCAGGAACATGCCCTGATGTTCCAGCCATGTCCAGAGGCGCAGAGCCTCCTGACAAAGGGTCCAAGACCCCACCCCGCCCTGTTTGTTGCAGTACCACATGGCGGTGGTGTTGTCTGTGAACACCTGCACTACCTTCCCTTTGACAGAGGGAAGGAATGCCTTGAGTGCAAGCCGGATCGCCCGGAGCTCCAGAAGGTTGATATGGAGCCGGGACTCCGCCGGAGACCAGAGGCCTCTGATCTCCGCCTCTCCCAAGTGACCGCCCCATCCCAGAAGGGACGCGTCCGTCACAACTGTATGCTCTGGCTGGGGAAGGGAGAGGGATCTGCCCATGACCCATTGCCGGTTCGAGAGCCACCACTGCAACTGTTTTGCAGTCCCCTCCGAGATCTGGACGTGATCGGACAGGTTGCCCTGGTGCTGCGCCCACTGGAACTTCAGGTCCCACTGCAGAGCCCGCATATGCCATCTGGCATGATTGACCAGCAGGATGCAGGAGGCCATGAGGCCCAGCAGCCTCAGGGTCATCCTTACCGAAACCCAGGATAAAGGCCGAAAGATCGGAATCATAGCCTGAATATCCCGGACTCGCCGTTCGGGAGGATAGGCCCGAAACTGCGTCGTGTCCAGAACTGCTCCGATGAAAAGGAGCTGTGGAGAAGGAATCAGATGCGACTTCGGCACATTGATGGAGAACCCCAGCGAGTGCAGGAGTTCGGCCGTAGTCTGGAGGTGGGAGACGACTGCCTGGGACGAGCCCGCCTTCAGCAGCCAGTCGTCGAGGTAGGGGAAGACTGAAACCCCTGCCCGGCGCAGATGAGCCGCGACCACCGCCATCACTTTCGTGAACACCCGAGGGGCACTTGTAAGGCCAAAGGGGAGCACGGTGAACTGAAAATGCTCGTGGCCTACCGTGAACCGAAGGTAACGCCGGTGGGCCGGCAGGACGGGGATGTGGAAATATGCGTCCTGCAAGTCCAACGCTACCAACCAGTCTCCAGGGTCGAGGGCAGTCAAGACCTGAGCTAGGGTGAGCATCTTGAACTTCTCCTTCCGGAGGAAGCGATTGACGTTCCGGAGGTCCAAGATAGGACGCATGTCCTCCTTGTCCTTTTTGGGCACCAGAAAGTAGTGGGAGTAGCAACCACGCCCTACTTCTGGGGTCGGAACATGCTCGATGGCCCTCTTGGTCAAGAGGGCCGTGACTTCCTTCTGTAGAAGCACCAAGTGATCCCCTGACATGCGGTGGAGTTGAGGTGGCATGGCTGGGGGGTGGTCTCGAAGGGGAGGGAGTAGCCCCTTCGGACAATGTCCAAGACCCACCTGTCCGAGGTGATGGTGCGCCAGTGGGGAAGGTGATGGCGGACCCTGCCCCCTACTGGCGTGCCGTGCACCTGAAAGGAGGGACTAGGAGGGCTTGGAGGCCGCGGACGGGTTGGAGGTGGTGGCCTGACCCGCACGCTGGTTGCCCGATCCGCCACGGCGGAATCCACGTCCTCGGCCACGCGAAGACGCCTGCTGCGCGGGCCGGTGGCTGGGCTGCTGACGTGAAGAGGCGCCCTACCGTGGCCACGATAGGGGCGAAAAGCAGAAGGCAGCGGAGGGCGTGTAGCAGAAAGGCCCAGGGACTTGGCAGTAGCCCGTGAGTCCTTAAAGCGCTCCAACGCATGGTCTGCTTTGGACCCAAAAAGACCGACTCCATCAAAGGGCATGTCCATGAGAGTATTCTGGACATCCCCTGAAAAACCAGTGGTTCTCAGCCAGGCGTGGCGGCGGAGCGCCACCGTCGTTGCAATCGACCTGCCCAGCGAGTCGGCGGTGTCAAGGCCACAACGGATAGTGTATTTGGCCGCATCCCTTCCTTCCGCAATGGCGCGGGAAAGCAGTGCCTGGACCTCCTCAGGGCACTGGGGCAAAACATCCGCCACCGAATCCCACAGAGAGTGGGTATAGCGGCCCAAAAGACAAGCGGTGTTAACGGACCGCAAGCCAGCACTGGAGGAAGAAAAACCTTTCTTCCCAAACTGATCCAGGCGTTTGGATTCCCTATCCGGAGGAGCGGTAGGGAAGGCGGTTTGGGAAGCGGAGGCTTGGACAACCAAGCTCTCAGGAGTGGGGTGGACAGAAAGAAACAGGGGGTCGCCCGGAGCTGGGCGATGGCGTCGTGACACGTTCCGATCCACAGGAGCCCCTGTGTTGGGCTTGGACCAGGCGCCCAAAAGAACGTCTGTGAGGGCGTCGTTAAACGGCAGCACAGTCTCCGCAGAGGAGGCTGCCGGCTGAAGCACCTCTGTCAAGATGTTAGGCTTGACCGTCAAAGTAGGGAGCTGGAGACGTAAGGCCCCAGCAGCCCTACGCAACACCGTACCAAAATTGGCCCCCTCCTCCGTAGCCACGGGAGGAGACAGCATGCCAGTGTCAGGAGAAGTATCCAGACCACTGGCCTCCCCTAGACTCTCTGTCCAGTCCTCATCATACTGACAGTTGCGAGTCAGAGGGTCATCAGACCCCTCCCAGTCCTCCTGGTCCTCCTCTGGTTCAAAATAAGGAGGAGGAGGGACATTTGGGACCCAAGGGCCCATCGGCGCCGGAGCCGGCGTCGAGCGACGTCGCTCCGGGTCCATGTCCGGAGCCGGAAGGAACTGGGGACGACGCCGCCCGGAGCCCAGGGCGGCGTCGAGAACGGCACCGGAGACATCGGCGCCGGCGGAGGTGTCGTGAGGTCGACCGGCGTCGATGGGGGTTGTGGAGCCGGGATCGAGGCCGGGGCCGAGCCGGAGCCGGGATCGAGGCTGGAGTCCCGGGCGACGCCGGGGCCGGAGCCGCCGGCGACGCCGGAGCAACCCCATCAGGGCCCGCGGGGCCCGAAGGCGCACCGGAGGGGGCCTGAAGGCCCGAAGAGGCGGGCCATGGCCGACAGGAACTCCTGTACCTTGGCCGGATCCGCCCCCGAACCCGGGAAGGGCGGGTAGGGACGGGGGCGACTCCACAGGCAAGTCCGGGGCCGCGGGGCGGGACGGTGCCGGGAGGGGCCTCAGCCGAGTCGCGAGACCGGCGAGGCGAAGTCCGAGAGCGACGATGCTTCTTGGACTTCTTGTGCTTAGACTTACCGGACGAAGAAGACTTCGACGCCGACGACCGGTGTGCACTCCGCGAGCGACCCCTGGACCTCTCACGCGACCGGGGCCTCCCGTGGAGCCGAATGCCGGGCCTCGAGGAGCTTTCGAGACCGCTCTCGCAAAGCTTTCGGGTTGAGGGCCTGGCATTCGGGACAAGACTCGGTGTCGTGGCCTCGGCCGAGGCAGAAGAGACACTCCCAATGCGGGTCGGTGACGGACATCATCCGCGCACAGGCGCCGCATCGCTTGAAGCCGGGCATCCCTACGACACCTTAAAGATGGAAAAAACAGTGAAAAAATCACCAAAAAGTATGGTCAAAAATTGACCAGGGCACTGCTCTTCCCGGATCTGCGCTTGCTGGCGCGGAAAAAGAAGAACTGACGTCAGCGCGCAGGGGCGGCGTCTAAGTACTGCCCGCGACGTCATCCCGGCGATCACGACGCCGACGACGGACGCGGAGCCGCACGACGCCGCCTACCGACGCGCAAGGGTACTGCTACGCAAAACTTTCCGGATCCAGCCTGACGCCTGGGGATATTCTAAGGTAAGGAATCTATCACTAACGTGTCTCTTTCAGATACTAATGTTTTAACGCACAAGTTACTACTTGTGTAACGATATATCTGTAAGAGACATTAGTTAGTGATAGATTCCTTACCTTAGAATATCCCCAGGCGTCTGACTGGCTCCGGAAAGTTTTTCGTCAGCAGTACCCCTGCGCGTCGGTAGGTGGCGTTGTGCGGCTCCGTGTTCGTCGCTGGCGTCGTAAGCGCCGAGATGAAGTCACGGAGACTAATTAGGCGCCACCCATGCGCGCCAACGTCAGTTCTGTACACGACTTTCTGCGCCAGGAACGCAGAGCCATGCAAGAAACTGACCACTGGTGTCATGAAACTAGGGCCCTGAAAGGGATGACCTTAACCCTAGAAACAGTTCGCAGAACTGGGAGGATGGGTGGGGCGGTAAGGAATCTATCACTAACTAATGTCTCTTACAGATATAACGTTACACAAGTAGTAACTTGTGCATCTGAAAGAGACATGTTAGTGATAGATTCCTTACCTTAGAATAGATACCCCAGCAATACCAACCCCGGTGGTGGGTCTGCGAATAGATTACACCAGAAAGTCACGGAGAACAGAACGGCCAAAGAAGCCGTCTCTCCGGACTTGACTGTCAAGGCAGTAATGCTTGGTAAATGTGTGCAGCGAGGCCCACGTGGCTGCCTGACAAATATCCTGCAAGGGAACGCCGCGTCCAAAGGCAGTAGTGGCTGCTGTTGCCCTGGTAGAATGGGCACGCAGCCCCACAGGAGGCTCCTTCTTAGCCAAGGAGTAACATGCTTTAATGCACAAAACGACCCACCGAGAGATGGTGCGTTTGTGCACGGCCCGACCTTTTTTGGCGCCCATGTAGCCAACAAAGAGCTGGTCATCCACCCGGAACTGTTGTGTGCGCTTTAGATATAACGAGAGCGCACGTTTTGGGTCCAGACGATGGAGCCTCTCTTCCTCTTTTGAAGGATGCAGAGGCGGAAAGAAAGTGGGCAAAGTGATGGTCTGCCCGATGTGGAAGGGCGTGACAACCTTCGGTAAGAAAGAAGGACGGGTCCTTAAAACCACCTTGTCCGGATGAACAGAAAGGAAAGGAGGTTTAGAAGAAAGAGCCTGGAGCTCACTCACTCTTCTGGCAGAGGTGATAGCTACCAGGAAAGCCGTCTTTAGAGTAAGAAGACGTAAAGGACAGTTATGAACGGGCTCTAAGGGAGCGCACATCAGATAGATCAAGACAAGATTTAAGTCCCATTGAGGCATTATGAAAGGCACGGGAGGAAACGTGTGTGTAATGCCTTTCAGGAAACGGTTAACAACCGGGGACTTAAAGAGAGAAGGCTGATCTGCAAGCCGGAGAAAGGCGGAGATGGCCGAAAGATAACCTTTGACAGTGCCCAGAGCAGAGCCCTGCTGGGCCAAGGATAGTAGGAACAGAAGGACCTCAGAAAGAGGGGCAGAAAGGGGATACACAGACTTCGCTGTGCACCATGCCACAAACTTGTTCCACCTGCAGGCGTATACCGTCTTAGTGGAGGGACGCCTGGCTGCCAAAATGACATCACAGACTTCGGTAGGAAGATCGACAGCTGTCAACTGTCGCCGCTCAATCTCCACGCTGGACAGGTTCGGGTGGAGGACCGTCCCCTGCTGCTGCGACAGAAGATCCTCCCGAAGAGGCAGTCAGATCGGAGGATCGATCGCCATGTTGAGTAGCTCGGGATACCAGTATCTTCGTGCCCAATCCGGAGCCACAAGGATGACTTGGGCCCGGTCGCGCCGAATCTTCTTCAGCACTCTGGGCAGAAGTGGTATAGGCGGAAAGGCGTACAACAGACCGCACCTCCACTCGCGACGAAAAGCGTCGCCGAGCGAGTGCCACCTTGGAAATGCCAACGCGCAGAACTGATGACATTGCGCATTCTCTTCGGTGGCGAATAGATCTAACCAAGTCTCTCCCCACTGCAGAAAGCGACCTTGCGCCACGTCCGAGTTCAGACGCCATTCGTGATCCATCGAGCACCGGCGGCCGAGTTTGTCCGCCCTGGTGTTCAGAGAACCTGCCAGGTGTTAAACCACCAAGGTAATGCCTTGATGTTCCAGCCATGTCCAGAGCCTCCTGACATAGGGTCCACGACCCCACCCCACCCTGTTTGTTGCAATACCACATGGCGGTGGTGTTGTCCGTGAACACCTGCACTACACTTCCCCGGACAGAGGGAAGGAATGCCTTCAGTGCAAGTCGGATCGCCCTAAGCTCCAAAAGATTGATATGGAGCCGGGACTCCGCCGGAGACCAGAGGCCTCTGATCTTCGCCTCTCCCAAGTGGCCGCCCCATCCCAGAAGGGACGCATCCGTCACCACTGTGTGCTCCGGTTGGGGAAGGGAGAGGGATCTGCCATTGACCCAATCGCGATTCGTGAGCCACCACTGCAATTGTCGTGCAGTGCCCTCCGAGATCTGGACAAGATCGGACAGGTTGCCCTGATGCTGCGCCCACTGGAACTTCAGGTCCCACTACAGAGCCCGCATATGCCACCTGGCATGTTGCACTAGCAGAATGCAGGAGGCCATCAGGAGCCGGAGGGTCATCCTGACAAACCCGGGATAGAGGCTGAAAGATGAGAATCATAGCCTGAATATCCCGGACTCGCTGCTCGGGAGGATAAACCCGAAATTGCGTCAAATCCAGAACCGCTCCGATGAAGGGGAGCTTCTGAGAAGGACTCAGGTGCGACTTTGGCACGTTGATGGAGAACCCCAGCAACTGCAGGAGGTCGGCCGTTGTATGAAGGTGGGTGACGACTGCCTGGGGCGAGCCCGCCTTCAACAACCAGTGGTCGAGGTAGGGGAAGACTGACACCCCTAACCTGCGCATATGAGCTGCGACCACCGCCATCACTTTCGTGAACACCCGAGGGGCGCTTGTAAGGCCGAAGGGGAGCACGGTAAACTGAAAATGCTCCTGGCCTACTGTGAACCGCAGGTAACGCCGGTGGGCCGGCAGGACGGGAATGTGAAAATATGCGTCCTGCAAGTACAACGCTACCATCCAGTCTCCAGGGTCGAGGGCAGCCAAGACCTGAGCCAGAGTCAACATCTTGAACTTCTCCTTCCGGAGGAAGCGATTGACGTTCCGGAGGTCCAAGATGGGGCGCAAGCCCACCTTGTCCTTTTTGGGGACCAGAAAGTAGTGGGAATAACATCCATGTCCTACTTCTGGCCCAGGAACGCGCTCGATGGCCCCCTTGGCCAAGAGGGCCGTGACTTCCTGTCGGAGAAGCGCTAAGTGATCCCCCGACATGCGGTGGAATTGAGGTGGCATGGACGGGGGGCAGACTCGAAGGGGAGGGAATAGCCCCTTCGGACGATTTGTAGCACCCAGCTGTCCGAAGTGACAGAGCGCCAGTGGGGGAGGTGATGTTGAATCCTGCCGCCTACCGGCGTGGGGTGCACCCCAAAGCGCGGACTAGGAAGCCTTTGAGGCGGATGCTGCGGGAGCGGAGGTGGGCTGACCCGCACGCTGGCCCCCTGTGCCGCCACGGCGGCCACCACGTCCGCAGCCGCGCTGAGGCTGGTTCTGCGCAGGCCTTTGGAACGGACGTGTAGAGGCGCCCCTTCCGCAGCCACGAAAGGAACGAAAAGTAGACGTGGCCGGGCGGGAGGTGGAGAGACCCAAGGACTTGGCTGTAGCCCGAGAGTCCTTAAAACGCTCCAGCGCACTGTCTGCCTTATCGCCAAAAAGGCGAGTACCATCAAAAGGCATGTCCATGAGGGAACTCTGGACATCCCCCGAAAACCCCGTGGACTGCAGCCAGGCATGTCGCTGCAAGGCCACTGTCGTGGAGATGGCTCTTCCCAAAGAGTCCGTGATGTACAACCCACACCGAATGGCGAACTTCGCAGCATCCTTCCCCTCTGCAACAGCTTGGGAAAGCACAGCCCGAACCTCTTCGGGGCACTGGGGCAGAATTTGCGCCACCGTGTCCCACACAGCGTGAGAATAGCGGCCCAAGAGGCATGTGGTGTTGACCGACCGCAGCCCCAAGCTGGCAAAGGAAAACAACCTTTTGCCAAGCTGCTCCAGCTTTTTGGATTCCTTATCCGGGGGAGCGGTAGGGAATGCTGTTTGGGAAGTGGAAGCCTGAATGACCAGGCTCTCCGGTGTCGGATGAGTTGTCAGAAAGACAGGGTCACCCGGTGCCGGACGGTGACGTCTGGCCACATTTTTATCTACAGGGACCCCTGTGGCTGGCCTAGACCAGGTACCCATCAAAACATCGGTCAAGGCCTCATTGAACGGAAGCAGAGGTTCCACAGAACTTGCTGTAGGCTGAAGCACCTCAGTAAGGAGGTTAGTTCGGAGGGCAACAGTAGAAAATTCAAGGCCAAGAGCCTCAGCTGCTCTACGGAGCACCACAGTGTAGGTTGCGCCTTCCTCCATGAGAGTTGGAGGAGACACAAACCCAGGCTCAGAGGAGAGGTCAAGCCCACTGGCATCCTCTGAGTCTTCTGCCCACTCCTGTTCAGACTCACACTGCCGTGCAAGAGTGTCCTCCGATCCCTCCCAGTCCTCCTCTTCCACAACAGCCCGAGGCACAGGCTGCAACGGCGAGGGAGGCACAGGGGAAAACAAATGCTCCACTGGCGCCGAGAACGGTGCCGGTCGGCGCCGCTCCGGCTCCAAGGACCAATCCTGGTTCCAAGCTGGAAACGCGGGCAAGGGCGTAGGTGGGCCGAACGGCACCCAGGGCGGCGCCAGGAAGGGAGCCGCAGGGGGCGCCGGAGCCGCTGGAGGAGGACCCTGCGGCGCCGGAGCCGCCAGCAGAGGACCTCGGGGCGCCGGGGCCGGAGCCGCTGGCGGAGTACCTCGGGGCGCCGGGGCCGGAGCCGCCGGCACCCAAGGGCCCCCAAAAGGGACCGCGGGGCCCCAAGGCGCACCGGCGGGAGCCCTAGGCCCAAAAAGGCGGTCCATGGCAGCAAGAAACTCTTGCACCTGGGCCGGAGTCGCCGACGGACCCGGGTATGGCGGGTAGGCCGCGGGACTGCCGCGGGAGAAAGACCCCGGGCCCCCTCGTCCGCGTCCGAAGACCGACGGGGGGAGGTCGGAGAGCGTACGCGCTTCTTCGACTTCTTTTTATGACATCGCTTACCCGAATCCGAGGGTGAAGACTTGGACCCCGAGGAGCGATGATGACGACTTCGCGGTCGGTCCCTCGAGCGACCCCTGGACCTGGAACGGCGCGGAGACAACTGTCGGACCTCCAGCAGCTTTCGGGACCGCTCCCGCAAAGCTTTCGGAGCCATGGCCAGACAGTCGGAACATGACCGAGAGTCATGGTCGCGCTCTAGACAGTAGACAGACGCCATGGGGGTCGGCCACCGACATCGTACGGCGGCAGGCCCCGCAGGATTTAAACCCAGGCATCCCTACGTGGCACCAGGAGTCAAAATATAGAAATTAGAGACAAAAGTCTCAAAAACAACTAGTCAAAAAGTGACTAAGGTACGTGCTCTAACCGGATCTGCGCTTGCTGGCGCGGAAAAAGAACTGACGTCAGCGCGCATGGGTGGCGCCTAAGTAGTCTCCGTGACGTCATCTCGGCGCTTACGACGCCAGCGACGAACGCGGAGCCGCACGACGCCACCTACCGACGCGCAGGGGTACTGCTGACGAAAAACTTTCCGGATCCAGTCTGACGCCTGGGGATATTCTAAGGTAAGGAATCTATCACTAACGTGTCTCTTTCAGATTATTTGCGTACAAGTATCTAGTACACCTAGTAGTACGTTTAGAATGTAACTATGTCATCCATTCGGAAGAGGAGTGGGTGTTATATTCCATATAGGTGCAAAAACAACAGTTGATGGACAGAATGCAGAACAATGTCATACATTCACCCCAGTACAGAGATCTGGGCCTAAATCCATCGTTTTTTTGCTCACCATGCCATTCCAGTTTGAACCCAGCCATATGCAAATCAGTCTTGACCCTGTGCCTCATGGGAATAGTCCAGCCCGAACTGCCAAGCCAGGTCCTCCCTGGACTGGAAACAAGCATCCTAGGACCGGTTTCGGGGTTTCACCCCTCTTCAGCCAGGATAGCTTGATTCCAGTGGCATGGAGAGCACGGGACCCTAAGTGGGAAGGGTATGCCCAGACGTGGGTCCCGTGCTCACTACGCCACTGGAGTCAAGCTATCCTGGCTGATGAAGGCTGATAGCCTGAAACCGGTCCTAGGATGCTTGATTCCGGTCCAGGGAAGACATGGCTTGGCAGTTCGGTCTGGACTGTTCCCATGAGGCACAGGGTCAAGACTGATTTGCATATGGCTATGTCTGAACTGGGGTGGCGTGGTGAAGCAAAATAACGATGGATTTAACCCAGATCTGTGACTGGGGGTGAATGTTTGCCAATGTGCAGCATTCCGTCCATCATCGTGTGTTTTGCATTTCGCCCTAAGTGGGAAGGGTATGCCCAGACGTGGGTCCCGTGCTCACTACGCCACTGGAGTCAAGCTATCCTGGCTGATGAAGGCGGATAGCCTGAAACCGGTCCTAGGATGCTTGATTCCGGTCCAGGGAAGACATGGCTTGGCAGTTCGGTCTGGACTGTTCCCATGAGGCACAGGGTCAAGACTGATTTGCATATGGCTATGTCTGAACTGGGGTGGCGTGGTGAAGCAAAATAACGATGGATTTAACCCAGATCTGTGACTGGGGGTGAATGTTTGCCAATGTGCAGCATTCCGTCCATCATCTTGTGTGTTTTATATTCCATATAGGTACCATAATATAGGCCTCAGTAATTTCATTACCTTTCACACCTATATTCTTCCCTACATTACACTTGTCACAGTTTACAGGGACTGACCTTTTACCTAGATACGACACTGCATTCAGAACGCGGGTTTTCCCTAGTTCGAAATCTCATACATTATGCATGAGGATTCTTGGAAGCACAGCAGGTCTACCATCTCCAGTATAATATCTATGTATAAAGTTTATGCCCGACGTCATCTTTAGGCCGACACAGTAATACAGCAAGGTAGGACCCCTGGGGAGACCTATGGGTATATATACATCACATCTTGCTAAGATAGACAGAGAAGATCAAGACTTCCCGGCCGACACACTGACCAGAGACGCTGAGGTTCCTGCATGCAGACACTCCAGCTCGCCATGGTCTAACATCCCTCGCTGGGTGTCCTGCTAGAGACCAGGACGGGGTCCCATAGTCTTTCACTTCAGGTAATGGGGTTGACTAAATCCTAGAGGGATTCTTGTCTTAACACCTATACACATGCTAGGTACATTTAGGTACAACTAGTTAGGGAGACATCGTTGGAGTACGCATCTTTTATCATGCGTTTTATATACTCGTATGTATTCATGATTATTGTATGATGTTAGAAGTATACCATCCATTTACCTTTATAGTACTGCTAATCATTTATATCTTATACTGTCTAATGGTTGTTGCAGCTCATCTATTATACACCAGAGTAACGACTGTTCAATAAATATTTATTGAAAACTCCTAGCCTGTTTATTCTGTGTATCTCTCTGAGACAGACTGAGTAAGCACGAGTGACTGAGCGAAAGGTAGTATATTGTTTCCATGGTCCTGAGGGATCAGGGTTGTCATGTTCGATGGTTGCCAAGAACTATTCTCTCCTTGGTAAAAGGAGATTCTAGTGGCACTGTGAGCTAGTTGGTACAAGAAGCCAACATACCCGTTGAGGGTGTCCGGAATCAGTCCAACACCAATCCTACAGTGTATGTTGTCTAAACGCGCAGATCCTGTATATTTTTTATAGGAGCTACACGACAGGCCGAGCTGGTGGACACAAAGACATGGCGGCCACACGACTTCAACCAACGAGACTCCCTTGTGGGAGGTAGTAACGGAGGAGGAGAGGAAGGTAGTGAGACTGAGGCTGCCTGGACTACCAGCCCTTGAGCCTAAGGATGGAGGGACTAACAGACAGGGTCAGCCGGAGCCGGGCAAAGTGCAACATCCCGGCTCACAGGGTCTCCTGAAGAGGGTCTCGCCCAAGCCCCAAGAAGAATGTCATATAATGTCCCCGCTAAAAGGCAGCAAGGGCTCCACCTCCACGGCGCCCTGGTGGATTAGATCCAACAAGGGATCAGAAGGCAGAGAGACTGAGGGATGCTGCATCTGTAAGATATCCACAGCTTTGCGAACCGCTCTCGCAAACGCTGCACTAGCCTCCGTGACCCTCTAGGTGGCGATAATAAGCCATCTGTAGGGGACAAGTGCAGGCTAACCCGTCCACCAAAAGGCAGAGGCTCTGCAGCCCGAGGACGACCAAAAGCCTGCCAGTGCCCCATGGGCACCTGTTCCGAGGAGCATCGAAACAACCCTGGGGGTGGTGAACCCTCAGGGGCCTCATCCTCCTCCACCAGAGGAACAGCAGGGGACGGCACCAGCGTCGACCGACGTCGAGCCGGCGTCGCATCGACAACCACCGAAGAGGACTCGTCCGCTCGGCGTCGGGCCAGCGTCGACTCAACCTCCACCGAGATGGTTAACTGCGGTGAGGAACAGCGTCGACTCGGAGTCGAGCTCCGCGCTGCAGCCGCATCCAGCGCGGGCGCAGGGATCCCCCCAGGGCTGTGCGGTGACGCCACAGGAGGGCCTGACATCTGACTATGATGCCCCTCCGGGCCGTGTTCAGACATCGCAGCACCTCCAAAGTCAGGGTACTCGATCGGCGCCGAGGGCGAAATTCGCCGGCGAATTCCTGATCTGAGCCCCTATCTCCTCTGTGGGGCCCGAAGGCGCGCCAGGGAGAGGAGGTGACCCAAAGATGGCCTGTAAAGCCCGTGAATAGGCTTCCATTTGGGATCTAGTCGCCCTAACACCAGGGAATGGTGGTAGGTGGGGGAAGACCGGGAGCAGCGAGCCTCGGCGTCACGTTTATGTGAGGTCGACGACCTCCGTGACTTCTTACTGTGCTTACCTGCGTCAGCCGAGCGACATCCGCGGGAACGACTCCGTGATCTGTTCCGAACAGAAGCCCCACTCGAGATGGAGACCGGCGACGCAAGGACTCCGAACGGGACATCCGGGCAGACAACAACTTCATCCGACGCTCCCGCAGGGACTTCGGCTTCCGCTGCCGGCAGGCGTCGCACTCCTGGAGTCGTGGTGCTCTCCCAAGCACCACATGCAGTTCTCATGTGGATGCGTCGCCGACATCTGGCGCGTACAGGCCTCACACAACTTGAAACCCTTAGGCATCGCACACTGTTCCCGGACGCTAAAAGGCGTCGATAAGGCCGGAAAACAAAAACAGGCCAGAGGAACCACTTCTGCAGGAACCGCGTTGGGACATGGAAAAGAAGGAAACTGACGTCAGCGCGCCGGGAGGGACTTATATGGCTCCATTGACGTCATATCCGTGGACGACGTCAGGACGGATCCATGCGATGCCGTCCCCCGGCTTGCAGAGGTACTGCTGAAGATTCTCCGGATCCAGTCTGACGCCTGGGGATATTCTAAGTTAAAGAATATGCGGCTAGATGTCTCTATCAGATTATAATTTTACATAACAATTTTTTTTTAAATAATTTTATTTATGAATTTACAAATCATATTCATATTGAGAACACATTCTGACATAAGAAAGGGATATGTAACAAGAAACAATCCCCAAGCAAGACATAGGCAGGGCAGACTTAAAAGTGAAAAAGAAAATACAATGCACATCAAATGACATATCTCAACATGGTTTAAATTCCAACCTGGCACAGCTTTGTGTAAGTGTCAGGGACTTTCTAAGGGGGCCACCCACCACAGAGAAGGGAAGTGGAACCAGGGACACACTGTTAATTATCACCCCTCCAAGTATGAAGCTGGACAGAACATCTCAGGCGCCTGTATCACTACCCTGGCTGGCCTGCACAGCGGCTCCCCTCCCAATTAGATATTGCTTGTACAATCCCCAATAGTTCTTTGGACTGCCCAGGCGGGGGGGGCAATAGCTCGTTGTATATGTCGGACTGCATATTACAATATAGCATATCAGCGCTCCAGTCTCCTATCAGAGGAATCCTGCCCCTTGGCCCAGCGCATGGCAAGCCTTCGCTTTGCCAGCAGCATACCCATCGCCACCAGTCTCCTGTAGCTTTTATCTATACACATATCATACCCAAGTAGGGCAAGAAGAGGGACGGGTACTAGAAAATGTCCCGTAATATCGCTCATGGCATTAAAGACCTCACTCCTGAATTTACAAATATATGGACATAGCCAAGCAGAGTGTAGGAACCCAACCTCAGGTTCCGGGCAGCGATCACACCGGCCAGAGTCTTGCAGCCCATAGCGAAACAGCCTAGCGGGAGTGTAATAAACTCTATTTATGTATTTAAAGTAAATTAGGCAATGTCTACCATTTAACGATATGTGTTTAGTTACTTCACAACAGTATCTTCAGCACTTATCATCGAGGACCAAGCCCAGGTCACCCTGCCAGCCCAGCCGGGTCTTGGAGCATGGTGTTGACTTGTATTCTAATGAGAGCGAATAGAGTATTGACACTAGCTTAGCAGGGGAAACTGCGCAATTGAGATGCGCGAGTGCAAGCAATGCAGGGGTCTCCTGCATGTCGTCCCCCAAGAGCTTGCGCCACTCATGCCTAACCCTGGCGTACTGGAATTGATCTAACGGCGTGAGCACCAGACCCTCTTTAGGCAGATCGTCCCAGCCAAGGGCAGCGCCATCATGAAAGCAGTCTCCTACCTTAAGCATACCCCATGCTTTAAGCGAACCATGAACTCCCTTTTCCATTCCTGTCTGGAACCAGGAGCACCACTCCAGCGGAATCAGTGGCGATTACAGCAGCGCGCCAGCCTAATACTCCAGCAACTTATGCCAGGCATGCACAGTCGAGTTCATAGAGTCTAGAACGCCGTGTCGTCTTATGGGAGGCCTAAAAAGGGGCTGCTGTAGGGTGCAAGGGGCGTTTGCGTTTCTTTCGATCTGCACGTGTGGAAAGTCCTGAGGGCCATGTATCCAGCTGTATGCATGGGACGCCTGGGCCAACTCCAAGTCTGGAGCCCCGAGGCCTCCTGCCGAATAAGGTAACATCAATGTCTCCCCCATCTAACCCTTGGCTGCTTACCAGCCCAGGCCAACCTTATCATAACGGAGCGAATATGTGGCGTGGCAGCAACATGGGGCTATTGAAGAATAAAAACAGAAATCTAAGGAGAATGACCATTTTCATAATAGAGATATGACCTAATAAGGAGAGAGGTAACCTATTCCATCTAAAAATGTGATCTTCGAGCTTGGAAATTGCCTTTCCATAGTTTTCTGCTAGGACTATGTCAGAGTTAGTGGCAATTTGTATCCCGAAGTAACGAATGGGGTCCGACGACCACTGAATAGGGTAATCTAATCTTGGAGGGGTGGTCACCGGAGTCAATGGAAAGATAACCGATTTTGACCAGTTAATTTTGAGGCCGGACAATTGTCCAAACTGCAGGACCTCAGAGAGGATTGGATTGAGATTCTGGCCCGACTTTCCCACATACAGCAGGGTATTGTCCGTGTTTGCCGAAAGAACCAAGCTATACCCTGGGAACCGCAATCCCCTGTGACTATGGTACTCACGCAGTGCACACGCCAACGGTTCGGCCACCAGAGCGTAAAGGAGAGGGGACAATGGGCAACTTTGCAGAGTGCCCCTTGAAATGGCTATGGGGGCTGTAATCCTATCACGCAGACGTATTCTGGCAGTGGGCATGGTGTATAACACGGAAACCAATTTTAGGAAGATATCGCCGACTCCAATACGCCTCAACACCCCCTTCATAAACACCCACTCCACGGACTCAAAAGCCTTTTCGGCATCTAAAAAGACCGCTGCGGCTTCAACGTCAGGGCTGAGTTGCTGAATAGTACCGAAAATTGTACATCTATCGATGTCGGCATTTCAGCGGCGAACACTGGGTCGAACAGTGAATAAGGGGGGAACCTCCAAGTAAAGGGCATAGCCTGCCTGCTGGGAAACGTGATATCTAATTGTACAGGAGCATGATCTGAATATGTGCGTGCAAGTGGGATACAGTCTGACATAAGAGAGCAAACTCCTAGAGAGCAGCCAATAATCAATACAGGTGTGTGTGTCATGAGGGGCAGAGTAGTGAGTGAATCCCCAAACGTCGGGCAAGCGCTGCCGCCACACGTCTAGCAGGTTTAACTCATCCATTAAGTCGACAATAGCACTAGCTGCAGCTGAGGGGCGCCTGGGGGACCCGTAGAGCGATCTTGGTCAGGATCTAAAATGCAATTGAAGTCGCCCACCACCAGCAAAGTTGCGTTAGGTTCCTGCAGGAGTCGGGAGCCCAGCTCACATTAAACTGCGGGTCATCGTAATTGGGGCTGTATACATTAACCAATTTTAAAGTGTGGCCCTCCTTCTGGCACTTCGCTATAATGTATCTCCCATTTGGATCCGCTTCGGATTCATTAAGTGTAATCCCTGACTTGGGGTTGACCCATATTAGGACACCCCTGGCCGGCGTGGCCTGGAGCCGATGTGAGAGGACGGGAGCTGCGGAGCTCCGGCCGACATACCCCCGATAAGCAATTATCCTGAGCCCCGGGCACTTCCACTTTGTGGCCCTTGAACGGCGGATTGACCCGGGAGCGTGCCGCTCCAACTACCGCAGCTCTGCAGACCGAGTTGATGTGGCAGATCGATAGAAGCTGAGCCAGCCGGGAGAGGCCCTGTGAAGCGCAAGATGGCGGCTGACGAAGGGCTGAGCATTTAGCCCTAGGCAGCGCGGCAGCGGTGTCTGCAAGCAGAGGCTGGGTGCATTTCGTCGTGACTGAAAACCGGGGGAAGCCAAGAGAGGAGACATCGCTCCCAGTGCGGTGGCAGCAGAAGAGTTGGCGGAGCTGCTGAGCGCATCGCGTGAGGCGCATCGGAAATGGCGGACATGGCAGAGTAACAGTGAGGCCAGTGTCGGAGTCGGTGCTGAGGTGGGAGCGGAGCTCCCCGGACGTGCGCGTTGGGGATTTTCATCGGAAAGCTGCTGGCTCTCCTATCTCAGCCACAGCCCGGTAAGGAACGTCCTGCGCAGAGAGGGCGGAACTCAACTAGCTGAGGTCACAGCAAAGGGCAGAGCCGCCCCCCCCTTTTTACATCGCCATATTAATAGAGAACACGCGTGTGTGGGAAACTGACTGAGGAGTGCCCGAGTCACTGGAGGAGCGTGCGAAGCAGGGCAGCGCTAGAGACCAACAAGCAGGCGGGGACGGCCTGGGCCTAGCAATCCAGCAGCACTTCAGGCCCAGTGACACAGGAAGGCGAAGAGTGATGTTCTAGAGGAGTGAAGACACTGAAAGGGAGGCCCTCGCTTTCCCAGTTGCACAGACAGCCCAGAAGACTATACTGGCCCAATAACCAGCAGAGGGCGATATTGTCAAAACGAAAGTAAACCGTCTGCAGGGTTATCTGCAATCCCTGAGAGATAGGAACCCTGAACGGCTGAGGGGAGACCCCATACACTGGTGATTCCTGGAGAACACAGACGAAGAGGGGAGGAAACCGGCAGGAGACGAGGCGTGTTGCCCGTTTTGCACCACGGTGATTAGCGGGAGAACGAGCGCATACGATTCACACAATAGGCATTACGGCCTAGATCCATAGAGTGCACAAGACCTGGCTAAACCAGCAGTCTGTGAAGGTGATCAGTGCAGTACTTGAAGTACAGACTGGGGAGGAGCCCCTCGTCCGGGTAGAGTGTGCGCCCAATATCTGCTAGCGGATTACACGAATAGAACCCTACAACAACCCGCAGGTGGAAGCCCCCCGGGAGTGATGGGGAAACCGTCGAAGAGGAGGGGTTTTAGCGCCCTCAGCACTGGGGGCGCAGGAAACCAAACAGACGAGGAAGAAGAACGTGTGGAATCGGGGAAAGAGACGGTCGCCATGACCCCCAACCTAGTGGATATTATGCAAGCCATCACAGCATCCAGAGAAGCCCTGGAGGCGAAAATTGATTCGATTGGGACGGATTTAAGTCTACTAAAGGACGACCACCGCAAGCTCAAAGAACTGGTGCTGGCTTCTGAAAAGGTACTCTCTGATCTTCCTGAAGAGGTAGCGATGCTCCAAAAGTCGCTTAACACGGTCGAGGCCCGAGTCAAAGTGCTTGAAGTGTGAGCAGAAAACAGCGAAGGGAGGTCGCGCAGAAATAACATAAGGATAATAGGAATGCCGGAAAAAACGGAGGGCACGGACATGGTGGGCTTCCTTGAAGACTGGATCAAAACAGAAGTGGCCCCGGACGGTCTCTCTCCCTTCTACGCGCTGGAGCACGCCCACAGAGTGCCGGCCAGGCCGCCCCGGCCAGTGCCCCCCCTCCGGCCCATAGTGGCGAGACTACTTCATTTCCGGGATCGTGACCATGTACTACTTAGGGCTCGTCAAAAACAGGAGCTGCGGATGGCTAACAGTAAAATTATGATTTTTCCAGACTTTACGAGATATGTACAGCGTCAAAGGGCCTCATTCTTAGCTGTTAAAAAGAAACTGAGGCAACTTCAGATTCCCTATGCAATGTTGTTTCCGGCACGATTGCGAGTAGCAGACCAAGCGGGGGCACAGTTTTTTCCCACCCCACAGGAAACATGGGAATGGCTGGAAACTCGACGAGGCCAGACTAGAGGGGCTACCTCGCCGGAGCACCCGCAACAACACACTGAGAAAAAAAAAGACTGCGGCACGCGCCCCATCCTCTAGAGAGGCCAGAAATGAGAGGCGCAAGGCACTGCAGGCGGCAGCGGCGGCACTTACAAGGGGAGACTCCAGCCCTGGTTCGAGCAAAACTGGACAAGATGCAGACTCAGATGGATCGGTAGCTGCTAGTTCTAACGAAAACTTCGATGAGGACTTACCAAAGGTCACACCTCAAACAGCAGATATTGCTTGAATAAGGACAGATCGGAGGGATGAAGAGTATGATTAACAATACTACTGATGGGTCTGAAGGTAAATGGGAGGGGAAGATGGGTCGGAACTCCTAGAAGCCGGTTTCTTAAAATTGTCACTGAGACCCAGGGATGATAACATACTAGCAATATTTTCGGGGGTAGAGCTTGGTGGAGTTCCGAGGCCTGCAGAGAACGCTACACAGCCCCATCACCAGAAGAGGACATTGTTTTGGAGATTACTCTGAGTTTGAATGGGAACTCGTTTGGATGCACCTGTCCTGGGGAGGGGGAGTTGGGGGTTTCTTATTGTTCTATTTAGGGGTTTCTGTTTTTGGGCCAGGCGTGTCAGATGGGGATACCACAGGTAAGATGTTACATCTAGTACAATGGTACCCCCCATAGATCTGAAGTGTATTTCTTGGAATGTACGGGGGATGCATACATTGTCGAGACGACATAGGATACATGCTTACCTAGTCAGGAGGGGAGTGCAGATTGCGTTACTCCAAGAAACTCACGTTATGGCGAAGGAGGGAGCTGCACTTCAGCGCAGATGGAGAGGACAAGTGTTTTATACTAATTATTCGGCTTTTGCACAGGGGGTCCGATTTGGGTAAGAGCAGGATTGCGCTTCCAATGAACGAACCAACTGATAGACCAGGAGGGCAGGTACATTATAGTCTCAGGTAAATTGGATGGCAGAGACATTGCTCTGGGCAGCCTCTATGGGCCTAACACGGAGCAGCCCGCGTTCCTGCAGCCGCCCGCATTCCTGGCCCAGCTCTCCAGTACACTGGCCACCGTACTAACGGGCCCGGTACTTCTAGGAGGGGATTTTAACTGTGTTACTGATGTTGGGTTGGACCGCTCACATCCGCCACTTCCAGATGCTCCTACACATAAAATAGCGGAAACGCGCCTTAACTGGCAACGGAAATGGGGGTTGGTAGACTCCTGGAGGGCGCAGCACCCTGGGGACAGGGACTATTCCTTCTTTTCTGCATTACACGAACTCCATATTAGACTTGATTCTATATTGTGCTGCCCAGACATTCACAAAAGTGTACAAACTAGCGAATACCTCACTAGAACAATTTCAGATCATAACCCAATATTACTGGGAATAACATGGTCCCGTGAGAGGCCTAAAATCCCTACTTGGCGATTGAAACCAGAAATATTAGAGGATCAGGTTTTCAGAACAACAGTGGGTACTGCTATTGGGCAATATTTTGACGAAAATTCCAACACAGCGTCATCTAAACTAATAGAGTGGGATGCATTTAAATCGGTTATTAGGGAGCGGTGTATCGCAGAGTCAGTTGGGGTGCGCAGGACCGAACTACAAGACACGATAACAGCAGAGCAGCGACTTCGAGAATTGGAGAGGGAAAGGCCAGAAAGGAGAGATAAACAAGAGGAACTACTGGCAGCTAGGGAGGCGGTGGCTGAGCAGGTTGAACGGCTCCGCTGTTTTGACTATAAAAACTAGATCACTAGGGCCCATTCTGAAAGGGACAAATCTGGAGCCCTGCTGGCCTGGCTGGCCAATCCGGCTAGGAGGGCGTCAGTGATACTAGAACTAAGAAACATATTACCGCCAGCAAGACATTAACAATAGATTCTTTGAATTCTATTTGAATTTATATAAGAGCAAGCAGTCCCCAACGCCGGAAGCCTTGGCTGACTTTCTGAATGATGTAGAACTCTCGGCGGTGTCGGAAGAAATAGCTAAGGATCTGGGAGGTGGCATAGAGTTGAATGAGGTGAAGCGGGCCATAAAGAATATGGCCAGAAATAAGACGCCAGGAACAGATGGACTCCCGGTGGAGTTCTACTCGACCTATGCTGACTTACTTGCTCCTAAACTGGTAGAACTGTATAATCATGCGATACAGGAGGGACACCTTCCCTGCACAACGAGAGACGCAGTAATCATTCCGCTATTGAAACCAGCATGGGACACGGCAGCTTACCGGCCATTGTCTATGCTTAATCTAGACTATAAAATCCCGAGTCGGATACTGGCGTCCCGTCTTCTCCCTCATATGTCAACATTAATTCACCAGGACCAGGCGGGCTTCATTGCCACCAGAAACACTGCATTAAATATTAGACGTCTCCTTCGGATCTTAGAGGAGAGATCCAACTGTGAGGATGATGAGACCATCAGGAAGGGTGCTCCCCGTCCTGGCATAGTAGGCAGTAATAACATTTGTACTGTGCTATAAACACATGCTTGCAACATGAATCTCCCAGCGGGACCAATCCAAACCCTCCGAATTCCACCCTCTGCAAGTCGCCCACCCCAGTTGAAATCAGAGCCAGCAAGATCAACTGAGCAGATAATGGGCATAAAATCAGACTACTTTATCATAATCAAACCAGCATGTTGAGAAATGTAGTACAAGTTCTCGCGTATTGGCCCCTTGCCTAATAGCCACAGCGGTGTGAGAGCAGATAGTAGCTAGAGCAGTTGTACTCGCACAGCAAACCTGACCCGGGACGTCCCCCAGGAGGTGCCGAGGAGACTTCAGTCCTCACGAGTCTCTGAGTCACTCCCTCGATTTGCATGTGGACCAGCGAGGCTCTTCTGTGGCCTTGCACCATCTCTGCTTGAGGAACTGCAGGACCTGCGCAGGATCCGTGAATACATGAGTCTTCCCATCCGCATGTACTCTCAATTTTGCGGGATACATCATGTTGTACTCTAACTGTAGATCATAGAGCTTTCTCTTGACTGGAGCAAAAAGCCGCCGAGCATCATGCTCCTGCTGGGTAAAATCAGGATATAAGGAGACGGCCATGCCTTCGTAGCGAAGCTCCTGCAACTCTCGGGCCCTCCAGAGCGCACTATTGTGATCTCTATAATTCAAAAGCCTTGCTCTAATTGGGCGTGGCGGCGCTCCGGGCACCGGACGAAGAGCCAGCGAGCGGTGCACCCTCTCAACAACAAATACTGGAAAAACATTCTCTACTGAGGAGAGAGGTTAACAACTGTTCCACAAAAAGCTCCATATTAGGGATGTTGGTGGACTCCGCGATACCAACAATACGTATATTGTTCTGCCTTGAGCGGGCCTCCAGATCTTCGGCTTTAGCCTGCAGGGACTTGAGTTGCTTGTTCAGTCCAGTGCGGGAGAGTGATGCAGAGTTCAAGGTGTCTTCGGCGTCAGAGACCCTTCTTTCAACCATATCTAAGCGTTCAGAATGCTTATCTAGGCGCTCGTTCATCCTGTTCATGCGGAAGGAAAGGGAATCAATTTTTCCGTCCATTTTGTTCAAACTGCACTGTATAGCCAGCAAGATTTGCTTAATGTCTGCGTCAGTAGGTCAATCACCCACCTCAGACCCTGATTCGGAAGCGTTTTTGTCCTGTTCCATCTGTCTGCTGGATTTACGTGGCTTGAATGGCAGCTTAGATTGGGATTTTTCTGACTTTTCCATGATGGTAATGATGTCCCATAGGCCCCCAATACTGTGCTAAGCACGCCACCAGTCCCAGAGTTAACAAGAGAGTAACGCTCACCCCAAACAAACACAGGAGTCACCGGGGGGGGAGACCAGCTATGACGAGGGCCTTCGCGCTGCCTCAGCGCAATAAATGTTCCAACGTGGGGTTGGGAGCGCCCTGTCCGTGCAAAGCGCAGTGCTGGTACCTCAGCCACTCAGGGCCAGCAGCGATGGGCACAGAAGAGCCAGAGGGGGCCGCGGGCAGCAAAGAAATGGCCAAATCCAAGGGGAGGCAGTTGCAGCAAGGCCAAGCTCCTCGGGCCAGCTGGGCAGACCCCCTCAAGTCACATCGTAGGCCCAGTGGAGCACCAATCTCGGGGCAGCCCAGCCACGTCAGCGACCGCCAACTCACCGTCGGTGGGGCATGCCGCCAGAATCTTTAGGCCTCCCAGCCGACCCGGAGCGGGAGCACCCGCTCAGCAGGCATCCCCCGCCAAGCGCTCCAGCGAGAAGCAAGACCAGGCCAGCCTCCACGGGCCTCCAGTCATGAGTAGGCCCAGCCGCAGCCGCGCCCAGCAGTCCACCACCAGGGGCGCAGGCCTCGGGTCCAAAGCAGGCCCGAGGCGCCACCTCAACTGGACTCACGCTGGACTTGTCACAGCCCTCCACACCACCGGGCGGGGACTCCGCGAGCCGCTAATGCCTCTGCGCCCTCCGGCGAGCCCCTGGACTGCGACAGCCCGGGCCCAAGCCTCTGCACAGTGTCCAGCGGTCTCTATCCAATTCCGATCAGGAGGCCACCCCAGCAGCCCGCGCCACACCACAGGATAGTCGCTACCGCAGCCAGTAGCCCCCGCCAGGCATCCAGCGTCACAGACCCTCCAGAGCTGATCCACCGGCAACAACGGCCGCAGACGGGCACCGGGGATCAGCAGGCAAGTGAACACGATACGTGGAAGTTAATTCGCTGTAGGATTTTGGAGGATTTTGCGCCGGGAGGGCGGAGAGAGTTTAGTATGCGGCCATCTTAAAGCCAGGCACGTTCCGCCCCTTACAGAACATAATTACTTAATGCAGGACAACAGTCCAGCTTCAGAGGCACAGAGTCACCCATCACATCCATCTGAGATGATGTAAAACTAAGTGGACAACAACAGAGTAGCTGTCCTGTTGCTTCTGGATTTATCAGCTGCGTTTGACACTGTTCATCGCCACATGCTACTATAAGGATTCCACTATCTCAGAATCTGTAAAAATGCTCTAACATGGATTGCTCCTCATGTCACAGGCAGACAAAGGGTAGCCTACCTACCACCTTTCACATGACTTCCTCACATACAATACTGTGGCTTTCCACAGGGGCCCTTCATATCCCCTCTATTACTCATTGTCTACCTAACCACTTACCAAACCTGATTAAACCATTCAACATCACTTAATATTTATGAAGTTGACACCCAAATCATTAAAAAAATGTATCTCCTAGAAGACTTCTACATTTCAAAACTTGACAACTGCCTTCGTGCCATGGACACATGGATGATGAATAACCATATATATATGTAAAAAAAATGTAAGTCCGTTTTTCTATAGCGCAGCTACTCACCCTTACGGGTCTCTTGGAAATTAAGTGAGCTATTGCCCAGAGTCACATGGTGCTGAGCTGAGCTGCCGCCGGAGCCGGGGATCGAACCGTGAACCCTGTGCTCCGAAGTCAGCTGCCCTGGCCGCTGCCCTGGCCGCTGCACCACACCTCTCCACGTCCATCGACAGCTTAATACCACAAAGACAGACATTATACCTGTGGACAATGGCAAACATATCAGCCTACCACCATATGGCCTAAGGAACTTGAGGCCCCCTCCAACAACATCAAGCGAAGTTAGAAACCTAGGGCAAGCATGGATTCAGACCAATCCTTGATACTGCATGATAACATCACAAAGATTGGTTTCTAAACATCGAAAAGACTACATCACATCTTCCAATACCTTGCTTACCAACAAATTGCAAGTCATACTCACCAATCACTCCACTGGCTACCTATAGCTAGAAGGGAAAAGTTCAAGGCACACTGTATTGTCCACAGAGCCTTCCAAGGAAAACGACTGCTATAACCACAGGTTGAATTCAAGCAATACAAACAAAACAGAAAATTGAGCTCCAGTGGTACATTACCTTAACATAAGAAATCGGTAGGAGGAACAGCATTAGAAGCACCTACTTCCAAAGGCAGATGAAATCATGGCCATTTACTAAATAATTGTACCACCCCACATCCCGGCAACAGAGCCCAGTAAGTCAGTTGCGCCCTCAAATTCAGTCCTTCAGCTTACAACCAAGATCCAAAACAACCCAACCAGAAAACTGCTTTCGATATGCAGGTAAGCTAAGAAGGGCTGACCTATGGTTCCTCGTGGCATTATATAGTTACAAACTTCCATATTAACATGTACGGCCTACAATAATGCTAAGACCATAATACGCAGCGGTCAGCAGCAAACTGTAACTTATACCTCTTATATTCACATAAGACATCCGCTACAGGGGTTGTCGATGCACAGTTAAGAAACCAGACATCATCAAATGAATAACTCAAGAGATTGGAAACACACTGCTGGACAATCAAAGACTTTAATATAGTCCCCCACTGCAGGTCCCAAATATCTATACACTCTGACCGCTTTTTTACATGTCACGACAACACTGAGATAAGAAATATTAACAATGCCCATCCTAACAGATCTCCACACTTCTCTCTCCCATCAACCATGCCTGCTCAGAATCACAACTGAACACAAAATCTTAGATTGGACCCAGCATAGTAACCACCTAAGCAGACTATAATCATAAGAAATACCTTAACAGGACCTGCAGAGCTGTTCAAGCCAGTCAGCAAACTGAAAATTATAATACAGCGCATCTGTCTCTCTCACTTCATCATCCTCCACACGGCTAAGCACTGCATCCTATAACATGGTGACCACTGCACACCTCTGTGGTCAAACATGACATGGAAGCACGTCACATAGGATCAAAACAAAGACAACATCCTGATGGCTATACAGCCTACAGTATAGCATGCTACCCATGGAAGCAAGTAATTAAACACCCCACATAGGGGTAAGTAAGCGCTATACAAATGTTGTAATTCAATACAATACTGTAAGTGTTCCCAGTGGTAATGGTATGCACAAAGGAAGTGGTATTAGCACAATACTACATTAGATGGGGGACAAGGCAGGATTGCCCACTTTCCCCCCTTTTGTTTGAGTTGGAGCGAGCTGGGGGATCCAGATTAGTTGTACAGTTCATGTGGTCTTGCTTATGCAGATGACCTTCTGCTACACATCTGCGACTTAGGAGCTGAACTGCACCTCATTACATACGCATTGAATACATTTGGGTGAATCTTAGGGCTTTGGGTCACGTGAGTGAAATCCTGCTTCTATCCACTGGGACTTGAGGCACATCAGGAAGCACAAGTTACTAACTTGTGTAACGATATATCTGTAAGAGACATTAGTTAGTGAGATTCCTTACCTTAGAATATCCCCAGGCGTCAGACTGGATCCAGAAAGCTTTTCGTCAGCAGTACCCCTGCGCGTCGGTAGGTGTCATAGGGCTCCGCGTACGCCGCTGGCGTGGTAGCCGCCGAGATGACGTCGTCGGAGCTACTTAGACGCGCCCACGCGCGCTGTCAGTTCTGTACACAACTTTTCCGCACCAGGAGCTCAGAGCCATGCCAGTGACCGACTACTGGTGCAATAGAACTAGGGCCCTGAAAGGGATGACCTGAACCCTAGAGAACAGTTCGCAGAATGGGGAGGATGGGCGGGAGGTAAGGAATCTATCACTAACTAATGTCTCTTACAGATATATCGTTACACAAGTAAGTAACTTGTGCATCTGAAAGAGACACGTTAGTGATAGATTCCTTACCTTAGAATACATACCCAAGCAATACCAACCCCGGTGGTGGGTCTGCGAAGTGAGATTACACCAGAAAGTCACGGAGAACTGAACGGCCAAAGAAGCCGTCTCTCCGGACCTGACTGTCAAGGCAATAGTGCTTAGTGAAAGTATGCAACGAGGCCCAAGTGGCCGCCTGACAGATGTCTTGCAGGGGGACACCGCGTCCCAATGCCGTAGTAGCTGCTGTCGCCCTGGTAGAATGGGCGCGCAGCCCAACCGGAGGTTCCTTTTTAGCCAGAGTGCAACAGGCTTTAATGCACAAGACAACCCATCGTGAGATAGTTCTCTTGTGCACAGCCCGGCCTCTCTTGGCGCCCACGTAGCCAACAAAGAGCTGGTCATCCACCCGGAACTGCTGTGTGCGGTTGAGATAGAACGAAAGCGCACGTTTTAGGTCCAGACGGTGGAGCCTCTCCTCTTCCCTTGAAGGGTGCGGAGGTGGAAAGAAAGTGGGCAGAGTCACAATTTGCCCGAGATGAAAGGCAGAGACTACTTTTGGTAGAAAGGAGGGACGCGGTCGAAGCACAACCTTGTCCGAATGAATCGCCAGGAAAGGAGGTTTACAGGAAAGAGCTTGGAGCTCACTCACCCGCCGAGCGGAAGTGATGGCCACCAGCAAGACAGTTTTCAAAGTCAATAACCGCAAAGGACAGTTATGAAGAGGCTCAAAGGGAGCGCACATTAAGTATGTGAGAACCAGGTTCAAGTCCCACTGAGGCATGACAAAAGGAACAAGAGGGAAAAGGTGAGTAATGCCTTTGAGAAATCTGGTAACAGGGGACTTGAAAAGAGAGGGCTGATCAGGCAGCCTAAGAAAGGCTGAAAGAGCAGAAAGGTAGCCCTTGATAGTGCCCAGAGGAGAGCCCTGCTGGGCCAAAGAGAGAAGGAACAATAGGACCTCAGAAAGAGGGGCAGCAAGAGGATCTACAGCTTTCGCTGTGCACCATGCCACAAATTTATTCCACCGACAGGCGTATACCGTTTTAGTGGAGGGACGCCTGGCTGCCAGAATCACATTATAGACTTCAGGAGGCAAGTCAAATGGAATCA
Source organism: Calotriton arnoldi (assembly GCA_963921515.1). Lineage (NCBI taxonomy): Eukaryota > Metazoa > Chordata > Amphibia > Caudata > Salamandridae > Calotriton > Calotriton arnoldi. The sequence goes on from CAWUFW010000083.1 coordinate 435,688, forward strand.
GCTGTCGCCGCTCAATCTCCACGCAAGGAGGTGGAGGCTGGACAGGTTCGGGTGGAGGACCGTCCCCTGTTGCTGCGACAGGAGATCCTCCCGAAGAGGCAGTCAGATCGGGGGATCCACGCTCATACTGAGTAGCTCGGGATACCAAACTCTTCGACCCCAGTCCGGCGCCACAAGAATGACTTGGGCCCGGTCGCGCCTGATCTTCTTCAGCACTCTGGGTAGAAGTGGTATAGGCGGAAAGGCGTACAACAGACCGGAACTCCACTCACGACGAAAAGTGTCGCCGAGCGAGTGCCGCCTTGGAAACTCCAACGCGCAGAACTACTGACATTGCGCGATCTCTTCGGTGGCGAATAGATCTGTTGAAAGAGACCTTGTGCCACCTCTGAGTGAAGACGCCATTCGTGATCCAACATGCACCTGTGGCTGAGTTCGTCCGCCCTGGCGTTTAGGGTACCTGCCAGGTGTTGAACCGCCAAGGAAATGCCTTGACGTTCCAGCCACGTCCAGAGACGTAGAGCCTCCTGACATAGGGTCCATGACCCCACCCCGCCTTGTTTGTTGCAGTACCACATGGCGGTGGTGTTGTCTGTGAACACCTGCACTACCTTCCCCTTGACAGAGGGAAGGAATGCCTTTAGTGCAAGTCGGATCGCCCGGAGCTCCAGAAGGTTGATATGGAGCCGGGACTCCGCCGGAGACCAGAGGCCTCTGATCTCCGCCTCTCCCATGTGGCTGCCCCATCCCAGGAGGGACGCGTCCGTCACCACTGTGTGCTCTGGTTGGGGAAGGGAGAGGGATCTGCCGCTGACCCAACGCTGGTCCGTGAGCCACCACTGCAAGTCCTGTGCAGTGCCCTCCGAGACCTGGACGTAATCAGACAGATTTCCCTGATGCTGCGTCCATTGGAACTTCAGGTCCCACTGCAGAGCCCGCATATGCCATCTGGCATGATTTATCAGCAGGATGCAGGAGGCCATGAGGCCCAGCAGCCTCAGGGTCTTCCTGACGGAAACCCAGGACCAGGGCCGAAAGATCGGAATCATAGCCCAAATGTCCCGGACTCGCTGTTCGGGAGGATAAAGCCGGAACTGCGCCGTATCCAGAACTGCTCCGATGAAGAGGAGCTTCTGAGAGGGAATCAGGTGCGACTTCGGCACGTTGATGGAAAACCCCAGCAAGTGCAGGAGGTCGGCCGTAGTCTGGAGGTGGGAGACGACTGCCTGGGGCGATCCCGCCTTCAACAGCCAGTCGTCGAGATAGGGGAAGACTGAGACCCCTGATCTGCGCAGATGAGCTGCGACCACCGCCATCACTTTTGATAACACCCGAGGGGCGCTGGTAAGGCCGAAAGGGAGCACGGTGAACTGAAAGTGCTCGTGGCCTACCGTGAACCGTAGGTAATGCCGGTGGGCCGGCAGGATGGGAATATGAAAATAAGCATCCTGCAAGTCCAACGCTACCAGCCAGTCTTGCGGGTCTAGGGCCGACAAGACCTGAGCAAGCGTGAGCATCTTGAACTTCTCTTTCCGGAGGAAGCGATTGACGTTCCGGAGGTCTAAGATAGGACGGAGGCCCTTGTCCTTCTTTGGAACCAAGAAGTAGTGGGAACAACAACCACGACCTACTTCTGGCGTTGAAACGCGATCGATGGCCCCCTTGGCCAAGAGGGCCGCAACTTCCTGCTGGAGACGTGACAAGTGATCCCCCGACATGCGGTGGTACTGGGGCGGCATGGCTGGAGGGGTAGAGTTGAAGGGGAGGGAGTAGCCCCTTCGGACTATCTGTAAAACCCACCTGTCCGAGGTGATGGTGCGCCAGTGGGGAAGGTGATGGCGAACCCTGCCACCCACTGGCGTCTGGTGGGCCTGAAACACCGGACTAGGAAGGTTTTGAGGCAGCAGGGGCGGTGGTGGACTGACTCGCCCGCTGCCCTCGGGACCCACCACGGCGGGCCCCATGACCGCAGCTGCGCTGAGACTGCGGCTGCGCAGGCCTGCGGGTCTGAAAGGAACGTGCTTGGGCGCCTCGACCCTGAACTCGAAAGGAGCGGGCCCCGAGGAAGCACGTGTGGTGGCGAGACCCAAGGACTGGGCCGTAACCCGAGAGTCCTTAAAACGTTCCAGGGTGCTATCCGCCTTGTCACCAAAGAGGCGTGTGCCATCATAGGGCATGTCCAACAAAGTGTTCTGGACGTCCCCGGAGAAGCCAGTAGTTCTGAGCCAAGCGTAGCGGCGGAGCGCCACAGTTGTGGAAAGTGCCCTGCCGAGGGAATCGGTCGTGTCAAGCCCACAACGGATAGTAAATTTAGCAGCATCCCTCCCTTCGGTAATGGCCTGGGAGAGTACCGCCCGAGCTTCCACTGGACACTGAGGCAGCACCTGTGCCACTGTTTCCCACACAGAGTGGGAATAGCGGCCTAAGAGGCACGCAGTATTCACTGCCCGCAACCCAGAACTGGCAGAAGTGAAAATCTTTTCCCCAAACTGCTCCAGTTTCTTAGATTCCTTGTCTGGAGGAGCAGAAGGGAATGCGCTCGGAGAGGCAGAGGCCTGGACAACCAGACTCTCAGGTGTCGGGTGTTGTGTGAGAAAGCTGGGGTCGCCCGGCGCCGGGCGATGACGGCGTGCCACACCCTTGTTAGTAACCCCTGTGTTAGGCTTACTCCAGGTGCTCAACAGGATATCAGTGAGTGCATCGTTAAAAGGCAGCAGCGGCTCCGCGGAGGAGGACGCTGGCTGCAGCACCTCGGTCAAAAGATTGGTCCTGATAGACACGGAAGGGAGCTCGAGGTTAAGAGCCTCAGCAGCCCTACGCAGCACCACTGAAAAAGTCCCAACCTCCTCCTTAGCCACGGAAAAAGGGGACAGCATGCCATGGTGTGGAGAGAAATCCAGATCCACCGGACCCTCCAGGTCGTCTTCCCATTCAGGCTCGTTCTCGCATTGAGCTGCAAGAGGGTCCTCAGACCCCTCCAGTACTCCCTTTCATCCACCGGTTTCGGGAGAGGCCGGTACGGACGAGGTGCCTGGGGAAATGGGACAAACTCCCCACCAAGAAATGGAATCAGGGGGTAAGAGATCAATTCTGGTTCGGCGCCGTACGGCGTCAGTCGGCGCCGGGGGCGGCGCCGGAGGCGGCTCCGAGGCCGGATCCGGCGCCGCAGGGTATTTTGCCGGCGTAGCCGAGGCCAAAGGCGGCGGCACGGGGGCAGACACACCCAACGGGTCCGCGGGGTCCGAAGGCGCTCCGGAGGGACCCGATGGGCCAAACAAACGGCCATTGGCTGACAGGAAGGCCTGTATCTCGTCCGAAGTCGCGTGCGGGCCCGGAAAGGGCGGGTAGGCCGCAGGCAACAACGGAGGCTCCAGCGGAGCCGCGGGGGAGTGACCCCCCCGCCCCCTCCACCGCGTCCCGCGACCGGTGAGGGGTATAAGACGAGCGACGTCGCTTCTTCGACTTTTTATGGCGCCGTGACTTACCTGTCCCCGAGTCCGACGAACGATGGTGACGGCTCCGCGACCGGTCCCTGGACCTCCCACGGGAGTGGGACCTCGATCGGCGCGGAACCGATTGCCAGGCCTCCAACAACTTTCGGGGACGCTCCCGCAAAGCTTTCGGCGCCATGGCCCGACAATCGGGGCACGCCTCGGGGTCATGGGCGTGCCCCAAGCAGAAGAGACACACGTCGTGCGGGTCCGCTACCGACATGTTCCGACGGCAGGCCCTGCAGGACTTAAACCCGGGCATCCCTACTGCACCAGAGTCGAGTACTCGACAAACAATTACCAAGTTAAAACTTTTAACTAGGGGTACCGCTCTCTCTCGGATCTGCGCTGCTGGCGCGGAAAAATAAAGAACTGACGTCAGCGCGTCTAAGTAGCTCCGACGTCATCTCGGCGGCTACCACGCCAGCGGCGTACGCGGAGCCCTACGACGACGCCTACCGACGCGCAGGGGTACTGCTTACGAAAAACTTTCCGGATCCAGTCTGACGCCTGGGGATATTCGAAGGTAAGGAATCTATCACTAACGCACAAGTTACTAACTTGTGTAACGATATATCTGTAAGAGACAGTAGTTAGTGACAGATTCCTTACCTTAGAATATCCCCAGGCGTCAGGCTGGATCCGGAAAGTTCTGCGTAGCAGTACCCTTGCGCGGCGTCGGTAGGCGGCGTCGTGCGGCTCCGGCGTCCGTCGCTCGGCGTCGTGATCGCCGGGATGACGTCGCGGGCAGTGCTTAGGCGCCGCCCCTGCGCACTGACGTCAGTTCTGTACACGACTTTCCGCGCCAGGAACGCAGAGCCATGCAGAAGCTGACATAGGTGTCTGAAAAATACTAGGGCCCTGAAAGGGATGTCCTTAACCCTAGAAATCAGTTCGCAGAACGGGGAGGATGGGTGGGCGGTAAGGAATCTGTCACTAACTACTGTCTCTTACAGATATATCGTTACACAAGTTAGTAACTTGTGCATCTGAAAGAGACACGTTAGTGACAGATTCCTTACCTTAGAATAGATACCCCAGCAATACCAACCCCGGTGGTGGGTCTGCGAACAAAGATCAGACAAGGAAGTCCTGGAGGACAGAACGGCCAAAGAAGCCGTCCCTCCGGACCTGACTGTCAAGGCAGTAATGCTTTGTAAGCGTGTGCAGCGAGGCCCACGTAGCTGCCTGACAGATAACCGGCAGCGGAACACCGCGGCCCAAGGCCGTGGTAGCAGCCGTTGCCCTGGTGGAATGGGCACGCAGCCCAACAGGAGGCTCCTTTTAGCCAAAGAATAGCAGGTCTTGATGCACAAGGTAACCCAGCGGGAGATGGTCCTCTTGTGCACCGCCCGACCTTTTTTGGCGCCCACGTAGCCAACAAAGAGCTGGTCATCCACCCGGAAGTGTTTTGTGCGGTCAATATAGAAAGAGAGCGCACGTTTTGGGTCCAGACGGTGGAGCCTCTCCCTCTCTGGAAGGATGCGGAAAGAAGGTGGGCAAAGTGATGGTCTGCCCAATGTGGAAAGCAGTAACCACCTTTGGCAGAAGAAGGACGGACGCGTCCGAAGAACAACCTTGTCTGGATGAACAGACAGAAAGGGAGGTTTGCAAGATAGAGCCTGGAGCTCACTCACCCGCCGAGCGGAGGTGATGGCCACCAGAAAGGCTGTCTTCAGAGTCAGAAGACGAAGAGGACAGTTATGTAGAGGCTCAAAGGGAGCGCACATTAAAAGGTAAGAACCAAGTTTAAGTCCCACTGAGGCATCACAAACGGAACAGGAGGGAAGAGGTGAGTAATGCCTTTTAGGAACCTGTTAACAACAGGGGACTTGAAAAGGGAGGGCTGATCAGGGAGCCTGAGGAAGGCCGAGATAGCACAAAGATAACCCTTGATGGTACCCAGGGCAGAACCCTGTTGGGCCAGAGAGAGAAGGAACAGAAGGACCTCAGAAAGAGGGGCAGAAAGGGGATTCACAGCCTTTGCTGTGCACCATGCCACAAATTTGTTCCACCTGCAGGCGTATACCACCTTAGTGGAGGGACGCCTGGCTGCCAGAATCACATCACAAACTTCGGGAGGCAAGTCGAAAGGAATCAACTGCCGCCGCTCAATCTCCACGCAAGCAGGTGTAGACTGGACAGGTTCGGGTGGAGGACCGTCCCCTGCTGCTGCGACAGAAGATCCTCCCGAAGAGGCAGACGGATCGGGGGATCTACGCTCATATTGAGTAGCTCGGGATACCAAACTCTTCGAGCCCAGTCCGGAGCCACAAGAATGACTTGGGCCCGGTCGTGCCGAATCTTCTTCAACACTCTGGGTAGAAGTGGTATAGGCGGAAAGGCGTACAATGAGACCGCAACTCCACTCGTGACGTAAAGCGTCGCCGAGCGAGTGCCGCCTTGGAAATTCCAACGCGCAGAACTGATGACATTGCGCGTTCTCTTCGGTGGCGAATAGATCTAACCAAGGCTTTCCCCACTGTAGAAAGAGTCCTTGCGCCACTTCCGAGTGAAGACGCCATTCGTGATCCATCATGCACCTGCGGCTGAGTTCGTCCGCCTTGGCGTTCAGGGAACCTGCCAGGTGTTGAACCACCAGGAACATGCCCTGATGTTCCAGCCATGTCCAGAGGCGCAGAGCCTCCTGACAAAGGGTCCACGACCCCACCCCGCCTTGTTTGTTGCAGTACCACATGGCGGTGGTGTTGTCTGTGAACACCTGCACTACCTTCCCTTTGACAGAGGGAAGGAATGCCTTGAGTGCAAGTCGGATCGCCCGGAGCTCCAGAAGGTTGATATGGAGCCGGGACTCCGCCGGAGACCAGAGGCCTCTGATCTCCGCCTCTCCCATGTGACCGCCCCATCCCAGAAGGGACGCGTCCGTCACAACTGTGTGCTCTGGCTGGGGAAGGGAGAGGGATCTGCCCATGACCCATTGCCGGTTCGAGAGCCACCACTGCAACTGTTTTGCAGTCCCCTCCGAGATCTGGACGTGATCGGACAGGTCGCCCTGGTGCTGCGCCCACTGGAACTTCAGGTCCCACTGCAGAGCCCGCATATGCCATCTGGCATGAGTGACCAGCAGGATGCAGGAGGCCATGAGGCCCAGCAGCCTCAGGGTCATCCGTACCGAAACCCAGGATAAAGGCTGAAAGATCGGAATCATAGCCTGAATATCCCGGACTCGCCGTTCGGGAGGATAGGCCCGAAACTGCGTCGTGTCCAGAACTGCTCCGATGAAAAGGAGCTGTGGAGAAGGAATCAGATGCGACTTTGGCACATTGATGGAGAACCCCAGCGAGTGCAGGAGTTCAGCCGTAGTCTGGAGGTGGGAGACGACTGCCTGGGACGAGCCCGCCTTCAGCAGCCAGTCGTCGAGGTAGGGGAAGACTGAAACCCCTGCCCGGCGCAGATGAGCTGCGACCACCGCCATCACTTTCGTGAACACCCGAGGGGCACTGGTAAGGCCAAAGGGAGCACGGTGAACTGAAAATGCTCGAGGCCTACCGTGAACCGAAGGTAACGCCGGTGGGCCGGCAGGGACGGGGATGTGGAAATAGGCGTCCTGCAAGTCCAGCGCTACCAACCAGTCTCCGGGGTCGAGGGCAGTCAAGACCTGAGCTAGGGTGAGCATCTTGAACTTCTCCTTCCGGAGGAAGCGATTGACGTTCCGGAGGTCCAAGATAGGACGCATGTCCTCCTTGTCCTTTTTGGGCACCAGAAAGTAGTGGGAGTAGCAACCACGCCCTACTTCTGGGGTCGGAACACGCTCGATGGCCCTCTTGGCCAAGAGGGCCGTGACTTCCTTCTGTAGAAGCACCAAGTGATCCCCTGACATGCGGTGGAATGGAGGTGGCATGGCTGGGGGGTGGTCTCGAAGGGGAGGAGTAGCCCCTTCGGACAATGTCCAAGACCCACTTGTCCGAGGTGATGGGACGCCAGTGGTGAAGGTGATGGCGGACCCTGCCCCCGACTGGCGTGCTGTGCACCTGAAAAGGAGGGACTAGGAGGGCTTGGAGGCCGCGGACGGGTTGGAGGTGGTGGCCTGACCCGCACGCTGGTTGCACGAACCGCCACGGCGGTATCCACGTCCTCGGCCACGCGAGGCGCTTGCTGCGCGGGCCGTTGGCCGGCCTGTGGACGTGACTGGCGCCCCTTCCGTGGCCACGAAAGGGGCGAAAAGCAGACGTTTGCGGAGCGCACAACAGCAAGGCCCAGGGACTTAGCAGTAGCCCGTGAGTCCTTGAAACGCTCCAGCGCATGGTCTGCCTTCGAACCAAAAAGACCGACTCCATCCAAAGGGCATGTCCATGAGAGTATTCTGGACATCCCCTGAGAAACCAGTGGTTCTCAGCCAGGCGTGGCGACGCAGCGCCACCCCGTCGTTGCAAGCGATCTGCCCAGCGAGTCGGCGGTATCAAGGCCACAGCGGATGGTATATTTAGCCGCATCACGCCCTTCCGCAATAGCGCGGGTAAGCAGTGTCTGGACCTCCTCAGAACACTGCGGCAAAACATCAGCCACCGAATCCCACAGGGAGTGGGTGTATCGGCCCAAGAGGCAAGCGGTATTAACAGACCGCAAGCCAGCACTGGAGGAAGAGAAAGCCTTCTTCCCAAAGTGATCCAGGCGCTTGGATTCCCTATCCGGAGGGGCGGTAGGGAAGGCTGTTTGGGAGGCAGAGGCTTGGACAACCAAGCTCTCAGGGGTGGGGTGTTGGGAGAGAAACAGGGGGTCGCCCGGAGCCGGGCGATGGCGTCGGGCCACGTTCCTATCCACAGGAGCCCCTGTGGTGGGTTTGGACCAGGCACCCAAAGAACGTCAGTGAGTGCATCGTTGAACGGCAGCACAGGCTCCGAAGAGGAGGCCGCCGGCTGAAGCACTTCAGTCAGGAGGTTAGTCCTGGCGGCCACTGTAGGCAACTGGAGATTTAAGGCTCCAGCAGCTCTACGCAACACCGTTGCAAAATTAGCCCCCTCCTCCGTTGCCACGGGAGGAGACAGCATGCCAGAGTCGGGGAGGTATCCAGCCCACTGGCATCCCCAAGTTCCTCAACCCAGTCCGGGTCAAACTCGCACTGTTGTGTGAGAGGGTCGTCAGACCCCTCCCAGCTCTCCTGGTCCTCCTCAGGTTGAAAATATGGAGGAGGAGGGACATAAGGGACCCAAGGTCTCATCGGGCGCCGGAACCAGGCGTCGGGCGGCACGCCGGTCCGGCTCCATGTCCGGACCCGGGGAGAACCCGGGAGCAGCGCCGCCCGGAGCCCCGGACGGCGTCGGAAGCGGCACCGGGGACATCGGCGTCGGCGGAGCGTGGTTAGGTCAACCGGCGTCGATGGGGTTGCGGCACCACCGGAACCGGGGTCGAGGCCGGGGCCGGAGCCGAGGCCGGGACGAAGGCTGGTGGGACAGGCGACGCCGGGACCGGAGTCGGCGGCGGCGCCGGAGCAACCCCATCAGGGCCCGCGGGGCCCGAAGGCGCACCGGAGGGATCTTGAGGCCCGAAGAGGCGGGCCATGGCCGACAGGAATTTCTGTATTTCGGCCGGAGTCGCCCCCGAACCTGGGTAGGACGGGTAATGCGGGGGCAACTCGACAGGCACGTCCGGGGCCGCGGGGACGGTGCCGACAGGGACCTCAGCCGAGTCGCGCGACCGGCGGCGAAGTCTTAGAGCGATGACGCCGCTTAGACTTCTTGTGCTTCGACTTACCGGAGGAGCGCGGAGACTTGGATTCCGACGAGACGGCGGGGACTCCGCGTCCGGCCCCTCGACCTCTCCTGGGACCGGGGCTTGGTGCGGCGCGGAGCCGACTGCCGGACTTCAAGGAGCTTTCGAGACCGCTCTCGCAAAGCCTTCGGATGAAGTTTCCGGCAGTCAGGGCACGACTTCGTGTCGTGGTCTCGGCCGAGACAGAAGAGACACTCGAGGTGGGGTCCGTGATGGACATCATACGACCACATTCCTCGCAGGGCTTAAAGCCGGGCATCCCTACGACACCTTAGGAGTCGTGAAGACTCGTTGAAGAAAACAGTGAAAAATTTCACAAAAAGATAGTCAAAAAGTGACTAGGGCACTGCTCTTCCCGGATCTGCGCTTACTGGCGCGGAAAAAGAAGAACTGACGTCAGCGCGCAGGGGCGGCGCCTAAGTACTGCCCGCGAGCGTCATCCCGGCGATCACGACCCCGACGACGGACGCGGAGCCGCACGGCGCCGCCTACCGGCGCGCAAGGGTACTGCTACGCAAAAAACTTTCCGGATCCAGCCTGACGCCTGGGGATATTCTAAGGTAAGGAATCTGTCACTAACGTGTCTCTTTCAGATGTGTCTCTTTCAGATGGGGCAGGTTCTTATAGGTGCAGCTATACTGCTCCGATGCAGATCTTTACGAAGACAACATAAGGGAATCATAAAAACTCTGAGGTCCCAAATAGCCCTCTAGCGGACATTACCTCTAACAGTTGGAGGGAAAATAGCCCTATTCAAGATGTTAATGCTCCCACACCTTTTATATTATTTCACCAACCTGCCAATCATTATTACCAGGAAGATCTGTAAAGACCTCAATGGTCTTTTAAACAATGCTGAGCTTGATTTATAGTTTAGCGGATGGATAAACCAGCACAAATGTGACCGATATCCCCTTCCACCTTATTGCAAGTGAGTTATAGCCTAAGACACTTGTAATAGGGTTGATGGGATAGCCATTACATTTATCATGGAGTATCCGTCTATCAAATTCCAAATAAGGCCAGTTTGTTTAGAATGCTGGGAGATGCAGAGTCACACAAGGAACTTAGAGTTGTGTTGAATCGCAGCTCAGACCCAATGAATTGCAAGATGGATGGGTGGGTGAAATTTACAAAAACTCTGCGAAGGGCTGTTGGCCAAGAATGGACTCTTGTTGTAAGGATGACTGCTTCCCACCATCTAGCTGTGGCGCACTCTGGCATAGCTAGAATTAGTAGATCACCACTTATCTGCAGGTGTTGCAAAGGGCCAGGGACAAGTCACCCTATGCCACTGTGTATCCATAGCTACTGAGTAGTGTAGAACATTATTTGGGGATAAAAACTAGCTAAGAGTTCAAGTAATGTCTGACTTGATATGAAAGGAGATTTTTACAAGGCTAGCTCACTAACACTATTCGAAACCTTAATGGGAGGATAGGGGCTCCACAGGGTCAAATCCTCCGACAGAGGCCCCTCGCTGCATGTATTTACCCTCTATGAGGGAACCACCAATTCACAACAGCTGACATGAGTATATTCCGGCCATTTACACAATCGGATTTTGGCAAGAAACTGATTTCTTGACTGTACAGAGCCCTGTTCGGGATTAGAGGAACACATCTGGACTGTTTAAAGGATAAATGGAAGAACTTCGGAGCCCATTCCATGAGGAGGAATGAATCAATGTATTGGAGAAGCCCCAAAAAGGTACCTCATAATGCCAGACTCTATATATTCAATATAATCTGCACAGTACTTATATGATACCCAAAGTGATTGGTAAAATCAGTCCCACAACCTAATCAAATTGCCCTGCCATATGGAACAAGCAAGCTTGGCCCATATAATCTGCCGAATCCGGCGTGTTGCGAGTAAACACTGAGAAAATAGAGAGGAGAAGCCATTGCATCACACTGCAGAACTCTCTACTGGGACTGGCCTCTCGCCTCGAAGGAGGAAAAGCAACAACTGGATTTGCTGTCCTTCTACTGACACTTGCCAAATGCACCATTACCATGAACTGCAAGGCAGGATCGCCCACTTCCCGCGCTCCCCACACACCCCGGAAAAATCAATGGAGCACTGCAATGATCCAGGAACCTAGAATTTGATGTATTACTCAACAGTAAGCTTACAAAATGGGAAATCTTAAATACATTTTGTGTATTACACAAAACTGACCAGTGACTGGGCAGTTTCGGTGCATCGTGTGGAGAGCTTACACTTGGGGTTAAGGGTAGTACTACGCCATCCTGCACTTCTCTCCCCAGCAAGCCACTTCCTCTTCACAGAGTAGCAATAATACACAATCCTTCCTGCTTTTCCGCTTGCCCTGCTCTCCCAGACTCCCTTACCAACACAGATGTTAAATCACAAGTGCTGTACCTGGACCGTCTTCCCCCAGTTGAGGCGGTTAGTTACACAGCTGGTTACAAGGTTGACAAGGCATGTGTAAACTGCCCAGAAACACGACATGCATTTAACTGCTAAAACAGCTGAACAAGAACAAGGATGTCCCCATGCAAAAAGAAACTGAATAGGTAAAAATGTGTGTACTTCTGTTTATCTCCACATTATAAAGAAATAAAGCGTGTTTATTAACATGGTAATTGTAAACTATGGCAAAAATGTATGTTGTGCTGAAATGTCAATAAAAATCAAGGTTATAAAAAACAAATGTAAGTAAATAAAGACAAATACTGCATCAAATTCGAAACTGTACCTTATTTATGAAATAGAGACATTGTTGCATGCACCACTGGTTATGCTATGGGGACCTAAATGACAATTTATACATCTGAGTACCTGCTAAGAGAAATGTGTCAATTGACAATTACAAAATACAAATCACTTTTGTGCCACATAGGACTGAAAGTCTAGCAACCAATGATAGAGATTATCACAAATCATAACCAAGAAGAAATAGCAATTTAAAAATCTATGGTATCACTGTATAATGTTTTTAAAGTTTGTCACTGTATTAAGCTGCATCTAACACATTCATCAATACACAAAAAGATTCATGCAAAACAACTGTAGGCAATAAACCGTTTAAAAGGCAGTTGTACAGGGAAAGGGCAACCATTTTTGACTGAGCACAAATCATATTCTCTTTTTCATACACAAACGCCACTGCCAATTAAATCTAACAAAAACAAACTAGCAGAAAAAAATACATATTTAAATAATAAATGTAATTGTTATCATTAACAGATCTATCTACACTCAGAAATATACTCACGATCTAATTTGTGGAAGGTCTATTTCTATTTTGTGACCAGTGTTTCTAAATATCTGTATTGCAGCCTCTGCCACCTTGTCATCTTCCATTCTTAGGCACTGTAGTAAAGACTCGTACGTTTCCGCAGAGTGAAAAGAGGTAGGATGTGTAAAAGAGAGAACCTTAAAGGGAAAAGAAAAAAAAATTGCATTTATTTTCTTAAATTACATAATGGAACAACAGCACTATTCTTGAAGTAGCTCTCAACTTCTCCAACACACAAGCGGAACCCACTTAAAAAAAATTGATTAAAACAGTGTTTGTTGGTTACCCCCACCATTTTAGCCTATAGAGAGGTCTCTGACACATGCAACTGGCCTTGGTACTACATAATAGAAATGTTACATACCAGTAACCAAAGTTCCGTGACTTGAAAACTTTTCTGGATTCATATGCTGTACCATAATTCTGACATCTTGTGATTGGGCTTGGAAATTACCTTATTTTCATTTTTTCCCTCTTGAGAATCAAACAGTAGGTGGCAAATGCCATCTCCCTATAACGTCAGACATTCGCCCACAATACTCCAATGCATGGTCGCCATCATCCCATTCTTTTTTAGGTCGAGCCTAGCGCAGCGCATGCGCTGCACTAGGAAATCGACCTCTTGGAATCACTTCAGCTTTCTTCAAAGCGGTGCATGTTGTGCTCACACGCTATTGGCCTTTGCGTCTGGCTTCAGTACGCAATTGGCCAAAGGCGTGTGGATGTCCCAGCTTCTTTTCAAAGGTTTACTCCCAGAGCGTTTTGCTCTCGGGAGCCAGCAGCGGCGCGCAGGGGCCATCTGTTTTTAATCAGCATAGGCGCGCTTGGTTTACATGCAGTCTTTCTCTCAAGTTTCTTCTCATGGTGATGCTAAGGGAGGCTGCAACCTTCGGATCTTGACCCGACTCTTGGCAGAGATATTACAAGTGGCGGCGTAATGACACCAGCACAGCGGCCCCCCCGCTGCCAATGCGTGCCCTATTACTAACCAACAATTCAAGCATTCCTCCCTCTCTAGCATCCGTCTCAGTCATGTCTGTCCAATATCTTTCTCACCAGGGACTGTAGTGCCTTTTTCCCCGTACCTGCGTAACATGGCTCCTGTACCGGGTCACTGCGCGTGGCCAAGCGCTGCACGTGCAGACGTGTTCCTGGACATGCTGCACGAGCTGCAGAACTTACCCCCTGCAGACGCTGCTCTGGTTGTGTGGATAGGAGAAATTTAAATCCATCCACTTTATATGCTTGAATCATTTTCATTTTTAGTCTTTTTATTAGTATTTAAACAATGTCATAAAAACATGTCCAGTACACAACAGTCTGGGGAGAGGAGTTGGCCTAACTGCTTGGACGGTCGACCTCCAATCTGGGGAACTGGGTTCGAGTCTCGGCAATGACGCTGAACATCCTGTGATTCTGGGCAAATCACTTAATCTCCCTGTGCCTAACAAAAATGAATGTGTCCTCCTGTAACGCAACTGGTGCTATGTAAAGCGCTCTGATACCCGATTCGGGTCAAGTTCGCGCTAGATAAAACTCCGTAAAGAAATTTAAAAAATTATTTTTTAAAAAGAAAGAAAGTCTCCTTGTAAATAGCATTCCTGCCGTTTATTGTATTCGGCCAGTCTTCTGGGTTTGTCAGCAGCCCCGAATCCGCCCCCTCCCCAGATGGAGAGGGTTAGGGTTAATTTGCTTTCTCGAACGTCATGAATCACCCAGCTCGGTGACACTTTAGCGGGGGACGGGGGTCTCCTGGAGGGGTCGGCCTCCTCACAGCTGTTCAAACCCACCAGACAGAGCTCAGTGTTGGGAGTGGAGGAAAGGAGGGGGGCTTTAAACCCGAACACGTGTTCTTGTGAGTGGGTTCCATGACATACGTCAGTTTATTTTCTTTTTTTTGTAATTTATTTCATCGTGCATGTTGCAGTTCTTTTTCCTTGGCAATTCCGACATTTCGGCTCGTTGTTTTCCCCTCTTCCTTCGGCAGTTCCTGCAGCAGATGCAGCGCTGCCTGCTCAGCCCCTCTTCCTTCTTCTATTCTCTCCATCTTCTTCCTCCCGTGTCTGTCTCTCCAGTTCATACTGGCCCCATACAGTCTCTTCCATCCCTTTCTACATCTCTAGTCTATCCAGTGTCCTCTTCTCATCCACTCCATCCTGTCTCTCTCTCCTCGTCATCCCGTGTATCCCATGTTTACATCTCTTGCTTTCCCCCCGTTTTCAACGTCACCCCGTGTTCTCTCCATCCACCTGTTTATCTCCCTCATCCTTCTTCTCTGTTCATGCCCACCCTTCTCTTGCTCCCTTTCGCTTGTCCGCTTTCCTATCTCATCCAATATCTCTTTCTTCTCACCTCTGTGCCGTCCACAGCTCATTACCCTCTTGATGCTCCCATCTTTCATTCACAAACCGGCTTGGCAGACGCCTACCCGCTCATTTATGTGCACAAAAATGGCGCGCACCCAGTGGCATAGCCGTGTGCCCTGGGATCCAGTGCAGGGACGGACACTGGCCCCTAGCTGCTGTTTTGGCTGTGAAATACAGCAATAACCAGGGGTTCAGTGGGGCCTTCCGGGCCCCGGTGCCGCTGCACCAATGGAAGCTGCACCCCTGCATGCACCCGAGAACCTGCAGGGCAGAAACATCCCTACCTATTCTTGCGCAAGCAGCTCAGCTCCCACATATGCGTTATCATGGCACTGCAGAGCCCAGCGCTCTACTGAGTATAGAGGCCTGGCTCAGGGCCAATAACCCACCAGCACACGAGTGCCCCCCCACATCTGTGCAAACAGGCTCGGCCACAAATTACAAGTGTATCAGTACAGGCCTTGACAGTCCAGGTCTGAACTATTAGTGTACATAGGTCTGGCCCTATAGAACCCGGACTCTAGCCTCAAGGGCGTCACGCAGACCTGCGGCGCAGGGTGCACCCACCCCCCGAGGAGCCCCCATTCACCTCAAGGCCAATGAATATATGTGAGATTTCGGAGACTTAGGGGTCCCTTATCACATTCTGCGGGGAGGTGGGTATACTTTTGTGTTATGCCACTCACGGGCACTGCCAAGCCATCACTCGTTTTTACGTATAAAGGGGACTCGTCTGTTCCAAGGACGCTGACCTGACAGCCATCACAGGTGTGCTGAGGTACAGACGTCTGGCATAGACGGCTGCGGGTCCCTGCTATTAAAAGACACCTGGCAGCTAACAGGACGCCCATTAAGAACAAGCATTGGCATAGCCAATAGGTCTCGCCTTTGGGACCTTATAAGTGTTTAGCCATGCAACAGTTGATGTTGTTGCACCAAGGATATTGTGCTGGATAACTAAACACTTATAAGATCCCAAAGGCGAGACCTATTGGCTATGCCAATGCTGGTTTCCTTTATGGGGACTTGCTGTTTTTAGGGCTTATCAGCTATTTAATGTGCCATTTTCTTACCTTTTGCCTAAATCCACACCCCTTCTCTGGAGAGGTAGGCAGGTCATGTGAAACGTCGTCGACACATACATCTTCAACTCTATACTGTAATCTGTATCTAATTGTGGAGTATGAGATGTAACTCTGATTGTGACTTTTTGTTTACCTACATTTTCACAAATTGAAAAGTCACTTTTTAAGTCACTTGCCTGCGGTAAGGAAATCAACTGATTTCCCTTTACCCTGTCACGTCTTGCTCACTCACTTTTTTGTATATTATCTCTGCGTTGAACTTAATTGTTAATAAAACACCTTATTTTTCATTGATACATTCGTATTCCCAATTTTGATTACTAAATTGTGGTATTGTATCAATTTAACTTGTATGGGACCACTGTTCTCTTTAGCATACGTCCACCCTTGGTCCCTTCAGACCTTTAGGGTCTCCTTGTTCCTTTTTTAGATTAAATAGGGGACAAAGACTCCACATCGTATTGTTTTCCACTCAGCAGGTGAGTAGTGTGTCGAGTCCAAGAAAAAGTAATTGGGTACTAAGCTTTGTTAAATGTGATTTTTTTTTTTTGGAGTATTGAGAGCATCTGTAATCACTGTAGGCTTTCAAAGAAAAGAGTGGGCTCGTGAATTTACAACAGTACATGTTACAAACAGATGGTTACAGGGTAACATTTTCCTTCAACAGCCTGTGTGGCTGTAGATACACATGCTTTGCATAGACTAATGCAGCCCAGCATCGTAACTCAAACGGTGGCTAGTGAGCAGATGATGAATCTGCTTGAAATTAAGTTCTTAATATATTCTGGGGGTTGCCAGACAGCCTACATCAAGATGGAAGCTCTTTAAACTTTCTCCGTGGGCCGGAGCAATTATCCTACAGAGGTATGCGCTAAACTGAACATTAGTTGTTTTGATCTTACCCGGGTATCCCGGCGAGGTGCCAGAGCAGCCGAAGGTGCCATTCATGGGTTCGTACGGGCGGCAGATGTGGTACGCCAGAGGCAGCACCTGCACAACGCGACCTGGCTGCTCCCTGCCATGATGTGTGCTGGGTCAGGAGGCTTGAGCAGAAGGTCAGCATCGCATAGTCGGCCAGTGTTTACAGCTGCTGAAGGCTCCCCTTACAGGCCTGCAGTAGGAAGGGAGAGCAGACCTACTGACCCTGCGCTGGACCACTTGTAGGTGAGAGAACGCCACCACGGCCAGACAGCGGGCCCACCAAGTAATAGCTGTGCACTATATGTGCTATATTACAACCTCGGACCGAAGTGGTGCTTTGTGAGGGGCCCTGGGTGTGGACTTTGGATCCCGGATTCGGCTGGTGGAGGCAACAGTCTCCTGGAGCGGTTCTGTATCAGGGGCAGTGGTATAAACCTGCTGAGGCTCAGCTCTAGAACTCTGCGTGGGCGTGAGAGATGACAGATTGGCCCCCTGTTCCCTGCTGAAGCCCCCAACGAGAAACTGACTCATCACACTGCTGTTGGGCACACAATACCTGCTGCACTGCAAACGAGCAGCAAAGTCATCATTATTGCTGCTCTGGCCGCTGTGAATCCTGGATGCCTGGAACAGACCGACCTGAACTGTGATATAGGGGGCCACTGTACCTTGCATCACCTTAGACTATTGGCATGATACGACGCAACGGGCGAGTGCCACCCTAAGACAGATAAACAATCCTGCTTGAATTTTGATGCCTGCAGAAGCCAAAAACGCCTACAACTTGCTGCCCCTCATGACAAGGCAGAAGTGAAACGAGTGCTAGGCGAGTCCCTTCTTTCCTCAGAGAGATAAAACTAGCCTACTTACAACGGATACCAAGTTTGACTCATTGACCCGCCGGGCTGGATGATATGAACCACCAAAAAGTCTGCATAGATATGACTGAGGCGAGAATATTGGATGTGGAAAATGACGTGGCACAACATCTCACTACTAAAGGAGAGGACGACCGAAATGGAGAAGATCAGATTAAAGAACGAAGATCTAGAGGCACAATCGCGTAAAAGCAACATCAGGACACTTGGCGTGGCTGAAACTACATTGCTGGGGTGCACAGAAGACTATATAGAAGAGATGCTCCGAGACATTTTTGGTTCAGAGTTATTCTCTCGCCTGCTGGTAGTGGAGAGAGCTCATCGCGCCTGGTCCCCCAGACAAATCCTGGGGGCCCCACCATGCCCCCCTATTGCACAACTTCTCAATTATAGAGATAAAGACACTATCCTGACACTGGCACGAGTAAAACGCAACATCCAATATGACGGTATGTCTGACATTCTGTTCTGATTTTGCACAAAGCATACAGGACATAGGGTGGAAATTTGTCTCCGTCAAGCAAATTCTGCAGGACATGGGGATTTAATACGCCATGCGTAATCCGGGCCCAGCTGCAATTCAACCTACAAGGCAAAACGATGTTCTTTTCGGACCCTAAGGAGGTGGCCTCGATCCTCAACAGGTTCATCTAAACCAAGAGTGCTCCACCTTCTGACTGCAGAGTGACAATGGAATTAGATCTGGCTGATGTTGAACAACAGATACGAACTCGCATCAACAATGCCTTACACTACACAACGAGGCTGCTGTGGTGCACTGGACATAAGTCGTAGACCCGTGACCTTTGATCAGAAATGGGCCTGGTGGTTAGCACAGCTACATCCTTATATCCTGTTCTGACATATATCCACCCCATTGATTTGTTCATTTTTACCTCACAGGCTGCAGAGACCTTTTACATGACTGTCTTATGTCTGGACCCCACCTAGGCAAGATGCTAATTAACTTCCTAGCTAACTATCGCTACTACTTGTTATGCATTGCATTGTGATAATTTGGCTGGGGTTTCTGGGGACAACCAAGGGGTGATTGGGGCTCGGGTGGAAAGGTGTTTTGTTTACTGTTATGATGCATGCTCGACACTCCGATACAGCCCAGCCTTTTCCAGAGGCGATCGTTAACTGCACAATGCTACCACATATGACGCTCTGCCTGAAGCCAAGGCCGTATGCACTTTGGACTTAACATGGCTTTGAAGTGTATCCCATGGAATATTAGAGGGCTGCGCAACACTCGTAAATGTTGGCAGGTACTGGCATATTTGACAAGGCAGCAGGTCAATGTAGCGTTCCTGCAGAAAAACCCATTTAGGTACCAGAAGAACGCCCAGCTTTACAAAAGCTTGGGAAGAAAACCACTATTTTGCATTATACTCTACCTACTCCCATTTTGTTTGTAAACATTTTTATTCATTTTTCCATGTGCATACAGAGTATACATTTCATAGTGTCAATGATAGCTATGTAACATTCGTCTAGTTATATTGCCATTAGAACAGAAAAACATCAGGGTCCATTTTTGTTCTGGTAGGCATCTCATGTCTGATCTTGTATGGGTGCCTAGTGTGACTGGGTCCCCTCCCAGCTTGTTAGTTACCGAGGTCTATTCAGTGTAACTGACTACACTGAAGATTGGCTGTAAAGAGTTCACCTATTTGGACCCAACTGGGATGAATAACTCTGGAATGGAAAGAAGGGGGGCTGGGAATGAGGGCATTGGTTACTGCTGGTCTATTGGCACTGGGAATCACTTTCACACCGGGACTTATAAGAAAGTGGGGGGTGTGGGACCCTTTCGGGGAGTTCCTGTGCTGCTCGGGGTGTTACGGGGTCATACTCAGTCTGTGTGACTGCTGGGGAATTCGTGGGGGTGTTATGTGTCTGTTTGAAGCTGTGGAGGAGCGTTGACCATTCCATAGATATGGGACGTCTCCGTGTGCCCCGTGCCTCCTCGAGTCTGATGGTGTCCTCCTCGGCTGCTCCCCATTTTTTGGACTGCCCGCCTCCAGGCCGCTATCGGGTGGCCGCTTGAAGAGCGCCAGTGTAGTGTAATATTGCGCTTAGCGAGGAGTAGGGCCAATATCGCAAAATGAGTCTCCACCTTCCTCTGCTTTTTCCGTTTAAAAATCCCCAGGGCGCTGGCTTCCCAGGGGGCAAGGTCTGTCAGACCCATGACCGTCAATATTGCGGCATGCACCTCTGCCCAATAGGGCTGCAGGGTGGGGCAGGACCATAGCATGTGAACAAAGGGAGCCTCTGGTGTGTGGCAGCACGGGCATTCAAAGTGCGTCGCAGGGAAGAAGCGTTTGAGCCTCTCCGGGGTAAGATACGCGCGGGTGTAGTATGTTAAATTGGATGTTTTTAAAGCGTTGGTTACGCGATACTTTTTTATGATGCTCTAGGGCTGTTAACCATTCCTTATCATGTAATAC
Source organism: Calotriton arnoldi (assembly GCA_963921515.1). NCBI lineage: Eukaryota > Metazoa > Chordata > Amphibia > Caudata > Salamandridae > Calotriton > Calotriton arnoldi. The sequence continues at coordinate 455,880 of CAWUFW010000083.1, forward strand.
CCGGCCAAATTCCTCTTCCCACTTGAGCCGTAATCTCGTTAGTGGTGCACATGTGAGGTCTATGATTGATTTGTAGATCCAAGTGATAAGATGTCTCCCTGCTCCCATATTCAATATCGCGTGTAGGGTGTGTTTTGGGTTCTCCCCCCGTCAGATCCCACGTCCTCCTACAGTCCGCTATGAGTTGTCTGTGAAGCAGGAATTGTCCTGCAGGAAGGCCGCTTCCCTCTGCTAGACCTTCAAACGAGGCTAATTGGCCGTCGGTGAACATGGTTTCCACCTCCTTGAGTGCATGTTCTGTCCAAGTTTGTAAATCCCTAGACGTGTAGTGGCTATGTCCCCTAGGTAGACCCGCTAGTGGCAATAATGGGGAATACATCGGCATCGTTCGAGAAAGACGGTGGATCCGCATTATACAGGATCTGGCTACCTTCACCACAACAAAGTGGGAGGGATTGGGTCTAGTCCCCGGGAGGAGCATTTGGGTGATTTCTGGGGCTGACAGTGTCCCCGCTGACGTTTCCGTTTCCTCCATATGACGCCCCACTGTCCAATGCGAGAGCCACTGCAGTTGTGCAGCAAGGAAGTAGGCCTCAAAGGATGGGGCTCCCAGCCCGCCCCGGTCTCGTGGGAGCTGTAATGTCGTCAGAGCAACTCTGCGGCGACCTCCGCCCCAAACCAGGGTCAGCAGTAAGGAATTTAGTTCCTGCAAAAAGGCCCGTGGAGGGATCACTGGGACATCCGCAAAAAAGTAGAGAAGACGGGGGACTACGATCATTTTTGATAAAGCCACCATCCCCATAGGGGCCAATGGAAGCGTTTGCCAGAAGGCGACCTGGGTCTTGATCCCCCGTAGGGCTCGAAAGTGGTTGCCCTCAAGGGGATCCCTTGGAGTATGGTACAACCTGATTCCTAGATACCTAGGAGCGGTCCCATTCCAGGCTAACCTAATTTCCCCGGCCGTTATCTCCCATTGGGGGTGTCTGGATGAAGGGGATAAATAGTAGATTTGGACCAATTCACCCTCAAGCCCCCAGCTCTCTCAAAGTCATCAAGTGTGGCCCACAAAGGTGTGAGGTCTGCTGTGATGTCTCTCACGTATATTAGGAGGTCATCCGCGTAGAGAGACACACTGTGAATTCGCCCCTCGAGTGGTATACCCCAAAGCTTGCCCCCTACCCCAAGAGTGATCGCCAGCGGTTCCATTGCAAGGGCGAACAGCAACAGGGAGAGGGGGCATCCTTGACGCGTCCCACGGGTCACCGGAATAGGTGGAGAGATATGTTTACCTATACGGACCCGGGTGGCGAGGCCAGTGTATAACAACTTAATGTATGCCAGGAGTTGGGGTCCCATCCCTACTCATTGCAGAACCGCGAATAAATACTGCCAAGCCAAGGTGTCAAAGGCCTTTTCCAGGAAAAGTATAAGGCACGCGGCACGCGGGTACCGGTCCCGCACTCAATCTTGAATACGAAATAGCCGACGTATATTCTGAGAGGTGTTTCGTCCTGGCACGAACCTGCATTGGTCCGGGTGTACCAAGCGTGAGAGCACACCTGTTACTCGGTTTGCTAGGATCTTCCCCAGTATTTTGCAGTCCGCCGTCAGTAGGGTAATAGGTCGATATGATGACCTTAGCAGTGGGTCGCGGTCCGGTTTGGGGAACGTCACCAGTACGGAGTTCTGCATGGTTTGGGGGAGTATTCCAGTCTCCCGTGCCTCTCTATATACTATGTCCAGTTGGGGGGGCTAGTTGCTGGGAGAATGTGTGGTAGTATTTTATGCGGAAGCCGTCATGTCCCGGGGCTTGGTTTTTGCCTAAATGATGGATCGCGTGTTTGATCTCCGCTGTCGTGATGTGCTCGTCTAGTGAGGTCTGGTCGTCGTCCGTCATCTGTGTTATAGTAATAGAATGCAGTACTTTTTGAATGTGTCCTTCTCTGTCAGGGGACAGTTCCCTATACAGAGCACTGTAATATTCATGGAAGGCTAGCATGATATCTGCCTGTGCGTAAATGACCTCGCCTGCCGTGTTTCTGATACTGGTGATGGGTTGGGTGTTCTGGTCTTGCCGGACTAGCCACACCAGCAGGGTTCCGGCTCAGTTTCCCTCCCTGTGAGCTCTGGCGGCGTAGGCGCGGAAGTTGTATCAGCGCAAATCTGCGCAGGCCTCTGCGTATTTGGTCTTGGCTTCAGTTATTTGCGTTTGGAGATTAGCCTGTGTGTCTGCTTCTTTGGACAGTTGCGGCAGGCGTTGCTCCGTCGTTTGTACCACCTGCTCTAGTGTTTTCCGCACCCCCGCTATTTGTCAGATGCATGCACCCCTGAGGACCACCTTGAAGGCGTCCCACTCGAGCGTCCTAGAGTCAGTGGAGTGTGCATTGTCCGAGAAGTAGTTTTGTATGTTCTCCTTCTGTTCGTGTTGGAACACCGGATCCTCCAGGCAATCTCGTGGGAGTCGCCAGGTGGGGACCGGTGGTGTGGGCGGACACCATCTAAGCGTCAAAACATGTGCGTCGTGATCTGATATTACCCTACCTAAATAGTCCGAGTGTTGTGCTTGGGGAGGATCGTGCGTGTACACATGAATCGGTCAAACCGTACTAGTAGGTCGTGGGGGATTGAATGGAAGGAGTAGAGTTTAGTTGTCGGGTGTGCATGTCGCCATGCGTCCGTCAACGACCAGTGATTTGCCCAGGCCTGGAACCGGCTGTGCGCGCGTGAGCTTGTGACGTTAAGGTCGGTGGATGTGATCTGTCTAAGTGGAGGTCTAGCACGCAATTGTAATCCCCCCCCCAAAACCCACGGTGAAGATGTAAATTGAGCCAGGCTACGTGAGAGGGTCTCCCAGAATAGTGTTTGTTCCGTGTTTGGAGCATAAATGCTACCGATCAGTATTGGCTGTCCATCCAATAGTCCCTCTAGCAGGACGTATCTACCGTCTGGGTCTATCTTTCTAATAATCTCCAAAAAGGGGACTCCCGGCCTAAACCAGATGAGGGCTCCTCGCGCGTATGCTGAATACGTCGTGGCGCAAAAGGTACCCCTCCATCGCTTTTGAAGCTTATCAAGTTCTCCCTTTGTAAGATGAGTTTCCTGCAACAGTATGACCTGCGCTTGCTGGCGTTTAATGTAAGCATAGATGGCGTATCGTTTCCGCGCCGTATGTATTCCACGTGCGTTTAGAGTGAGAAACTTAACGTCTGCCGGCGGACTCATGGTGGTTGGTAGGACGCGCAGCAAGGGAGGGAAGCCCCGGGGGCCCCACTTGGAAACCCCATGGAAAGTGTGGTGGTGCCCGGTGTGAAAAAGTGTGGTGGTGCCCGGTGTGAAGTGCAAGTGTACCAGCGAATGGTTCAGCCCTTTGAGATGGGGTTGGTATGGGGTCGGGGTTGGGCGAGGGATTGAACTATAACTCTTTGGGGTTGAAGACCCAATACAGGGGATCTGCTGCAACAGACAGCACATCCAAACCGGTACAGTTATGTACTCACTAACGTTTCGTGTGGGGGTGTATTTCGACTGACGTGCGCGAACCACTGAGACTCGCCGCGCCAGATGGGCCCTCATAGGTCTGTGTGTCTCTAGTGGGGGTCACTCAGTTGTGATAGTTGGGGATCTGCACTAGCATGACACTCAGTGTGTGATGTGGGATGAGAGGGCAGGGCCGCTTTCGTGATCGGAGGCAATGTGTCGGTGGTGGCGAGTGTACTTCATATAAGCGTGTCGGCCGTCTGTGGCGTGACGGAGGGCAGGGCCCCAGAGTTCTCATGAGTCGCTTGAGTCAGTGGGATCTTCTTCGGGCGTGAAAATATGCTGACTGTCCTCATGATCCGAGGTTGAGAGATTTGCCCCCATTTCTGCCGCTGCTTGTATGGCCTTCCTGCGCTCTGCTATGATCAGCTCCAGGTTCGGCAGAGCTAGTGGTTTAGGGAGTGACTTCTTTCCGGATTGACTCCGGGTGCTTCGTGCTCCGTGTCTCGGAGGCCTGGTCGTTTTGGGTCCCGGTGCTGAGGCGTTTCTTTGCTGTGAGCCAATCTGTAAGTTCAAGTCCAGCCAGTCCGTTGCTTCCTGCGGATCCGTGAGGAACACAGTGGTACCGTTGTGTATTATTTTAAGGTTTGCCGGGAACAACAGAGAGTATTGCATGCCTTTGTCCCGCAGCAGTCTCTTTATCTCAAGAAATGATGCTCGCTTCCGCTGTACCGCTCTGGAGTAGTCTGGGAAGAGCATGACGTTCTTATCCTCTACCATGATGGGGGCATTCTGTCTGGCCGCTCGTAAGATGGCATCCCGGTCCCGAAAGTGGAGCAGCTTCACCAGCATGGGGCGAGGACCTGAGCCCAGGGGCAATCGTCGTGCCGGAACCCTGTGTGCCCTTTCGATTGAGAAATATGAGGTATTCCCGAGGTGTAAAGGATCGGAGCCAGGCCTCTGTATATTCAACAGTATCTTTTCCCTCCACTCCCTCCGGCAGGTTCAGGATACGTAGGTTGCTTCGTCTGGAGCGCCCTTCCAGATCGTCCGTTCTGTCCTCCAGAGTCGCGACACGGGCCTGCAAGTCTTTGATGGAGTCCTGTTGTGCCTTAATTTGAGGTATCATTGCCGATAGCGGTTTTTCCCCATCTCCCACCTTGTCCGCCAGTCATCGCGCAGCAGATTGAGGTACGTGGCCAGAATGCCGAAGCACTCCTCCATCGTGACCCGGGAGTGCTCTATACCAGCTAGCACCTTGTCAAGTTTCTCTGACATGATGGCGTTGGGGTCTGTGCTTGCCTTCAGTCCAGCTGATGTCGGAGACCCAGGTCTCGTTTGGCTGGGGTCCCCCGGTTGTCTTTAGGCGCCCCATGGTCGTGGTCCGTGATGCAGGTTCCCAGTTACTCCGCCCGTGTGGTTAGCCGGGGAGGTTGTCCCAGAGTCTCCGGTTCTGGGTAGCTTTGACCTACTCCCCTGCTTCGCCTTGACGCGTTCAGAGCCCTCTTCTGGAGTGGTCGAAGGCTTGTGGGTAGTGCACCTTTGTGATTCCTGGCGGTATCGGCCGCCACCACCCCCACCCCCACCCCCCCTCCCCCACTTCATGCCTCATTGGGCTCTCCGATCCAGTCTTTGAATCCGGGCTGACTCTGGTTTATTGTGCGAGGAGGTCCCCCCTACCCCCCGCGGAGCTCTAGCAGGTCGCATCCACCATCGTGGCTAGCGAAGCCACGCTCCCCTTACTCTACGTACTCCCCATAGTTTAAGGGCTGTTTAGTAGTAGACACCACACCCCGATTAATTCCTATGCCCCTAACAGACTCTCCAGAATTTTTTGTACTCATCTCCTATCTTGCGTTCATGAACTAGATGCACGGTCTATACTAGGAGGTGGGGGCGTGACCACAATACAGTGCTGGATTGCTCTATAGGCCTATTCTGCAAACACAACAAGGCAGGAGATGCCATTTACTATTCTCCAAGAAAATGCCATGTTTGACATTTGGAGAGAATACCATCCTAACTGTAGGGAATACACATTTCACTCCTCAGTCCATGACTCCTCCTCCAGATTAGATGCCTGGTTTAGCACCAAAGATGTTTAAGGGTGGTCGACAAATTGCCAGCACTACCCCCATACATTGTCAGACCATTCACCCTGTGCTCTTAGAACTAAGACTTCACGAAAAGCCCCACATAATTGGACAATGGTGACTACAGCCTGTGAATCTACTGGATAAGGGCTTTCTGGAAGAAATAAGAGAGGCCACAAAGCATTACTTCAGTGGAAAAAAAAAGGCTCAGTGAAATCTACCTTTACACTGTGGGAGGCTTATAAAATAGTGATCCGAGGTGAGTGCACAGCAAAAAGTAATGGGATACTAAAACTTATCTGGGGTCTGCCGGCCAAATTAGAACAGGACATAAAATCCTTGGAAATACAATATGATTGGGGTGCCCCACTGGAGGAACATACACAAACTAAAATTTGTGATTATACCGGTGCGGCAGATAGGTACATACACTTCTACAGCAAACATAGAAGGGCACGGATCTATGGGGAGGAAGAGCGCCCTGGACATACACTAGCAGCCCTGATCAAACCGAAATGGGCCGCAGACAATATCATGAGACTGCAAATAGCAGGAGAGAGGACAGACTATGATTCGGGCAGTATACTGGGTGCCTTCCATGATTTATAGAAGCAGCTCTACGAGTTCAGATCAGTGGAGTCTCCACAAGACATTCACATGTTTCTGGAGGATGTGCGCCTGGCATGGCTGGCCCCTGACCAGTGAGACATGCTCTGCCACTCAATCACGGTGGGGGAGCTCAGGGGGAATATAGCGCCCCAGGCACTGACGCCTTCTAGCCGAATTCTATGAAGCCTATGAAGAGGAATTAATGTCGGTACAGGCAGGAAGCATTCAAAAAGGGCTGATTCCCAGATTCAATGGCCGAGTACATCAAAGGCAACCACGTCCTGGACATCTCCCAATCCGGCTTCCAAAGCAATCACTTCACCGAGACCGCCCTTCCTCACTGCCACTGAAAACATCCACTCCCTCCTCCACCGGGGCGAAATGTCAGCCCTCATCCTTCTGGACCTCTCAGCCGCGTTCGACACCTTCTTCTAACACACCCTAATCACGTGACTCCACGACGCCAGCATGCGCGACAAAGCCCTGGACTGGATCCACTCCTTCCTCACCGGTCGAACACAGCAAGTCAGACTACCACCGTTCCTCTCAGAACCTACAGAGGTCAGCTGTGGAGTGCCCCTGGGCTTCTCCCTGAGACACCCTCTTCAACGTCTACATGGCCCCACTCGCAGTCATCATCAGGAACCTCGGACTTAACGCACAAGTTACTAACTTGTGTAACGATATATCTGTAAGAGACAGTAGTTAGTGACAGATTCCTTACCTTAGAATATCCCCAGGCGTCAGGCTGGATCCGGAAAGTTTTTGCGTAGCAGTACCCTTGCGCGTCGGTAGGCGGCGTCGTGCGGCTCCGCGTCCGTCGTCGGCGTCGTGATCGCCGGGATGACGTCGCGGGCAGTACTTAGGCGCTGCCCCTGCGCGCTGACGTCAGTTCTGTACACGACTTTCCACGCCAGGAACGCAGAGCCATGCAAGAAGCTGACATAGGTGTCTGAAAAATACTAGGGCCCTGAAAGGGATGTCCTTAACCCTAGAAATCAGTTCGCAGAACGGGGAGGATGGGTGGGGCGGTAAGGAATCTGTCACTAACTACTGTCTCTTACAGATATATCGTTACACAAGTTAGTAACTTGTGCATCTGAAAGAGACACGTTAGTGACAGATTCCTTACCTTAGAATAGATACCCCAGCAATACCAACCCCGGTGGTGGGTCTGCGAACAAAGATCAGACAAGGAAGTCCTGGAGGACAGAACGGCCAAAGAAGCCGTCCCTCCGGACCTGACTGTCAAGGCAGTAATGCTTTGTAAACGTGTGCAGCGAGGCCCACGTAGCTGCCTGACAGATAACCGGCAGCGGAACACCGCGGCCCAAGGCCGTGGTAGCAGCCGTTTCCCTGGTGGAATGGGCACGCAGCCCAACAGGAGGCTCCTTCTTAGCCAAAGAATAGCAGGTCTTGTTGCACAAGGTAACCCAGCGGGAGATGGTCCTCTTGTGCACCGCCCGACCTTTTTTGGCGCCCACGTAGCCAACAAAGAGCTGGTCATCCACCCGGAAGTGTTTTGTGCGGTCGATATAGAAGGAGAGCGCACGTTTTGGGTCCAGACGGTGGAGCCTCTCTTCCTCTCTGGAAGGATGCGGAGGCGGAAAGAAGGTGGGCAAAGTGATGGTCTGCCCAATGTGGAAAGCAGTAACCACCTTTGGCAAGAAGGACGGACGCGTCCGAAGAACAACCTTGTCTGGATGAACAGACAGAAAGGGAGGTTTGCAAGATAGAGCCTGGAGCTCACTCACCCGCCGAGCGGAGGTGATGGCCACCAGAAAGGCTGTCTTCAGAGTCAGAAGACGAAGAGGACAGTTATGTAGAGGCTCAAAGGGAGCGCACATTAAAAAGGTATGAACCAAGTTCAAGTCCCACTGAGGCATCACAAACGGAACAGGAGGGAAGAGGGGAGTAATGCCTTTTAAGAACCCGTTAACAACAGGGGACTTGAAAAGGAGGGCTGATCAGGGAGCCTGAGGAAGGCCGAGATAGCACAAAGATAACCCTTGATGGTACCCAGGGCAGAACCCTGTTGGGCCAGAGAGAGAAGGAACAGAAGGACCTCAGAAAGAGGGGCAGAAAGGGGATTCACAGCCTTTGCTGTGCACCATGCCACAAATTTGTTCCACCTGCAGGCGTATACCACCTTAGTGGAGGGACGCCTGGCTGCCAGAATCACATCACAAACTTCGGGAGGCAAGTCGAAAGGAATCAACTGCCGCCGCTCAATCTCCACGCAAGCAGGTGTAGACTGGACAGGTTCGGGTGGAGGACCGTCCCCTGCTGCTGCGACAGAAGATCCTCCCGAAGAGGCAGACGGATCGGGGGATCTACGCTCATATTGAGTAACTCGGGATACCAAACTCTTCGAGCCCAGTCCGGAGCCACAAGAATGACTTGGGCCCGGTCGTGCCGAATCTTCTTCAACACTCTGGGTAGAAGTGGTATAGGCGGAAAGGCGTACAACAGACCGCAACTCCACTCGTGACGAAAAGCGTCGCCGAGCGAGTGCCGCCTTGGAAATTCCAACGCGCAGAACTGATGACATTGCGCGTTCTCTTCGGTGGCGAATAGATCTAACCAAGGCTCTCCCCACTGTAGAAAGAGTCCTTGCACCACTTCCGAGTGAAGACGCCATTCGTGATCCGTCATGCACCTGCGGCTGAGTTCGTCCGCCCTGGCGTTCAGGGAACCTGCCAGGTGTTGAACCATCAGGAACATGCCCTGATGTTCCAGCCATGTCCAGAGGCGCAGAGCCTCCTGACAAAGGGTCCAAGACCCCACCCAGCCTTGTTTGTTGCAGTACCACATGGCGGTGGTGTTGTCTGTGAACACCAGCACTACCTTCCCTTTGACAGAGGGAAGGAATGCCTTGAGTGCAAGTCGGATCGCCCGCAGCTCCAGAATGTTGATATGGAGCCGGGACTCCGCCGGAGACCAGAGGCCTCTGATCTCCGCCTCTCCCATGTGACCGCCCCATCCCAGAAGGGACGCGTCCGTCACAACTGTATGCTCTGGCTGGGGAAGGGAGAGGGATCTGCCCATGACCCATTGCCGGTTCGAGAGCCACCACTGCAACTGTTTTGCAGTCCCCTCCGAGATCTGGACGTGATCGGACAGGTTGCCCTGGTGCTGCGCCCACTGGAACTTCAGGTCCCACTGCAGAGCCCGCATATGCCATCTGGCATGATTGACCAGCAGGATGCAGGAGGCCATGAGGCCCAGCAGCCTCAGGGTCATCCGTACCGAAACCCAGGATAAAGGCTGAAAGATCGGAATCATAGCCTGAATATCCCGGACTCGCCGTTCGGGAGGATAGGCCCGAAACTGCGTCGTGTCCAGAACTGCTCCGATGAAAAGGAGCTGTGGAGAAGGAATCAGATGCGACTTCGGCACATTGATGGAGAACCCCAGCGAGTGCAGGAGTTCGGCCGTAGTCTGGAGGTGGGAGACGACTGCCTGGGACGAGCCCGCCTTCAGCAGCCAGTCGTCGAGGTAGGGGAAGACTGAAACCCCTGCCCGGCGCAGATGAGCTGCGACCACCGCCATCACTTTCGTGAACACCCGAGGGGCACTGTTAAGGCCAAAGGGGAGCACGGTGAACTGAAAATGCTCGGGGCCTACCGTGAACCGAAGGTAACGCCGGTGGGCCGGCAGGACGGGGATGTGGAAATATGCGTCCTGCAAGTCCAACGCTACCAACCAGTCTCCAGGGTCGAGGGCAGTCAAGACCTGAGCTAGGGTGAGCATCTTGAACTTCTCCTTCCGGAGGAAGCGATTGGCGTTCCGGAGGTCCAAGATAGGACGCATGTCCTCCTTGTCCTTTTGGGCACCAGAAAGTAGTGGGAGTAGCAACCACGTCCTACTTCTGGGGTCGGAACATGCTCGATGGCCCTCTTGGCCAAGAGTGCCGTGACTTCCTTCTGCAGAAGTACCAAGTGATCCCCTGACATGCGGTGGAATTGAGGTGGCATGGCTGGGGGGGTGGTCTCGAAGGGGAGGGAGTAGACCCTTCGGACAATGTCCAAGACCCACCTGTCCGAGGTGATGGTACGCCAGTGGGGATGGCGGACCCTGCCCCCTACTGGCGTGCTGTGCACCTGAAAGGAGGGACTAGGAGGGCTTGGAGGCCGCGGACGTGTTGGAGGTGGTGGCCTGACCCGCACGCTGGTTGCCCGATCCGCCACGGCGGAATCCACGTCCTCGGCCACGCGAAGACGCCTGCTGCGTGGGCCGGTGGCTGGGCTGCTGACGTGACGGGGCGCCCCTTCCGTGGCCACGATAGGGGCGAAAAGCAGAAGTCAGCGGAGGGCGTGTAGCAGAAAGGCCCAGGGACTTGGCAGTAGCCCGTGAGTCCTTAAAGCGCTCCAACGCATGGTCTGCTTTGGACCCAAAAGACCGACTCCATCAAAGGGCATGTCCATGAGAGTATTCTGGACATCCCTGAAAAACCAGTGGTTCTCAGCCAGGCGTGGCGTCGCAGCGCCACCGTCGTTGCAATAGACCTGCCCAGCGAGTCGGTGGTATCAAGGCCACATCGTATCGTGTATTTGGCCGCATCCCTTCCTTCCGCAATGGCGCGGGAAAGCAGTGTCTGGACCTCCTCAGAACACTGGGGCAAAACAGTTGCCACCGAATCCCACAAGGAGTGGGTATATCGGCCCAAAAGACAAGCGGTGTTGATGGACCGCAAGCCAGCACTGGAGGAAGAAAAACCCTTCTTCCCAAATTGATCCAGGCGTTTGGATTCCCTATCCGGAGGGCGGTAGGGAAGGCGGTTTGGGAAGCGGAGGCTTGGACAACCAAGCTCTCAGGAGTGGGGTGGACAGAGAGAAACAGGGGGTCGCCCGGAGCTGGGCGATGGCGTCGGGACACGTTCCTATCCACAGGAGCCCCTGTGTTGGGCTTGGACCAGGCGCCCAAAAGAACGTCAGTGAGGGCGTCGTTAAACGGCAGCACAGTCTCCGTAGAGGAGGCTGCCGGCTGAAGCACCTCTGTCAAGATATTAGTCTTGACCGCCACAGTAGGGAGTTGGAGACGTAAGGCCCCAGCCGCCCTACGCAACACCGTTGCAAAATTGGCTCCCTCCTCCGTAGCCACGGGAGGAGACAGCATGCCAGTGTCAGGGAAGTATCCAGACCACTGGCATCCCCTAGACCCTCTGTCCAGTCCTCATCGTACTGACACTGTTGTGTCAGAGGGTCATCAGACCCCTCCCAGTCCTCCTGGTCCTCCTCTGGTTCAAAATAAGGAGGAGGAGGGACATTTGGGACCCAAGGTCCCATCGGCGCGGAACCGGCGTCGAGCGGCGTCGGTCCGGGTCCATGTCCGGGCCGGAAGGAACTGAGGGACGACGCCGCCCGGAGCCCCAGGCGGCGTCGAGAACGGCACCGGAGACATCGGCGTCGGCGGAGGTGTCGTTAGGTCGACCGGCGTCGATGGGGGTTGTGGAGCCGGGATCGAGGCCGGAGCCGGGATCGAGGCCGGAGCCGGGATCGAGGCCGGAGCCGGGATCGAGGCTGGAGGCACGGGCGACGCCGGGCCGGAGTCGTCGGCGACGCCGGAGCAACCCCATCAGGGCCCGCGGGGCCCGAAGGCGCACCGGAGGGACCTGGAGGCCCGAAGAGGCGGGCCATGGCCGACAGGAATTCCTGTATTTGGGCCGGATCCGCCCCCGAACCCGGGAAGGACGGGTATTGCGGGGGCGACTCCACAGGCATGTCCGGGGCCGCGGGGACGGTGCCGGGAGGGGCCTCAGCTGAGTCGCGAGACTGGCGAGGCGAAGTCCTAGAGCGACGATGCTTTTTGGACTTTTTGTGTTTGGACTTACCGGACGAAGAAGACTTCGATGCCGACGACCGGTGAGGACTCCGCGATCGACCCCTGGACCTCTCACGCGACCGGGGCTTGCGCGGAGCCGAATGACGGGCCTCGAGGAGCTTTCGAGACCGCTCTCGCAAAGCTTTCGGGTTGAGGGCCCGGCAGTCGGAACACGACTCCGTGTCGTGGCCTCGGCCGAGGCAGAAGAGACACTCCCGATGCGGGTCTGTGATGGACATCATCCGAGCACAGGCGCCGCAACGTTTAAAACCGGGCATCCCTACGACACCTTGAAGTCGATTCGAAGAAAAACAGTGAAAAAATTCACCCAAAAAGTTAGTCAAAAAATGACTAGGGCACTGCTCTTCCCGGATCTGCGCTTGCTGGCGCGGAAAAAGAAGAACTGACGTCCAGCGCGCAGGGCGGCGCCTAAGTACTGCCCGCGACGTCATCCCGGCGATCACGACGCCGACGACGGCCGCGGAGCCGCACGACGCCGCCTACCGACGCGCAAGGGTACTGCTACGCAAAAACTTTCCGGATCCAGCCTGACGCCTGGGGATATTATAAGGTAAGGAATCTGTCACTAACGTGTCTCTTTCAGATATAGTCTCCTACACCAACGAAACCCAGCTGATCCTCTCCCTCACCAACGAACCCACAACCGCCAGAAACAATTTCCACAACGGAATGAATGCCGTCGCCATCTGGATGAGAGAAAGCTGCCTCCAACTCAACTCGGAACAGACAGAAGTCCTCATCCTGGGACCCACCTCCCTCAGCTTGGGGCGACTCCTTGTGGCCCGATTCGCTAGGAACAGCCTCAACACCCAAGGACCACACACGAAACCTTAGCATTATACTGGACTCCTCGGTTAGTATGAACCGCCAGATCAACGCCGTTTCCTCATCATGCTTCTACACGCTTCGCCTGCTTCAAAATACCCTCAGATGGATCCCCACTGGATCCAGAAAGATGGTCCCCCACGCACCCATCAGCAGAAGACTTGACTATGACAACGCACTCTATGCAAGAGTCACCCAAAAACTCCTCAGGAAACTACAGAACGTTCAAAACGCCGTAGCCAGACTGATCCTCAACATTCCCCGCAGCAGCCACATCACCAAACACCTGTGAGAACTCCACTGGCTCCCAGTCAACAAAAGACACTTTCAAGCTCCTCACACACGCCTAGAGAGCCCTCCACGACTCTGGACCAGCATATCTGAACCACTGCCTCTCATTCCACGTACCCATTAGATACCTCCGCTCCACACAACTGGCCCTGGCCACCATACCATGGATCCGCAAGACCAGGACCGGAGAAAGAAACTTCTCCTACCTCGCCGCCAAGACCTGGAACACCCTGCCTCTACACGTCAGACAATCCCCGTCGCTGATCCAATTCAGGAAGGTTCTCAAGACCTGGCTCTTCGACTGAACCCCAGCGCCCAGACAGATCAGCAGACCCCTTCCCCTCCCCTACCCCTTCCCCCTCCCCTACCCTTTCCCCCACCCCCCTCAGTACCTTGAGACCCTCACGGGTGAGTAGTCGCACTATACAAACCCTGACTCATTGATTGAATGGCTGAGGCAGTAGTCATAGCACTCTTAAAACCTGGGAAACCAGCAGATGGTTGCAATTCATATAGGCCCCCGTCACTTATTAATGTGGATTGCAAGATTCTCACGAAGTTACTAGCCAATAGGCTTCTACAGTTAATACATCTCCTGGTACACTCATGCCAGGTAGTGTTTATCCCAAGCCGATCTAGGGCAGACAGCGTGCGCACTCTCTTCACAGTCAAGCACCAACTGGCCCGAGAACTGGAGGTGATGGCAGCATTCTCAGATGCAGAGAACGCCTTTGATTCTATTAAAAGGCCCTTCCTGCACATAGTTCGAAACAGGATGGGAGTGGGGAAAGCTTTTCTCCAATGGATTAGGGTGATCTACAACTCCCCCTGGGTTAGGGTCAATGATCTCCTGTCTGCACCATTTGAGACTGGCAGGGGGACGTGGCAGCGAGGTCCAGTGTCTCCACTCCTCTTTGCCCTCTTGATGAAGCCACTGACCTGCCTCCTTCACGAACGATATCATCATAGAGGGATTCAATTTTGGAAAACGTAATATCTTACTCTCGATGTACGCAGATGAGATGTTACTCCTGGTTAAAAAAACAACAGTAACCTTCACCCAATAATACGTAACATAATATTTTATGGAGGATGTTCAAGATTGAACATCAACTGGAACAAATTCATATTAATGCCCCTTACGGATGACACAAAGCATCCGGAGATGGAGCATCCTCTGTGCTGGTCCACAGACCTGGTTAGGTATCTGGGCATAATGTACCAGAGGAATATGGACAATGAACAAGTTACTTATCTTCGGTAACGATATATCTGTAAGAGACATAGATTAGTTATAGATTCCTTACCTTAGAATTAGCCCCAGGCGTCAGACTGGATCCGGAGAATTTTTCGTCTGCAGTACCCTTGCGCGTTGAAAGGTGGGGTCGGTCGGCTCCGCGTTAGTCGTTGGCGTCGTGGTCGCTGGGATGACATTGCGGTAGCTACTTAGACACCGCCCTCGTGCACTGTCGTCAGTTCTTTTACACGAAATTCCACGCCAGAAGCGCAGAGCCATGCAAGACACTGACCACTGGTACACAAAGCTAGGGCCCTGAAAAGGATTCCCTGACCCCAGAAGTCAGTTCGCAGAACAGGGAGGATGGGTGGGGCGGTAAGGAATCTATAACTAATCTATGTCTCTTCCAGCTATATCGTTACCGAAGGTAAGAAACTTGTTCATCTGAAAGAGACAATTAGTTATAGATTCCTTACCTTAGAATAGATACCCTAGCAATACCAACCACGGAGGTGGGTCTGCGAACCAAGTTCACACCAGAAAGTCCTGGAGAACAGAACGGCCAAAGAAGCCGTCTCTCCGGACTTGGCTGTCCAGGCAGTAGTGTTTTGTGAACGTGTGCAGAGATGCCCACATAGCTGCCTGACAGATGTCATTGAGGGGGACTCTCCGTCCCAAAGCAGTGGTCGTTGCCGTCGCCCTGGTGGCATGGGCGCGCTGTCCCACTGGAGGCTCCTTCTTTGCCAAAGAGTAGCAAGCTTTAATGCACAAACCAACCCACCTAGAGATGGTCCGTTTGTGCACGGCCCGACCTTTTTTGGCGACTACGTAGCCAACAAAGAGCTGTTCATCCACCCAGAATTGCTTGGTGCGATCCAAATAAAATGAAAGCGCACGTTTTGGATCCAGACGGTGGAGCCTCTCTTCCTCCTTAGAACGATGCGGAGGCGGAAAAAAGGTGGGCAAAGTGATTGTTTGACCAATGTGGAAAGAAGTAACCACCTTGGGAACAAAGGAAGGTCTGGTTCTCAGGACGACCTTGTCCAGCCAGAAAAGGAGGCTTTGAAGAAAGAGCTTGTAGCTCACTCACCCTGTGAGCAGAGGTGATGGCAACCAGAAAAGCAGTCTTTAAAGTAAGAAGTCTGGGAGGACAGTTATGAAGCGGCTCAAAGGGAGCGCACATAAGATAAGTAAGAGCCAAGTTCACGTCCCACTGAGGCATTACGAAGGGAACAGGAGGAAAAAGATGAGTAATGCCCTTAAGAAAGCGATTTACAACAGGGGACTTGAAAAGAGAAGGCTGATCAGGAAGCCTAAGAAAGGCTAAAATGGCTGAGAGGTAGCCCTTCAGAGTGCCCAGAGCAGAGCCCTGCTGGGCCAAAGACAGGAGGAACACGAGAACCTCAGAAAGAGGGGCAGAAAGAGGATCCACAGCCTTTGCTGTGCCACCATGCCACAAATGTGTTCCATCTGCAAGAAAACATCACAGATTTCGGGAGGCAGGTCAAACGACGTCAACTGCCGCCGCTCAATCTCCACGCAAGGAGGTGGAGGCTGGACAGGTTCGGGTGGAGGACCGTCCCCTGCTGCTGCGACAGAAGATACTCCCGAAGAGGAAGTCGGATCGGAGGATCGATGTCCATGTGTAACAGCTCGGGATACCAGACTCTTCGTGCCCAATACGGAGCCACAAGGATGACTTGGGCCCGGTCGCGCTTGATCTTCTTCAGCACTCTGGGCAGAAGTGGTATAGGCGGAAAGGCGTATAAAAGACGGCAACTCCACTCGCGACGAAAAGCGTCGCCTAGCGAGTGCCGCCTTGGAAATTCCAATGCGCAGAATTGCTGACATTGCGCGTTCTCTTCGGTGGCGAATAGATCTAACCAAGGCTCTCCCCACTGCTGAAAGAGACCTTGCGCCACCTCCGAGTGAAGAAGACATTCATGATCCATCATGCACCTGCGGCTGAGTTTGTCCGCCCTGGCGTTCAGTGAACCTGCCAGGTGTTGAACCACCAGGGATATGCCCTGATGTTCCAGCCATGTCCAGAGACAGAGGGCCTCTTGACATAGGGTCCACGACCACACCCGCCCTGTTTGTTGCAGTACCACATGGCGGTGGTGTTGTCCGTAAACACCTGCACTACTCTTCCCCGGACAGAGGGAAGGAATGCCTTGAGTGCAAGAGGAATCGTCCGGAGCTCCAGCAGGTTGATGTGGAGCTCGGACTACGCCAGAGACCAGAGGCCTCTGATCTCCACCTCTCCCATGTGTCCGCCCTATCCTAGAAGTGATGCATCCGTCACCACTGTGTACTCCGGTTGGGGAAGGGAAAGGGATCTGCCATTGATCCAATCCCGGTTCGTTAGCCACCACTGCAATTGGCGTGAAGTGCCCTCCGAGATCTGGACGCAATAGGACAGGTTCCCCTGATGCTGTGCCCACTGGAACTTCAGGTCCCACTGCAGAGCCCACATATGCCATCTGGGATGATCCATCAGCAGGATGCAGGAGGCCATCAGACCCAGCAGCCGCAGGGTCACACTGCCGAAACCCGGCATAGAAGCTGAAAGATCGGAATCATAGCCCGAATATCCCGGACTCGCTGCTCGGGAGGATAGACCCGAAACTGCATTGTGTCCTGAACCGCGCCGATGAAGAGGAGCTTCTGAGAGGGAGTCAGGTGTGACTTCGGCACGTTGATAGAAAACCCCAGCGAATGCAGGAGGTCGGCCGTAGTTTGGAGGTGGGAGACGACAGTCTGGGGCGAGCCCGCCTTCAACAGCCAGTCGTCGAGATAGAGGAAGACAGGAACCCCCGATCTGCGCAGATAAGCTGCGACCACCGCCATCACCTTTGTGAACACCCGAGGGGCGCTGGTGAGGCCAAAGGAGAGCACAGTAAACTGAAAGTGCTCGTGGTCTACCGTGAACCGCAGGTAACGCTGGTGGGCTGGCAGGACGTGGATGTGAAAATAAGCATCCGCAAGTCCAACGCTACCATTCAGTCTCCAGGGTCGAGGGCAGAAAGGACCTGAGCTAGCGTCACCATTTTGAACTTCTCCTTTCGGAGGAAACGGTTAACATCCCCGAGATCCAAGATAGGACGCAGGCCTTTGTCCTTCTTGGGTACCAGAAAGTAGTGGGAATAGCAACCACGACCTACTTCTGGGTCAGGAACTCGCTCGATGGCTCCCTTGGCCAAGAGAGCCGTAACTTCCTGTTGGAGAAGGGCCAGATGATCCTCCAACATTCAATGGTACTGAGGTGGCATGGCTGGGGGGGGGGTAGCCTCGAAGGGGAGGGAGTAGCCGCTTCGGACTATTTGCAAAACCCACCTGTCCGACGTGATGGTGCACCAGTGGGGGAGGTGATGGCGAATCCTGCCGCCCACTGGCGATTGGTGGCCCTGAAAGGTCAGACTAGGAGGGTTTGGAGGCTGCTGCAGAGGGGGCAGTGGTGGACTGGCCCGCTCGCTGGCCCCCAGACCCACGATGGTGGGTCCCCGGCCACGCTGAGGCTGAACAGCTTGCGCCGGCCTGTGGCCCTGGGTGGAACATAGCGGTGCACCCCTTCCGTAGCCAAGAAAGGGGCGAAAAGCAGACTGCGCAGGGCGGGTGGTGGAGAGGCCCAGGGACTTGGCCGAAGCCCGATAGTCCTTGAAGCGCTCCAGCGCGTTGTCTGCTTTGTCGCTGAACAGGCGACGGCCATCAAAGGGCATGTCCATAAGGGTAGCTTGGGCATCCCCGGAAAAGCCAGTCGACCTCAGTCAGGCGTAGCGTCGAAGGGCTACCCAAGTTGAAATCGTCCTGCCTAGCGAGTCTGCGGTGTCCAGGCCACATTGGATGGTAAACTTGGCTGCGTCTCTCCCCTCGGCGACTGCACGGGAGAGCACGGCCCAGGCCTCCTCCGGGCACACTGAGGCAGCACCTGCGCCACCGTATCCCACACAGAGTGGGTGTAACGGCACAACAGACATGCAGTGTTAACCGACCGCAGTCCCAAGCTGGGGGAAGAAAACATCTTCCGAAGGTGGTCCAGCTTTTTGGATTCTCTATCAGGTGGTGCGTTAGGGAATGCGCCTTTGGACGTTGAGGCTTGGACCACCAAGCTCTCAGGGGTGGGGTGTTGGGAGAGGAAAGTGGGGTCGCCCGGGTCCGGGCATCGGGCAATCATCCTATCCACAGGAGCTGTGTTGGGCCTGGACCAAGTGCCCAAAAGGATGTCACTGAGGGCTTCATTAAACGGTAGCAGGGGCTCCGAAGAGCTTGCTGCCGGTTGAAGCACCTCTGTCAGGAGGTTAGTCCTGACTGCCACCGTAGGTAGCTCGAGGTTGAGAGCCTCGGCCGCCCTACGCAACACCACGGCTTAAGACGCTCCCTCCTCCCTAGCCACGGTAGGAGGAGACAACATTCCACGGTCTGGGGAGGTATCAAGACCACTGGCTTCCCCCAGCTCCTCTCTCGAGTCCGGTTCATATTCCAACTGGTCAGTCAAAGGGTCTCCAGACCCCTCCCACTCCTCCTCACCTTCCTCTGGTTGGAACAGGGCACAAAAGTACCCGTCAGCACCGGATCAGACGTCAGTCGACGCCGGTCCGGCTCCGTGTCCACCTGTGGGTGGAGGCCGGGGTCGACGCCGGGTGGGGACACAACCGGCATCGGCTGCGGACGCGGTGCGGGTGGAGTCGGCGCCGGGGGAGGTGTTACAAGGTCGACCAGCGCCGATCCGGATCCAGGCCTCGATCCAAGGGGACCCTGCGGTGCCGGGGCTGAAGCCGCCGGCGTCAAAGGCCCAGGGCCCCCAGCCGAGTCCGCGGGGCCCGAAGGCGCGCCAGCGGAGTTGGGCTGCCCAAAGATGACATGTATCGCTTTGTAGAAACTCCGAAGCTGGGCAGGGGTCGCTCCGGGTCCCGGGAAGGGAGGGAAACTAAGTCGACCCAGCAGGCTCCGCACGCGGAGCCGCGGGAGGGGCACCGCGACCACATCTCTCATCGCGCCAGACGGCAGACGAGGAGAAGTCGAAGAGCGACGATGCTTCTTCGACTTCTTGTGCTTCGACTTACCTGAGGAGTGCGAAGACTTGGAAGAGGACTGGTGGGTGTGGCACCACGACCGGTCCCTTGACCACCCACGCGACCGGGACCTCGAACGGTGCGGAGCGGACTGCCGGGCCTCAAAAAGTTTTTGGGACCGCTCCCGCAAAGACTTCGGATTCATGGTCCAGCAGTCGGAACACAACTTGGAGTCGTGGTCGGGTTCCAGACAAAACAGGCACACGCAGTGCGGATCCGTCACCGACATCAACCGTCGGCAGAAACCGCAAGCCTTGAAACCGGGCATCCCTACGCGCACCAGGAGTCGAGGACTCAAAACGGTGTCGCCAAAAGTCGCCAAAAAAGTCAGTCATAAAGTGACTGGAGGTACTGCTCTCTCCGGATCTGCGCTGGCTGGCGCGGAAAAAGAAAGAACTGACGTCAGCGCGCGAGAGCGGCGTCTAAGTAGCTACTGCGACGTCATCACAACGCCAATGACAAACGCGGAGCCGACCGACGCCACCTTTCGACGCGCAGGGGTACTGCTGACGAAAAATTCTCCGGGTCCAGTCTGACGCCTGGGGGTAATTCTAAGGTAAGGAATCTATAACTAATTGTCTCTTTCAGATTTTTGTGGTTAATTACAGGGTCTACATGTCAGCGATTGCTGATCTTGTGCACGGATAGATTAGGCTCCCACTTACGGTGGCGGGTAGAATTGCACTGTTGAAAATGGTGGTATTGCTAAAACTATTGTATTTGTTCAAAAATATTGCCTCTCCCACGCCAAAAGGTGTTCTTTACTCAGCTAAGATCGCTGATGATCACATTGGCTTGGGCCGGAAAACAGCCCCATAATAGCTGGAGTAGATTACAGAAGCCATATATCAAGTGCAGATTTGGTGCCCCCCCCACCTTTAAAATGTACTACCTTGTAGCACAGTCCTCTTCCCTCATTATTGGGTACATAACCAGCGACTAGCTCCGCATGTCGACCTGGATTGAGGGCTGGCTGATCCGGCCCCAATCCGAGCAAACCTATATTCTAGGCCACACCACCAGGACCGTGAAACTCAAGGTTTGATGCAAGGGGTGGACTATACATGATTGGCAGAACTGGGGTTACATCAAGCTAAGTATTCGTCCTGGGCTGAAATCGAGCATTACTTACATGGTCACTTAGACCTAAACACTGCGCTGTTCCAGCTGCTCAGGCAAAAGAAACTATCATGGGAGATCGCTTCCTGAAGCTTATAACGCCTGAGGAGTTTCCGGCTTATGCACAGTCATCGCTATTAGATAAGCTAGGTTATTTCCAATGTCAAACACAAGCTAAAACTACTGGTCCTGACATTCCCAAAATCTCTGACTGACTGAGAACTGATGTCAGTAGTTTTACAAAACCAGTCCTCAAACCACCTAGTTATCGACTGTATAATATGGCGCTAAACACTGCCTCACAACCAGAACTGAGTGCACGTATGCTATGGTCACCAGACTTAAGCATGGAGATAAACAGGCTTTCTGTTGTGCACAGACAAGAGAAATATCCTCAAAAGGGAAATATAGACTCCTACACTATAAATATTTTCTCAGGGCATATCACACACCCTCAAGTATGGCCAGACACGATATATCGACTGACCCTAGCTGTTGCTGCAGCGGTGCTCCTTGCGCAGACTTTTTATATTAGGCGTGGGGATGCCCCTTGGTCACCTTTTGGTCACAGGTTATAAAAGCCCTAGGATGGCCATGACTTGGGGAGATAGAAAGACACTTCAATTTTATTGTTGGCTAAAAGACATGATACTGTGTGGTGAACTGGCAGAGCTATATGAGGAAACCTCCCGCATGCCTCTAGACCAGTGGATTACTGGGGTCCACTTCGAGTGTTTATGGCTGGCCTACATTCTGATGAACAGCCTGCTTGGAGGGGGTTGGGGGTTAATAGTGGTTTCTTGGTGGGCCGGCAGAAGGGTCATTAGACCCTGGGAGGTACCCTGCCGGAAACGATGTGGAGTACCCAGCGACAAGTATGGATATGCGCAGAGATGCTGGGAGTAATTGGCTAAACAATGTGCATCATTTAAATTGAACTATTCTAATCTGATGTGCCGATGCATGCTATGTTGTAATCAGGCTACAGTCCGAGTTGGATGTAAGCATTTCAAGTCTTAATAAAACAAAAACAAAAAGTTCTTAATAGTTTGCGCAATTGAAGTCTGCTGGCAAGCTTGGACAGCCACACAGCGCTATTTGGAAAACGTGTGTGGTGTTGACCATATAGCAACTTTATGGATGTCTGATAGAAGAATATTTCCCAGGAAACCTAAGTGGCTCGTTTCTTATGCGTGGAATGCGCTCTAGGAAGTACAAGCAGTTTACACTTGACCATCACATAACAAGTCTGTGCGCATTTAACAATCCATCTAGCGATGTCTGTTGTAGAAATTGGGCAATACACAAGTATGGGGATTAGCAAAAAGCATCAAATATTTGCTTTGTCTTACGAATGGATTTGGTCCCATCGATGTAAAACATGAGGGCCCTTTAAACATCTAATTAAATCAAATCAGAAACTGTATAAAGGAAGAAGATAGGCAACTAAATAATCTGGCTGCGGGATACAGGAAAACCTCCTTTGGTAAGAATTTATGGTTTGTCCTGAGGAGCACCCTATGTCTGTGAAACTGGATGAATGGCTCCTCTACATAGAGGGCCTTTAATTGACTCATCCTTTTCAGAGAAGTAATTACTACTAAAAGAAAGGTCACTTCGACGACAGGAATTGCATGTCACAGGAGAGTAGTGGTTCAAAGAGGGGATCCATAAGTCATGTGAGAACTACATTTAAACTGCATTTAAATTCCAAATAGGCAATGGATGGGTTCTTGGAGGGATGATTCTTTTTAAGTGCCCCACGAAGGCCTTATTCACAGGGATCTCAAACGGGGACAAATGCTCTGAATTTTGCATGTAGGTTGCAAAAGCAGCTAGATATAAACAAATAGATGTGTAAAATAATACTGCCCTTTGTAGAGGCATCAAGTAACGGGTTATATCTGGCGCTGAGAATTTAAGGGGGTTCTATGTTGTTACAAATTCAGTACTGGACAAACCATTTCCACTTGGCAGCGTAGCAGGCGAGGGCGATGGCTTTGCATGCCTTATGCAGGACTTTCCTACACTCTTCTCACACAGGATTTCCCTACACTCTTCTGAAAGTTTGAGGCACCCAAACTTTAAGACCTTCGGTGCAAGATTGCTGGGATCAGATACCTGAGGTCTAGATGCTTGAGCTGACCCTGATGCTCAGTGAGCTGGTCGAGCCTCAAAAGCAGCTTCTTGTGATGATGCACGGATTTACAAGGATGTCTTGCCCACATTGATACTACTTGAATGAGGGTCACTAAAACCCAGGTACTGTGGGTGTAGGAACCTAAAGACAAAGTTTTTGTGGTTGGCACAGTGGCAAACAAATCGAAGGTGGGAGTGCGCCATCAGCGAACGTACCACTGTAGGACTTGTGGATTTATTTCCCATTCCTAGACATTATTGATAGATCCTACTTAACAGGTCAGCAAAGTTGTTGTCCATGTCTGGGACATGATCCACTAGGAGCCAAATCTGGTTGTGAATGGCCAAATGCCAAATCTCCTGAGCTAGCGCAAACAGCTGGAGTGAGTGTGTGTGCCCTCTTGCTTCTCGATGTAGTACATCGCTGTCATGTTGTCTATGTTTGAGGACTGTTTTGCCTTAAATGGTCTTGTAAAAAGCTCTGGGGGCTAAGTGGATTGCAACAAGTCTCAAGACGGTTAGGTGACAATTCTGTGGTTGTGGTGTCCACGGGCCCTGTACAGCCAATGCAGTTGAGATGTGCTTCCCCAGCCTGAGTGAAACATCTGTGGTAATGGTAGCTTGCAGAAGTGAGTCGAGAAAAGGCCTCCTCAGCAACAAGTTGTTGCTTGTCCCCCATGGGGAGTGTGTACAGTCTTAGGCTTTACCAACTCAACACTAGATACTCCCAATGACCCTTCACCCTTCACCTGTGACCATTGCATCACTAGACACTCCTGCAAAGGGTGCAAAGGCAATTTTGTGTGTAATACTATTGCATTACATATATGTGTGGAAACGAGGCAATAGGTTTTGTAATACCACTGTGCTCTCCTGATCGTGATAGGCTTATCCTGTCACAGCATTTAGGGTGGAACCCAAGGAGGACTGAATCTACCAGGGGTGAAGTTGGGACTTCTTGGCACTTATGGTAAACCCTACCCTGTTAAGCAAAGACACTGCTGTTCGAGTGAGCACTAGGATGCTGCTCTTTATCAACCAGTCGCCAAGATATGTAAAGATTTCACTGGTGTTTCTGCATATGAGCTGCCACCTCCATTAAACACTTTGTAAACACCACTGAAGCTGTAGTGACCCCAAATAGCAGTACCTTGAATTGATGGTGGTGTCCACTTACCACAAAGCACAGTACCATGGTGAATGGGGGATGTGGAAGTCTGTCACTGAGGTCGAGAGCCTCGGTGAAAACCCCTGTTCAAAGTCCTTAAGGGTTGTCATATGAAAGTGCTCAGACACGATGTACTGATTCAAAGGCCTGAGGTCCAGGATAGGCCATAAGGTCCCTTCCTTTTTGGGTATTAAAGAACAAGTTACTTACCTTCGGGAACTCCTTATCTGGTAGAGACTATCTAGCTGCAAATTCTTTAACTTTGAATACCCCCAAGCATCAGACTGGATCCGGAAGATTTTCTAGCAGTACCCCTTAGCGTCTGCAAGGTGGTGTTGTTCTGTTCCACATCATCGGTGCAGGACCGGACGTGCACAGTACCTGTATAGGCGCCACCTCAGCATGCTGATGTTAATTACTTATGCAACCTTCCACGCTAGGAGCGCGAAGCCAAGATGAGAAGTGACCACTGGTGTGGAAAAGACTAAAGCCTCAAAAGGGGGTATCCCCTCATACCTGAACTGGTGTGGGGAGGAGGGGAGGGTTGGTAAGAAATCTGCAGCTAGGTAAAGTCTCTACCAGATAAGGCATTACCGAAGGTAAGTATCTTGTTCATCTGATAGAGACTTCTAGTTGCAAATTCCTTACCTTTGAATAGATACCCAAGCAATACCTCCCCGGAGATGGGCCTGCGAATCAGATTAAACCAAAAATATCCTGCAGGACCAAACGGGTGAAGTGCCCGTCACAAAAGACCTGACTGTCCAGGCAGTAATATTTTGTGAACGTGTGCAGGGGCGCCCACGCCGCTGTCTGACAGATGTCCAGGAGAGGACCTCTGCGCGCTAAAACAGTGGTCGCAGCCTTGGCTCTGGTAGAGTGAGCCCGAAAGCCCTCAGGGAGCGGTTTCTTTGTCAATACGTAGCAGATCTTAATAAACAGAACAATCCATCTAGAGATGGGTCTTTTCTGTAAGCTTTTCCCTCTTTTGCCCCCACATATCCCACGAAGAGTTGATCGCCCACCTGGAACTTTTTCGTGCGGTCAAGGTAAAACAACAAATCTTCTCTTGGGTCCAAGCGGTGGAGACTCTTCTTTGGAGGGATGAGGAGGAGCAAAGAAGGTAGGCAGGGTGATGTTCTGGCCTACATGGAAAGGACTGACAACATTTAGTAGGTAAGAGGCACATGTCTGGAAGACCAGCTTGTCTGGATAATAGGTGGTACGAGGAGGGTGGGCCGAGAGCTCTTGGAGTTGGCCGACCCTCCTGGTTGATGTTATGGCCACTTAAAAGGTTGTTCTGATCGATAACACCCCAAGACGAGAATTACGAAGAGGCTCAAATGGGGGTGCACATGAGAAAGGTAAGGACCAGTTTGGGTTCCAACTGAGACATAACAAAGGGCTTAGGTGGAAAAATATGTTCTAGGCCCTTAAAGATCCTAGCCACAACCAGTGACTTAAAGAGAGAACGTTGGTACAGCAACAACAGAGACGCCGAGATTGCAGACAGGTAACCCTTAACTGTGCCTAAAGCAGAACCCTGCTGGGCCAAAGACAGTGCAAATACAAGAACTCGTGACAGAGGTGCAGACAGGGGGTTGACTTTGTGAGAGGCATACCATAAAACAAACTTTTCCCAACAGCGGGTGTATACAGTCTTGGTGGAGGGACACCTGGCTGCCAGAATAACATCAGAGACTTTGGGAGGAAAGTTGAAGGCTGTAAACTGTCACCGCTCAATCTCCACGCATGGAGGTGGAGGGTGCGCGGATTTGGGTGCAGGACCCTGCCATGCTGCTGAGACAGTAGATCCTCCCGGAGAGGCAGCCTGACCGGAGTACCAAATGCCATGCTCAACAGCTCGGGATACCAGACTCTCCTTGCCCAATCTGGAGCCACAGGAATGACTTGGGCCCAGTCGTTCCTGATCTTCTTGAGAACTCTAGTTAGGAGTGGTATTGGCGGAAAGGCGCACAGGAGGCCAAAGCTCTAATACAGACAAATAGCATCTCCGAGCAAGAGTCGCTTTGGAAACTCAAGCGCGCAGAACTGATTGCATTGCACATATTTGGCGGTGTCAAACAGATCTAATCAAGGCTCTCCCCACTGCTGAAAGAGACCCTGGACCACCTTAGGGTGGAGACTCCATTCGTGATCCATTAGGCATCTTCAGGTGAGTTTGTCTGCCCTGGTTTTCCGAAAGCCCACCAGGTGTTGAACCACCAGGGAAATGCCCTGAAGTTCCAGCCATGTCTAGGGGCACAGAGCCACTTGACACAAGCTCCTCGAACCCACCCGCCCTGTTTGTTGAATACCACATACCGATGGTGTTGTCCGTGAACACTTGCACCAGCCTTCACTTGATCAAAGAAAGAAAGACTTTTTATATTATATAGTTAGACATTTCGTAATGACTGATGTCCACTATATGTAATAAAATAGCTGACCGCACTTACAAAGCCTGGAGAATCAACTATGGGGTTTGTAGGGGTGTCCCGCTCATGCAGGGGCACCCTCACACTTATAACCAAGCACCCTGCCCTCAGGACTGAAGGGCCTTAAATAAGGGTGACTTATAGGTTTTAAGTGTAGTGACCTCAGATATAAGGAAACTTACATCTGTTGTGAGAGGTGCAAGCACCATCTCACACAGGCTGCAATGGAAGGCCTGTGGTCAGAGTTTAAGTGGACTACCATGGTGGCACAATACATGCTGCAGTCCATGGGAGACCACTAGTGTATCTATGCCCTGGATACCTTAGTACCATATACTAGGGACTTGTGGAGGTACCAAAGTACTTACCAAACCCATATTGGGGGAGAGAGCACAGATGCTGGGATCCTGATCAACAGGATCCCAGCAAACTATAGTCAAAACACACTGACATCAGGAAAAAAGTGGGGGTAACCATGAAAGCAGAACCCACTTTCCTGCAATAACCCTCTTTGGAATGAGGTCAGTGACTGACTCATAAGAAAGACTCCTCTTTATAGGAATTTGATTAGGGTTTTGCGGGGAGATATGGGGATCTCTTAAAAGGGGCCTGATGAGGATTTTCCCTGTAGACTGGTATAAGAAAGTCTTCTTCAGTTTAGAGTCCAGCACACCTTTGTGAGCTGCAGGATGATCGGTCCCTTTCCTAAGTCTGAACCAGAGTCAAGGGTTCCTTTGCAGCTGGCCTTCCCAGCGGTCTAGGAGTCTACTTGGAATTCGATGCACGTTTTTCAGTTCCTCAAGAACAAGTTGGGGGGTGACAGGTGATGCAGTTTGGCGAGGACTAACAGAGTGGAAGGTGGCTTCGGAGGTTGAGAGGTTCCTGCTGCTAGATCCAAAGGTCAGTGCTTTGAGGTTTGGCTCAGGACTCTATGCTAGGCACTCTTCTAAGAGGTGTTCTGCCTCAGCCAGTAGGCACTTTCAAAGTCGAATCAGCTGGATTTGACCATTGATCATGTGAGGAGTGATAGAGGCCCTGAATGTGTCCTTGATCTTGGGGCCAGTGGTCCATGGGCATGGAGCTCCACTTCCACTTGCTCCAAGGCCTCAGAGGATAGCACCTCCGGGCTACAGCATCTTGGCACCAGTGGAATTCTCGACAGGCCTGCCTTTTCCCCCTGGACACTGAAGATGTCCTCACTGCCAATTACCATTGTCTGAACCTTCCAGGGATAGGTGTAATGCTCTTGCTGATCATTTTACCAATCATTTGAAAAAGACGATGAAAGTAATAACTCTGGCCCAGGAAAAAATAGTAAAAATAGAGACCTGTCCAACCTTTCACAGTCGTGTGTCCCCCATTCCCCTTAGAGGAGTGCACTATCTTTTTTGAGAAAATTAAATCTGGATCTCCTCTAGACCCGGCACCAATGAGAATCCTCGCGCTTGAGCCAGAGGTCATAATCCCTATTCTGTTAGAATCGGTTAACCTGTCCCTGAAAACAGGCATAGTGCCTGTACCATGGAAACACGCAATGGCAAGAGCCGACCTAAAGAAACCCCAATCTTGATCCATCTGGTCTGGAAAACTATCGGGCAATATCCTTGTTCCCGGAGTTGAGCAAAGTGGTGGAAAAGTATGTGAATAAATGTCTGTCGAAGCTTCTGGAAGATAACTTTACTTTACATCAGACACAAACCGGCTTTTGTCAAAAGCACAGCACAAAAACTGCACTTTTAGCGGTAGTAGAAGAGGCAAAAAAGAGAATGGATCAGAGGGCAACAGTGGCCACTGTGCTCCTTGACCTTAGTGAGGCCTTCAATACGGTTGACCACTCTATATTGTTAGATAGAGTTGGTAAGGCCGGTATCAAAAGAAAAGCCCTGGAGTTGGGTTGGGTCCTTTCTAAAGGAACAGAACAGACATTCCAGATCTTTGACAGAGACTGCCTCTCGGATATCCGGCAGGTGGCATGTGGGGTACCGCAATGGTCCTCACTCAGCCCCACGCTGTTTAATATTTACCTTTTGGGATTTCTATAGTTTCGTATGCAGATGAAACTCAGATGGTGGTTTCTTTCGCTCCACACTTGGAAATATTAATATCCAATCTAGGTCCCTGTCTGGAGCAGGTAGCCAGCTGGATGAACTAATCTTGTCTGAAACTCAATGGAGCAAACACAGAACCAATGGTTCTTGGGAATAAGTCCAAGATCTAGGCTGGCCTACTAGCCGAGGCCCCCCTCCAACTCCTAAGCCTGTCATAAAAAGCTTAGGGATGTGGCTTGAATAGACACTGACAATGGAAGCCCAGGCCATAAAAACAGCAGCCAGCTGTTTTGGATCCATACGATTGCTGCACAAGATTTTACCCTTGCTCCCCAAAACTTCGAGGCATGTGGTGGTTCAAGCCTTGGTCCGGTCTCATTTGGACTAGGTTAACTCCTTATATCTGGGGTCCCCAAAAGGAGTTATTTGGAAACTGCAGGTTGTGCAGAATGCAGCCGCACGCACACTGCTTGGGTTTCTGTGATCACAGTCAGTTAAGCAAAGCCTGAGAAACCTCCATTGGCTTCCCATTGCCCAAAAAAGTGGAATTTAAATCACTATGTATTGCGCATAGGGCTCTACAAGGCAACGGTCTGCTTATTCTGCAACAACTGGTTACGCCTTACACTCCAAACAGATCACTATGGTCTTCAAATCTGCACTTAGCTTCCACCCCGGCTATCAAGAAAGCAAGAAGAGGTAGAATCTCCTTTGGTTTTAATGGAGCAAAGCTTTGGAACTCTCTGCCACTAGCTATTCGAGGGACAAAAAATGAGCTACATTTCTAGAAAGCAATTAAAACTTGGCTTTTTAAATCTGGTCACCTAGGTGCTTTCACTGGGTCTGATAGTTGCTACCTCTTACTCAGCGCTGGGAAGCCTTTGGGTCTCCACACGATCTACAAGTGAGGAATAATAATTGCCGAAGATGTTCGGAATCTAGTGAGACTCCTGCTACTGCATGTTGTGTGTCAAGCGCATCACCTTTCATACTGAAGAGTTTTTTCCACAGATGGGCTTGCAGGTGGTGCAAACAGCCTTGTTGTGCTCAGCAGACAAACACGAATTACATATGCTGTGTTGGCCTGACCAGGGGTATATTCTGTTGATACTAGGGCAGAACTGGAAGGGTGTTCTCTCCATAAAACATGGCCCCAGTCATTCTACAGATTGGGCTCTAACACTAATATATGTGGAGCATGACAGATCTACTACAGACCTAGATCCCAAACAAACAAGCTACTTACATTTTGTAATGCTGCAAATGGTGGCAACTCAATCTAACCGCCGATTCCCCACCTCATGAATTTCCCCAACAGGTCAGACTAGATCTGGAAAACTCAACAGCAGTGCAACTGCACATTGGTAGGTGGCATCATGCGACTCAGCAGAAGGAGCGTTGAACTCTGGAAGTGACAAACGGAACTGTATATAAGCGCCTTCCATACATAGTATACTTTCATGAACTAGTCCGCACCCTTAGATGCAGAGCCTATCGGCGAACTGAACAAACCAGTCCGCAGCTTATTAAATTGGAACCCTTTTGAGATGGAAAAGACAATTCACAGAATGGGGAGATGGGAGGGTGGTGAGGAATATGTGGTTAGAGTATCTACCAGAAAGAGCATTACCAAAGGTAACTTGTTCTTTTGATGGATACTTGTAATCACAGATTCCTCCCTTTGTAAATAGATACCAAAGCAGTACCTCCCAAGGTGGTGGATCTGTGGGATAGCTGAGAGTAGTCATGCAGGACCGAGCAGGCAAAATGCTCATCTCTACAGACCTCATAGCAGTAGTGCTTTGTGAAAGTGTGAACTGATGCCCATGTAGCTATTTGACAGATATACTGGATATAACCCTAGCGTGCCAACACAGTGGTAGCAACCTTGGCCCTGGTAGAGTTAGCCTGTAGACTGTCTGGAGACTGCTAGTTAGTGTAGGAAAGTGCCCCTTTTTGACATGGCCACCCCCATTTTTTGCCCTACTACTGATGTTTTTTTAATGAAATTGCACTGGAACCTGCTAACTAGGCCCCATCACCAGTGCTCCTTCCCTTAAAACAATGTAAATATCTAATTAAAACCCAATTGGCAAGGACTTTAGCACCCCTGTAAGTCCCTAGTACCCCTGGTATCCCAGGCATCGGTACTAAAGAGGGTCCTTATGAGCTGTAGCATGTATTATGCTACCCAAAGGGACCCACACAAAAACTGTACGCAGACTGCCATTGAAGGATGTGTGAAATGGTGCAAACCATTTTGAAAGCACGACATCGCATTCTACCTGTGTACACTGCATATACTATAAGTAAGTCACCTCTACAGCAGGCCTTAGAGCCTTAAGGCAGGGTGCATCATATATGTGAGGGCACATCAGCATGAACAGATAGGCCCCTGTGATGTCTAGTTCCATTACTAGATATTGCAAGTGATCAGGCAGCCATCTTAAAGACATGTACTAGGCACTGTCATTATGAGTTACCCAGATCCATGATGGCTGCACTGAAACCAATGGCATTTGGTATCAAACAACTTGTCTTAAAAAACCTGTACCAATGCCAGTACTAGATTTATTATGACATGCGCCCAGAGGGCACCTTAGAGGTGCCCCCTAAAAACCTATTAGACCTCTAGTGTTCTGGCTGACTGGTATCACCCAGCCTGCCACAACAAATGAGTTTCTGACCCCCTGTAGGTGAGAGCTTGTGCGCTCAGAGGCCAGAAACAATGCTTGTTCCAGAGGAAGGTGTTCACACCACCTCCAGCAGGCTAGCTAGTGAATTAGCATGTCAAAGCCAGAGGCTGCAAAGCCTCTTCCGCTTTAGAAATGTGACAATGGATTCCCTCATGACCTGGGGAACGCTAACCCCTGCCCTGAGACCCATTTGGCACCAGAGCAGGTGGGAAATTAGTCAGTCAGAAGATGCGTCACAATTTCAGGCTAGGTACATCCCTAAGGTGGGCCACCTGAAGTGGTCAGTCAAGGAAGGGTTTCACCATTTTGAATTTGGTGAAACTAGGAACTCTGGGTCAGGATTATGTCCACTCTCCACAGGAAGTGGTCATATAGAGGGTGTAGTCAACCCAGGGGTAGGTAGCCCATTGGCAACTTCCCTAAAGGCCCCTAAATTCAGTATTTAGGGGACCCCTGACACCAGGAAAACAGAAGGACAGAAAAAGCCGAAGTCGTGAGAACAGAGGTCCTGCACCAAGATTGGCTCCAAACCCTGCCTGACTGTTTGCACCACAACAATCGCAAATAACCAACTCATCCAGAAGCGTATTAGCCTATAAACCCATAGAGGACTGTTTCTACCTTCAACAACCAAGCAGCATCTCCCTTGAGGTGGAGGAGCCATTCCCCTGCATCTGCAGGCACAGACTGTATAGTCCCAGTACTTCATCTTGCTGGCCATCAGGCCCACCGAGTGAGTAACTCACCAGGAAAAGGTTGTTGTGAGTCCCGTAGGCCAGTTCCATTGCTTTCACCAAGTCTGGAGACGCTGACCCATCCCGGAGACCCTCAGCATCAATACACTGGGTACAGGAGACCTCTCAATTACCAAGGCTTGTTGTGTGTCCAGTCCGGAAACCCACCGATGCAGACATCGACCTGCCATCGAGGGACTTCAGGATTCATGAGGTATTCATACAGAGTGGCCTTGCTGTCCTGTTTTCTCTCCTTCGCCAGGTCGTCAAAGCCAAGTGAGAGCCTCCAACCACAGCGGTCCACCAGACAAAACACCTCTGCACACGAGCCCCCCATCCCGGATTCACGTAAACGGACTGTGTCCCTGTGCTCCAGAGACCCTCAAGATCCAAGCCCCCCTTACGGTTTTGCCAGACTTGTCCCCAAGTCTCCACTTGCAGCCTTTCTTTTTGCAGGTACTTCTCCATTGACTTTACCATGTAGCGCTCAACGCTATCAACGCGACCAGATTAAGGCAGGTAAAACTGAACAGCGTATGGTTTCTTGGACCTTGGCCCCTAAGCACCTTAAGTCCTAGAAGGCATCATCCAAAAACTTTTGCAAGAATAACTATGGAGTGTATGTTTCTCTCATAGGATAACATTAACAAGTTTGAGGCTCAAACCTCAAAACAGTTATTAGACTTTTTTATTGCTACAAAAATCGTTGACTCCGAAAGTAGTTACCTGAATCAGATAATCATGGTGTCTAAAACTATATACAAATCTGTGTTATTTACTGGATCCGTGGAGATCAGCTCACCTTGGCCTCTCCCAGCTTACATGCTATTCTGCAAAGTTTAAAACTGCTTCACCTTTTGGATTTTTACTTGATGGATAAGTGCTTACAAAGAGGAGGCTCCGAGATTATTACCAACTTGTTCTCGGACCACTCTATCGTCTCCCTAATCAAAATAGTAGCAACACCTCAAAGAAAAAATGTCAGATGGCAGTTTGATAAATCTCTACTTCTGGAAAGAATCTGAATTGAAGAAACGAACAAGTTACTTACCTTCGGTAACGCTTTTTCCGGTGGATACAGTATCTGCCTGTGAATTCCTCACCTTTTGAATTCTCCCCTGCGCCAGCATTCCACAGAAACTTTTTTCTAGCTCTCCCACGTCGACGAGGACGTCATAATGGCACGGCTCCGCTCGCGACTCCGTATGGCGTCACCGGAGCCACAGGTAGACCTCGTCAGGATGCTGACGTCAGTTCCACCCATTTTTTCCGTGCCTCCGAGGTGAACGGGTGGACCGACAACATAATTGGAGTATACACAGTGTACAATATAAACACAAATACACACAGTATAAAGAAAAAATAGGAAAAGCTAAAGAAACAAAGCATTTCCTATAAACCAATAGCAAGGCAATCAAAAGACATAGGGAAACAACCATGCCAAACAACCAATAACTCCTTTGGTATACGAAGGTGGACAACGGGGAGGCGGGTGGGTCAGTGAGGAATCCACAGGCAGATAATGTATCCACCAGAAAAAGCGTTACCGAAGGTAAGTAACTTGTTCTTCTGATGGATACATCTGCCTGTGGATTCCTCACCTTTTGAATTGAACCCCACAGCAGTCCCACTCCCGGAGGAGGGTGTCCACCAACCTATACCAAAAAATCCTGAAGCACAGAGCGTGCATAACGGCCATCCCTTCTTACCTCCGAATTCAAGCAGTAATGCTTCGCAAAGGTGTGGAGGGAGGCCCAAGTTGCTGCCTTACAAATGTCAACAACAGGAACACCTCTAGCCAAAGCAGAAGAAGAAGACTTAGCTCTGGTGGAATGAGCTCTAATACCTTCAGGCGGTTCCTTCTTGGCCAAGGCGTAGCAGATCTTGATGCACAAGATGATCTACCTGGAGAGAGTCCGCTTGTGAACAGCCTTGCCCTTCATTCGTCCAACATAGCCCACGAAGAGCTCATCGTCCAGTCTCAGATCCTTGGTTTTGTCCAGATAGAAACTGACAGCTCTCTTAGGATCCAGACGATGAAGTCTCTCCTCCTCCTTGGAAGGGTGAGGGGGAGGATAGAAGGTAGGTAAGGTAATGAATTGCCCAAGATGGAAAGGAGTAACCACCTTAGGCAGGAAAGCAGCCCTGGCCCTGAGAACCATCTTTTCTGCATGAATGGTTAAAAACGGAGGTTTGAAACTAAGAGCCTGATGCTCACTTACCCTTCTGGCCGAGGTAATAGCGATCACAAAGACCGTTTTGAAAGACAGAAGCCTCAATGGACAACTATGAAGAGGCTCAAACGGAGAACCCATAAGGAAAGTGAGTACAAGATTTAAATCCCACTGAGGCATAATGAAGGGAATAGGAGGAAACCTATTGGTGAGGCCCTTAATGAACCTCATAACAACTGGAGATTTAAACAAAGACGGCTGGTCCGGCAAACAAAGGAAAGCCGACAAATAACCCTTAACTGTAGCCACAGCACAACCCTGCTGGGCCAAGGAAAGAGAGAGACTCAGCACATCAGACAAACGTGCCTTCAAAGAATCAATAGACCTCTCTCCACACCATTTCACAAATTTGGACCACCTGGAGGAATAAATAGTTTAGGTGGAGTGTCTCCTGGAAGATAAAATAACATCCACCACATCCGGTGGGAGAGAGAAAGCACTCAGGTTGCCCCAGTCAATCTCCAGGCATGAAGGTGCAGGCTCTGGAGGTGGGGGTGTAGAACCTGCCCCTGCGACTGCGAGAGGAGATCTGCCCTGAGAGGGAGACGGAGCGGAGGGTGCGATGAGAGGTGAAGTAGATCTGTGTACCACACCCTTCTTGGCCAATCCGGGGCGATCAATATGACTTGGGCACGGTCTTGGCGAATCTTACTCAGAACTCGAGGAATCAATGGTATGGGGGGAAACGCGTAAAGGAGCTGCGAACTCCATTCCAACTGAAACGCGTCCCCCAACGCTCCCTGCATCGGAAACTGGAGACTGCAGAACGACGGGCAGTGCGCTTTCTCGCGAGTGGCAAAGAGGTCCAACAGAGGAAATCCCCACATCCTGAAGATGAGCTGGACCACCTCCGGATGAAGCCGCCACTCGTGACCGGTCGAAAAGCGCCGACTGAGACTGTCCGCACGAACATTTAACACTCCTGCCAGATGATTTGCCATAACACAAATATGATGGTCCCGAGCCCAGAACCAGAGTCGCAGAGCCTCTCTGCAGAGACGATACGACCCTACTCCTTCCCATTTGTTTATATACCACATCGCAGGTAGTGTTGTCCGTCAGGACCTGAACTGACCGACCGCGAAAGGAGGGAAGAAAGGCCTTGAGAGCTAAACGTATCGCCCGCAATTCCAGCAGGTTGATGTGAAACAACCTTTCCTCCGGAGACCAAAGGCCCTTGATCTCCAGATTCCCCAGATGAGCACCCCACCCTAGAGTGGAGGCATCCGTGATCACTGTGGCCACCGGTAAAGGAAGATGAAAAGGCTTTCATTGCGACAGATTTCCCTCCACACTCCACCAAGTCAGAATCGCTGCAGTGTCTCTGGAGTTCCTGATGTCTCCCTGAGATCTCCGTTGTGCTGATACCACTGCCTGCGGAGGCACCATTGGAGAGCCCTCATGTGCCAGCGTGCATGGTTGACCAACAGAATGCAGGAAGTGAACAGACCGAGCAGGCGTAGGACCTTCAGGACTGGAACAACCGCTCCATCGTGAAACAAAGGAATCATCTCTTGAATGTCGAGAATCCTCTGCGGAGGCGGAAAAGCTCGACACACAACTGTGTCCACTACTGCCCTCATGAACAGGTTGCGTTGTGAGGGCACCAGGTGAGATTTGGGCACATTTATCGAGAAGCCCAAGCTGAACAACAGCCGTGCTGTCACGTGCAGATGATGAAGCACCATCTCTGCCGACTTTGCTTTGAGCAGCCAGTCGTCCAGATAGAGG
Organism: Calotriton arnoldi; assembly: GCA_963921515.1. Classification (NCBI taxonomy): domain Eukaryota; kingdom Metazoa; phylum Chordata; class Amphibia; order Caudata; family Salamandridae; genus Calotriton; species Calotriton arnoldi. The sequence goes on from CAWUFW010000083.1 coordinate 491,635, forward strand.
AAAACCGGAACCCTGACTTTCTTTATTTGTTTTTTGTTTTTGGGCACTTGTAAAGCGCACAGCTACTCCATGGAGTGTCCCGGCGCTGAGAAAGAGAACCAGTGACAGAGCAGTACAGGCACCCACCCGACAGCTGAATTACTGTGAGAAAAGCCAGGTTTTTAGACCTCGCCTAAAACTGAGGAGATCCTGAGCCTGACGTAAGGCTGGCGGCAGGCTGTTCCAAAGCTGAGAGGCTACCACCTGAAAGGAACGGCCACCCAGGTGAGATGAGCTGCCACCACCGCCATCACCTTTGTGAAGTCTTGAGGCGCAGAAGTAAGGCCGAACGGAAGGACTGCAAACTGGTAGTGCTGAGACCCTACCATAAAACAGAAATACTTCCTGTGCGACCTCAGGATGGGAATGTGAAAATAGGCATCCTGCAAGTCCATCGACACCATACAGTCCTCTTGTTGCAGCGCTTGAAGAATTTGAGCCAGGGTCAATATCTTGAATTTTTCCTGTTTGAGGTAAAAATTCAAGACCCTGAGGTCCAGGATAGGCCTTAACCTGCCGTCCTTCTTGGGAATCAGGAAATACCAGGAGTAGCAACCCTGACCCCTTTCCTGCTCCGGAACCACCTCTAGCGCTCCTTTCTTCAATAAGGCAAGAACTTCCTGCTGCAGAAGCAACAAATGATCCTCTGAACACCAGCCCTGGCGAGGAGGGTAAGGAGGAGAAAACTCCCGAAAGGGAAGGGCGTACCCATTTTCCACAAGATTCAAAACCCAAAAGGTCTGAAGTGATAGATTTCCAATCTTGAAGAAAATGGGACACCCGACCCCCTACAGGACCAGCATGCTCCAAGATGGGGGATCCAGAGCTGCTTTCCTGTGGTACCAGTGGTGGGGGCAGGAGAGGAAGAAGGAGGAGGAGAGTTGACGGGATGCACCTCGCAGACGACCTGCGCCCTTTCCTCTGTAAGATCTGTACAGAGGTTTCTGTTGCTGTCGAGGCTGCTGCTGGCCACGAAAGGAAGCCGCCTCACCAAAACCACGGTATCTTTTATATCCAAAACCCCTGGTTTGAGACTTAAGACCCAAAGATTTTGCAGTGGCTCTACTGTCTTAAAACCTCTGCAGCGCAGAATCGGCTTTCTCTCCAAACAGCTTGGACCCATCGAACGGCAGATCGAGGAGAGTAGCCTGCACATCTGGCGAAAATCCCAAAGACCTGAGCCAAGCATGCCTCCTGGTGGCAATAGAGGAACCCATCACCCTGGCCACCGAATCAGCAGTATCCAAACCAGATTGGATGACCCGACGAGCTGCAGCCTGCCTATCCGCCAGCACCTCCAAAAAAGAGCCACGATCACCGTCCAGCAATTTGGGAGCCAACTGTTTGGCCGAATCCATTAGGGCGTGAATATATCTGCCTAACAAGCACGTAGTATTGGTGGATTTCAACGCCATACTGGAAGAAGAGAAGACCTTCTTGGCAGACTGTTCCAATTTTTTAGAGTCTCTGTCTGCAGGAGCCTGAGGAAATGATCCGGTTGAATGTTTAGAACAGGAAGCCTGCACAACTAAACTCTCCGGAGTAGGATGTGCAGAAAGAAAAACAGGATCACCAGGAGCAGGCCTGTACCTCCTTGCCACCGACCTTGAAACGGCAGGAGCAGAAAGGGGCTTCCGCCACACCTCAAGAATTGGCTCAGTCAAAGCCTCATTAAAAGGCAAAAGAGGCTCAATCACAGAAGATGGGGAATGCAAAACGTCCGTAAGAATATTAGGCCTGAACTCAGCCGTGGGCAATTGAAGGTCCAAAAGTTCAGCAGCTTTTCTGATCACAGCGTGATAAGGCGCCACATCATGAGAAGGAGAGGCCTTTGGACAAGAAAGCTCCCACTCTGGGGAGGTGTCCAGACCACTAGCCTCTTGAAGGCCCTCAAACTCATCCACAGTCTCATCAATTTCACCTTCTTCAGCTTCCTCCCGCTGAAACTCTTCCTCTTCCAGCAGTCTCTGAGCCTCTCTTCTAGACCGCAACTTCGGGGCCGGCGCCGGAGACGCTGGCGTCAATGGAAGCGCCTCCGATGAAGGCATCAGCGCTGATCGAAGCCGAGAGGAAGAAGGTCCACCAGATGGCGCCGGAGACTGAGAAAACAGCGTTGAGAACCTCGGAGCCGGAAACTGCCAAGACGGTGCCGTCTGCACAAAGGGTGCTAGGGCATATTGTTGTGGAACACCCAAATTGAAAGCAAGCAGACCCATGGGGCCCGACGGCGCACCGGTGGGGTAGGCTGCTCTGGCAAACATGCCATACATCGCATTTAGAAATTGCGAAGGATCCGACCCAGGTCCAGGAAAAGGTGGATAAGAGGCAGAGTCAGAATCCACTCGAGTCGGCGTCGGGGCCGTCGGACCCAAAACAGGTGAGGTCGTAGGCACAGGCGAAGACGACCTAGGCTCCCGAGTATCTCTCGGCGCCGGAGATAACCTTGGCGCCGGAGAACCCCTCGGCGTCGGTGACTGCGCCGGAGAACCCCTCGGCGACGGAGTGTGTGCCGGAGTCGCTTGAGGAGAAGGCGACGGCAAGATGAAGTCCTTAGAACGACATCATGAAGCTGGAGAAGGCGACCTCGAAGCTCTATCCTTCGATGAACGACGCTGGGAACCATGCCTTCTCTTGTTATGTTACTTATATTTATAGAGCGCACGGTTACCCGGGGGTGTCCTGGCGCTGGTAACTCAACTCTACTGAGAACTCGGTTGCAGGAAGGTGTAGCTGGAGGATTCTATAAGTTAAATAGCCAGGTTTTGAGTGTTTTCCTGAATGCGAGGTCGTCAGTGGAGTTCCTCAGCTTCCAAGGGAGGGCATTCCAAGCTTTGGCCGCACCTGTAATGAAACTTCTCCCCCTCCACGTAGCTTTCTTCATAGGTGGCACGCACACAAGTTTGGCTCCTAGTGAGCGCAAAGTTCTTTTGGGAGTGTACCATTGAAACTGGCGAATCAAGAATTCAGGACCCTGGCCATGTAGAGCCTTGAAGACAATACATAGACTTAAAGTGCACCAGTTTCCTAATAGGCAGCCAGTGTAGTCTTAATTTCCTGGCGACAGATATAAATTTGGGGGTACTTGTCACAAGTCTTGCTGCCGCATTTTTGCAGGGTCTGCAATTTATTTAAGTACTGCTCTTGGATATTCAGGTAGAGCCCATTACAATAATCCAGCCGTGATAAAATAAGGAATGAGACGACCGTTCGTAAATTGTCTTCCGGCAGGAAAGGTTTGACCTTTTTAAGCAGTTTAAGGGAGTGAAAGGTGGCCGAGGTCGTGGCGTTTATCTGGTCCTCAAAGTTCAGTCTATCATCCACCATAACACCCAGATTTTTCGCTTACTCGTAGGTTTAGGGAGGGTGGCCAGATCTGATGGCCACCAGTCCGGGGTCCAGAAGTTGGCCTTATTTCCGAACATAAGGATCTCAGTTTTGCCTAAGTTTAATTTTAGGCAATTCTGTGTCATCCAAGTTTTGACTGCTCCGATGCAGTCATGAAACTTCTTGCTCACCCCTACTTCTTGTCCCGGTAGCAGTGACACTACAATTTGTGTGTCATCTGCATATGAAGTAAAACTGAATCCATAGGATCTGATCAGGGGGGCCAACGGCGCCACATAAACATTAAAGAGGGTCGGGCTAAGGGACGATCCCTGCGGCACTCCACATGGTAAAGAAAAAGGTTTAAAGTAGAACTTCCCTAGGGACACTGTTTGTGTTCCATCAGTTAAAGCTTTTATCAGCATCCATGCCTTGCCCTCGACTCCATACTCCGACAAACGGTCCATCAGGAGGTCATGGTGGACCGTGTCGAAGGCTCTTCTTCTTATGCTTCCTCGACTTCGAAGTATGCGAAGTCGACGACTTCGATTTTGACTTCGACCTCTTTCGGCCCCTCTTCTCCTTTCTTGCCTTCGCCATAAAGAGCTTTGCCTCACGCTCCTTCAAAGCCTTCGGATTCATCTTCCGACAACTGGAGCAGCCTCCGACGTCGTGGTCCGAAGAAAGACACCACAAACAGTCTTCATGAGGGTCAGTGATAGACATATGACCCCCACACTCTGCAGGGCTTGAAACCCGACTTCTTTGATGTCACCAAAGCACTGCAACACCAAGAGAAACCGCAGATAACAAAGTAACTGTAAAGAAAATGAAGAGTCCCAGAAAACCGTTACACGTCGACGGCGCGGAAAAAAGGGAACTGACGTCAGCACGCCGACGAGGTCTACTTGTGGCTCCGGTGACGTCATATGGAGTCGCGAGCGGAGCCGTGCCATTATGACGTCCTCGTCCGTGGAATGCTGGCACAGGGGAGAATTCAAAAGGTGAAGAATCCACAGGCAGATGTATCCATCAGAAGCGTAAATTTATACAGCTGTTTTTAAAGGATAATATTAATACGGCCCCAAGTTTTATGGCGTGGGAGCTTTTAAGACCTCTTCCGGGGGCAGGTTATCTCTTATAAAGCTAGGTTGCACAAGCTGAGGGCGCAGAAGATAGAAATTTTACAGAACACAGTAGAACGGGCTAGGAATTAACTTAATTTGGCAATCTCAAGAGACTATGTTGTTAAGGCACTGAAGCAAGAATTGGCAGGAGCAAAAGATCAATTAGAAAACTTTTTTATTCTAGAAGATATTACCGGGAATTTGGCATATCAACAGAAAATATATGAAGAAAGCCAACATGTAGGCAAACTTTTAGCATGGTCGACTAAAATGCAGCAGTATAGACAAATAATTAAACAAATAAGAGACCCTAGTACTGCAAGTTTGGTAGAAGATAAAGACAGAATAGCAGAAATATTTCTTCTTCATTTTAAACAAAATGATGCCGAAGTACAGGTAATAGACCCACAGGATTTAGAAGGCTACTTCAGGACATACCAGCTACCACAAATTACTAGGGATAATATTGTAGCCTTGAATAAGCACATAGAGCCTATAGAACTGGTTGAAACATTAAAAGGTATGGCTAGTGCCAAGGCCAGTAGGAATTATGGTATTCCTGTGGAAATATATAAGGTGTTTTTAGCTGATCTCTCCCCAGTTTTAATACTTCTGTTTAATCAAATCAGGGATAGGGTCCCTATTTCCAAAATATTCAAGGAGTCAGTCGTGATTAGTATCCTCAAAAAAAACAAAGACCCGAGTGACCCTAACTCATATCGCCCAATAAGCTTATTTAATTCGGATTATAAGCTATTCATGAACATCTGGTCAAACAGGATCGCTCCGAGTGCACAACAAGTGGTCCATGCTGACCAAACAAGATTCCTGCCAGGCAGATCAATGGCCGCCAATATTTCCGTTGCAGGCTATTGATTATTTTTCAGGCAACAAAGACAAGGCGGCAATTTTAATGATGGACGTAGAAAAGGCGATCGACTTTGTCGACTGGCAGGACAGTTTATCTTAGGGAAGTTTGCCTTCCGATCCCAACTGATAACAATGCTAAAAGAAGTATATAAGGGGGTTGAACCAAAGATATTAATGCAGAACAGGCGAGAGACCTGATAAGACGGGAAATAAGGTATTTGGGAATTCAAGTAGTACACGATCTGGACAAACTAGCTCAGCTTAATTTCAATAAGGCATCCTTTGGGGCCAGAAAGCTACTTAAGGCGTGGGGCGGTCTTCCACTTTCATTTATAAGCAGATCCAATCTATTAAAAATGTCAATTTTTCCTAAATTCATTTTTATGTTCAATGCAATTCTGTTAAAATTTAAAAGAGAGTGGTTTAAGAAGGTACAAGGGGAATTTAGTAGCTTTATTTGGAGGGCGAAAAGGGCCAGAATTGCTTGGAGGAAGCTCCGTAGGAAAAAGGAACACAGTGGCATTGCAAGCCCGGACCTCTATCAATATTATCGTGCCTTTCATCTAAAGAATGTACGACAATTGTGGATGGACAGGTCCCTTTTCTCGCCGATATTAAGAGCTCTCACTGCTGGCCTTCCCGGGCACGGGAATGTTTTCCTTTTTAAATTCGGCCACCCAAAGTTCTTCAAAAAAGTGAGACTTAAGATCCTTGTGGGTGAATGCAAGCTGTGGTACTGAGTAAGACTCTCACTAGAAATACCTTATTACAGAAACCTTGCCCCGATATGGGACTCACCCAGCACCCCAGCTTGCCTCCTTGACACACTCGCAATCCCCTTGCACGACTACGACATATATAGATGGGGGCAAATAATAGAAAACAATCAGCTAGCATCCTGGCAGTATTAGGTAAATATTACTCAGGGCACCGTATCGAAATGTAAATATTATCAACTAGCAAGTTGGGCAAAGGGCCTAGGAAAGGATGGCAAGGGGAACCAGTATTGAGAGGACAGGATATGGCAGCAACCGTTTCTGCGGAAAGAAGTTTCAGAGTGGTATTGGATGTTAGTCCAAGCCAGAGTAGAGGTGCAAACTCTGCTCATTGAGATCTGTAAGAGTGAACTGCCTAACCAGGACCTTGAATCACTCTGGCAAGTATCTATGTCTTATTTGTGGCTATCTGTAAAGGCTGCGCCGCTTAGGAGAAATCATCTGTTTACTATCCACAAGGCCTATTGGACACCAAGGAAACTGTCGAAGCTGGGAAACCGGGTGGTTAGAAAGTGCCCCAAGTGTAGCGAAGAAAATGGCGATGACGTTCATATGTTCTGGCAGTGCCCTTCAATCCAGATCTTCTGGCAAAAGTTGGTAAGACTCTCTCGGAGATTACGGGTCAAGAGATTAAGGTGAGCCTGGCTTTGGTAATTTTCGGGGTGGTTGGTGGAAGGGGGATAAATCGCGACGTTTTAAGGCACAAAAATCACTTATTTTTGTTTTAATTCTGCTTGCACGAAGAGAGTTCTATATTAAGTGGATTCTCCCTTGTCCCGCCCTGGAATCGGAATGGTTGTGTTCAGTACAAAGAACATCTAAGCTAGACCGGGGCACCTCTCACTCGAAGAGAACAAAGTTCTAGGAGATCTGGGAAGACTGGTATAAGCACTCTTTTCTTTCTGTGTATAAACTTATTGGTCCAATGATTAGCTGTATGCCATATCTGTCGTACAGGACCTGGGTTGCCGTCTCAAGGCCGTAATCCCTCACTCTATTGACAATATTTGCGTAGGTGGCTCAGGTCTTTGACTTGGTTGGCCATCTTCGGCCCGTGATGTTCGCACACCTCCCTGGTGGAGAGACCGGGCCTCCCCGGCCATAGACTTAGATTTTCCTGCCGTTTAGCATAAATCACAAATGAGGACAAAAAAAAAAACAGGCAGGAGAGGTCGAGATTAGACGTGGCACCCATCAGGGATGCCCATAATCACCACTCCTTTTCTCTCTCTTCATTGAGCCACTTGCTGTTAAAATCCATTCTAACATTTCAATCCTAGCCCCCATAAAGGGGATGGCAAAAATGTAACTTTTTGCGGATGATATAATCTTGTACCTCAAGGCCGAGAGTGTAAATATACAGAAAGCGCTGAAGGAAATGCTGGCCTTTACAGGCCTAGGTGGGTACAAAGTCAACCAGTCTAAAACAGAGTTGCTTCTCTTTAACACTACGGATGGCCAGCTGCCAGACTTTACCACAACGGCACATAAGATATTTAGGGTTATATGTAACAAATTATTATACACAACAGTTTCACTTAAACTACGGGAACACCGTCACAAAGGTAAAAAGGTTATTAGAGAGCTGGACGTTATTGCCTCTGTCATTGGTGGGTCGAGTTTCATTATTCAAAATGGCAATACTCCCCTTGTTTGTATTTTTGTTTCTGAACCTCCATGTGAGAGTGCCAAATTCATACTTTAGGGAACTAGATAAAGTTATTCGTGAGTTTATATGGGCCAAAAAAAAAAGCTTAGGTAAAACTCTCCACCCTTCAATCGGACACAGAGCACGGGGGTTAGCATTGCCACACTTTGCAACATATTACCAGGCGTCTTTGGTGAATCAATCAATACAAATAGCAGCAACACCTTCCAAGTAGGATAATTTTCTTTTAAATCATATGCTAAAAGAAAGTGCAATTAAATTACCGTTTTTTCTTTGATCAACAAAATTACCTAAGAAAACAAGGTATAAGGTTATAACGACAATGGTATCACACACCAAGCTATTCTTTAAAGCATATAATATACCGGTATGCCATGCATTTACCTTTCTCCAAGACTGTGGGATTTGGGGTCTACAGCTTTCGCAAGGGGTCCGGCAGTCCTGGAGTTATCTAGATTTTCGGAAGCTAGGTGACTTTTATAATTTTACTAAATTGATAACATGGGAATTGCTACTGTAGCAATTTGGTAGCCTAAATCAAGTGTTATGGTCAAGCTTTATCTAAATAACCAGTTTCCTTAAAAAATAATTTTATGATGATTAATGACAGTAAGAAACATAAGCTGTATAAATGATAAGGAATTGTGTAGAATAGGAAACTGGTACTGCCTGTTACGCCTAAGTATTAATAGTAAATATGTGGAGTCGCTGCTTCCAAAGATTTTCCATGAAACAGGCAGCAGGTTTAATATTTAAGAATGGCAACTAGTGTGTGAGATGGGGCACAAAGCCCTAAGAGCGGCCAACTTTAAAAGAATGGCTTTTCTATCTAGATGGTTGGCATATTACAAGCCTTAGTCTTCATAAAATGTTCCCATCAACTCCGAATCAATGTTTTAGATGAAAGGCGTGTGGGGTGGGTGGATACATATATTTTTTCATTCCCTAGCCTACAGCATTTTTGGGAAGAGGTTTTTAAGTTTATCATTACATGTCAATAGCTATTCTTCCATCAACATCCTTGTTTTATTTAGTTTTTCGCACATGGGAACCCAGCTAACAAAATATTGACTGATTTTATTTGTATTGCAATAGGAGTAGCCAGGTCTTTAGTACTGCAGAATTGGAAATCAAAGGTGCAGACAATAGGCCAGTGGCTTACCAAGTTGGCCCAGATCTATCAGTTCAAGGAGACATATGCAATGAGGATAGGGGCACTTTGCAGATTTAAGGCTACATGGGCGAAATATTGTTCCAACTCGTTCTCAATATAAGATATTGTTCATTATGTATGCTAGATGAAAGCAATACGAGCTGTAGGGTTCTGTATACTTTTGCTCTGGGTGCAAGAGGGTAATGCTCCATGCTAGACCTTATGTTTGTTCTATATATATTTATTGACAAGGATTTTTTTTGTTTTACGCCACTAGAAAAAATTATGGATATTGCTGCTATGTGGAATAGGTCTTTGAGGGTATTTCAAATGCGATGAATTGGTTGATTATTTCTCTTTTAGCTGCCTTGTACTTGAATCTCTATTACTAATGTACGAATTTATTGTATTGCCTGTTTTTTTTTTCTTGCTCGGAAAAAAAAATCTGTGCTATTTTTTTAAATTGGTCTTGAATTTCTCCATGAGTGCGTGTCTCGTTTATCGACTCTGTGTACACAACAAATGCTTAACACTACCCTCTGGTAAGCCTAAACTGCTCGACCACACTCCAACAAATTGAGCACTAGGGATTATTAATTTAAGCGCCGTTAAAAAATAAGGGTCTGTACTTTTTGCATGGTGTGACCTTACATTGGCATTAGCACATAAAAAGCCAGCTTCCCACAAGCCAATGCATAGCTGATCTTAATGCAGAGGGCTATCCATCGGAAGATGGTTGGTTTCTGCACGGCCGTACCCTTCTTTGTATCAGAGCACCCCACAAACATCTGATCGTCCACCCAGTGTTCAATGTACGAAAGATCTAAAAACAGAGTGCTCTCTTGGGGGCTAAACAATTCAGTCACTTTTGAGGGATGGGGAGGAGCAAAAAATGTCAGAATGGTGAAGGACTGGTCCAAAAAAAAAAAAAAAAAAAAAAAAAAAAAGAGTCAGTACTTTCGGTAGGAACACAGCTCTTAATCTTGACACCAGTTTGTCCAGAAAAAAGGTGGTATATGGAGGATGGACTGGAAGGCATGGCCTTAACTCACCTAGATAGTGGATTTGTGAGGAAACACGATTTTTTCCGGTTTCACCCGCACATTTTGCACTGTTGTGACTTATAGGCATTGATGTAATGGCTTTGAAATGCCCGAGCCCTACAAATCGGAACTTAGTGCATGTGCTCTGCCCCATAAAAAGGTCCATGAGTGGCACTTCAACTTACAGGCCCTCGCTACCGCTCGTGCCATATACTAGGGACTTATAAGTCAGTTATGCCAATTGGGTATAAGCCAGTAAGTCATGTACCTTTTTAAGGGTCAGAAGTTGAAATGCCACTCAGACTGTATACCTAGCTTTGCCACCACGAGTATGACAAAGTAAGACTTGTCTCCCATACGGCCACTGCAGATTGGTAGAACAGTTTAAACTGCTAAGTCGACTTTGCCAATAAAAGCAACGGCAAACCTCCCTTTTTAATGTGTATAAGTCACCCCTACAGCAGGCCATCAAGTCATAAGGCAGGGTGCAACATATTATAAAAAACAACGTGTTCCAACAGTAAAAAAGTACAAATGTCATTTTTAATTCAAGAGAGGCTGGTAGCCTCACTAGCAAGTACAGAGTTACAGACTGACAAGGTATCAAAAGATGGTTAAATCTAATTTAAAGTCATTGGTGGGCAAAGCACAACTTTGTTAAGTTGACACTTTGGTTACCCAAGGTTTCCAGGGCCCACTTACGATTGTACACAAAGGCTGTCCTTTCAGACAACCTTCTGCCCTCCTGGTGATACACGTGAATGACCCTCAGGAAAAGTGACAGTAGAGGCCTGCCACTAGAGGAGGTGTTACCTCCTCCTGGCACAAAGCCACACAGTGTTTTGGCCCAAAAGGCGCGATTCAAGAGGGAAGCAGCCTTTGTAGGGCATATGGTAACCTCATTTGAGAGGTGCAGCTCTTTTGTCTGGGTAGACAAGTAGGCAAGTCATCCTCCGAGCCCAGCCAGAAGCAGAGACTTCAAGAGGTCAGACAGCTGACTTCCTGTTTGCAGCACAGGGCCACAAAAGTTGAATAAGCTTGCCTGGGTGACTTGGCAGCCCAGATCACTGGATCATCTCTCCTTGCCGCAGTGCAGCCCACTAGACCGACACCAGATGTTCAAAAGTTGCACCCCAGTCTGTTGGATCCGGGAGAGCCGAAATGCAGTCTGGTCATCCACAAGGAAAGCTATCGCCAAAAGGAGAAAACCACTAAATTGGTTTTGCCAGTGACCAGTAGTCCAATGGTAACATCGACCCCTGTGGCCAAAGTTGCCCCACTAGGACCATGGACCAAGGAGTGGCCATAGGAAGACCCCTGTCAACCACAGCATCTACAGCTTCTTTTTTTTTTCTTTTTTTTTCTTTTTATCATCATTTTAACTTTATGGTCCCAGTATATAGTACATGCATCATAGTATTTGTTCAAGTACAACAATTTAGCACAATTGTCCAATGTCAACTTTTTTCGAGCAGCAGATAACGTATACATTCCATTTCTCAGCTTTCACGCCGTTGCCAACAATCCCGGGCCAATTGGGCCAGTACTGCCCCCTACCCATTTCCATTGATCTAGTTCGACTTCATGAGATACAGTTAAAAGATGTATGCACTTATGAATAGTATGAACAAACGTTTAGTCCGGGTTTTGTTGTGTATTCTGTACATTTCGCTTTCTTAGGTACTCTCTCAGGGGTTGCCATATGTCTTTTGGCCGAGATGTAGGGGGTTTTATTTCAGCGAACAGCTCACTCGTGTTGTCACAATATACCATACTATTAAACCAGCTTTTTACCGTAGGTTCCCTTTTACTGCCCCATTGTAGAGCTATTTCTCGTTTTGTCAGAAGCATCGCTATTGCTACAAATCTGTGCTTGCTTTTGGGGAGGTCGTCAACATACCCCAATAGTGCTAATAATGGAGACTGCTCCAGTTGCAGCGCAGCCATCTGCTGAAGCTCTCTAAATACTTCATGCCAATATAGAGCAATCTTATTACATGTCCATGTCATATGTACAAAAGTGGCCGCGTGCCTATTGCATTTGGGGCAGTGTGTGAACCGCTTATGGTCTATCCGGGCCATCTGCTGTGGTGTAACATACGATCTTCTCAAGAATTTAAAATGGAGCAGCTTGTGCTGTGGTTGCACGAGACTAACTTCGTTTGAGTGCAGCAGCTTTTCCAAATTTTGGCTGTAATGGGCCGCCCTAAATCTGTTTCCCAGGCTTCTCTCACCTTAGTAGCTTGTGGTGGTATGAGCGCCAGACAAGCTTTATACAATCTAGAAATAACATGTTCTCCACTGCTGTCTTCAATTATAAGTGTAAGCGGTGTGAATTCCTTTGGTTCAATGGGGTATGTGGATATGGCTTCCCTTAATGCTGTCTGTATGCGGGCCAGGTCAAACTGATCTATAAAAGAGATATTTTGAAACCTGTGGTCCTCTGTACGAGAGAAAACATGCCCTTTTGGGAATAAATCACCAACTGTGCATATGTTCAATCGCCACAGGGTGGGCTGCGTTGATGAGTCTAGTGTGGGGGTTAGCCATGGATTAGCAAGCAGTGGAAGTGCTGGGGAGTATAATATTGCACCCCGTTCTCCTAAGTAACTTCCCCCATGCCCAACAGGTGGTGTATAGTGTTTGAACTTCACGAGGGTCTTGTGCCATCCCCGCCGGCAACAGAGCCTCCAGCGGGTTGGGGTCTGCTAAGTCCCTCTGTGGCTTGATATAGGGAACTCGGGCGTCGAAGTGGTACTAAAACCATGCGTAGCTACATTGTGACACCAAGTCGTATAGTTGTATATCCGGCACCCCAAATCCTCCCCGCTCATATGGTAATATCATTGTGTTCCAACCTATTTTTGGCTGTTTGCCACCCCGTAACATCTTCAGCTTCATTAGCATCCTGTGTCCCTTGAATCAGGACCATTCCATAGAAGTCAATGAACAGGGGCTAATGCCACTGGAACGGGACTGAAGACAGCTACTGTTGTAACTGTTTCTTCAGACCTTTCTGGTCTCCTGGACTGGCTCTCTGCCGATGTTGGTCACCCAAAGTAACTAGTAACCACATTCCACTTTTGACATAAGTTTTCTTGAAAAAGTTCCTAAGTGAACAATTTATTGAATTTGCCAATGCTTGTTCATGGTTAACTGAAAAGTCTTGATTTATTGTTCCTTGCAAAATCGAAATCTCCTAAACGCTCTGGAGGATCTTTTTTGTTTTGGTGTCTATAATCTCAAAAATATTATCTCTTTTTATAAATTGGTGTCAAATTTCTTAACCACCGAGTTATCTTCTTCTTGAATTGTGTTGGTGATGGTTAAATGCTTTACTCTTGTTCCTTTGTGCAAGCCTGACTGCTCAGAGCCGCAGCTACCCAGGTTGAGCTAAAGTTTAACAAAAAACCCAGACTGGTCCTATTGGGATTGGAAGTGTATTACACAGTGAGGTCACACAACCGCACAATATAATACACCCCATTTCCTCACAGGACGCTATTACAACCAGGAAAACAGTTTTTAAGGTGGAAAGTCACTATAAATTAATTGGTTAAAAAAAAGTGCATTTCAGGAATGCGAGAACAAGATTTATGCTCTACTGTGATATCAAAAGGGGCTTATATAGGAACATCAGCGGTAAACCTTTTAGAAAATGCATCACAACTAGTAATTTCAAAAAGGACACCTGGTCTGGCACACAAACAGGTAACCTTTTAACTGTGCCCAGAGCAAGATTTTGCTGGGCCAAAAACAAAACAAAGAACGCAATATTCTGACAGTTTTGCCTGCAACTGGTCCAACTGGCAGGTACCACACCAAGCCACAAACTTTGTCCAAGCGCCATGCATACACAGATTTTGTAGAAGGGGTCCCTGGCAGCTAGGATGGCATTAACAACGTAGGGAGGCTAATAGAAGGCGATTCATTGTTGCCGCTTAATTTCCAAGCAAAAGGTGCAGGTTGTGTAGGCTCAAGACCCTGCCTTGCTGCTGCGACAGAACATCCTTCCTATGTGGCAGCCTAATCAGAGGACAGATGCTCAAGCCCAGAAATCCGGGTTCCGCTCACTCCTGGCCCAATTCAGTGTCACAAGAATAACCTGGTCCAGGTTGTTCCTGACCGTTATTCAGAACTCTGGGCAGGGGCACGAAGGCATACAAGAGAACCGTGCTCCACTGTAGGTGGAATGAGTGTCCGACAGATCATTTTCTTGGAAACTCCAGCAAGCTAAAAGCTGACATTGCATGTTCTCAGTGGTGGCAAAGAGATCAAGCCAGGGTTCTCCCTACTTTTGGAAGATGTCCTGTGCTACTTCCAGTACTAACTGCCATTCGTAATCCGCTAGGTACCGCCAGCTAAGTTTGTCCACTCTGGCATTTAAAGATACCCCCACATGGTGTACCAACCAACGAAATCTCCTGAGATTCAGACAGGGAATGTAGGCACAGGACCCCACCATGTTCTGCTTGTTGCAGTACCACGTGGTGGTGGTGTTGTCCAGGTGAACCTGCACCAGCTGTACCCTTGATAGAGGGCAGAAAGGCCTTCAATGCCAAACAAATCATTCACAACTCTAGCAAACCGATGCGCCATAGAGCTCTGAGCTCCACCTATCCCAAATGACTTCCCTAACCCAGAAGCAACGCATCCGCCACCACTGTCAACTCTGGGTGGAGCAGGGAGAGGGGGATCTGTTGCAGGTCCGACTGCAGACAAGCAGCCACCACTGCAGATCTTTTTCAGTCTCCTCTGAAACTTGGATGGAACCTGACAGGCTCCCTTGGTGATGGGCCCAATGAGGCTTCAGATTCCACAGCAAAGATCCCATGTGCCATCAAGTCTCGAAAGTGCAACGTATCCAGGATGGCTGAGATGTAGAGGATCCTCTGCAAAGGAGTTAAGTGTGACTTTGGCAGGTTAATTGAGAATTGCATTGATATCAAGAGTTTAAAAAAAGGAAAATGCTACTTACCTCAGTATGCATCTGTTCTTGGCATATAGAGCTGTAGATTCATATGCTTTAGCATAGATCGCCATCTGGTGTTGGGTCCGGATGTTTGCACTCTGTTTTTCTTCGAAGAAGTCTTTCCAGTCACGAAGGTAGGCGACTCCTCCTTTCGGTGATAGTGCGCATGGGCATCGACTCCATCCCCAGATTGTTTTTCCCAGAAGGGTGATGATGGAGCTAGTAAGAGTAGTAAAGAGATGTCCATGTATAATGTATCTAAGTAAGATAATACTGCAACAGATAAAGGTTCCCGGGGAGGTGGGTGGGCGCATATGAATCTACAGCTCTATATGCCAAGAACAGATGCATACTGTGGTAAGTAGCATTTTCCATTCGAGGCATATGAGCTGTAGATCATATGCTTTAGCATAGACTATACAGCAGTTATCTCCCAAGCGGTGGCTAACCTGTAGCTGTTGCAGTGGTTGTTCGTAAAACTGCCTGGCCCACACTAGCTTGTTGTCTTAACAAATCTACACAATAGAGCTTTGTGAATGTGTGTGGTGTAGACCATGTTGCAGCTTTGCAGATGTCATCTAATGGTATATTCCCTAAGAATGCCATAGAAGCCCCCAGTTTGCGTGTGGAGTGCGCTTTAGGGGGAATTGTTAGTGTGCGTTTAGCTTTAATATAGCATGTTTGAATGCACTTAACTATCCACCGTGCAATACCTTGTTTCGATATGGGATTGCCTTTATGCGGTGGTGCAAAAGCAACAAAAAGTTGTTTTGTTTTCCTAAAGGGTTTAGTTCTTTCAATGTAATATAGTATGGCTCTTTTGACATCTAGTGTGTGAAGAGCGCGCTCTGCCACTGAGTCTGGTTGAGGGAAGAACACGGGTAATTCAACAGACTGGTTGATATGGAAGGCAGAAACTAATTTGGGTAAAAATTTGGGATTAGTGCTAAGAACCACTTTGTTTTGGTGTATTTGCAAAAAGGGTTCTTGTATGGTTAGTGCCAGAAGCTCACAAACTCTTCTAAGAGATGTGATGGCTATAAGGAAGGCTACCTTCCAGGTGAGAAAATGTAGGTCACATTTGTGTAAAGGTTCAAATGGTGGACCCATTAGTCTTGTAAGAACTATATTAAGATTCCACACTGGGGAAGGTGGAAGTCTAGGAGGAATGATTCTCTTGAGTCCTTCCATAAAAGCTTTGATAGCGGGCACTCGAAACAGACAAGTGTTGTCTGTTTTGTAGGTAAGCAGCTATAACAGCAAGATGTAAGCGTATGGATGTATACGCCAAATTGGAACGCTGTAGGTGTAATAGATAGCAAATGATGTTTTGGATGGAAGCATCTAGTGGATTGATTTGATTGTTTGTACAGTAAATTACAAACCGTTTCCACTTAGCTGCGTAGCATGCTCTTGTGGTAGGACGTCTAGCCTCTTTAATGACGTTCATACAGTCTGGCGGAAGATTGAGGTAGCCAAACTCTAAGATTTCAGGTGCCAGATCGCAAGGTTGAGTTGACTGGGATCTTGGTGTCTTATCTCTCCATGGTTCTGAGTGAGAAGCTTGGGGGAGAGGTGTAGTTTTTCGTGAGGAACAACTGATAGTTCCAACAGGGTTGTGAACCATAATTGTCGAGCCCATGTGGGAGCAATTAGGATCATTGTCAGGGAATGTTGTTTGAGTTTCCGAACCACTAATGGAATTAGCAGGAGAGGTGGAAAAGCGTAAGCAGATTTTCCTGACCAATTCATCCATAGCGCATTGCCTTTGGACAATGGGTGAGGATACCTGGACGCGAAGCTTGGGCATTTTGCGTTGAGGTGTGTGGCAAAGAGATCTATTTCTGGGTAACCCCACATCTGGAAGAATGGGAGGAGAACTTGAGGATGTAGTTCCCATTCGTGGATCTGTTGTCTGACTGAGCAGATCTGCAATTTGGTTGTTTACTCCTAGGAGGTGTTCTGCAAGGAGATATATTTTTGGAGGAATGGCCCATCTCCATAGGCTTTGAGCTAGTTGTGAAAGCTGTAGAGTGTGTGTCCCCCCCCTGTTTCTGTATGTAGTACATTGCTGTCATGTTGTCTGTACGAACTAGGACAGCTTTGCCTACTAGATGCAGTTGAAAGGCTTTCAATGCCAGGAAAATTGCTAGTAGCTCCAAGTGGTTTATGTGGAGTTCTTTTTGTTGTCGGGTTCACATGCCCTGATGGTATGTTTTTGAAGATGAGCTCCCCAACCAGTGAGCGATGAGTCTGCTGTTAGCACTATTTGTGGTACCGGGTCGATGAATGGCCGCCCCTTGGAGAGGTTTTGTGTATTCCACCACTGCAGACAGCGATGGGTGCGGCTGTCCACCAACACCAGATCTGTTAACTGACCTTGAGCCTGGTTCCACTGACGTGCTAAGCATTCCTGTAGGGGACGCATTTGAAGTCTTGCGTAAGGAACGATGAGAATGCAAGAAGCCATCATGCCTATTAATTGCATGAACACTCGGGCTGGTAATGAGTGTTGAGGCTGAAATTGGATATCAGATTTTGCATGTTACGTATCCTGACTGGGTTGGAGTAGGCTAGAGCTTTGCAAGTGTTTATTGTAGCTCCTAGATAAGCTTGCGTTTTGGATGGCTGGAGGTGAGACTTGGTGAGGTTTACAGTGAACCACAAGTCGTGAAGCAGTTGAACTGTTTTGTGAGTGTGGTGTAGACAGATGTGTCGCGAACTGGCTTTTATTAGCCACTCGTCCAAGTAAGGGAAGACGTGAATGTGTTGTCTTCTTAAATGAGCTGCGACTACTGCTAGGCACTTGGTGAAGACTCTGGGTGCTGTAGTTACCCCGAATGGGAGAACATTGAACTGGTAATGTTGTCCGTCCACCACGAACCTGAGATATTTTCTGTGAGCCGGGTGAATGGGAATATGAAAGTAGGCGTCCTTTAAGTCCAGAGTGGATAGAAAGTCGCCCTGCTGAAGTAGTGGAAGCACCTGTTGGAGTGTGACCATGTGGAAGTGGTCTGATTGAATGTAGAGATTTAGCTGTCTGAGGTCTAATATAGGCCTGAGAGAGCCGTCCTTTTTGGGGATTAGGAAGTACAGGGAGTATACTCCTGTCCCTTGATACTGAAATGGAACTGGTTCTATTGCATGTTTCTCCAATAGAGAGTGAACCTCTTGTTTTAGGAGAGTGAGATGTTCTGGTGACATTGTATGTGGTTTTGGAAGAATAGTTGGGGGGAGTGCTTGTAAGATCCAGGCAGTAACCATACTGGATAATTTGCAGGACCCACTTGTCTGAGGTGATTGAGTTCCAGACAGGCAGGAATTCTGCGAGACGTCCCCCAACAGGTGTGGAATGATCGGGGGTAGCGGAGGGAAGTCACTGTTTGTTTGCGGGTGAAGTGCGGGTGGAGTTGCCCTTGCCTCTTCCTCTATTATTGTTCCCTCTATAATTTCCTCGAAAATAACCTCTGGGAGAGGTGGATTGATTATTCCCTTTATACGAGGAAGAGGGATTGTCTGTGGACACTGTCTTTGAGCCACCCCTGTAAAAGGAGCAGCAAAAGGACCCTCTGTTAGTTAATTGTAAAGCCCCCATAGACTTTGCGACCTCAGTGTCTTTTTTCATCTTTTCAAGGGAGGTATCTACGGCAGGCCCGAAAAGATGTTCCTTATCAAAAGGCTAGTTTAGTATGGAGGATTGTACCTCCTGCTTAAAACCGGAAATCCTAAGCCAAGCGTGTCTGCGCAGTAGCACGCTAGTATTGACTGCACAAGCTGCTGTGTCTGCTGCATCGAGTGCACATTTAATGGAAGTGTTACTAATAAGTTTGCCTTCCTGGATAAGGTCATTAGCTTTTGCCTTATACTGATCGGGTAAGTGTTGCATGAGCTGTTCTAACTCATCATAATGAGCCCTATCATAGCGTGCTAGCAGAGCCTGAGCGTTAGCAATGCGCCAAGAATTTGCAGCCTGTGTAGCCACTCTCTTGCCTGAGGCATCAATGAGTTTGGACTCCTTGTCCGGAGGGGGAGCCTCACCTGTGGTTTGAGAGTTAGCTCTCTTGCGAGCATTAGAGACTACAAGAGAGTCCAAAGGTAACTGACCTCTAATATAAGCAGGGTCTGTTGGAGCGGGTTTATATTTTTTGTCTACTCTGGGTGTAAGTATTCGAGCTCTAACTGGGTCTTTAAAGACCTCATCGGTGTGCTTTTACATGCCCTTTACCATAGGTAAAGTGTGAGTATATCTTTGAGAATAGGTGAGTATCTCAAAGAGGAAATCCTCTTCCAGAGGCTCTTTATGGAGCTCCACTCTGTGATATTGTGCAGCTCTGTTAATGAGTTGAGCGTATCCAATGTTATCATCTGGTGGGGAGGGTCTAGAAGGATACAGGTCAGGGTCATTATCTGTATCTGGTTCCTTATCGTAATTTTCCCATGGATCAGTATCTTGAGGTCTATGCTGATCTGGTGGTATGTCCTGCTCATCAATATCGCCATCCCCACCCCCATAATCCTCATCCTGAATGTTAGGTGAAAGTGGAGGTGATGGTGAATTTGATGGTGAAATAATCAAATTCGGATTAATAGGAGGAGAGGGAGGTGGAATGTAAGGTGGAGAAGGGTTGTACCAGAGTCCTTTTTGTTAGGAGGTATAGAAGGGTCCTCTGTGAGGTCCAGCTTCCGTTTCTTAGGAAGAGTGGCCTGAATATGACCTGTTTTAGGGTTAACAACAAGTCTTTTTTGTTTTGGATCCAAAGATGGCTCATCGGACCGAGGCGGAGTGTCTTTTTCTTTGTGTGCCGTTTTGGTGCCAAGAGTTTCGTCTCCGGCGCCTTTGGTGTTGGAGTTTTCGGCTGCGAGTCTTTGTGTTTGGTGGGTTTCGGTTCCGAGCCTTTCGGTGCTGAGGAATTCGGCTCAGAGTCTTTTGATGCAGAGGATTTCGGCTCCGGGTGTTATGAAGCCGAGGATTTCGGCTCTGAGCCTTTCGGTGCAGTAGATTTCGGCTCCGAACCTTCCGAACTTTTAGGTTTGGAGGCCTTATGTTCCGAAGCCTTCGGTGTGGAAGGTATAGTCTTCGGTCCCGGTGGTGTGGTGACCGGCAGAGACTTGGACTTGTGTTTCGGTGCCGAGGGTGTTGGGTCGGCACCTGAATGGGGGTGGCTCGAGCCCGAGCCGGAAGGCTTTTCTTTGTTTCTTAGCCGGGCTGGAGGGCGGGGCATCGGAAACCTTCTGTCGGTGCCGACCTGAGCCCGGAGGCAAAGGTGGTACCGGAGCCTTTGTTTTATGTTGCGTGGTCACAGGGGGATCAGTACTCATGGTACGCTGGCCCGGAGTGATGTGCTCTTCTTTCTCCACGTCGGAGTCTGCTTCGGACACGGAGACCTGTTCTTCTTCCTCAGCTCCTTCGATTGGATGTTGGATATGTGGATTTTCTCCAAAGATGTCCGGTACGAAGCCGCTGTGGTGTTGCATCTCGTGGCGTCGAGCCCGACGATCACGAATTGTTTTCTTCAATCGGAACGATCGACACGCCTCACAGTCCTTTTCGTTGTGTTCCGGGGATAAGCAGAGGTTGCAGACCTCATGCACATCGGTGCGTGGAAACTTAGCACGACACCCGGGACATAGTTTAAATGGAGTCCGTTCCATCGACTGCTAGCGCGGTCGGCACAGGTAGGCCCAACGGCCCGCCTCGACTTATCCGATCGAAGGTTTTCTCAGTTGGAACGATGCGGGTCGAATGGGAAACCGCGATCAAAGACAATACCGTGGAGGGTAGAGGATTGCACGTCGAAGTTCGAGAACAATACGAACCGGAGCGTCGCAATACACATCCGAACCCGATGGCAGAAAAAAACAATCTGGGGATGGAGTCGATGCCCATGCGCACTATCACCAAAAGGAGGAGTCACCTACCTCGTGACTGGTAAGACTTCTTCGAAGAAAAACAAAGGGCAAATATCCGGACCCAACACCAGATGGCGATCTATGCTAAAGCAAATGATCAACAGCTCATATGCCTCGAACATAATATATTTGCTTTTTATTTAATGTAACAGTTAAGCGATATAGAATGACATTTCCAGCACAGATAAGTTACATGAATAAATGAAAAATCATTACATGTACATGGCAATCATGACTATGGCATAGACTGAAAAAGTGCAGAGGTATGCATTCAACAGCAATTAAGGGCACTTCAATCACAGGCATACATGCTTTCCCCGCAGTTGACTTCTATCTGCACGGGACATGTGTAACAGGAGCCAGTTCCCCACCCCAGCACCATCTCAGGCACACAGCAGATATCACAGCTCACGCCCGACAAGCAGTCAAGCAAGACTACCCTGCGGAACCCATTATACAGCACCACTCGCCTCCCCATCTGCAAAGTTTCCCCGCACGCAACAAGTATCTCTGGTATGGGACCCATATACCCTATGGGCGGCTACAAGGCGGCATCAGATTATGGTAAGCATCTTATTGTGTATTGCAATGTCATGTCAGCAAGGCACTCTTTCACAGAGGGAAGGGGACCCTGAATCGCTATTCTACGCCACGCCAATAGACGCCCTAAGGCCACAAGTTGCCAGTGATCCTTCGGGATTTCCCAGTCATAACCCAGTAGAGCCAATGGATTATGAGCTACTGCCCCCCCTGTGATCTCCTCCAGTACCTGTAATATCACAAGCCAAAAGCACTGCAAGCCAGGGCAGTGCCATGTTGTAGGAAAGTGCCCCTTTTTGCATGGTCACCCCCTAACATTTTTGCCTATCTGATTCACTTTTAGTGTGCCCTGGTTCCTGCCAATCAGGTTCCCAGGTCCTGTGTTCTTTCCCACAAATTGTACCATTGCTCCCACAATTTGCATACCTCTGGCCCACTTATAAGTCCCTTGTAATAGGTACCAGTGGTACCAAGGGCCTTGTGACCAGAGATGGGTCCCTTGGGGCTGCAGCATGTATTGTGCCAACCTAAAGGACCCCACATGTAACACATACACCCTTGCCAGTGCAGGCTATGTGTTGTGGCGTGGCTAAACTAAAAGTCGTCATGGCACACCTTCCTAGGTGCCGTGGCATAGGTAAGTCACCCCTCTGGCAGACCTTACAGAACTAAGGCAGGGTTGACTATATCACAGGATATAGCTGCAATATCCCCTACAGTGTCGGAGTCCATTCTTGGACACCAAGTGCAGTGAAATTTTGAGTACATAGGCTGGGAGTTTGCCAACACTAACTCAACAGCCCCATGATGGCTTTACTAAAGTCTGAGAAGTTTGATATGAAACTTCTCAGCATAATAAACCCACACTGAAGCCAGAGATGGATTTATTATAAAATGCACTCAGACAGCATCTTAGAAATGCCCCCAAAAAAACGACCAAATTCTAGTGTATTGACCGACCGGTCCCAGTCAGCCAGCCACCACCAGACAGGTTTCTGACCTCCTGGGGTGAGAGCCTTTGTGCCCTAGGAGGTTAGAAACTAAGCCTGCTCTGGACGGAGGTGCTTCTCACCTCCCTCCAGCAGTAACAGCAGCACTTGGCGGTGAACCTCAAAGGCGCTCACCTAGTGTTATGCGGATTTGGGCAGCTCCAACTAGTGGCTATGCCTACCCCTCTGTCCTTGCCCCACGTTTTGGCGGCAGGACAGGCAGGAAAATTAGAAAGCAGAGTAGAAGTGTCCACGTTGGCCAGGAGCTGAGGTGAACCCCTCTCTTGAGAATTCTCCATCTTGGGTTGGAGAATTAGGCCTAATAGGAACAGGGATGTGTCCCTCTCCCCAAAGGGAGGGTGCAGTCACACTAGAGGACAGTAGCAATTGGCAACTGCCCCCCCCCCTCCGACCTCAGTAACGCCCTTAAATTTAGTATTGAAAGGCTCCCCTGAACCTTGTTCCTCAGACTCAACGACCTACGAAAGAGGACCTAAGAGCCGTGCAGCAGTGGAGAATACGACGACAACTGACTTGGCCCCAGCCCTACCGGCATGTCTCCTCCTCCAGTGACCCTGCTCCGAGAAACCGGCGTGTCCTGCAGCCAGCAACCTCCAAGAACACCGGAGACCCAAGCTGCCTTCAACAAAGACTCTTTTCTCCTGTGGACACCGGATTTGTCCAGAAAAGAAATTACCTCACGGACTCCAGATCCAGGCAGATCCGCGACACTTGCACCACTCTGCACTAGACGCACACGGCCCAAGCCCAAGTGGCCGAACGATCCAGTGACATTTCCTCGGTGATCTTGACCTGGAATATAGCGCTGGATGACCTCTCCTGAACTTCCCTACAACGCCTGCAGCCTCAACTTGAAGGGCCCTCCCGACCTCAACCCGATCTGGTGAGAGAAACTAGACGCCTAAAGACACCCCTGCACCCGCAGTCCCTAGGCCTTGGATTGCCCAACCAACAGTGTCCCGGCATCCCCCCACTATCCAACTCACCTCTCCAGTCATGGGATTCCTTCAACCAGTCTTCTGGTCCAAGCTTGCAGTAGTTTTCTTATACCGAGGATATCCATTGATTTCTACAGGGCACCCAACGCCCTTTGCACCCTGCACCCGGCCGCCCCTGTGCCGCTGGTGGTGCAGCTTTGATGCTACTTGTTGGCCCCCTTCAGTGCGGACCTTAACCCCCAGGGCATGTGTCCCTGAACCGCAGGTACTTACCTGCAACCAGTGCCTTTTTGAGATACCCTCAGCTCCCATAGGCGAACATAGGGCCCAGTGACCTCTGCCCTCGGCCACCCTAGTGCCGCTGGTGGTGCAATACCTACCTTGGTCCGACCCTTGCCCACTGTTGGTCAAACCCTCCAAAGACTGAATATAGGAAGCTGGTTCTCTATATACTATACAAAAGTGAGGTATAGTGTGCACAGAGTCCAGTGGAACCCCAAAAGTAGGCAGAGGTAAAAGTAGATAGCAACTTACTCTCTATTTGTGGTAGTGTGGTCGAGCAGTAAGGCTTTATCAGAGGGTAGTGTTAAGCATTTGTTGTACACACTCAATCAGCAAATGATTGTCACACACTCAAAGACTGAACTTCAGACCAATTGGTTTTGTATAAAAATATTCTTTTAGTTATTTTATTTCCTAGAACCAAGCAAGCCTGGCACAGGTAAGTGATAAATACTTTGCAGTAATAATACAGTTTGTAAACTGTTTGTATTGCAGTTGTATATATACTTTTGGTTTGATTACAGTAGAACTACTAGTAATGCAATGCTTTGAAATATTGTACATATACTTTGTATTGGCTTTTCAGTAGAATGTCAAGTAGATTACTTTACAGATTACTTTTCTTACACAGTGCAGTATACCTAGGTACTGCACTGGGAAATTTCCTGAAAACAGGTAAGTAAAATTGTTTTGGTTATTTTGTTACAGTTTTAGAGACTTTTATAGATTTTCCAACTCCACACTTAGAAACTTTTCACAGAAAAACAGTCAATGTTATCCTATGGAGGAAAACAGGGTTATCGGTTCAAAGGTAAGTATTCAGTTGTGGGAGTTGGTATTCTGGGGGTAGACTCATGGGTCCCCCCGGGTCAAGGATGCACTCTTGTTACACCCTCAGCAGTAGCCAACAAGGTTGTAGGAGCAAAGCTCCTGGACTTAAGCTCAGGGCAAATGGGGGTTCCAGCCAGCACAAAAAGGTGCACCCTCAGCGGCACTGGGGCGGCCGGGTGCAGAGTGCTGTTTTGGCGTCAGGCGCCCTGTAGCTTTCAATGTGGAGTCTCCAGTTTGCAAACACACTGCAGGTTCGGGGACGAAGCTCTTCTGGGTGCGACCACCACTTGGAGAGGTACGTTGGGATGCTGGGGGTTGGTTAGACACCATCGGTTGGGCCACCCAAGGCCGTGGGGCTTCGGGTGCAGGGGTGTCTTTTAGGGTCGGATCTTCTAACCAGCTTCTGGTTGCGGTTGGGGGGACCTTCCAGTTTGAGGCTGCAGGCGTCAGCTGGAGGCTTGAGGCAGGTCAGGATAACCGGATCTCAGGACAGGATCGCCAGGGAGACCTCCTCGTGGTGTTGGGCTACTCGAACTCGGGCCGTGGGTGTCGGGTGCAGAGTGGTGCAGACTCGCGGATCTTGCCGGAGCTGGAGTCTGTTGGTGAACAAATCCGGTGTTCACAGGAGACAAAGTCTTTTCTTTTGAAGGCAGGGCAGGTCCTCGGGGTTCTGGAGGCTGCTGGCTGCAGGACACACCGGAGTTTGCTTCCGCAGGTTCGAGGTGGGGACAGGCCTGTAGGGCTGGGGCCAAGTCAGTGGGCGTCGTCCTCCTCCTCTTAGCTTCGGCATGGCTGTTCGGTCCTTCTTTTCTTCTTGTAGTTTCTTGTCTGAGGAGGCAAGGTTCAGGGGTGCCCCTAAATACTACATTTAGGGGTGTTACAGGTAGGTAAAAGGTTGGGGCCAATGGGTCCCTTCCCAGGGGTAAGGACACCCCCTAGTGGGAGGGGGGCATATGTCTCACTCTGGTTGGCTGGGTCCCCCCATCTGCCAGATGGCGGGGACTGAGAGTTGTGCTTCAGCTCGCCTCCCCCACCTGAGGGGTGGGGTTGGCAAAGGTGGGCACACCTCCTTTCCTCACTTGGTTTTCCCGCCGGTTCTCCTGCCCAAAGTGGGGGTCAGAACCGATGAGGACCAGTTGCTGGGAGCAGCAAAAGGCCTGGGGAAGCTCACAAAGGCGGCAAGCCTTTGAAGCTTCCCCTTCGTGGACCCTGCCCATCCTGGGGGGAGGAGGCTTGGCACCTCGTCCCAGGATGTGCATTGTTTCAGGCCCCCCGAGAGCAGCAGGCTCTCAACGCAGGGGTCCAGAAACAGGTCTGGTGGTGGCAGCTGAAAGCAGCCACTCAGCCTGGACACTAGTGTTAGGTCGTTTTTCAGGGGGCATCTCTAACATGCCCTCAGTGTGCATTTTTCATTAAATCCCACACTGGCCTCAGTGTGGGTTTAATGTGCTGGGAAGTTTGATACCATACTTCTCAGTTTTCAGTGCAGCCATTATGGTATTGTGGAGTTCGTAATGACAAACTCCCAGCACCATATACTCTTAATGGCAGCACTGCACTTACAATGTCTAAGAATTGACTTAGACACTGTAGGGGTACAGGGCTCATGCACCTGTACCCTCACCACTGGTATAGTGCACCCAGCTGGAGGGGTGACTGATCTATGCCCGGGCAGTCAGTGGGTTGTATGTATGGCACACAGGGATGTGTGCAATGTCGACTCTTCACTTTGTTCTGCACCAAAACACGCAGCCTACAAAGGCAGTGTGCGAGTGTAAAGGTACAGGGCCTCTAAGGGTGGCACAATAAGTGCTGCAGCCCTTAAGGCCTTCCCTAGTCACAGTACCCTGGGTACCTGTGGTACCATTTACCAGGGACTGACCTGTGGCCAGAGAGTGCCAATTGGGTTTGGTCTTCAATGCAGTTTTAGGGAAAGAACATAGGCCCTGGGCACCTGATTGGCAGGAGCCCAGGGCACACTCAGTGAAAGTACATCAGCAGTTCAGCAAAAAGTGGGGGCAACCAAGCAGAAAGAGGGCACTTTCTCACACTGAACTTGTAAGTTGAGTGCTTACCTGAAATTACTTACCGGTCTTTCCTCCCACAGTATTGCATTGGTTTTCTCTGTGTTGATTCTGAGAATAATACAAAGTATCTTCTTTTGTTCTTGACAAATCTTACCTGCATCTGTAAAGTATTTTTGAATGGTATACAAACATTTTCCAACTGTATATTGAAAGTATTACACTTCTGAAACGTTTACCTACAATAAGAGTAACTAAAGTAATATTTTTGCAACCATTGGCCTGGAGTAAGTCATTGAGTGTGAGTTTCTGCCTTGAATGAGTATGTACAACAGATGTATTCACACTACCCTCTGATAAACCTAACTGCTCAGCCCAGCTACCACTAAATTGAGAGAAAGGTATTATCTACTTTATCCTCAGCTATACCTTTGGGGACTTACTGGACTCTGTGCACATTATATCTCTCTTTGAAATAGTATATACAGAGCCAGCTTCCTAAACATGCTATGTATGCAAAGACAGCATCGTGCGCCAGCAGCGCGTTTAGCGGGAATCATCACATAAGCCATATCAGAATAGGCGATTAGGGGGGTAATATACCCGATTGAGGTACTTTAAGTGCAAAAATCAATGGCAACCATTCAGAGAGACAGTGTGGGCTACAGAGCAACAATAAGCCAACTGTTTGTCACGTATATCTAAACCGAGATCCTCTTGCCAGTCGCGACGAGCCTTGGTGATGCCAGGCTGCCGAGCCTGCTGCGAGAAGGCACACAGTGGCACGATCGGCCACTGTGGTGTCGTCGCCTGCAATAAGTATGTGAGAGCTGGTAGCTCCAAGGGTTCCGCCAGTGTATCATCAAGCGAAGCTCGCATCATAGTGGAACTGCGCAAGCATGGTTGGGGCATCGCACTGTGCGCTAACCTGAGTCCAGTCGTGGAGGGCCCCATTTTCAAAGAAGTCACCCATAGACCGTATCCCGAGCCCCTAAAGGGCTGCTGCAGTTGCCCTCTCCTGCCCTAAAAGAAACCGCACGCACCACTCCAGTGGAAACCGAGAGGAGTAGAGCAAGGTCCAAGCCTGCAAATCCATCGTTTTCCTCCAGAGGCATTGGCAGGTGCCAAAAAGATCCACTGTGAGGAACTGATGCACCGCCCTGCTTAATAGAAATTGGGGCAGCGACATAGGAGACACTGCATCCTGTTCCAGCCAGATATGCTGCAAATCTGCCGGTCCATGAAGCCAAAAGTAAGCAAACATGCATTTCGTCGCTCTGTAATAACCTCGAGATCTGAGGCATTGAGCACCACCATCTCATTTGGAAGGGTAAGCGTATCCCATCTCACTCGCCCACGTCAGGCACACCAGCAAAGCATAAAAAGTCTGAAAAACTGCTCTAGGGAGCAGCGTTAGGATGTTCGCAAACAAGAACAAAAATCGAGGTAGCACCATCTTCATGACGGCAATGACCCTGATAAGTCCCCTCCGTCTTGCGTCTCTCTCGTGGTGTCGGGCACTGGAAGTAGACGCAAAACGGAGAGGACTTATCAGGGTTCCCCTCGGACTTAGTAGCTGTTGTATTACTGGTGACAGAAGAACGCAACTCGGCTTCTCCAGGAAATTGTTTCGATTTGATTGACGAACCATCTGGGAATTTTACCATTGGCCACATAGGAACCTTATTATGGACCTAGTTTTCATTGGTTTTGGACTACTTTGAACCCGATAGTAAGAACACAACGTTTTGGATAATCTGGGTATCGCATGAAAACGTTTGCTGGATTACTTATATTTATGGATACTTTATGATACGTGATGTATTGCTCTACGAGACCAGTACTACTTGACCAGACAACTAGCCTTGAAGAAGTCGCTTGTGTGACGAAACACATGTCGGCTGCTCTTCAAATTCAATACAAGCTGCATTGCAACACTTGACTCCTGACTTTTGATTTGTGTGGTGGAGACATCATATGTTGACTGTTGTTTGAGTGCTGTGGTACATAAAAGTTTCTCATGTAAGCACAGAGGTTTTTACCCCTGTGCTATGTGCATATAGGGTAGTAGGATGCACTAGTACCATACAGCACCACACTCAAAATAACTTCTCGTGAATTGTTTACAAAGAACGGCACATGTCAATTAGAAGTGCGATCAGTAAAACCATCCCTACCCTCTTTAGTTTTGTAACTCACTTTTGTTGACAAGGCACTAGCCAAAGGGGACAGAGAAGCATTGATAGAGAAGCATTGATTGATGCACTGATTGATGCAGAGACGTACTGATTGAGGATAAGATTTTACTTACTTTTACTTATGTACTGCTAAAATCCATCAAAACAGATTTTCATTGCAGGCTTTTAGGCCTCTTTACTAAATTTAGATTATAAATAATTGCTGCACTAGTCATGGACCTCTTACTCCCCCCAACTGAAGCCCCTGCTAGTTCTTCCAAATACAACAGGGTTCATCCCCAGTAAAGCCAAGTCTAATATTTTCAGACAGGTGTTTGCATCAACTCTGCATCAGGTGGATCTGTTGAGTGGCCACTCCTTATAGAATCCTTGAGGAGAATAGGATGGAAAAGGCTTTCCTTGTATTAGTAAGGTTACTCTATACAGCACCAGTTGCTACGGCGCAAATGAATCTAAGTACATCTTATTAGTTTCAGGTGGCACCTTGCATGAGCGACGTGCCAATGTCTCCTCTATTTTTCTCCCTGGCAATTGAGTCACTGGATTGTTTTATTGCAAGAAAGACAAACACCTAATTAATCTACTTCAATGGCAGGCCAATATTGATATTTAAGAGGATGACATTCTTCTACTTATCAGAGACCCTAGTGAACCTCCCACCAATGTATGCAATATTATGATGTATGGTGAACTGTCGGTGTTAAAGAATAATTGGACTAAATCTGAGCTTATGCCCTTAACTGATAGCACTCAGAAGTCTGGGCCAGATATGAGATTTGATGGAGTATGGATTGCATTAAATATCCAGATATTAATGTCGGTCTTAATGTAGACTTCCTCACTCATAGTAATTATTGGGAGGCAATGTGATTGCTTGAAGGATCAGTAGAAGTGTGAATTAAATTGCACCTAATAATCACAGGGAGAATCTTTCTGTTGAAATTGTGGCATTGTCTAAATTCTAATACTTGTGTCAATATCACGAGTGGTGCAGAATTCCCTTCTTGCAATTGGCTGAAAGGCATCTGACCAAGGCTGATATGGAAGAGAAGAGATCATATCAGAATCTTATTTTCAATTGTAGTTTCTTGTAGCAAAACTCAATACGTATCGTACACTGGTTTGCTGAGTTGAGTGTTAGACTCCTGACCAGATAACAAGAGTGTTTGCTATTCCTGCGGATCTATCACTGGCAGCTTATTAGTATGTTATGTTATGATATTTGTAGTGCGCATGGCTGTCCCGGCAAAGGGATGTCCCAGCAGCAGAGAGAGAGGAAGATCGGAGAGGAAGCATGGTCAGCGAAAGATCCAGGTCTTAGTAACAATACGATGTAGGAAAAACAATAGTTGGGGCATGGCAAGATGATTGACAAACTGGATGTTAAGGCAAATAGCTGCTGTTTGAGAAAATAAAACATCCCTAGGTCTACCAGTTATGTTTGAGCCTGGCTATCACAAGGTAACAGTGTTACCCCAAATCAATTTAATATACGAGGGGGGCGCAGTGAGGTGTGGAATGTGGTAGAGAGGTTTCTTTTCTTCAGGATCAAAAAATATTTTATAAAGATATCCCTGCCTTTCCAGGAGTAGCCTGCCACGTTTGGGGGTTTAGAGATATACGAGGGCAGAGAGGAAGCTGATATCAACTCTAGAAGCAGCACTGAGCATTCTGCAGGATGACAGCAGGGGGAGATCTGCCAGATGGAATGGGGAGGTCTTTGCTTCGATTTCAGTTGACCCATGGCTATATCTTTGTAAGAAAACCAGAAAGGTGTCTTAAATATAAGCACACACTTAAAAAAATTAACTCTGAATCCTCTAGTGAACATGCAAAGTATGGTGTATATATACACTCGATCTGGAGTTGCCCAGAAGGTGATTATTCTGGGAGGCGATAGGCATGGTTGTTAAAGGCATGCTGGGAATATTGATCACTAGGACTTCTGTTGTAATGGTCACAAGGGACACGCATGCAATCCCTAAATTCTAGGAGGCCTGCTCTTTATGCTTGCCTTTCTGATGGCAAAAAGCAAAATCTCCCTCTTCTGGGGCAGGAAAGGTGGGCTGGGCTTGAATGACTGGCTGCTTAAGCTCACCAATTATGAATGCAAGGATGAACCTCTGAAAGAGATCCCTCAGACAGGTCTTAGAAACAACTGGGGCTCTTTTGAGACATATCTTCTGGTCAGAGATACTTGGGCACAGTTACAGTATCAGAGAGATGTTACAGATAAAAATGAGGAGACATTAGAAGATGGATGGCATATTCAGTCATAGCAAAGGTGTGGGTGGGTAGTGTGTTGGATGTTTGAGGTTGTGTTGTAACATTGAAACAAACTTTTATCTGTATGTAATCATTCTAATCCAATGCAACATAAATCTAAAGAACAAGTTACTTACCTTCGGTAACGATATATCTTTAAGGAACATAGGTTAGTTATAGATTCCTTACCTTAGAATTACCCCCAGGCGTCAGACTGGATCCGGAAAGCTTTTTCGTCAGCAGTACCTCTGCACGTCGAAAGGTGGCGTTGGTCGGCTCCGCGTCAGTCGTTGGCGTCGTGGTCGCCGGGATGACGTCGCGGTAGCTACTTAGACGCCGCCCTCGCGCGCTGACGTCAGTTCTGTACACTACTTTCCGCGCCAGAAACGCAGACCCATGCAAGACACTGACCACTGGTGCAGAAAACTAGGGCCCTGAAAGGGTGACCTTAACCCTAGAAGTCAGTTCGCAGAACGGGGAGGATGGGTGGGGCGGTAAGGAATCTATAACTAACCTATGTTTCTTACAGATATATCGTTACCGAAAGTAAGTAACTTGTTCATCTGAAAGAAACAGTTAGTTATAGATTCCTTATCTTAGAATAGATACCCCAGCAATACCAACCCGGTGGTGGGTCTGCGAACCAAGTTCACACCAGAAAGTCCTGGAGAACAGAACGGCCAAAGAAGCCGTCTCTCCGGACTTGGCTGTCCAGGCAATAGTGTTTAGTGAACGTGTGCAAGGATGCCCACGTCGCTGCCTGGCAACTGTCATGTAGAGGGACTCCTCGTCCCAAAGCAATAGTGGCTGCTGTCTCCCTGGTGGAATGGGCACGTAGCCCCACAAGAGGCTCCTTTTTAGCTAGAGAGTAGCAGGCTTTAATACACAAAACGACCCATCGAGAAATAGTCCGCTTGTGTACGGCCCGACCTTTCTTGGCGCCCACGTAGCCAACAAAGAGCTGGTAGTCCACCCGGAACGTTTTGGTGCGATCCAGATAAAAGGAAAGCACACGTTTTGGGTCCAGACGGTGAAGCCTCTCTTCCTCTTTCGAAGGATGCGGAGGCGGAAAGAAGCTGGGCAAAGTGATGGTCTGCCCAATATGAAAGGAGGTTCCCACCTTGGCAAGGAAGGATGGACGAGTTCTTAGGACAACCTTGTCCGGATGTACAGCCAGAAAAGGAGGTTTGGAGGAAAGAGCCTGGAGCTCACTCACTCTTCTGGCAGATGTGAAGGTCACCAGGAATACAGTCTTAAGAGTTAAACGTCCTAAAGGACAGTTGTGAAGCGGCTCAAAGGGAGCGCACATCAAATAGGTCAAGACCAGATTCAAGTCCCACTGAGGCATAACGAAGGGGATAGGAGGAAAAAGATGAGTTATGCGCCTTTTAAGAAACGATTAACAACCGGAGGACTTGAAGAGAGAAGGCTAATCAGGAAGCCGTAGAAAGGGAGAGATGGCGGAGAGATAGCCCTTGATAGTGCCCTGATAGAGCCCTGCTGGGCCAAAGACAGGAGGAACAAGAGAACCTCAGAGAGGGGGGCAGAAAGGGGATCCACAGCCTTTGCTGTGCACCATGCCACAAATTTGTTCCATCGGCAGGCGTATACCATCTTAGTGGAGGGACGCCTGGCTGCCAATATTACATCACAGACTTCGGGAGGCAAGTCAAATGACGTCAACTGCCGCCGCTCACTCCACGCAAGGAGGTGGAGGCTGGACAGGTTCGGATGGAGGACCGTCCCCTGCTGCTGCGACAGAAGATCCTCCCGAAGAGGCAGGCGGATCGGAGGATCGATGGCCATGTTTAGCAGCTCGGGATACCAGACTCTCCGTGCCCAATCCGGAGCCACAAGAATGACTTGGGCCCGGTCGCGCTTGATCTTCTTCAGCACTCTGGGCAGAAGTGGCATAGGCGGAAAGGCGTACAACAGACCGCAACTCCACTCACGACGAAAAGCGTCGCCTAGCGAATGCCGCCTTGGAAATTCCAACGCGCAGAATTGCTGACATTGCGCGTTCTCTTCGGTGGCGAATAGATTTAACCAAGGCTCTCCTCACTGTTGAAAGAGACCTTGCACCACCTCCGAGTGAAGACGCCATTCGTGATCCATCATGCACCTGCGGCTGAGCTCGTCCGCCCTGGCGTTCAGGGAACCTGCCAGGTGTTGAACCACCAGGGATATGCCCTGATGTTCCAGCCATGTCCAGAGGCGGAGGGCCTCTTGACATAGGGTCCACGACCCCACCCCGCCTTGTTTGTTGCAATACCACATGGCGGTGGTGTTGTGCAGGTGTTCACGGACAACACTTCCCCGGACAGAGGGAAGGTAAGCTTTCAGTGCAAGCCGGATCATCCGCAGCTCCAGAAGGTTGATGTGGAGCCCGGACTCCGCCGGAGACCAGAGGCCTCTGATCTCCGTCTCTCCCATGTGGCCGCCCCATCCCAGAAGGGACGCGTCTGTCACCACTGTGCGCTCTGGTTGGGGAAAGGAGAAGGATCTGCTGTTCACCCAATCCTGGTTCATGAGCCACCACTGCAATTGGTGTGCAGTGCCCTCCGAGATCTGGACACAATCGGACAGATTCCCCTGATGCTGCGCCCACTGGAACTTCAGGTCCCACTGCAGAGCCCGCATATGCCATCTGGCATGATCGACCAGCAGGATGCAGGAGGCCATGAGGCCCAGCAGCCTCAGGGTCATCCTGACCAAAACCCGGGATAGAGGCCGAAAGATCGGAATCATAGCCCGAATATCCCGGACTCGCTGTTCGGGAGGATAAACCCGAAACTGCACTGTGTCCAGAACCGCTCCGATGAAGAGGAGCTTCTGAGAGGGGATCAGGTGTGACTTCGGCACATTGATGGAAATCCCCAGCGAATGCAGGAGGTCGGCCGTAGTCTGGAGGTGGGAAACGACTGCCTGGGGCGAGCCCGCCTTCAACAACCAGTCGTCGAGATAGGGGAAGACTGGAACCCCTGATCTGCGCAGATGAGTTGCGACCACCGCCATCACTTTCGTGAACACCCGAGGGGCGCTGGTAAGGCCAAAGGGGAGCACGGTAAACTGAAAATGCTTGTGGCCTACCGTGAACCGCAGGTAGCGCCGGTGGGCCGGCAGGACGGGGATGTCGAAATAAGCATCCTGCAAGTCCAACGCTACCATCCAGTCTCCAGGGTTGAGGGCAGACAAGACCTGAGCCAGGGTCAACATTTTGTACTTCTCCTTCCGGAGGAAGAGGTTGACGTCCCTGAGATCCAAGATAGGACGCAGGCCCTTGTCCTTCTTGGGCACCAGAAAGTAGTGGGAATAACAACCACGACCTACTTCTGGGGCAGGGACACGCTCGATGGCTCCCTTGGCCAAGAGAGCCGTAACTTCCTGTTGGAGAAGGGTCAGGTGATCCTCCGACATGCAATGGTATTTGGGTGGCATGGAGGGAGGGGTAGTCTCAAAGGGGAGGGAGTAGCCCCTTCAGACTATTTGCAAACCCACCTGTCCGACGTGATGGTGCGCCAGTGGGGGAGGTGATGGCGGATCCTGCCGCCCACTGGCGTTTGGTGGCCCTGAAAGGTTGGACTAGGAGGGTTTGGAGGCTGCTGCAGAGGGGGCGGTGGTGGACTGGCCCGCTCGCTGGCCTCCAGAACCACGGCGGTTCCCACGTCCCCGGCCTAGCTGAGGTGGAACAGCTTGCGCTGGCCTGTGGCTCTGAAAGGAAGGTGTTGGGGCACCCCTTCCGTGGCCACGAAAGGGGCGAAAAGCAGACCGTGCAGGGCGCATGGTGGAGAGGCCCAAGAACTTGGCCGTAGCACGAGAGTCCTTGAAGCGCTCTAGCGCACTGTCTGCCTTGTCGCCGAACAGGCGACAGCCATCAAAAGGCATGTCCATCAAGGTGTTCTGGACATCCCCAGAAAAGCCAGTCGTCCTCAACCAGGCGTGACGGCAAAGCGCCACTGATGTTGAAATGGTCCTACCCAGTGAGTCGGCAGTGTCCAGTCCACAGCGAATGGCGAGCTTTGCTGCGTCCCTCCCCTCGGCAACAGCACGGTCCGGGCCTCCTCCGGACACTGAGGAAGCACTTGCGCTACCGTATCCCACACAGAGTGGGAATAACAGCCTAAGAGGCATGCGGTGTTCACCGACCGCAGCCCTAAGCTGGAGGAAGAAAACCACTTCTTCCCAAGCTGATCCAGCTTCTTGGATTCCCTGTCCACCGGTGCTGTAGGGAATGCGCTTTGGGACGCTGAAGCTTGGACCACCAAGCTCTCGGGGGAAGGGTGTTGGGAGAGGAAAGTGGGGTCGCCCGGAGCCGGGCGGTGGCATCGGGCAACCATCCTATCCACAGGAGCCCATGTGGTGGGCCTGGACCAGGTGCCCAAAAGGATGTCCGTAAGGGCCTCATTAAACGGCAGCAGGGGCTCCGAAGAGCTCACTGCCGGTTGAAGCACCTCCGTCAGGAGGTTAGTCCTGACTCCCACAGTAGGTAGCTTGAGGTTTAAAGCTTCGGTCGCCCTACGCAACACCACTGTGTAAGACGCTCCCTCATCCGTAGCCACGGTAGGAGGAGACAACATGCCACGGTCTGGTGAGGTGTCCAGACCACTGGCATCCCCCAGGTCCTCTCTCCAGTCCTGGTCGTACTCCAACTGAGCAGTGAGAGGGTCCAGTCTTCCTCATCCTCCTCTGGCTGCCAAACTGGCTGAAAATGGCCAGGGTGGAATGCAGGCACAAAAGTACCCATCGGCGTCGGGTCCGGCGTCGGCCGACGCCGGTCCGACTCCGTATCCACCTGGAGGTGGGAGCCGGGGTCGACGTCGGCTGTAGGTCTAGCCGGCGTCGGCAGCGGACGCGATGCCGGTGGAGTTGGCGCCGGTGGAGGTGTCACAAGGTCGACCGGCGCCTGGATCCACGGGGGCCCTGCGGCGCCACGGCCGGAGCCGCCGGCAGAGAAGTCCAAGGGCCCCCAACCGAGTCAGTGGGGCCCGAAGGCGAGCCGGCGGAGTCGGGCTGCCCAAAGATGGCATGCATGGCTTCGTAAAACTGACGTAGCTGGGCAGGGGTCGCTCCGGGTCCCGCAAAGGGAGGGAAGCTTGGAGTCGACCCTTCAGGCTCCGCACGCGGAGCCGCGGGAGTGGCACCGCCCGCATCCCCCGTCGCGTCAGCCGACCGACGGGGAGAAGTCGAAGAGCGACGATGCTTCTTCGACTTCTTCTTGTGCTTCGACTTACCTGACCCAGAGTGCGAAGACTTGGATGACGAGTGGTGATGGCTCCGCAACTGGTCCCTCCACCTCCCTCGCGACTGGTAACTCGAATGGCGCGGAGCAGACTGCCGGCGCTCAAGAAGCTTTCGGGACCGCTCCCGCAAAGACTTCCGAGCCATGGTCCGGCAGTCGGAGCACGACTTGGGGTCGTGGTCGCGCTCCAGGCAAAAGAGACACACGCGGTGCGGATCCGTTACCGACATCATGCGGGAACAGGAACCGCAGGCCTTGAAGCCAGGCATCCCTACGTGCACCAGGAGTTGGTAAGACTCAAAAAGACAGACATCGACAAAAGTCGCTCAAAAAGTTCAGTCAAAAAATGGCTGGAGGTACCGCTCTCTCCGGATCTGCGCTGGCTGGCGCGGAAAAAGAAAGAACTGACGTCAGCGCGCGAGGGCGGCGTCTAAGTAGCTACTGCGACGTCATCCCGGCGACCAGGACGCCAACGATGGACACAGAGCCGACCGACGCCATCTTTCGACGCGCAGAGGTACTGCTGACGAAAAAACTTTCCGGATCCAGTCTGACGCCTGGGGGTAATTCTAAGGTAAGAAATCTATAACTAACTGTTTCTTTCCGATAGAAAAAATCTCATATTTGAAACATTACTGCCTTCTGAGCTCCAAGTGTATATACTCTAAAATAGGGTCTTTCAAAAAGCAACTCGGGAATACACACTTCCGGGATTTTTTTTTTTTGCAACTGCAGACTTCTTTTGGCACTGGAGCTTTTTCAGTTGAAATCTACCACAGAATGTTCTGTGTGCATCATTAATTTTACCATTTTAAGTACCTACTTTGACATGCCATGGAGAAGTAATAATTCCCTTAATTAAAATCAAAGCCTGAAGCCTTGTACTATTTTCTTTTGCCAAAGAGCCACACATTTAAATCCATTTTCTCAGCTTAAGTCCCACATGCACGTTCAACCATGATTTCAGTGTTACCTATGTAGTTCATGTCACCATGTACTTTCTTATACAACAGCAAAATAAACAAATAGAGCTTTTTGATTGTATGGTGCATGCCAGTCAAAAAATGAATCTAAGAAGCACTCTAAGAGCACTGGGGAATTTTAAATAATGCTAGAGACAAATAATTATTTCAAATTCTCCCTCCACACATCGTTCCTCAAGGATATGTTTCCTTCTCAACCAAACATTTGGGAGCAATTCGGAACCCAGGCATTAGGTGTAAGAATGGCATACAACTTAAACAAGGAACACTCATAAGGCAAATTCAATTATGGTCTTCAAAAGAAGTTAAATTGACAATGCAGAATTGTGTACATTACCTTTAGTAGTTCAAGACCAGAACGAATAGCAGTGTCTGGACTTACACCTTCTTCTTCATCATCAGCTGTTCCTTCTATAGATCTATTCATCAGCTTTACAAGAGCACTGTAAAACAGAGAGAGGAAAAAAATCACAATCAAACGGGCTACTTAACCTGAAAAAAGCACAGGAATGCTAAACATCTCCCTCTGAAGACTTTCATGACATTCAAGGTTTCATAATGAATAAACTCAGTCTTTTGTGTATACACTGAAAAAAATAACAACTAACCTAAGTAATATGTGTGCAGTTTTTGACTGGCAGGCCACTTCAGATTTTTTGAAGCAACTTCTAAAATCTGACTTTTAGAATTTTGCAGCAACAACACAGCAACGTTGCAAAGACCAACTTTCATTATTATGGCTAGAAATTCTATAAATCATTATGAACAATCTACTACTATACAAGATCAAATGTCCAACAAAACACATCTTTCCCCCATCTTCCTACAAGTCTGTGCAACTCACTGAAGTCCTGAAGACTGCAAACAAACCGCTCTTGCCGAGCAGGTTTCATCAAGGAGTTCTTCTTGATGTTCACTTTCAGCACAAGCATTTTACATTGACAGAGCCCTAAAACACGGACTGGATGGGAATCCACCACCATCCAATCGCCACCTTAGTTTGGCTCATTCTGTAGAGATTGCTACCAAAGAATCCAGCTTCCACTGGTCAAGTGCTACATGTCCAATGCAGGAATCCAAAACGGTATCCTCGTCAACCAGCTTAAATTTACGTTGCACCCCTCACTAGAGTTCTCCAAACCCTTCTCTTTTACTGGTCTGCTGATAACACCAAATTAATCTAAATGATGCAAGTGACCAAATCGAGATTATCAGCTGATTTCACAAAACAAAGTGAAAAATTAACTCAAAGATTGGCAATGACGGGTTAAACCTAAATTCGGTAAACGAAAATGTCATTAGTTACGTTGACTTGTGAACCCCTGGGCTTAAGCCTATTAGTCGAAGGAATGTAGGCTTTAAATTTGATTCACAAGTTATCTTAGCACCGCTGATCGATGCATTACATTCCCCCAGCTTCAAAAGAAAATCTTACCCTACTTAAAACAAAAGCATCGCACAATTGCAGTAAACACCCTGTTTAGCACCTGCCTGGACTATGACAAAAACCTTTACTTCTACGCATCCAACGAAGAACCTCAATGCATCTCAGACTGACAATTAGCAATCAAATGTGCTGCCAGTCTCGTACTGCCTGCGTCACCTCTTCCCCCACTGAGCACCTTACATTTTACCTTGCTCTTTGATGTCCGGGAAAGACCCTGTTGAACAGCACTGTAGGTTACCTTGCGTTTTAAGTAACAAGTTGCTCACCTTTGTAAACGCACTTTCTGGTATAGATTCCTCAACTTTCTAATACTTTCCAGGTGACAGACTGGATCCAGAAACTTTTCAGCAGTACCTCTGTGCGCCGATAGGTGGCGCCGTGCAGCTCTGCGCCGACATTATTCCACTCCAGAATGGACATACCGAGCATAAATGGCACGCCCCCAGACAAAAAGGCCCAACAGCAAATTGAGTTTGAGCAGTGTGCAGAATCCTAGATTTGGAATCTCTTTAATGGGTAGAGTACAATCAACACAATGGGGAGGATTGGTGAGTTGGTGAGGAATCTGCAGTTGGAGAGAGAGACTACCAGAAGGAGCGTTACCAACGTTAACTTGTTTTTCTGAAAGAGACTTCTAACCGCAGATTCCTCACCTTTTAAACAGATACCAAAGCAGTACCTATTTGGAGGTGCGTCTGTGAATGGACTCAAATCAAAATGTCCGTTAGGACAGAGCAGGCGAAATGCCCCTCTCGGGGTCCTGTCTGTCCACATGCAGTGCTTCTTGAGCGTAGGGATTAAGGCCCACTTAGGTACCTGGCAGATGTACAGGACAAGAACTCTGCATGTCAATACAGGGGTAGAAGCTTTAGCCCTTGAAGAATGAGCTTGCAGCCTTTCCTGAGGTTACTTCTTGGCCAGTGCGTGGCAGATCTCAATGCAGAGCACAATTCAGTAGGATTTGGTCCTTTTCTGCACGGCCTTGCCTTTTTTAGTTTTAGTGAACCCCACAATGTGCTGATGGTCCACCTGGTGTTCTCTGGCACAATCAATGTAAAAGCTCAGTGCTCGTTTTGGGGCCCAAACGATGGACTCTCTCCTCCTGAGGATGAGGTGAGGTGGAGCAAAGAACACATGCAAGGTGATATTTTGACTGATGTGAAACGGAGTTACAACTTTCAAGAAGGATGCTCGCGTCAGCAGAACCAGTTTGTCTGGGAAGAACGTGGGATATAGCAGGTTGACCCAGAGCCTGAAGCTCGTATTCTTGCAACATTGATGTTATGGCAAAGGAAAACACAGTCTTGAGGGTGAGGCGGCACAAGGGACAGCTATGCAGCAGCTCAAATGGAGTGCACATCAAATATGTGAGGACCGAGTTGAGGTCCATCGGCAGCATGACTAAAGAAGATGGAGTAACCAACTGTTAGCGACCTTTCAAAAAAATTATTGCAACAGGTGATTTTTAAAAAAATGAGGGCTGGTCCCTCAACCGTAAAATGACTGAAAGGTACCCTTTAACCCCTTGACCGCGATCGGAATTCCGCTCATGTGCTGGACATTCCGATCGCGGGTGTGGTCGTGACGAGCTCAGCTCGTCATGCGCACAGCGCTACCGCGCAGCATGACGAGCTGAGCTCGTCACGAGCATCGAAGGGGTTAACTATGTCTAAAGCAAAGCCTTTCCGGGCAAGGGACACAACAAAAAGCAAAACGTCATATAATATCACCTGGAGGGAGTCAACCTGCCGCGTGCTGCACTTAACAACAAATTTGTACCAGCGACAGGCGTATCCAGTCTTTTTCGAGGAACACCGTGCTACCAACATAACATCAACCACCTCTGGAAGGTGTTCAGCTGTTGCTGATCAATCTGCAAGCATGAAGGAGGAGATTGCAAAGGGCCGGGTGCGAACCCTGTCCCGTTGCTGGAACAGCAGATCCTCTAGGAGGGGCAGCCTCATCAGAGGACAGATGCTCATACCCAGGAGTTCAGGATATCATACTCTGTACCCAATCTGGTACCACTAGGATGTCCTGGGCCTGGTCTGTCCCAATCATCAGAAACAGGGCAAGAGAGGTATCGGCGCAGAAGGCATACAGGAGTCCTGAGAGCCACCCTCGGTGGAAAGCATCTTCTAGCAGAAGACACCTTGCAAACTCCAACATACAGAACTGCTGACATTGCGTGTTCTCTGCAGCGGTCAATCGATTGAGCCAAGAGTTTCGCCATTTGAGGAAAGACTTTGCACCACCTGTGAGTGCAATTGTCACTCATGATCCGATGAGTTTGTCTGCTCTGGCATTCAAACATCCTGCCAGGAGGTTTACCACCAAGAAAATTCGGTGATGGTCCACCCATTTGCTTCCAGGCACACTGCCCATAATCTGACCCCACCTGGCTTGTAGCAATACCACATGGCGGTGGGTTTGTCCGTGACAATATGCACCAGTCTACATTTGATGGACAGAAGGAAGGCTTTCAGCATCAAGCACGTGGACCTCAGTTTGATATTGAGCCAGGACACTGCCGGAGGGAGGCCTCTGACCTCCACCTCACCCAGGTGGCTGCCCGAACCCAGAAGTGATGCATCGGATCCCCACTGTCAGCTCTGGGAGAGGTAGGGAGAGAAGTCTGCCCGTGAACCAATCTCAGTGTAGCAACCACCACTGCAGGTCTTTCGCAGTTTCTTCCCAAAAACCTGCTGCTGCGACAAAAGATCCCCCCGGAAAGAGCAGTCTGATTGGAGGATCGATGGCCATGCTCAGAAGGTCAGATTACCAGACTCTTTGTGCCCAATCTGGAGCCACAAAAAGAACTTGAGCCCGGTCGTGCTTGATCTTCCTGAGCACTCTGGGCAGAAGTGGTATAGGCGGAAAGGCATAGAGGAGGCCAAAGCTTCATTCGCGATGAAAAGCATTGGAAACTCCAACGTACAATACTGCTGACATTGCACGTTCTCTTCGGAGGCAAACGGATCTAGCCAAGGCTCTCCCCACTGCTAAAAGAGACCTTTCGCCACCTAAGGATGGAGATGCCATTCGTGATCGACCAGACACCGACAGCTGAGTTTGTACGCTCTGGCATTCAGAGAACCCTCCAAGTGGTGAACCACCAGGGATATGCCCCGATGTTCCAGCCATGTCCAGAGGCAGAGAGCCTCCTGACAAAGGGTCCACGACCCCACCCTGCCCTGTTTGTTGCAGCACCACATGGCGGTGTTGTCCGTGAACACCTGCACTGCTTTCCCTTTGAGAGAGGGAAGGAATGCCTTCAGTGCTAGTCTGATCGCCCGGAGCTCCAAAAGGTTGATATGGAGGCCAGAATCCGCCGGAGACCAGACGCCTCTGATCGCCGCCTCTCCCAGGAGGCAGCCCCATTCCAGGAGTGAAGCATCCATCACCACCGTCAGAACTGGTTGAGGAAGGGAGACGGATCTGCCTCTAACCCAATCTTGGCTTGTTAGCCACCACTGCAGTTGCTGCGCAGTTCCTTCTGAGATCTGGACGTAGTCTGAAAGATTCCAGAGTCTGCGCCCACTGGAACTTCAGGTCCCACTGCAGAGCCCGCATATGCCATCTGGCATGATTCACCAGCATGATGCAGGAGGCCAGGAGACCAAGCAGCCTAAGAGTCATTCTCACCGA
This sequence comes from Calotriton arnoldi, assembly GCA_963921515.1. Lineage (NCBI taxonomy): Eukaryota > Metazoa > Chordata > Amphibia > Caudata > Salamandridae > Calotriton > Calotriton arnoldi. The sequence goes on from CAWUFW010000083.1 coordinate 533,923, forward strand.
AATCAGGGATAGGGCTGAAACATCAATATCATGGCCCGCATATCCCGGACTCGCTGCTCGAGAGGACAGACCCGAAACTGCACTGTGTCCAGAACCATTCTGATGAAAGGGAGCGCCTGAGAGGGAGTCAGGTGTGACTTTGGCATGTTGATAGTGAACACCAGCGAGTGCAGGAGGTCCGCCATAGTCTGGAGGTGGGAGACGACAGCCTGGGGCAGCCCGCCTTCAACAGCCAGTCGTCGCGATATGAGAAGAATGGTACCCCTGATCTGCGCAGATGAGCTGTGACAACCGCCATCACTTTTGTGAACACCTGAGGGGCACTGGTAAGACCAAAGGGGAGCACGGTGAACTGAAAGTGCTCGTGGCCCACCGTGAACCGCAAGTAACTTCTGTGAGCAGGCAGGATGGGGATATGGCAATAAGTGTCCTGCAAGTCCAATGCTTCCATCCAGTCTCCAGGCCCTAGGGCAGAAATGACCTGGGCCAAAGTGAGCATTTTGAACTTCTCCCCCCGAAGGAAAAAGTTGAGGGTCTGGAGGTCTAGGATAGGACGCAGGCCTTTGTCCATTTTGGGCACCTGAAAGTAGCAGAAATAACATACGCCCTACTTCTGGCACAGGGACCCTGTATGTCCCCCCTTGGCCAAAAGAGCCGTAACTTCCTCGCGGAGAAGCGTCAAATGATCCTCCGACATATGCCACCCTCCTACGACATATGGTCGTAGGAGGGTGGCATGGAAGGAGGTTTAGTCTTGAAGGGGAGGGATTAGCCCCTTTGGACTATCTGCAGAACCCACCTGTCCGATGTGATGGACTGTCAGCAGAGGAGGTGATGGCGAATCCTGCCTCTGGCTGATGATGGGCCTGAAATGTCAGACTAGGTAGGTTTGGAGGCAGTGGGGGAAAGGGTGGACTGGCCCGACAGCTGGCTCCCTGACCTACGAGGAAGCTGGGTCCCACGTCCGCGACCATGCAGAGGCTGGACCGCTTGCATGACCAGGTGGCTGTTCAGGACGTAGCTGGGCGCCCCTTCCGTAGCCACGAATGGCAGACTGAGGGCGACAGATTAGAGCAGTGAGGCCCAAGGATCTGGCCATAGCCCGAGATTCCTTGAAGCGCTCAAGCACCGAGTCTGCCTTCTCACCGAAAAGGAAAGTGCCAAAGAGCATGTCCATCAGGGTAGTTTGGACATCCCCTGAAAAGCCAGAAGTCCTCAACCAGGTGAAGCGTTGTAATGCTACCGACGAGGCAACCTTTCTGTCCAGTGAGTCGGCGGTATCCAGTCCACAATGAATGGTGAATTTCGCTGCGTCCCTCCCGTCTGCTACTGCATGGGAGAGAACGGCCTGGGACTCCTCCAGGCACTGAGGGAGCACCTGTGCAACCGTATCCCAGATTGTAAGAAGCTAGCTCTGTATATACTATACCAAAGTAAGGTACAGTGTGCACAGAGTCTAGGGGATCCCCAGAGGTATAGCAGAGGCTAAATTAGATCATCACTAACGGCCCTCTTTGTGGTAGTGTGGTCGAGTAGTAAGGCTTATCAGGAGGGTATGTTAAGCATTTCTTGTATTCACTCAATCAAGGACTGATTACACACTCTGAGACAGAATCCAGATGAGTTGGGTAAGGATAAAAAAAGGTATACTTATGTTTTATTTCCAGAACCAAGCAGGACTTGGTAAAGGTGGTAAAATGCACTTTCAATTGTAAAACTTTACAAGGCAATGCAATTGGGAATGGATTTGCAATCGTTACAGGTTTATATATGCTTTAAAAACAATTTAAATTACATGGATATTACTTGTAATTACTTTTGCATTACTTTTGGATTACATCGACTACTCGGGGTGATATGCCTAAATATCACACCGTGGATCCTACAAAACAAGGTAAGTAATACTTTTTCACGTTTAAGGTACAGTTACTTTTCTCTCATACAAAACGCAGGTCAACACTTCTTTATTAACAGAAAACTCGTAACATTGGTTCCTATGGGAAAAACAGTGTTAATCGTTTACAGCTAAGTAAACAACTTACAAGTATGAGTTTTGGGGATTAGGACCAGGGTTCCCCAAAGTCCAGATAGGCACTCAAATTGCACCACCAGCGGCACTGGGGCAGCCGGGTGCAGAGGCCCAACGTTAGCCAATGGGGCTAAGGGAGCCTTCGGTCAGGGCCTGCTTAAGATCAGGCCATTCGGGTATAGGAGCAAAGCTCATGGGGTTAGGCTCAGCACTGCCGGGGCCAACAATCAGGAGCCGTACCACCAGCGGCACAGAAGCGGCCAGGTGCAGTGAGCCAAGGGGACGTCGGGAGCCTGGTGGATTTCAATGGAGATCTCCGGTTCGGAAAAGATGCTGCAGGCTCTGTCAGGGAGGTTTCCTGGAGGCGAGCACCGCCTGGAGAGGTAAGTTGGATTGTTGAGGGATGCCTGGACACCGTCGCTTAGGCCACCCAAGGCCGTGGGGCGTCGGGTGCAGGGGTGTCTTTTGGCATCGGGTCTTCTCACTAGCTTCGGTCGTGGTCGGGGGGGACCCTTCAGGTTGAGGCTGCAAGCATCGGCTTGAGGCAGATCAGGGATCACAGAACCCAGTTCAGGATTGCTGGGAAGACCTCCTCGGGGTGTTGGCCACTAACTCGGGCCGTGGTGCAAATTCGCGGAGCCGCCTAGATCCAGATTCTGGCGGTGAGCCTTTGTTGAGCAAATCCGGTGCTCACGGGAGACAGAGTCTTTAAGATGGGTGCAGGGTAGGTCCTCTGGGCTTTTGGGGCTACTGGCTGCTGGACATGCCAGGGTTTCCGCTGTAGGCAGGTCGGAGTTGGGACAGGCCAGTAGGGCTGGGGCCAAAGCAGTTGGTGTCCTCTTCTTCCTCAGCACGGCTCTTCAGTCCTCCTTTCTTCCTTGAATCTCAGGAGGCAAGGTTTAGGGGTGTTAAAGGGGTGTGCAGGTTGGGACCAATGGGTCCCTTCCTTGGGGTGGCTACATCCCCTAATATGCCACCCGTCAGTGGGAGGGGTCATGAGCCTCTCCCTAACTGGCTGGGTCCCATCATCTTCACCCGAGGGGTGGGGTTGGCAAAGGGGGGCACACCTTTCCTCCTAACTTGGTTTTTCAGCCGATTCTCCAGCCCAAAGTGGGGATCAGAACCGGTGGGAGCCAGCTGCGGTCTGCAGCAAAAGGCAGCAGGCCTTTGAAGTTTCCCCTTCGTGGACCCAGCCCATCCTGAGGGAGGAGGCATGACACCTCTGCCCAGGATGGGCTTTGTTTCTGGACCCAGAGAGCGGAGGCCCTCTACCCAGGGGTCCAAAAACCTTTCTGGTGGTGGCAAATGGCAGGCAGCCATTCAAGAACCACACCAGGGCTGGTCGTTTTTCAGGGGGCATCTCTAAGATGCCCGCCGAGTACATTTTACATTAAATCCCACACTGGCATCAGTGTGGGTTAAATGTGCTGATAAGTTTGCTACTAAACTTCCCAGGTTTCAGTAAAGCCATTATACAGCTGTGGAGATCATAATGACCAACTCCCAGACCATATACTGGTTATGTCTTTACTGCACTTACAATGTCTAAAAATGGACTTAGACACAGGGCTCATGCCACTCTACCCTCATCTATGGGCTAGTGCACCCTGCTAGAAGGATGACTTACCTAGGCCCCAAGCAGTGGGTTGCAGGCATGGCACACAGGGATGTGTGCTGTGTCGACTCTTCACTTTTTACTGCACCAAAACACACTGCCTGCAATGGCAGTGTGTGGGTGTTAAGGTGCAGGGCCTCTAAGAGTGGCACAATGGGTGCTGCAGCCCTTAGAGGCCTTCCCTGGTCACAGTGCCCATGGTACCTTTTATAAGGGCCTTAACTGAGGCCAGAAATGTGTCAATTGTGGGTACAAAGGTACAGTTTTCAGAAAGAACACAGGCCCTGGAAACCTGATTGGCACGGACCCAGGGCACATCAAGTCAAGTTGCATGAGTTGCCAGGCAAAAGTGCGTGTGGAGGGGGGGGCATAAATGGGCACTTTCCTACACAGATGGCATGGGAGTATCGGCCCAAGAGGCAAGTGGTATTCACCGACGGCAGTGCCGGGATGGAGAAAGAAATCATCCTCTTCCCAAGATGGTCTAGCTTCTTGGATTCCCTATCGGGGGGAGCAGAAGGGAATGTGCCTTTGGAAGATGAGGCTTGGACAACCAAGGTCTCAGGGGAAGGATGTTGCGTAAGGAACGCTGGGTTGCCCGGAGCGGGGCAATGGTCTATTGTCCTGTCCAAAGGAGCCCCTGTGTTGGGCCTGGACCAAGGGCCCAGAAGGACATTAGTGAGGGCTTCATTAAAAGGCAAAAGAGGTTCGGAGGTAGAAGATGCAGGCTGAAGCACCTCCGTCAGGAAGTTAGTCCTGAATGCCACCGAACGGAGCTCAAGGTCAAGGACCTCGGCTGCCCTTCTCACCACCATTGCGTAGGATGCCCCCCTCCTCCGTAGCCATGGTAGGGGGAGAAAGCAAGCCAGTGTCAGGGGAAGTGTCCAACCTACTGGCCTCACCCAGGCCCATCCGCCAGTCCATGGGGTCTTCAAGCTGATCAGTTAAAGGGTCCAGCAGCCCCTCCAAGTCCTCTTCACCACCACCTGGTACAAAATCAACATCGGGGACGAACACAGGGACAAAAGTCCCCTCCAGCGTCGGAACGGACGTTGATTGACGCCGGTCTAGCTTCGTGTCCAAGTCCGGGACGAGGTCGACACCGACCGGGGCACGGTCGGCGTCAGGAACGTCGCCGCCAGGATCGACATCGGGGAAGGTCGAGATGAAACGACCGACGGCAGTCTGGTCCGGATCCGATAACTGATTCACGGGGGGCCCTCCAGAGGGCCCCAACTGACTCCGCGGCGCCCAAAGGCACACCAGCAGAGCCGGACTGCCCAAAGATGAGGTGCAAGGCCTCATAAAACTGTCGCAATTGGGCAGGAGACGGTACGGCTCCCTGAAAAGTAAGGAGGCGTGAAGCAGTCTCGGGAGGAGGCTCCGGGGCCGGAGGCCTCCAGCGACGACGCTCTGTGTCCCGCATCACATCAGCCGACGGGCGGGGTGAAGTCGAAGAATGCCTATGCTTCTTCGACTTCTTGTGCTTACCTGAACGTCCCGAAGATTTCTATTGGGACAAGAAGTGCGGGCTCCGCAACCGTTCTTGGGACCTTCCTCCCGACCGAGAACGGGAGTAATGCGGAGCAGAGCGCCGGGCCTCCAACAGCTTTCGGGACGCTCCCGCAAGGCTTTCGGATTCATGGCCCGGCACTCGGAGCACGACTTCGGTTCATGGTCGTGCTCAAAGCACCAGAGGCACACGAGGTGAGGATCCATCACGGACATCATCCTGGCAGAATCCGCAGGGCTTGAATCCAGTCCTACATTGAGACAGCAATGCACCAGGAGTCAAGGACTCAGAAAAAACGTCAACAAAAGTAAGAAAAAGGGTAGCCAAAAAACAGCTAAGGGGTAGCTATCTCCAGATCTGCACTTAGGCTGGCGCGGCAAAAGAAAGAACGGACGTCAGCGCGCCTGGACGTCGCCTATGTAGGACCTGCAACGTCCTTTCCAGCACACATGAAGCAGACGACTGATGAGGAGCCGACCGACGCCACCTAGCGACACGCAGAGGTACTTCTAATGAAAAAACTCTGGATTCAGACTGACGCCTGGGAGAAATTCTAAAGGTAAGGAATCTACAACTAGAAGTCTCTATCAGATCCACTAAGCTCTCAGGAAAGGGGTGCTGAGACAGAAATGCAGGTGGAGATGCCCGTTATGTTATGTTATTCGGGATTTATAGAGCGCACGGCTCCTCGATTGAGTGTCCCGGCGCTAAACATCCTGGTCGTGGCTGACAAAAAGGCACTAGGCTCGCTGAGATGAAATACTATTGCTGAAATAACCAGGTTTTTAATGACTTCCTAAAGGTCAGAAGGTCCTGTGTCAGTCTAAGTGCCGGAGGGAGACTATTCCAGAGGTGCGCTGCATGCACCTGGAAGGAACAACCCCCTATTCGTGCCCGATGGCATTTAGGAATACGTGCGAGATGAAGCGCCGAGGATCTCAGAGCACGAGGTGGGTGGTAAAATTGAACTCTATTCCTAAGATATGGGGACCCCGAACCATGGAGTGCTTTGAAGGCCAAAACCATTGCTTTAAAAGTTATCCTCTTGCGGATCGGGAGCCAGTGCATAGCATTTAGGTGGGAGGACATCCGAGTTCTGGGGCCGAGCAGGAGTATCGTCCTAGCCGCTGCGTTCTGTACTACCTGTAGTCGATTAAGCAGGTATTCAGGGATACCCAAGTACAGAACATTGACGTAGTCCAGCCTAGAAATAACTAGTGCCTGGACCATAATTTGTCTGTGTGCTACTGACAGCAGAGGAAGGAACTGCTTGAGCATCTTAAGTACGCCAAAGCAGGCACCCACTACAGATTGAATTTGGGAGTTCATAGGTAAGTTATCCTCGAGCCTGACACCTAAGTTTTTTACCGTTTTGACTGAGGAGGTAGGGGGAGACATGTCCTGGGGCCACCAATTTCGCCAGATATTATCTATAGGGAAGCCAAAAAGCATAATCTCCGATTTCTCAGAGTTACATTTCAATTGATGTGATTGGAGCCAGGAAAATACCTCGGCGAGGCAGGTGTTGATCACTTCTCCACTAAAGACTGCTTCCTTGTCGCAGGTAAACAGTAGTTGTGTATCGTCCGCGTACGATACTATCTTGGCTCCATGGGCTTCAGCTAGATAAGCCAGGGGGGGTCATATAAAGATTAAAGAGGGTGGGGCTCAAAATCGAGCCCTGCGGGACCCCCAACCTTTAGAACGGGAATGGATGCTGCAAAGGGCGGAGCCCAGACTGTTTGTTGGCGGTCTTTCTAAAAGGAGGAGAACCACCGAAATACCGTGCCCCCGCAGCCGCACTCTTGAAGTCTCAGAAGGAGCTGATCATGGGGCACGGTATCGAAAGCTGCAGATAAGTCCAATAATATCAACACAGCCTTCCCACCTTTATCTAGAGTCTCCTTGATGGTCTCCGAGACTTCTAAAAGCGCGGTTTCAGTGCTAAAGTTTGACCTGAAACCGGACTGGCTCTGATGGAAGATTTGATTAGTTTCAGCATATGAAGTGATAACACTGTTGACATATTTTTCCAGGACTTTAGAGAAGGAAGGAAGCAGAGATACTGGCCTATAATTGGCAGCTGATTCAGGGTTTAACCGAGGTTTTTTTTAACAGGGGGAGAATTTTGGCCTTCTTCCACCTGTCAGGAACGGTCCCCAACTCCAAGGAGGCATTTAGGATCCGGTTAAACGCAGCGTTAATTACCTCTGCTATAGATGCCAGCACTTTGGCTGGACAAGGGTCAGAAGGTGAACCTGATTTAAGGGTCTTCATGATATCCAGTGATTTCTCCAGGGGTATAGGAGGGAACTGCAAAAGCGGAGGGCCTTCTGGCCAACGGGGCAGGGAGGCGACAGCTTGTTTTGCACCGTCGGCCTGGGGCAACAAAGAAAAAGTGTCTTGAATTTTTTTAATTTTCTTGGAAAAGTAGGAGGCTAGGTGGTTCGTCCAGGCCTCAGTCGGCGTGAACGGCCTTGCCACCGCGCTGGGAGAAGAAAACTCTTTAACTGTTTTGAAAAGTTCTTTGCTTTGGTTCGCAGCCTGTGTGATTTTAACAGAGAGAAAGAGTTTTTTCCCCTCCACGATTTTTTTATAATGCCCCTTCAGCGCCAGCTTGTAAGCTATTTTGTCATTGGGGTCATAGTTTTTTCGCCACGTCCTCTCTAGGCGTTTGCAAGCACTCTTGCTTTTCCTAAGGGCCGCCGTGAACCATGGTGCTGAGGTGCACGATACCTTAGCATGTCGCACGGAGGAGGGGGCAAGCTCGTCTAAACGGCACTGGAGCCAATTGTCTAGACCGTCCACATCCTCCTCCAAAGTACCGCAGACGGAGATCGGGTGGCTGATTAAGGCATTGGTAAGGGCATCTGTGGTCATTTTACTGTAAGATCGAAAGCTACGGGAGTGAGGTCTTCCTTGGGATTCACGCAGATGCTGCATATTCTCCATAATAATAAAATCAATGATGGAATGGTCTGACCATACTAAGGGGACTGGAGCGGAAGTCACTTTTATCCGTTGAGAAAATCTGGTCCAAGGTATGGCCCTTCTCATGAGTTGCTTGATGGACGTAAGGAGACATTTTAAACAAATCCATTGACTCTCATAGTCTAGTAGGTTCCTGTTCTGTGGGATTATCCATATGGATGTTAAAATCTCCTAAAACTATACAATGTTTATAATTGCTGGCCAGAGGGGAGACCGCATTACAGACAGAATCCAGAAAACTGGCCCGCAGGGCCGGGGGGTCTATAGATGAGGATACCAGCCAAGGATTGATGTGCTGATACCCTTATGTGGAACCCCAGACTTTCGGCACCCGCTATATCATCTGTAAGGACCGCAAGAGAGTTCGCTCGAGTACAAGGCTGGCGGGTAGAAGAATCTAGGGGAAAGAGGGTATTTTTTGGAGAGGGGTGGGGGCTGTGATTACTGGTGCAATTGGGAAGGCATAGGGAGGCGGTTTAATTCATGAGGAAGATCTCACTTGGAAGTGAATTTATCAATGCCAGCCACCTTTGAAGGGCTTAATGTCCAATGCATTTCTGTACTGCCATTTTTATGCTGTTGGCAGGTATTCCCAGCCTTTAGGCACCCGCTGAAAGAATAAGCAATGGCTAAGCCAATGGGTTTGGGCTTGGGATGCGTACCATGTTGACTTGGTTTTGCAAACATATACAATAGCAATCAAATGTTTTCAAGTAAAAACAGCAAAAATGCAGCCGGCAAAAGGTTGCAAGCATATGCTAAACAAAGAGTAAAAGTGCAATCCCTTTCAGGATGATCTGCATAGCTGATTAGACTAAAGGCTCTTGCAGAACAGAAAAGTTAATGGATGAAGTAGACTGACCGACTGCGGCGGGTAGAGACAAATTATGAATTAAAAATTTAAAAGACCAATGGATGAAGAGGGATGCCCAAAAGTAAGTGTGTGTGTGTGTGTGTGTGTGTGTGTAAGTGTGTGTGTAAGTGCGTGTGTAAGTGTGTGTGTGTGTGTGTGTGTGTAAGTGTGTAAGTAAGTGTGTGTAAGTAAGTGTGTGTAAGTAAGTGTGTGTAAGTAAGTGTGTGTAAGTAAGTGTGTGTAAGTAAGTGTGTGTAAGTAAGTGTGTGTAAGTAAGTGTGTGTGTAAGTGTGTGTAAGTGTGTAAGTGTGTGTAAGTGTGTAAGTGTGTGTAAGTGTGTAAGTGTGTGTGTGTGTAAGTGTGTGTGTGTAAGTGTGTGTGTGTAAGTGTGTGTGTGTAAGTGCGTGTGTAAGTGTGTGTGTGTGTGTGTAAGTGTGTAAGTGTGTGTGTGTAAGTGTGTGTGTGTGTGTGTAAGTGTGTGTGTAAGTGTGTGTGTAAGTAAGTGTGTAAGTAAGTGTGTAAGTAAGTGTGTAAGTGTGTGTGTAAGTGTGTGTGTAAGTGTGTGTGTAAGTGTGTGTGTTAGTGTGTGTAAGTGTGTGTGTAAGTGTGTGTGTAAGTGTGTGTGTAAGTGTGTGTGTAAGTGTGTGTGTAAGTGTGTGTGTGTGCAAAGTGTGTGTGCAAAGTGTGTGCAAAGTGTGTGTGCAAAGTGTGTGCAAAGTGTGTGTGCAAAGTGTGTGTGCAAAGTGTGTGTGCAAAGTGTGTGTGCAAAGTGTGTGTGTGTGCAAAGTGTGTGTGTAAGTGTGTGTGTGTCTAGATATAGATATATATATATATATATATAGATATATATACACACACACACACACACACACACACGGGTGATGGCTTGTCCGACATGAAAACCTGGGAACCCAGCTTGAATACTTAACACCAGCGTGTCTGGACAAAACGTGGTATAAGGAAGATGACCTGAAAGGGCCTGCAGTTGATTCACCCGTGGATGCAAAAGTGGATAATCAACATCCATCACCCATTCGGCCAGCCACTAAGGCGGATCTCATCCAAGATACGCCCAGCTGCCCCTAGAAGACACGCATTACTTAATCATTTTTAAAGACGTCCCTGAATTCCTTCCTAACAAGCGACAACACATCTGTTCACTGGCTGCAAACCAAAGTTGGGTGATCGCAGAACCTAGCTCAGGAGGTCCTGTCGGTGAGAAGATATCTATGGCTCGGCATCCATCCTAAAGATTCTCCCGGGGACTGTGTTTTAGTGAATTTCAGGAATTGCCGGATTGTGAAATTATTACTCTGGCGCCTAAGAAGGATAACACCACCCTCCGGCCGTATTAAGGCACTTGCTTTCGGGTATTTTTATAGGCCACTTAGTACTCCAGTTTCTACCAGGGGCGGGCTGAGGGTAGGGAGTACATCTGTCAACCCTGGCCAAACAACATTCCCATCAAGAACACATTTGAAGCCTTATCTCAACTGGAGGACCAAGACTGACTGTGTCTGAACCCTCCTGACAGTGCTTCTGGATCTAGTACCTTGGATGTTCATGCAGACATGTTGGAGATTCTTGTTTTCCCTCATGCATTAGAACGTGCAGGCCTTGCTTACTTGGTTTTCCATCAGCCTACTGTGCTATCTCTGACCATAGTGGCTGTATAGTTATTCCCCCACGAGCTATTACATGAGCTCGCGGTGGTACATGTCAATTTGTCACTTGGAATGTGGGTGGGTTTCGAAATAAGCTGGATCCTACAGAATGCTCTAAATGACATTGGTTTCCCATATTATTTGCATCAAGGAGACTTGGTCTGTGGGCCCAATTCATGTTGAGGGCTTCTCTTCCGATTTTCTAGGTGCCCTGCCATCATCTTCAGGGCGGGCAAAGAGGGGTACCCAACTGATTTTAATATCAAATACGTTATCGGTTGTTATCAAAATGTCTATGTCTGTTTCACCTAATTCCCAGTTTCTTTGGATGTCATCTAAGTGCTGTCCTGACTTAGTGGTGGTCAATTTTTACAATAATGTATTCAATTCGTCATGCAATTTGGTGGTTCATGCACTGGACTCTGGGTTGGAAGCCTTCTTGTGCCCATTTCATGCCAATTTGAATATACTTTGGGGAGGGGACTTTAATATCCAGGTCTGCCCTTTGCTGGCTAAGCGGATTTGTGGGATTACAAATACAGAAGGGGCTGGTATCCCGCATTTCCCACACATTGAGTATGGGGATGCACTTTATTCATTCATTTTTAAATATGACCTCCTTTTACTTACTAGTAGTGGTACTGATAAAGGGATGTTGATTCCTTCTTTTATAGGTAGAGATGCCAATACTACTATTGACCATGTTCTTGTCTCTTCCCCTGCCAATAATTTGGTTAGTCCTTTTTGTTTTATCACGACTAATGAGTGATCACAACCCACTTGTTCTGTCCATATCCTCCAGGGCCAAAAACGCTAGAGATTTTGAATGTGTAGTTAATATTGCTCCAGTAAGGCCCAATGTTGTACGTCTGAAATGGGCGGGGATTGACCCTAGTTCCATTTTAATTCAACCAGTACGAAGGGACTCTGTGGAGTTCGATTAATGGGGGATCATGAAAAGTTATTGACTTCCTTTGATATGATCAGTAGGTCACTAAGCGCACTATATACACGACCAACAATTTCTAACAAGTCCCAAAAATGCGGGTGCTTTGACCACTAGTGCACTATCGCTTCTAAGCTCCTAAAATTGGCTTTACATAGTACCCCAAGGGATAACCTAGCCATTAGACTACTGCGCAAGAATTAGCAGCCAGGAAAAAAGCATTGCAAGAAGAAGCCTGTTCTAAATTGCTACAGGCTGCAGAGACAAATGATCCTAAGTTGTTTTGGAGTAGGTTAATGCACCCTTTCTTAAGAATGACAGTATAGCAGAGATCAATTCTTTAGTCCCTTGTAAGGCATGGGTGGAACATTTTCGACCATTCTTGATTCCCCCGGGAGGTTTGCCAACCAGCCAAGGGTGACCAAGGCCTGATTTTAAAACAATCTTCCATTAGATTTTACTCTCCAAGAGGTTCTCCTTGCTCTCAAACAAAGTAGAGGCGGTAAGGCCCCAGGCCCGGACAAGGTCCCGGTCAATGCCTTCAAAGCTTAAAGAGATCTATGGGACTCCATCTTGACACAGGTGTTTTAATACAGCAACAGAGTGCAGAATCCCTACACCCTCCTCTTCCTGGGCTGTCTCCTGTCTTATCTTAAGAAGTAAGATAAGGCAGACCCTAAATATTATCGCCTCATTTCCCTCCTAGACTCCTCAGTGAAAGTGATGAGAAGAATTCTCCTGTCGAGACTTTAGGATTGGGCATGGGAAAACTCCATACTTCCAGAGGTGCCGTTAGGTTTTTGGAAGGGTTTGGGCACAACTGAACAATGTGTGAACCGTGAGTTGCTGACTGGTAAGTATACCAGGGTTAAGTCTGGGTCCCTTTATCTTTGTGTTGCTGATTTAAGCAGTGCTTTTGATTTAGTTGACCATTCTATCCATTGATCTACTTTGATCTCCCTTGTTGCCCCGGAGGAGATTATTTTTTGGCTCATCTCTACAGGAACCCTTCATCGAAGGTCCGGTATGGCCCAAATGGGGATTGCTCTCCCCTGTTCGGAGTGAAGAGATAATTAGACAGGGCTGTGTAGTGGTGCCTTTTTTGTGTTCCCTTTTTATCAATGGGGTGGATGGTGCTCTCCAAGCTGAGCAGGCCGATGCACCCAGCATCCCAGGTAGGCTTGTCCTTGTGTTGTTATATGCCTTCGACGCTATTTTATTATCTAGGACACCCAACGGCCTCCAGAAACTGAAAGGTTTTTGGGGATTTTAGGATTTCCAAGAAAAGGGTTATTAATAAATCCAAATTATTTATTATAGTCTGCGGTAAGAAGACCCATAGATGTAGATCTTTCTTTATTGGTGATTCACCTATTGCTAGAGTCAACTCCTTTTGTTATTTAGGGATTCTTTTTGTACCAATGGTACATGGACTCAACAGGTCGCCAATGCTAGGTCCAAGATGACCAGGAATTAACAGGGGATTTTTAGGTTTTCACACAAGCTGGAAAGCCGACCGGTTAAAGAGATGGTAGACATATATAAAGCTAGAGGGCTGTCCACCGCCACATTTGGAGGACGTTTGTGGGGTTAAAACTCCAGCAGCCCCCTCCAGGTAGAGGAGAATTCCTTTTTGAAGCAGCAGTTATGCCTGTCTGAGCCTCATCAGTGATAATACACAGGGAGGTTGGTCTGCAATTTTTGGAAGATCAGCTCCTTGTAAAACCCTAATTACTCTATCTGGTCCAAGGCGGAAACTGGTTTCACCAAATCAGTAATTTCAGACGGTCTTGCTCTGGACCATGTTTTAAACATCCCCTGGCTCTTACACTGGTGCGTCCTTTAGTAGTTTATTTAATATTTTTGTTCTTCAAGATCCTCTTAAATCCTCGACCCTTGATAAAAGTTCTTCAAGACATTCTTTCTTAATTATAGGCAGTATTGTAGAATGTGTGCTGAGTTAAGGAAGTCAACTGTTGTCTATAACATGTCATCTGTCCTACAGGTTGGTTGTCAATATTACTTATCTTGTGTAACTAATATTCAGCATTGTGTTGTACCGCCTAGATTTCGTGCTGGCACAGCACATCAGTTAGTTGAATCCCCGGTAATGAAGGTACGTCCTCCAGATAGGACACCTTGGCCTTGTGATGGGCACACTAAGCAAAGCACTTTATATTTTTCTGTTTCTACATACATTTGAGGAGATACCATTTTAAATCAATATTCCTGGCTCAGAATATTAGAGACTATATGTAGGAAAGTACCCCTTTTTTGCATGGTTACCCCCCATTTTTTGCCTGATATCTGATACATTTTGACTGAGTGTGCCCTGGGTCACTGCCAATCAGGTTCCCAGGGCCTGTGTTCTTTCCAAAAACTGTAGATTTGATTTTACAATTGGCACACCTCTGTGCCACATGTAAGTCCTATGTAAAAGGTAACACTGGTACAAAGGGCCTGGTGACCAGAGAGGGTCTCTAAGGTCTGCAGCATGTATTGCGCCACCCTCAGAGACCCCCCCTCATCCCCCTGCCAAATACATACACACAGCCATTGCAGACCGCGTGTTTTGGTGAAGACAAAACTTAAGAGTCGACATGGCACACATCCCGGTCATCCTCTAGCAGGCCTCACAGCCCTAAGGCAGGGTGCACTATACTACAGGTGAGGGCATAGCTGCATGAGCAATATGCCCCTACAGTGTCTGTGCCCATTCACAGACATTATAAGTGCAGTGAAGCCATATTGAGTACATGAGCTGGGAGTATCTCATTACGAACTCCACAGCTCCATGATGGCTTTACTGAATGCTAAGGAGTATGGTGTCAAACTCCTCAGCATAATAAACCCACACTGATGCCAGTGTTGGATTTATTATCAAATGCACTCGGAGGGTATCTTAGAGATGCCCCCTGAAAAACGACCAACTCCCTCGTGTCCAGCTGACTAGTCTGGACCATCCTGTCACACACAGGCATGTTTCTGACCACCCTGAAGTGGGAGCCCTTGTGCTCTTATGGGTCACGGACAAAGGCTGCTTGGGGTGGAGGTGCTACACTCCTACCCCCAAGCAGGAACAGCATTCCTCAAAGGCTTCCTTCCCTTTGATATGCTAGCCAGGGCCTCTCCAGCTAGTGGAGATGACCGCCTGCTTGACCAAGTCCCACTTTTGGCAGCAAGGTCGGCAGGAAAATTAGTAGTCAGCAGAGGTGTGTCCCCTCTCTGCCAGGGCCACCCCTAAGGTGACCTGGACCGAGGTGACCCCCCCCCTTAAAAAATACTCTATCTTGAATAGAAGGATTTTAGCCAATAAGGGAAGGGGATGCCCCCTCTCCCAAGTGAGGAGACATTCAAAGGGTGCAGTCACCCTAAAGGCAAGTAGCCCATTGGCTACCAGCTGCCAGCACCTGTAACAGCCCTAAATTCAGTATTTATTGTCACCCCTGAACCTTGATCCTCAGATTCCTGCAACATAAGAACACGGACGAAGAGGACGCTGTGCAGCACATCAAGAAACCTACTTGGCCCCAGGCCTCCCAGCCTGTCTCCTGCTTCAAAAGCCTGCAAAGAAAACGTGTGGTCAGCAACTTCCAGAAACCCGAGGAAGCCTGCCCACTCTTCATCAAAGACCAGATCTCCCGAGGACGGCAGCCCTGTCCAAAAGAAACTACACCAAGAACTGCGAATCCTGATGGATCTGCGTTTCCTGCCCACTTTGCACCCGACGGCCACGGCCCGAGTCCTGTGAAGTCGCTCCAGTGATCCTGACCCCACAAAGTCGCCTGCAGCCTCAATACGAAGGATCCCCACGACCGGCTCCAGTAAATTAAATCCGACACCAAAAGGAACCCCTGCATGCTCCGCCCCTGACTTTGGGGAACCCAGCTGAGGTTGCCCAAGTGTCCTTTAACTCTCCAACTTACCTGCCCAGCCATTGGTCGCCTTCGTCCAGCCTCCTGGTCCGAGTCTGCAGCCTCTTTGTGTGATCAAAATTCCCCATTGAAACACATTGGGCGCCCGATGCAGATTTTGCACCATGCAAACCGTGCCTCTTCGAGGTACCCCCCAGTCTCGTTTGACTAACATTGTGGTCAGGGGCCTCTGCACCCAGCTGCCCCAGTGCCGCTGACGATGCAGTACCTACCTTGAACTGATCCTTGCCCCGTGTTAGTCCAAATTCCCCAAGACTGGAATTGTAAGTCGAGTACTTACCTGCTAATGCATAACACAGTTTTTTTCCTCCCATAGGATTGCATTGCATTCTATCTATTGCATACAACTGTATCTTGTACAATTGCTAAGTGCTACTGTTTCCATCTGACAATACAAAAGTATTTCTAAGACTGCAAGGCATTTCTTCTGCATTGCAAAACAATTCCTAATGCATTTTGGAAACTTATTAGTACTTTGAAAACTGTTATTTACCTGCAACTGAGTTTCTTGGTTCTAGAACTAAAATAACCAAATGATAACTTTTATACAAAACAATTGGTCTGGATTCAGTCTATGAGTGTGTGCAATCATTTCTTGCCTGAGTATGTACAATAAATTCTTAACACAGCCCTCTGATGAGCCTAACTGCTCGACCACACTGAGAATACTTTTAGTATTATCTACTTAAGCCTCTGGGGATCCACTGGACTCTGTGCACACTATACCTTACTTTGGTATAGTATATACAGAGCCAACTTCTGACACTAAGTCTGCGCTATGCTACCTGTTGGCACTTGACAACCCATTTGTGTGTTTACATGTTGCACTTTTTATTACGAAGGCAATACAACTCAGGAATAGGATGGTTAGAGATGAGGTTGTTTTAACTAAAATTTTAATATATTTGTGTATTTTCATAACAGTATGCACTTTATTATGAAGGCAATATAACTCAGGTAAAGGATGGTTTGAGTTGAGGTTGTTTTAACTAATGTTTAACAAATTTGGGTATTCTAATGTCTGTGCATTTTTATCGATATTACGTTTACGCTTTTATGGCTGTTTTTTTATTCCGCCGAATAAATATATTAATCGAATCGACTAACCTGTCGTGCAGATGTGATCGCAACCAGGAAGACCATTTTAAGAGTGAGTAGGCGCAATGGACAACTGTTAATTAGTTCAAAAGGGGAACACAAACTTAAAAACCAGATTTAAGCCCCATTACAGTATCACCAATGGCTTAGGTGGGAACATGTTCTGCAAACCTTGCAGAAAACCCATCACAACTGGCTGTTGGTCAGGCAAATGTAAAAAGGTCAGAAGGGCCAAAAAGTAGCCTTTGCTGTGCCCAAAGCAAGTTCTTGCTGAGCTAAAAACAAAGTACACAATAACAGATCTGACAGTTTTGGACTGCAACAGGTATAGCTGACAGCACTGCACCACGACACAAACGTGTTACAATGTCCTTCTTACAAAGGTTTCAACGAAGAACACTTAGCTGCCAACATGACAACTACCTCGGGAGGAAGGTCAAAGGTGGGGGGAGGGGGAATCAACCATCACTACTTAATCTCCATGCATGGGGGTGCAGGTTGTGCAGGTTAGACAGGAAGTCATCCAGAAGTGGCAGTCTGATCGGAAAATGGATGCCCAAACCCAGAATTAGCAGATACCACACTCTCATGGCCCAATCAGAGCCACTAGAATGAGATGAGCTAGGCTGTTCCTGACCTTTATCAGAACTCAGGGCAGGGGTATAAAGGCATACTGGAGTCCTGTGCCCCACTGTAGGTGGCATGGGTCTCTGAGAGACAGCCTTCTTGCAAACTCCAGTGCCTAAAAGTAAGCATTATTCGCTGTGGTGAAGAGATTGAGCTAGGATTCTCCCCATTGCTGAAAGATGCCGTGAGGCACCTCAGGGTGTCACTAATTTGTGATCTGCTAGGTGTCGCAGGCAGAGTTTGTAGGTCCCGAAGAAAGGCTTGTAAGCACATCATATCCAGAATAGCTTTTATGAAGTTGAGCCTCTGTGATGGAGTATGGTGTGCCTTCAGCAGGTTGACTAAGCACCCCAAAGAGGTAAGGAGGTTTGCTGTTTGTAGGCGGTCCATGATTAACTGTGGCAAGCCCAGATTCAATAGACAGTCATCAAGTTAGAGGAAGATTGGTGCCTCCGAAGATGAGCAGCATCATCGCTTTTGTGAATACCTGAAGGGCACTGGTGAGGCTGAGAGGGAACTCTGTAACCTAAAAGTGATTGTGGCCCACTGTGAACCACAGGTAGCGTTTATGGGCCTGCAGGAAAGGGATATGAAAATAAGAGTCCTGCAGGTTCAACGCCACCATCCAAGGTCCAAGCCAGAGAGAACCTGGGCCAGTATGAGCATTTTGAATTTGCGCAGAAAGGAATTGAAAGACAAAATTCCAGGATAGGATGGAGGCCTCCTTCATGCTTTGGCACATTAAACTAGCTTAAATAACTCCCAGTCTCTACTTCAGAGGCCAGTAGCCTCTCTATGGCTCCTTTAGCCAAAACAGTCTGCACTTCACTGCATAAAATGGACATATCCTCCGACAAGTTGTCTGAAGTAGGTAGGTGCTGAGAATAAAAAAGGAATAGACAATCTGCAGAATCATCTATGCATATACCCCCGAAAAATACTAAATTGTTGTGTGGGGCTGAAATACCCAAGGAGAGTGCCATGGCCCAGCTCTCCTTAAAGCAATCTAGGGCCAAACCCACCTTCTCACCAAAACAGGCAGAAGCCTTTTAAAGTCATGTCCATCAAATTAACACATAGAAGTCTCCTGAGAGGCCAGTGGACCTCATCCAGGCATGGCATCGAAGCACCACGCTAGTAGCCCTACCTAACAATCCATGGTGTCCAGGCTGAGCAGATGACAAATTTGTCCACACCCTGACCATCCAGAACAGTTTGAGCTAATGAAGCTTGCAAATTGTCAGGGAGCACAGGCAAGATCTCACCCACCAAGCACTATGGTGCATAGGTGTACCAGCCCAATAAACTGCACATGTTGAACGACCCTAAGTAGAGGCTGGCTGAGGAGAAAAGATGCTTCCTGAATGTGTTCACTCGTTTTGACTGTCAGGGATGTGGTAGGAAAGACATTCGGGTCGACCCTACTGGTGGATGGCTAGAACACCAGGATTTCATGTGCTGTGTGAGGCAGTCTGGGTATCCTGGGGCCGGTCTATGGTGGCTGGTGGCCGGTCAGTTCACTGGAGGGCCAGAGGAAGGGTTAGCCCAAGTGCCCAGCAGCATGTCAGTGAGGGATTCATTGAAGAGCAAGAGAGATTCGGTCAACGGCTGGCCAAGCTGTAGCACACAACACAGTTCAAGGACTTCAGCAGTCCAACTGCAGAAAACACTTCACTTGCTACAGTAGTAAGGAGGAAGATGAACCAGCCCAGTATCTGGTGAGGTGTCCAGTCTGTTGGTAACCTGTAACTCCCTATATTAGTTATTATCATCATTATAGGATGGGCCTAATACTTACCCATCCCCACCACTGTTGTCTCCGTAAGGCTGGCTCTGGTCAGAGTTACAGCCAAAAAAGCTGGTGCAATGTCTGTGCGTCAGGGGAACTGTGCCTTAGTCAGATGGGTTCAGCAGGATCTATGGCACATCAAGATCTAGACGTGGCTGTGGTTGAGGCTGAGACGACACTGGCTCACAGCAGGCACCACAATGGGCTACAGGTCTTCCTCCGGTGCCAGTGGCGTTGGGGTCAGCAGATTTCGGTTCTGGTCCCGACATCAGCATGGAACCCACAACTGGTTCTTGGGACCCATATGGCACCAAGGGCGAACCCGCCAGCTGTAAATCAAATGGGAGTCCCTGCAGACCCCTGAGGCCCCAAGGCGCGCCAGGGAGAGCAGGAAGCACGCCAAATATATGCAACATGGGCTCACAGAAGGCCTCTACCTGCTGCAATGGCATCAATGGATTTGAGAACTTTGTGTGCATCTGCGCCTTGGTGGAACGGGAAAGATAGGATGGCAGGGTGGTGCCTTCTCTGGAGATCGAGACTACCAGGAGGAAGCAGAGTCCAGCTTGGACTTCTTGCATTTCCTCTCTGACTTATCAGAAGGTTTTGACTGCAAGGAAGATCTGCCTCAGGACCTGCTTCTCACCTTCAACCAGGAATGGTAATGGCCCACAGCTTTCCAGTGTTTCATCATGTACAACTTTGCCTCATGCTCATGGGTGGCTTTATGGTTCATCTGGGTGCAGTCGTCTCAGGTCTTGGAGTCGTATGAAGAACCAAAACATTAGAGGCACTCAGCGTAGGGATTTGTCACAGACATCTGTTTGCGACTATCCCTACAAGTATTGAATTCAGTCGTTTTAGGGAGTGTTATCCCTTGCACACTGGAAACTTTATTGAAAAACCTCTTTACAGAGGGAAGAAAGAATGAGCGGAGCTCTGGATCCGCGCCTGGAAGCAGAAAGAAAAGAACACACATCAGCCCACGTGGGTGGCGCTTGCTGCTCTGTTAGTCACTTCAAGAGTGGAATGGCATTGACGCGGAGTCGCATGGCATCACCTATCAATGAGCAGGATCATTGCTTTTGAGTTTTCCGGATCCAGCCTGGCATCTGGGAGAAATTCACACGGTGAGGAATCTGTAGTTAGAAGTACAAACCTATATTTATCAACTAGACTGTAAATAAGTTACTTATCTTTGTCAACATTCTCTTGGAAACTCAATCTAACCACAGATTCTTCTTTTGAATAACCCCAGGCACCACACTGGATTTGGAATTTTTTACTGAAATTGCTCCTGTGCACCGTCAGTCTCCATAGTGACTTTGGACCACCTTTGTTGAGGTATCACAGAGTGGCATAGATGCCCCACCCCTGTGCGTTGCCGTCCTTTTATCTTCAATTCGCTCATGTCCTTAGATGCAAATCAACTGTGAGAAATTGGAACTGACAGGTACAGAATAACCTGGGAGCTTTTGAGAATAAGAATCCACTTAACAGAAAACTGAGGAGAGAGGGCAGTGAGGAATCCACTTGAGTAATCTACCAGAAAGATTACCAAAGTAAGTTATCTTGTTCTTCTGATGGATTCTTCTACCTGCAGAAAGCAGTACTCCTGCGTGCCAGTAGATGTCATCATGCTGCTTCGCAATGACGTTGTTCCTCTAGACGTGACAAGAAGAGAGGAGTAGAAGCACCATCTGTGCATGCGAACATCAGTTCCTTTCTTTCGGCGTATTGTATTTGAAATTCTCACTACAGTAAGGGAAAATGCCACCCTGAAAACATGGTTAAAGCCGTAAGGGACAGTCACAAATTGCAGGGGATGGGAGGGGGGGAAATCGGTCATGTCCCATCACCATCACAGCGGATTCAGAGCCTAGTCCAGATGCATCCAAATTTCCCGGGCTGTCTGATGTTGCAAGTGGAGGCCTTTAAGGAGGTCATGCTGTGCATTTTTGGCACCTTTATGGTTTCTCTGGCATGCTTTCAGGCCCCAAATATCTGAAGGGGCCTCCAGTCGGGCTTCCAACAGCGGGTCTGCTCTCAGTGCAGTCTATGCCCCTTGAACCTGCATCGGGGACCGCACAACTCCGGTACAAACTGACATTGCAGAACCACCTGCTACGCCGGTGCCCTCTCCATCGACTCCAGTGCCAACGCCACTGGAGATTTTACAGCCCACTGTGATTTCTGACTCTGAGCAGAATCTGCCACGCCCTCGGCAAGGCCACCCCCAGTTCCTACCAGAGCACATCCGGCAGACAACCTCTCAGATTCTGCTATTTTGCCCTTACCATGCAGTACAGCTCAAATGTTGCCCAATTGCTTTTGGCATGAATGAGACTATAAATATTTTTATGAGGGGGATGATTTTGTCCCACAGTATGATGAAGAAAACTAGTATGAAGAAATCCAAGACGCCAGTGGCTAGATACTTCCCCAGATACTGGCCTTGTTTTGCCTCCTGGCTCTGTCACTGAGATAAGTGCCTCCTTCGCCATTATTAGCGAAGGGCGCAAGACGTATTCAACCTACAACTTTCCACTATTGAGGTGAACCAATGTTTTGAGAGAGGAGCTAGAATCTGGTGAAGCATCTACAGAGCCTCTACTGCCATTTAACAAAGCTCTAACCAATACCCTCACAGGCACTTGGGCGAAACTGTGTTTAGGACCACCAGTTATTAGTTAGGTTGCTCAGAGCCATTCTACAGTAGTAGGAGACCCTGCTTTTCTTACACAACATCCTAAGCCAGAGGGTTTAGTATTGCAGAAGTCAATGCCTTCCCCACCAGCACATGCGCTCGAAAGTCTAAAAGAATTGAAACTTTTGGTAAACTTATTTTTTCTTCCAGAGCCTTGCTCTGCTTTCTGTGAGTGCCACCTTCCTTCTAGGCTGCTACTCCAATGACATATGGGACACAGTAGTTTTGTCTGTAGTTCTACATGACCTCAGGGCGTCACTGACCAAAGCTATCTAGGACATGACCGACTACTAAGCCGAGTAAAGGGTAAGAATGTGGCACTTCGGCACCATGCCTGGATGAGGTCTACAGGCTTCTCTGGCAATGTCCGAGCATCTTTGATTGGCATTCCATTTGATGGCTCTTGCCTTTTTGGCGACAAGGCAGATTCAGACCTGGATTGTTTTAAGGACAGCTAGATCACAGAACTTTCCTCGTGTCTTTCTGCCGCCACCAGACAATTCGAACAATTTTCCTTCCTCCATTGCTATGGCACAATTTTTCTGGTTCACCAGCGTCCAGCTCCTCCATTGACCCAGCATGTTTTTCAGTCTCTTCATTGTGAGGCCACAGTTCACATAGACAATGCCCAGGAGAGCAGGGACAATGTGCAGCACAGCCCTGTACCACACACCATCTGCAAAACCACCTTAGTGTGCCCTTGCACAACCACCTTGTCAGAGGAAGGACCTGATATTTCCTCCAAGGGTGGCGAAACATCAATTCAGACAAGTGGGCTCTCCAAATTGTACATCGGGTTATGCCCTGCCATTTACCTCCATCTCACCACAACTTCCACCACCATCGGTGAAGCTGATGGAAGACCATCTGTGAGTCTTGCAACGCAACAGGAAGTAGAATCTGGGCATTACTCATTCTACTTTCTTGTGCTGAAGGAGGACAAAGGCCTTCGTCCTATTTTAGAGCTCCACCCTTTCAATGCTTTCCTTCAGAAAGATAAATTCAAGATGCTCAGGCTAGCACAGATCCTGTCTGCCTATGATCCTGGAAACTGGATCTTGGAGTACGACCTGCAGGATGCTTATGTCCATATGCCCGTCCTGCAGCTCCATAAACACTACCTGCAGTTCACCGTGTATCAAACATTTCAGTTTGCAGTTTGGGTTCACAATCAAAGTGCCAAAGTCACACCTGACTCCCTTGCAGAGCCTTCCTTTCATCTGAGTCATTCTTGGTATGGTATGGATTAGGGTGTCTCCCGAGAGAGAAGAGTCCAGGAAATTCGTGCTATGATCAAGATATTTCAGCCTCTGTCTTGGATCTCAGTGCGGAGGACTCGGAGGCTGCTGGGATTGTTGGCCTTCTGCATCCTGCTGGTGAATTATGCCAGATGGCATATGTGGGCTCTACAGCAGGACTTGAAGTCCCAGTGGGCAGAGCACCCGGGAAATCTGTCAGATTGTATCCAGATTTCAGAGGACTCTAGAAAAAAAACCTGCAGTGGTGGCGGCTGCATCGCAATTGGGAAAGTGGCAGACCTCTCACCTCACTACACCCACATTTGACAGTGGTGATGGATGTATTGTGTCTGGCCTGGCGAGGGGGGAACGTAGCTGGGAAGAGCTATTTGGGTGAGACGGAGATCAGAGGGCTCTGGTCTCCGACAGCAGCTCAACTACACATCAATTGGGTGGCATTCAGGGCAATTTGCTTGGCGTTGAAGGTCTTAATGCCTACTGAGGAAGACTGGTGCAGTTTCTCAGACATGTGGTACTGCAACAAGCAGGGCATAATGGGGTCTTGGGTCCTGTGCCAGGAGGCTCTAAAGCTCTGGAATTGTAATTTCTCTGGTGGTAGACCACCTGCCGGGATCTCAACGCCAGGGCAGAAAAACTCAGCGGCTGACATTTAGTGGGCCACAAATAGTGGGTACACCTAGAGGTGGCATAGGGAGCCTTCCAACAATGGGAAGAAATCTGGCTTGATCAATGTCAGACCTTTTACATGTTGGACTTACCAAAGAGGTTCTATCTTGAAGACACATTCCGCCTACCAGGTCCAAGTCATCCCAGTGGCACTGGACTGGGACAGGAGACACCTGGGCACAAGCATCTCTCCTCCGATCAAGCAGCTGCTTTGGGCGGATCTTCGGTCGAAGCAGCAGCGTAGGGTGCTGCAGCAAAGACTCCACAATTAACATCTACATGCTTGGCGATGGAGCAATGACAGCTGAACTCCTTTGACCTTCCTCCTGAGGCCATTGAGCTCATCTTGGCGGCGAGGCGTTCCTGTACAAAATCTGTGTATGCCAGTCATTGGGACAAATCTGTGGCTTGGTGTGGCACTCACCAAACTTTCCCACTGCAAGCCAAGTAGTCTGAAGTTTTGAGGTTTGTTTTGTCTTTGGTCCAACAAGGACTTGCTTTGAGCACTGTTAAAGGGCATTTGTCAGCTATTTCTGATTTTTTTGGGAAGTTTTGTTGGATCACCTTTCTTTAAAATCAACTGTTGCAACTACATTTTTTAAAGGTTTGCAACACATATTTATATCAACACCCTTTGTAACGCCAAAGTGGGACTTGAATTTAATGCTCACTTTTTTGATGTGCACCCCTTTTGAGCTGCTGCAAATCTTTAGACTACTGACATTGAAAAATGTCTTTCCCATCACCATAACCTTGGCTCGGCATGCAAGCGAGCCACAGGGTTTTTGTCAATCCACCTTATGCAAAAATTTTCCCAGATAAGTTGGTGTTAATGACCCGAGCTTCCTTTCTGCCTAAAGTGGTGATTACATTTCATGTCACTCAGGAGATCACCCTTCCTGAATCCTCTGCCCTAACTCACCTCTCTATCACTTGAACTACAAGAGAGCTATGAGATTT
This sequence comes from Calotriton arnoldi, assembly GCA_963921515.1. Taxonomy (NCBI): domain Eukaryota; kingdom Metazoa; phylum Chordata; class Amphibia; order Caudata; family Salamandridae; genus Calotriton; species Calotriton arnoldi. The sequence goes on from CAWUFW010000083.1 coordinate 558,575, forward strand.
TATATAGATCGCAGCAAAGTTCATTAGGGGGACAATCAACTCTGGGTTTCTCAGTGGCAAAGAAGGTCCAGCTGTACAAAAACAGGCCATCTCCAAATGGATTGCCCTCTGCATAAAGATCTGCTACACACTGGCTAAGAAGCAGCCTCCAGAAGGCTTACAAGCTCATTCCAACAGAGCCAAAGCAACTACACACTGCACTGGTGTTCAGAGTGCCCATCCTGGATATTTTTCAGCCAGCTACGTGGAAGTCGGAACATAGTTTCACTAAACACCTCTGCCGTGACAGTGGTGTCCATCGAGAGAGGAATTTTTCCCCGCTCAATTCAGCAGGAGTTTTTGGTCTGAGCCAATTCGCACACCCACTCCTTAGAACATATTGCTATTGTATCTATTCACAAGATGATGAACCTGCAGCTAGAAGTGCCTACCAGAATAGCAAGTTACTTACCCTTGGTGCACAAGTTACTAACTTGTGTAACGATATATCTGTAAGAGACAGTAGTTAGTGACAGATTCCTTACCTTAGAATATCCCCAGGCGTCAGGCTGGATCCGAGAAAGTTTTTGCGTAGCAGTACCCTTGCGCGTCGGTAGGCGGCGTCGTGCGGCTCCGCGTCCGTCGTCGGCGTCGTGATCGCCGGGATGACGTCGCGGGCAGTACTTAGGCGCCGCCCCTGCGCGCTGACGTCCAGTTCTGTACACGACTTTCCGCGCCAGGAACGCAGAGCCATGCAAGAAGCTGACATAGGTGTCTGAAAAATACTAGGGCCCTGAAAGGGATGTCCTTAACCCTAGAAATCAGTTCGCAGAACGGGGAGGATGGGTGGGGCGGTGAGGAATCTGTCACTAACTACTGTCTCTTACAGATATATCGTTACACAAGTTAGTAACTTGTGCATCTGAAAGAGACACGTTAGTGACAGATTCCTTACCTTAGAATAGATACCCCAGCAATACCAACCCGGTGGTGGGTCTGCGAACAAAGATCAGACAAGGAAGTCCTGGAGGACAGAACGGCCAAAGAAGCCGTCCCTCCGGACCTGACTGTCAAGGCAGTAATGCACAAGTTACTAACTTGTGTAACGATATATCTGTAAGAGACAGTAGTTAGTGACAGATTCCTTACCTTAGAATATCCCCAGGCGTCAGGCTGGATCCGGAAAGTTTTGCGTAGCAGTACCCTTGCGCGTCGGTAGGCGGCGTCGTGCGGCTCCGCGTCCGTCGTCGGCGTCGTGATCGCCGGGATGACGTAGCGGGCAGTACTTAGGCGCCGCCCCTGCGCGCTGACGTCAGTTCTGTACACGACTTTCCGCGCCAGGAACGCAGAGCCATGCAAGAAGCTGACATAGGTGTCTGAAAAATACTAGGGCCCTGAAAGGGATGTCCTTAACCCTAGAAATCAGTTCGCAGAACGGGGAGGATGGGTGGGGTGGTAGGGAATCTGTCACTAACTACTGTCTCTTACAGATATATCGTTACACAAGTTAGTAACTTGTGCATCTGAAAGAGACACGTTAGTGACAGATTCCTTACCTTAGAATAGATACCCCAGCAATACCAACCCATGGTGGTGGGTCTGCGAACAAAGATCAGACAAGGAAGTCCTGGAGGACAGAACGGCCAAGAAGCCGTCCCTCCGGACCTGACTGTCAAGGCAGTAATGCTTTGTAAACGTGTGCAGCGAGGCCCACGTAGCTGCCTGACAGATAACCGGCAGCGGAACACCGCGGCCCAAGGCCGTGGTAGCAGCCGTTGCCCTGGTGGAATGGGCACGCAGCCCAACAGGAGGCTCCTTCTTAGCCAAAGAATAGCAGGTCTTGATGCACAAGGTAACCCAGCGGGAGATGGTCCTCTTGTGCACCGCCCGACCTTTTTGGCGCCCACGTAGCCAACAAAGAGCTGGTCATCCACCCGGAAGTGTTTTGTGCGGTCAATATAGAAAGAGAGCGCACGTTTTGGGTCCAGACGGTGGAGCCTCTCTTCCTCTCTGGAAGGATGCGGAGGCGGAAAGAAGGTGGGCAAAGTGATGGTCTGCCCAATGTGGAAAGCAGTAACCACCTTTGGCAAGAAGGACGGACGCGTCCGAAGAACAACCTTGTCTGGATGAACAGACAAAGGGAGGTTTGCAAGAGAGAGCCTGGAGCTCACTCACCCGCCGAGCGGAGGTGATGGCCACCAGAAAGGCTGTCTTCAGAGTCAGAAGACGAAGAGGACAGTTATGTAGAGGCTCAAAGGGAGCGCACATTAAAAGGTAAGAACCAAGTTCAAGTCCCACTGAGGCATCACAAACGGAACAGGAGGGAAGAGGTGAGTAATGCCTTTTAAGAACCTGTTAACAACAGGGGACTTGAAAAGGGAGGGCTGATCAGGGAGCCTGAGGAAGGCCGAGATAGCACAAAGATAACCCTTGATGGTACCCAGGGCAGAACCCTGGTGGGCCAGAGAGAGAAGGAACAGAAGGACCTCAGAAAGAGGGGCAGAAAGGGGATTCACAGCCTTTGCTGTGCACCATGCCACAAATTTGTTCCACCTGCAGGCGTATACCACCTTAGTGGAGGGACGCCTGGCTGCCAGAATCACATCACAAACTTCGGGAGGCAAGTCGAAAGGAATCAACTGCCGCCGCTCAATCTCCACGCAAGCAGGTGTAGACTGGACAGGTTCGGGTGGAGGACCGTCCCCTGCTGATGCGACAGAAGATCCTCCCGAAGAGGCAGACGGATCGGGGGATCTACGCTCATATTGAGTAGCTCGGGATAGCAAACTCTTCGAGCCCAGTCCGGAGCCACAAGAATGACTTGGGCCCGGTCGTGCCGAATCTTCTTCAACACTCTGGGTAGAAGTGGTATAGGCGGAAAGGCGTACAATAGACCGCAACTCCACTCGTGACGAAAAGCGTCGCCGAGCGAGTGCCGCCTTGGAAATTCCAACGCGCAGAACTGATGACATTGCGCGTTCTCTTCGGTGGCGAATAGATCTAACCAAGGCTCTCCCCACTGTAGACAGAGTCCTTGCACCACTTCCGAGTGAAGACGCCATTCGTGATCCATCATGCACCTGCGGCTGAGTTCGTCCGCCCTGGCGTTCAGGGAACCTGCCAGGTGTTGAACCACCAGGAACATGCCCTGATGTTCCAGCCATGTCCAGAGGCGCAGAGCCTCCTGACAAAGGGTCCACGACCCCACCCCGCCTTGTTTGTTGCAGTACCACATGGCGGTGGTGTTGTCTGTGAACACCTGCACTACCTTCCCTTTGACAGAGGGAAGGAATGCCTTGAGTGCAAGTCGGATCGCCCGGAGCTCCAGAAGGTTGATATGGAGCCGGGACTCCGCCGGAGACCAGAGGCCTCTGATCTCCGCCTCTCCCATGTGACCGCCCCATCCCAGAAGGGACGCGTCCGTCACAACTGTGTGCTCTGGCTGGGGAAGGGAGAGAGATCTGCCCATGACCCATTGCCGGTTCGAGAGCCACCACTGCAACTGTTTTGCAGTCCCCTCCGAGATCTGGACGTGATCGGACAGGTCGCCCTGGTGCTGCGCCCACTGGAACTTCAGGTCCCACTGCAGAGCCCGCATATGCCATCTGGCATGAGTGACCAGCAGGATGCAGGAGGCCATGAGGCCCAGCAGCCTCAGGGTCATCCGTGCCGAAACCCAGGATAAAGGCTGAAAGATCGGAATCATAGCCTGAATATCCCGGACTCGCCGTTCGGGAGGATAGGCCCGAAACTGCGTCGTGTCCAGAACTGCTCCGATGAAAAGGAGCTGTGGAGAAGGAATCAGATGCGACTTTGGCACATTGATGGAGAACCCCAGCGAGTGCAGGAGTTCGGCCGTAGTCTGGAGGTGGGAGACGACTGCCTGGGACGAGCCCGCCTTCAGCAGCCAGTCGTCGAGGTAGGGGAAGACAAACCCCTGCCCGGGCGCAGATGAGCTGCGACCACCGCCATCACTTTCGTGAACACCCGAGGGGCACTGGTAAGGCCAAAGGGAGCACGGTGAACTGAAAATGCTCGAGGCCTACCGTGAACCGAAGGTAACGCCGGTGGGCCGGCAGGACGGGGATGTGGAAATAGGCGTCCTGCAAGTCCAACGCTACCAACCAGTCTCCGGGGTCGAGGGCAGTCAAGACCTGAGCTAGGGTGAGCATCTTGAACTTCTCCTTCCGGAGGAAGCGATTGACGTTCCGGAGGTCCAAGATAGGACGCATGTCCTCCTTGTCCTTTTGGGCACCAGAAAGTAGTGGGAGTAGCAACCACGCCCTACTTCTGGGGTCGGAACATGCTCGATGGCCCTCTTGGCCAAGAGGGCCGTGACTTCCTTCTGTAGAAGCGCCAAGTGATCCCCTGACATGCGGTGGAATTGAGGTGGCATGGCTGGGGGGTGGTCTCGAAGGGGAGGGAGTAGCCCCTTCGGACAATGTCCAAGACCCACCTGTCCGAGGTGATGGGACGCCAGAGGTGAAGGTGATGGCGGACCCTGCCCCGACTGGCGTACTGTGCACCTGAAAGGAGGGACTAGGAGGGCTTGGAGGCCGCGGACGGGTTGGAGGTGGTGGCCTGACCCGCACGCTGGTTGCCCGAACCGCCACGGCGGTATCCACGTCCTCGGCCACGCGAGGCGCTTGCTGCGCGGGCCGTTGGCCGGGCTGCGGACGTGACTGGGCGCCCCTTCCGTGGCCACGAAAGGGGCGAAAAGCAGACGTGAGCGGAGGGTGCACAACAGCAAGGCCCAGGGACTTAGCAGTAGCCCGAGAGTCCTTGAAACGCTCCAGCGCATGGTCTGCCTTCGAACCAAAAAGACCGACACCATCAAAGGGCATTTCCATGAGTGTATTCTGGACATCTCCCGAAAAACCAGTGGTTCTCAGCCAGGCGTGGCGACGCAGCGCCACCGTCGTTGCAAGCGATCTGCCCAGCGAGTCGGCGGTATCAAGGCCACAGCGGATGGTATATTTAGCCGCATCACGCCCTTCCGCAATGGCGCGGGTAAGCAGTGTCTGGAACTCCTCAGAACACTGCGGCAAAACAGTTGCCACCGAATCCCACAGGGAGTGGGTGTATCGGCCCAAGAGGCAAGCGGTATTAACAGACCGCAAGCCAGCACTGGAGGAAGAGAAAGCCTTCTTCCCAAAGTGATCCAGGCGCTTGGATTCCCTATCCGGAGGGGCGGTAGGGAAGGCGGTTTGGGAGGCAGAGGCTTGGACAACCAAGCTCTCAGGGGTGGGGTGTTGGCAGAGAAACAGGGGTCGCCCGGAGCAGGGCGATGGCGTCGGGCCACGTTCCTATCCACAGGAGCCCCTGTGGTGGGTTTGGACCAGGCACCCAAAAGAACGTCAGTCAGTGCCTCGTTGAACGGTAGCACAGTCTCCGAAGAGGAGGCCGCCGGCTGAAGCACTTCAGTCAGGATGTTAGACCTGACGACCACTGTAGGCAACTGGAGATTCAAGGCTCCAGCAGCTCTACGCAACACCGTTGCAAAATTAGCCCCCTCCTCCGTTGCCACGGGAGGAGACAGCATGCCAGAGTCAGGGAGGTATCCAGACCACTGGCATCCCCAAGTTCCTCAACCCAGTCCGGGTCAAACTCGCACTGTTGTGTGAGAGGGTCGTCAGACCCCTCCCAGCTCTCCTGGTCCTCCTCAGGTTGAAAATATGGAGGAGGAGGGACATCAGGGACCCAAGGTCTCATCGGCGCCGGATACGGCGTCGGGCGACGCCGTTCCGGCACCATGTCCGGACCCGGAGAGAACCGGGAACGACGCCGCCCGGAGCCCCGGACGGCGTCGGAAGCGGCACCGGGGACATCGGCGTCGGCGGAGGCGTGGTTAGGTCAGCCGGCGTCGATGGGGTTGCGGCCCCACCGGAGCCGGGGTCGAGGCCGGGACCGGAGCCGAGGCCGGGACGAAGGCTGGTGGGACAGGCGGCGCCGGGACCGGAGTCGACGGCGACGCCGGAGCAACCCAATCAGGGCCCGCGGGGCCCGGAGGCGCACCGGAGGGACCTTGAGGCCCGAAGAAGCGGGCCTTGGCCGACAGAAATTCCTGTATATCGGCCTGAGTCGCCCCCGAGCCCGGGTAGGGCGGGTACTGCGTGGGTAACTCGACAGGCACGTCCGGGGCCGCGGGGCGGGACGGTGCCGACAGGGACCTCAGCCGAGTCGCGAGACCGGCGAGGCGAAGTCTTAGAGCGATGACGCCGCTTAGACTTCTTGTGCTTCGACTTACCGGAGGAGCGCGAAGACTTTGAATCCGACGAACGGCGGGGACTCCGCGTCCGGCCCCTCGACCTCTCCCGGGACCGGGGCTTGGTGCGGCGCGGAGCCGAATGCCGGACTTCAAGGAGCTTTCGAGACCGCTCTCGCAAAGCCTTAGGATGAAGTTTCCGGCAGTCAGGACACGACTTCGTGTCGTGGTCTCGGCCGAGACAAAAGAGACACTCGAGGTGCGGGTCCGTGATCGACATCATGCGACCACATTCCTCGCAGGGCTTAAAGCCGGGCATCCCTACGACACCTTAGGAGTCGTGAAGACTCGTTGAAGAAACAGTGAAAAAATTCACCAAAAAAGATAGTCAAAAAGTGACTAGGGCACTGCTCTTCCCGGATCTGCGCTTACTGGCGCGGAAAAAGAAGAACTGACGTCAGCGCGCAGGGGCGGCGCCTAAGTACTGCCCGCGACGTCATCCCGGCGATCACGACGCCGGCGACGGACGCGGAGCCGCACGACGCCGCCTACCGACGCGCAAAGGGTACTGCTACGCAAAAAACTTTCCGGATCCAGCCTGACGCCTGGGGATATTCTAAGGTAAGGAATCTGTCACTAACGTGTCTCTTTCAGATGCTTTGTAAACGTGTGCAGCGAGGCCCACGTAGCTGCCTGACAGATAACCGGCAGCGGAACACCGCGGCCCACGGCCGTGGTAGCAGCCGTTGCCCTGGTGGAATGGGCACGCAGCCCAACAGGAGGCTCCTTCTTAGCCAAAGAATAGCAGGTCTTGATGCACAAGGTAACCCAGCGGGAGATGGTCCTCTTGTGCACCGCCCGACCTTTTTTGGCGCCCACGTAGCCAACAAAGAGCTGGTCATCCACCCGGAAGTGTTTTGTGCGGTCAATATAGAAAAGAGCGCACGTTTTGGGTCCAGACGGTGGAGCCTCTCTTCCTCTCTGGAAGGATGCGGAGGCGGAAAGAAGGTGGGCAAAGTGAGGGTACTGCTACGCAAAAAACTTTCCGGATCCAGCCTGACGCCTGGGGATATTCTAAGGTAAGGAATCTGTCACTAACGTGTCTCTTTCAGATAACTATTTTTCTGGTGGATACTCTACCTAACCTGCAGATTCCTCACTGAGCCTATCACCTCCACATTCTGTGTGCTGGACTACTTCCTATCTAAAAACGGTCCCAATTAAGTGATATGCACACTGGTCTGGCTAATCTGCTGAGAGGCTCTGCGTCTGAGAGTGAGCACAGCTTAAGAAAGCAACTGACATCAGTGAGCATGGGTGGCACTTACATGCAGCTCAGCTCGTCACTTTTGGAACGTCACTACATCAGCACTGATCCACACAAAGCCACCTCTGGTGTGCAGTAGTACTGCTTTGGATTTTCTAATTGAGCTTCCTAAAGAAGGATGGCTGCATGATCTACCAAAATTTGAGCTAAAACAGGATGCAAGGGGAGGATGTGAAGGGTAGAGTGTAACCTCTCTGAACAATCTAAAACACCCACTGATCTGATATAATGACACTACACCTGGGTAGGAAAAAACACAATTTCTCTCCTCTGACTGAGCTTGGCAATGGGAGGAGAAATCAAAACAGCTTACCCGTAGTTGCGGCAGAGGAAGACTGTTGTCCCTGGTGGTGTGCACGACCTATGCCACCACATTGTCCTCTAGAGCTGTGAAATGGCGGATTAGGCAGAAGTGCAGGCAGCGAGCTGTGCTTCTGGATGCAAGTGAGAGCTCACACATACCCTTGAAACTTTAGGTACTGGTGGTGGAAATGACGATGCAGAGAGGTACGACCCAAGGAGAACACCATACTATGGCTGTCTTTAATGCTTTCCAACACAGCATCAGCCCTTTCACCAAAAAGTCTTGAGCCACTGAAAGGCATGTTCATCAGGGATGCCTGGAGAATTCTGTAATGTGCATTGATGCACGGCGCCGGATCACCACGCTGGTGCCAGTGGAGCATTCAACACAATCGCGGACTATTTGGTTGCCATCCTGTCAGTCTTGAATCAACTGGGCAAAGGTGTTTCAAAATTAATCAAGGATGGCTATCAAACTCTCGCTGGTTATGTACCAGAGGGCATGTGTTTCATCCTGGTAGGCAAAACGAACAGGAGGCCAATCTGGCTTAAGAAAATACTCTCTTCCTAAAAGCATTGATGCACTTTGATTACCTCGGAGGTGCAGCAGGAAAGACGTTTCGATTCACCCTTCTAATAGATGCATGAACTACCAAGCTCTGTCAAGTCGGTGCTATGTCAAAGGCGGAATAGCCAAGGGCCTAGGACATGCGCCTACAGGGTGACTTACAAGCAGGGCGGAAAAAGGTTTTGATTAGGTCACCATCAAAGTTTCCATCAAGGCCTCATTGAAGGGCAGAAACGGCTCCAAGGTTTCAGGCATAGGCCATAACATTTCTGCCAAAAAGGTTGCCTCAGCTTCTATTGTAGGTAGTTGTAAGTCAAACACTTCTGGTGCTCTGTGGACTACTACCGCAAAGGAGAAGTGTCAAGTCCAATACCATTCTGCAGATCTAAGTAAAGGCAAGAATCAGTATAGAGAGGGGGAAGTAAGCTCTTTGCTTCCTCATCCTCTTCATTGAGTGGGGCATTTTGAAATCCTTTAATGGCATCACAATCTGATCTGAACAAAGTTTCCAGTCTTCTGCAGTGCTGGAATGGGGTGAGAGGCTGAAGAGCCTCCAAAGATTGGCAATGCCCTTTGGAGACCTCATAAGATATAGGCCAGGTGCAGACTGAAATCTGTTCTGACTGAGCAATGGGCAAGTGGAATGGATCAGGATTTGGTGTTGCTAAAATCAGAGTCTGCACCAGACACCAATGAGGACTCCAACACCAGAGCGGAGGCATAGACCAGTGCCCACAAAGAACTGGGCAAAGACATTATGGAGTTATTTATTTATAATCTTATAAAGCGCTGAAAAGAACCAATCGACAGCAGCCCAACTGGGGACCTCTGCAGTTTGTCTGTCTGTTACAGTTGCAGAATTGCCTCCTTTCAGGCCACTGCCTGCTGCTACAAGGTCAATGATGGACCAACATCAGCTGAGGTGTGGAGTCGAACGAGGGTGCCAGAGTCAGATGCTTAGCGTGTCGACTGCACGGTGTGTCCCCGGCATGGGATGGGTAAGACCTAGACTAGCACCACTAGGACTTCATGCCGTTATGGTGCCATATGTCCTTGAACTTAATTTTTCAATTTGCCCGAAGGAGACTGAGTGGGAGCACAATCAGGAATGGGCCGACAATTTGGAGAAGGAGTCGGTCAGATGCTCCGAGTGTGACCTGCTTTGCTTTTTGTGCTTCACAATGTTTAGTTCTGCCTCCGACGAGCATTTACGCACTACTTCAAGTCATGTCTAGAAATCGGGCAGATTAATGACAGAATCTGCTTCCTGCACTCGTGGCATTGTTTAAAGACAGCTGGTTTCGCAGGAGACATCTTCCCTACCAGAGGGTATTGAAATAAAGTTATTGGAGTCAGAAATTGGTAATTGAAGTTATTGAAGTCAGAAATTGGAGTCAGCAATATTGCTGAAAAGAAGCTGCTGACGTCAGAAAAAAACTGATAAAATAGGGGGCAAAAGTCTCTGGGATCTACATTAAAAGGTGAGGAAAGAAAAGATAAAAGGAAGTTACATCAGCATGGAGGGATAGTGTCTACATGTGGCTCTGCCCCATCAATTCCTTAGGTGGTGCGAGGTCACCACATTCTCTGATGGCGCTAGCTGACAGCACATGGGGACAATTGCTATGAAAAAGTCCAGATCTAGTCTGCTGCCTGGGGGCATTCAAAAGGTGCGAAATCTGTGGTTAGAAGCATTAACCAGAAGCCAATAACGTTTACCATGAAGCAAGCTAATCCCATCACCTACCTGATGGCTTCTGAATCGATGTGCACAGGTGCAATTCTTTCCAAAAGGAATTTGACCATTTCCAGAAATGGATTTGTTGGCTGCTTTGGGTTTGCAAGTTTCCGGGCTATTTCTCGCTGTAAAAGAACATTTGGTACTTTAAGGACAGGCAATGTCTGGAAAAAGTAAAGAAACAAAGACAACCTAAGCAGCTTTCATTACTTTTTTTTTTGTTGAAAAAAAAAACAAACCTTGAAAAAGAAAAACTGCTAGAAATATTTGTATACATTTAAAGAAAGGCAGGAGCACCCAAAATTGATAATATACCAACAAGACACTTCCAATACATTAACACTGTCATGGTACTATTGACTCATATGCATGAAGTGCGAAACACTGGTTGGATGGGCCTCTTACTAAACAGCTTCAACGTATTCCATACAGATCATCAAAAGCAATGGGATACACCTGTTAGAATTCAAAGTTTTAATGCATTTAAAACTGAAGGAAAGAGGCGGGACATGGTCTATCACAAAATGACAGGCTCGCAGCTTGATCAAACTAATGATTAGCACATCAAATGCAATTTCAAATGACTGAAACACAGGTACTACTGTAAGATTGGCATAAATCCCTCCTGATGGCTCAATACTATTTGTCTAGGCCACAATATTTATCCTTACTCTGGGCGTCGGTGACCGTACCTTAGGCAATTCTGCAAGTATCTGTGGCTGACCAGCAAACTCCAATCCTACACATACCTTTTTAATTGAACTTTCTTCATTTCTGCATAGAGTTTCAAACAGATTACAAGGCACTATAGAAGTTTATTAGGGTAGTCACAGATTAGAGATGAAAGCATGAGCATGGGACACATCACAATAACAAATTCCTTTGGGAATTAGCATCACAGCTCTTCCCAGCTTGACTCAAATGAAGTTCATAGAGAATTACGCACTCAAATATCCATGGAACAATTAACTATAATCTACTTGAAAGTGAAGGGTCTTAATTCTCCCTTAAACAGGAAGGCACTTCTACAATAGCCATGTAATAAAAAACGATATTGCCATGTTACAGGATGGCCATCTAATCTTCCCAAACATTTCTACATTGTGCCCCTACTGGTATCCACTGAAATTCCACTATTCCGGCCCACTTGAGAAAAGGAAGTGGCACTCCTGATCAGACGAGGGTTGACACTTATGCTGCATCAATCAAGCAAACAGGGCTATGAGAGTACGGCTAATCAACCATGAGGGTATCCAGGCACTGAGAACCCAGCTGCTAAGGAGGGTTTAGTTGAACAGCCAGGTCTTGAGTCCTTTCCTGAATTTTAGCAGAGAGGATGAGGTCCGGAGATGAAGGGGGAGGTAGTTTCAGGACTTCGCAGTGAGGTAGGATAAAGAGTGTACTCCACCGATGCTTCAGCGGATGCGGGGGTGTGAACGAGGGAGAGGGAGGCGGAGCGTAGGTGTCTGGAGGGTTGGTGGAAGTTTAGGCTGTGGCTGATGTATGCTGGTCCTTGGTTGTGTAGGGCTTTGTAGGTGTGGATCAGAATCTTGAATTTACATCTTTTCTGAATGGGGAGCCAGCGGAGCTTCTTGATGTGTGGATGATGCGTGTCCGCTTTAGGAGGTCAAGGATGAATCTGGCTGCTGAATTCTATATGGTCTGCAATCTCTTCAGGAGGTGGTAGCGATTCCTATGTAGGATGCATTGCCATATTCCAGCTGGCTGGTGAATAAGGCTTGAGTGACGGATCGTCTGGTGTTGATGGGGAGCCATTTAAAGATCTTACACAGCATGAGAAGAATGAAGAGTGAAGCAGCAGGCGGAGGAGACTGCGTTGATATGGCTTTTCATGGTGAGCTTGCTGTACAGGATGATGCCAAGGTTTCGGGCATGGTCTGTCGGAGTGGGTGAGGGTCCTAGTTCGGAAGGCCACTGCAGGAAGCTGGCTATTTATGTAGTGTACCAATGTAGGGGTACACCATGCAAATAGTTGAGGCAACCCTTATTGGTTTACAGAGCTTAAAATATTAATCCCAAGAGCTCTATTTGTGGTAGTGTGGTCAAGCAGCTGAGGCTTATCAGATGGTAATGTTAAGTTTTTGCTGTCAATAAATTAGACACACAACTCAAGAAGCAACTCTAAAACAATTTAGAAAAATAACAGATTTCTATATAATTTGAGACACCAAGATCATTGGAATCAGGTAAGTACTTTCAGAGTTATAGATTTTTGCTTTATTAGAAAAACAATGGTGTCAAATAACGGTTTGAAGTATGAGCCTCGAACGCAGTAATGTTATCCTATGGGAGAAACAACCACTGCATTGAAATACTTGCAAACAGTTTTCAAGGTTCTTCTCCTGGACTTAAGGGGCCAAGGTCTAAGAAACCATCAGCAGTTCGATTTTACCTACCCTGGTGTGTCCGAGTGCAGAGGTGCTGGTCACGTTGGTAGCCTCACGCACCACCTGGTAAAGTCAATGGAAAGGTACCTGCAAAAATAAAGGCTGCAAATGGGGACTGGGGGACCAGTCCGGCAGAAGCTCGGCTCTTGAGGGTCTCTGGAGCACGAAGACGCAGTCAGTTAAGTGGACCCAGGCTGAGGGGCTCCGGGGCAGAGGTGTTTTGTACAATGGGTCACCCGAGTCAGAGGCTCTCACTTGTTTTCTTCCCCTCTCCAGGTCACCGAAACCAAGACTGCAGGGCCACTCTCGGTGATGACCTTGGAGATCCGGACTTCCCTCGTGGGCAGGTTGGTGGTGTCCGTGCTGGACACGCAACAAGCCTTAGTGCTTGCAAGGGTTCTAGTACCCCAGGTATTGGTGCATGGAGGCTCCGGGAAGGCTCAGTCTCGAGATTTGGTGAGCAATGGTGCTGACCTCCTGGACCCTCAGTAACCTTCTCCTGGCGAGTTGCTCCCTTGGCGGGACCCGATGGTCGGCAAAATGGTGAACCAGGCAGATGCAGTCGGTGCCTGCAGATGCAGGGAGATGGCTCCTCCACCTCAAGGGAGATACTGCTTGGTTGGCAAAGTACTGGACAGCCCTCCATGAGTTTGAGGAGGCTGTTCAGCAGCAGGCAGGTTTGGCGCCAATTTCTCTACTGGTCCACAGTTCTTGATTTGTTGGCTCTTCTTTGTCCTTCTGTTCCCAGGTAGACAAATCAGACCCTGGTGTCAGAGGGCCACCTAAAGGCTGAATTTAGGGGCATTAAGGGGAATGTAAGGTAGTAGCCAATGGGCTTCCTACCCCTGGGGTGACTACACGCTCTACATGACCACTTCCTGTGGAGAGTGGGCTTAAACCTGACCCAGAGTTCCTAGTTTCACCAAAAACACGATGATGAAACCCTTCTTTGAGTGCCCTCTTCAGGTGGCCCACCTTAGGGGCATGCCTAGCCAGATATTGCAACACTCTTATTGACTAGGTAAGTTTCCCACCTGCTCTTGTGCCTAATTAGCTCCAGGGCAGGGGGTGGCATTTTGCAGGTCTGGAGGAAGCTGGGGTTGCATATCAAAGGTGGCAGAGGCTTTGAAGCCTCTGGACTTAGTATGCTAATTCACTAGCCATCCTGCTGAAGATGGTGTGATCACCTTCCTCCGGAGAAGGCATTGTTCCTGACATCTGAGAGCGTTGGCTCTCCCGAGCAGGGAGTCAGGAACTCTTCTGTTGTGGCAGGCTGGAAGAGTCCAGTCAGCCAGCACACTAAAAGACTGGAAGGTTTCAGAGGGTACCTCTAAGGCGCTCTCTGGGTGCATATCATAATAAATCCAACATTGGCATCAGTGTGGATTTATTAAGATGAGATGTTTGATATCAAACACCATTTTTTTCAGTGAAGCCATTATGTAGCTGGGTAACTCTTAATGACCAGTGCTCAGTACATATGCTTAAGATGGCTCACATATAATATAATGCACCCTGCCTTAGGGCTCCAAGGCCTGCTGAAGGGGTGACTTACATATAGTTTTTGTGCAGATCCCTTTCAGTGGCACAATAAAAGCTGCAGCCAATATGGACCCTCTTTATAACCCATGCCCTAGGGACCAGAGGTACCATTTACTAAGGACTTACAGGGGTGCTAAAGGCCTTGCCAGTTGGGTTACAATTAGACATTTTCCTGTTTTAAGGGAAAGCGCACTGGAACTGAGGGCCTGTACTAGGGCAAAATGTGGGGGGTGACCATGTCAACAAGCATTGGCAAAGCCACTAGGTCTCACCTATATGACAGCTGTTGAGTTTGTCAATATTTTTTCCATATTGTATAGCAGCGTTATGACGTGGTAACGGCACTTTTTTTGTTTACTTACAGCCATGCTGCCTAGCAGCCGGGCAGCTATACAACATGACTAAAACATTAACGAAGCCAACAGTTCTCACGTAAGCAAGACCTATTGGTTTTGCCAATGATTTTTTCTTTTTTGAATGATGCTCCCCTTCTAGCATTAAAAATAAAGGGACAATTGTGACTAGTTTAAACTCGAACAGCAGTCAGTCCAGCAAAAAGAAAAGGTAAGTACTATAATCAATCTACATCACAATATGCCGAATGGATGCTTAAATAACACTTGCCACAAACTGGACAAGTCTAGGTGGGAGAATGAAACCAAGTTCAAACATCTCCTGCCATTTAACATAACAGGCCTTCACGTGAAAATAATATCAATGGGATGAATCCAGACACATGCATCAGTTTGGTATCGTTCAAACCAGGACTCCTTTCTGTCCCGTCACCTATCTCCTCTTTATCCTCACGGGCTGCAAAAGAACAGCCAACATTTCATGGGATAGACTGCTACAAACGATAGTTAAAGGGCGGTGACAGACTGTGAAATACAACTTTCACGTATGGAGATTAGGACTAACACTCAGCAGCAGGCACGTGAATCTACTGGGTTATCTTGGCAGCAAATACAAAGTTCTGAATCGTGAAAGGCAGTTGAGTTGATGTTGACATAATACATTTTAGTGGCCTTATTTCACAATCTGTCACCGCCCTTTAACGAATCCCATTTTAGTGGTGCTATTTATGTATGGGAGCAGCGGGGTAGGGGCTGGAAGTTGTTAGAAGGGGTGGGATTTGGTACTGACAGAAATGCAAAGCAGCAGAGGAAGTGATCAATGACATGAGGCAGTTTCTATATGGCGCACAGAGGCATTTTGAAAAGTGTTGGGCTTAGAGGGTTCACTTGAAGCACCTGACTTCTGTAGTAGGGCACAAAATCTAAATCATTGAATATTTTAAAGTGGGCAGACTGTGTTATACAAAACTGACAGCGGCAGCTAACAGTTGCTGTCTGCAGTCCAATGCTTCTCTTTTCTTGCACACTTAAAAGGCAACACATTGCCAAGCATTAAATATTAAAGTGATTTAGAAGTGAACAGATTCCATGAAATCTGCAAAGTCTCCCTAAACAGCAAACTGTTTCCCTGACATTTACAGTGGCACACAATTTCACAGAGGGTCTTAATGATATTGATGGAAAAGTGAAAAGCAAAATAATCTCCCTCATAGCCCAGAATGTGGATGCAACTACTACCAAACCGCAGCAAAAATAGACCACTATCCCTACAATTGAAGTTGTCGTTTGGTCGCTGTAGTGTTTTTAATGAGACCTAAGTTGGTCTGTTGGGTGAAGATAACCAGCATCCTCTGGAAGTGTTGGTTTAAAAATGTAGACCTACAAAACCCGAGATGTCGGGTAAAGAACCTAGCAATAGGGAGAGGATTTTCGCTCAATATGAGTTGGAAAATCAGCAGGAAAGAAAACTTTCTTTCTTGAGTCCCCTCACTCACCAGGGTTTCCCCTTGGTGACATGCTTCATCATAGGGGCCAACTCAGTTCGCTGCGAACTGAGGCGTGCTGCGACTTGCGAAATTACGTAGGAGCACTTTAGTGAGTACTATGTGTGGTGCAGTAGTGTTGTGGAGTGGAAGAAGTGAGCTAAAAATACCTAACTAGTGGGCGTAATAACTTTATTCTAGCTCCTAGTCGGTATGTCTAAAAACAGGGTAAGACACTGGGAAAACCTAGCTGTGATGGGTTAGGGATCCCTAGTATACGTCAACATGTTTCGAGCATTCTCCAGAGCTTCTAGTCAGGACTACACAGGGTCCCGCCCTGTGTGTGCCACTCCAAAATAACCTAAATTGAGGTAATTAGTGAAAACATACGCTGCAACTAATAAGCATGCGTTAATACATACGATAAACCATTGTCACGTAGTATCTGCGGGATAAAGAGAGACATTGTTAAAGGAACTAACGTCCCCCAATCGAAATTGGTGGGTAAAATCCATTTGTACGTTGGCTTCTCACACATAATGCTCCTCTATGGTGCGTGAATCTAGCAGTACTCCGTGTTTCGCCGTGCCTGTTTAAAAATAAAACACAATGCTGCTTGCTGAAGTGGCGATGGTGCGCGACATTAATAAAACATACACCACGTGACTTAAAAACACAACACACAACACATCCAGTATGTACAGTGAATGTAATCACATACTCATATTTAGGCAAAATTGTGCCTCATGGTCTTGAGGGGATGAGGGCTCTCGTATTCTAATTCTGAAAGGAATGACAAAGCCTAGTTAATGCCCGCTCTCTCTCTAGAAAACGTTAGGAAAACGCGGTGACTGCCGTGGTCAAGACCGCCGTTTGCCCGGTTTTCACCTGCGCCTGAAAAGGAAAGGACTTACTTCATGGGAGTTCTCCTCACGGTGTGTTACCTAGTTGTTCCCCTCCGGACCGCATATTAGCGCTTCTCGCTTAGAGTGCCAATATTTAAGCATATGTTACCGCCCGGTCATTGTAGGAAAGACTGGAGCGGTAACCCTACCCAAAATGGCCGCCGCCTATGGCAAATCGTGTCCGCCCTCTTGGATACGAAAGGAGTAGTTTGTAATGCTGATAAAATAGGGAACAGAGTGTTAAATCATGCCGTGTGGCCCTTAATCTAAAAAAACCATCTGACCTGGTTATTAAACAGGCTGTAAGCCAGTCAGGTGATCTAAATGTATACGCATACTCATATCATAAGGGTATGGTATGTCGTTGTAAGAAAGTGGCTCTGTATATCATGAACCAAAGTAAGGTTCAGTGTGCACAGAGTCCACAGTCCCCAGAGGTTTGGCAGAGGCTAAAGTTAGATATAACCCTACTCTCTAAAGTGGTAACTTGGTCGGAGCAGTAAGGCAGTATCAGAGGACAGTGTAAAGCATTTGTTGTACACACGCAGTCAGCAAATGGTCTCACACACTCAAGAACTGAACTCTAGGCCAATGGTTTATATATAAAAATATATGCTTGTTTTATTTTAGAACCAACAATAGGTATCAAAATATACTTTCTCAGAATGAGATACTTCAGAAGATACTTTCAATAGGCAATAGACTTTTGAATGCAATGGTTACAGTTGTTGCAATAGGCAACACAATTTCAAACACAATTTAACATTGAGCTCAATGGGAATTTCCAGTTAAATGCAATAGATTACTTTTTGGATTACTTCTCTTACCACAGGACTGCATCCTAGATTCAGTCCTGGGCCATCTCCTGTAAACAGTTGAGTAAAAACGTTTTGGTTACAGTTGGGATTTTTAAGGAATATTATTGTATTTTAAAAGTTGGCACTTGGAAACTTTTTCACATGGAATCACCAATGTAATCCTATGGGAGGAAATTCACGTAGCAGGTAAGTAGTGTTATCGTTACTTTTTCTTACTCAGTGTTGGATCCTGGATCCAGCACTGGTGCATCTCCTGTAAACAATTGAAAGAATGCGTTTATGTGTCACAGGCGATTTTTAACGAATATTTGTAAGTTTGCAAAATCGACACTTTGAAACTTTTTCGGCAAAAACCAGGCAATGTTATCCTATGGAAGGAAATTCAAGTTACCGGTAAGTAGTGTTATCGTTGCTTTTTCTTACTGAGTGTTGGATCCTGGATCCAGCACTGGTGCATCTCCTGTAAACAATTGAAAGAATGCGTTTACGTCACACAGGCGATTTTAACGAATATTTGTAAGTTTGCAAAATCGACACTTTGAAACTTTTCGGCAAAAACCAGGCAATGTTATCCTATGGAAGGAAATTCAAGTTACCGGTAAGTACAGTTATGATTACTTTTCAAGGTCAGTGCTGGGCACCAAGATCCAGCACTGGGATCTCTCCTGATAACAGGTGAGTAAATTCGTTTCAGTAATTCGGTTGATTTTAGATGAATATTTTAAAGTTTCAAAACTCCACACTCAAGTGAAACCAGTCAATGTTACCCTATGGAAGAAAAGTGAGTTATCGGCTGTTGGGTAAGTACTCGACTGGCAGAGTTAAGGTTCTGGGCATAGACTTAGGGGTCCCCCAGGGTCAGGTAAGTACAGTTGTTACACCCTCAGCGGCACAGGGGCGGCAGCGTGCAGAGTGAGTAGGCCCAATGTTATCCTATGGACGGCAGGGGGCCTTTGGTTGGTGGCTGCTGGCTAGCAGGCCACTCGGCTGTGGGAGCAAAGCTCCTGGTCACTTACTCAGGGCAAGTGGGGAAGTCGAACAGGGTAGTTGGTGCACCCTCAGCGGCACTGGGGCGGCCGGGTGCAGTGGGCTTTTGGGCCGTCGGGCGCCCAATGGTTTTCAATGGGAAAGCTGCGTGACGAACAAAGACTGCAAGCTCGGGGACAGTGATTCTTCAGGTGCGACCACCACTTCGAGAGGTAAGTTGGGAAGCTGTGGGAAGTGTAGGCACCCAGGAGTTGGGCACAGGAGGCCGTGGGGCGTTGGGTGCAGGGGTGTCTTTAGGCATCGGAAATCTTACCCTCGGCTGGTCGCGGTTGGAGGGGTCCCTGGTTATGAGGCTGCAGGCGTCGTCAGGAGCGTCGAGGAGGGTCCTTGGGTGCTGGATTCTGGGTCACAGTCGCCGGGGGGACGTCCTCGTGGTATTTGCCCACTCAGGCACAGGCCGGGCTCGGCGGGTGCAGAGGGTGCAGGATTCGCGATCCCGGTTGGCACCAGGGGTTGTTGCTTGCTTTGAGCAGTACCACTGCTCTTGGGAGTCCCAGGTAGTTAGAGTCACAAGGCAGTCAGGTCCTCTGGGGTTTGTGAGGTTGCTGACCACTGGAGACGCCGGGGTTTAGCAGGAGCAGGTTCGAGGGTCGACAGGCCGGTAGCGCTGGGGCCAAATCAGTTGGTGTCTTCCTCTTGTGAGCAGCTGCACGGCAGGTCTTCTTGTTTCTTGTTCTTCTTTCTTGTTTCGGAATCTGGAACTAAGAAAGGAAGGTTCAGGGCGCCCCTAAATGCACAAGTTACTAACTTGTGTAACGATATATCTGTAAGAGACAGTAGTTAGTGACAGATTCCTTACCTTAGAATATCCCCAGGCGTCAGGCTGGATCCGGAAAGTTTTTGCGTAGCAGTACCCTTGCGCGGTCGGTAGGCGGCGTCGTGCGGCTCCGCGTCCGTCGTCGGCGTCATGATCGCCGGGATGACGTCGCGGGCAGTGCTCAGACGCCGCCCCTGCGCGCTGACGCTCAGTTCTGTACACGACTTTCCGCGCCAGGAACGCAGAGCCATGCAAGAAGCTGACATAGGTGTCTGAAAAATACTAGGGCCCTGAAAGGGATGTCCTTAACCCTAGAAATCAGTTCGCACAACGGGGAGGATGGGCAGGACGGTAGGAATCTGTCACTAACTACTGTCTCTTACAGATATATCGTTACACAAGTTAGTAACTTGTGCATCTGAAAGAGACACGTTAGTGACAGATTCCTTACCTTAGAATAGATACCCCAGCAATACCAACCCCGGTGGTGGGTCTGCGAACAAAGATCAGACAAGGAAGTCCCGGAGGACAGAACGGCCAAAGAAGCCGTCCTCCGGACCGGACTGTCAAGGCAGTAATGCTTTGTAAATGTGTGCAGCGAGGCCCACGTAGCTGCCTGACAGATATCCAGCAGCGGAACACCGCGGCCCAAAGCCGTGGTAGCAGCAGTTGCCCTGGTGGAATGGGCACGCAGCCCAACAGGAGGCTCCTTCTTAGCCAAAGAATAGCAGGCTTTGATACACAAGGTTACCCAGCGGGAGATGGTTCTCTTGTGCACCGCCCGACCTTTTTGGCGCCCACGTAGCCAACAAAGAGCTGGTCATCCACCCGGAAGTGTTGTGTGCGGTTGATATAAAAGGAAAGCGCACATTTTGGGTCCAGACGGTGGAGCCTCTCTTCCTCTCTGGAAGGATGCGGAGGCGGAAAGAAGGTGGGCAAAGTGATGGTCTGCCCAATGTGGAAGGCAGTAACCACCTTTGGCAAGAAGGACGGACGCGTCCTAAGAACAACCTTCTCTGGATGGACAGACAGAAAGGGAGGTTTGCATGAAAGAGCCTGGAGCTCACTCACCCGCTGAGCGGAGGTGATGGCCACCAGAAAGGCTGTCTTCAGAGTCAGAAGACGAAGAGGACAGTTATGTAGAGGCTCAAAGGAGCGCACATAAGAAAGGTAAGAACCAAGTTCAAGTCCCACTGAGGCATCACAAACGGAACAGGAGGGAAGAGGTGTGTAATGCCTTTTAGAAACCTGTTAACAACAGGGGACTTGAAAAGGGAGGGCTGATCAGGAAGCCTGAGGAAGGCCGAGATGGCACAAAGATAGCCCTTGATGGTACCCAGGGCAGAACCCTGTTGGGCCAGGGAAAGAAGGAACAGAAGAACCTCAGAGAGAGGGGCAGAAAGGGGATTCACAGCCTTTGCTGTGCACCATGCCACAAACTTGTTCCACCTGCAGGCGTATACCACCTTAGTGGAGGGACGCCTGGCTGCCAGAATCACATCACAAACTTCGGGAGGCAAGTCGAAAGGAATCAACTGCCGCCGCTCAATCTCCACGCAAGCAGGTGGAGGCTGGACAGGTTCGGGTGGAGGACCGTCCCCTGCTGCTGCGACAGAAGATCCTCCCGAAGAGGCAGACGGATCGGGGATCGACGCTCATACTGAGTAGCTCGGGATACCAAACTCTTCGAGCCCAGTCCGGAGCCACAAGGATGACTTGGGCCCGGTCGCGCTGAATCTTCTTCAACACTCTGGGTAGAAGTGGTATAGGCGGAAAAGCGTACAACAGACCGCAACTCCACTCGCGACGAAAAGCGTCGCCGAGCGAGTGCTGCCTTGGAAATTCCAACGCGCAGAACTGATGACAGTGCGCGTTCTCTTCGGTGGCGAATAGATCTAACCAAGGCTCTCCCCACTGTAGAAAGAGTCCTTGCGCCACTTCCGAGTGAAGACGCCATTCGTGATCCATCATGCACCTGCGGCTGAGTTCGTCCGCCCTGGCGTTCAGGGAACCTGCCAGGTGTTGAACCATCAGGAAAATGCCCTGATGTTCCAGCCATGTCCAGAGGCGCAGAGCCTCCTGACATAGGGTCCACGACCCCACCCCGCCTTGCTTGTTGCAGTACCACATGGCGGTGGTGTTGTCTGTGAACACCTGCACTACCTTCCCTTTGACAGAGGGAAGGAATGCCTTGAGTGCAAGTCGGATCGCCCGGAGCTCCAGAAGGTTGATATGGAGCCGGGACTCCGCCGGAGACCAGAGGCCTCTGATCTTCGCCTCTCCCATGTGACCGCCCCATCCCAGAAGGGACGCGTCCATCACAACTGTGTGATCTGGCTGGGGAAGGGAGAGGGATCTGCCCATGACCCATTGCCGGTTCGAGAGCCACCACTGCAACTGTCTTGCAGTCCCCTCCGAGATCTGAACGTGATCGGACAGATTGCCCTGGTGCTGCGCCCACTGGAACTTAAGGTCCCACTGCAGAGCCCGCATATGCCATCTGGCATGATCGACCAGCAGGATGCAGGAGGCCATGAGGCCCAGCAGCCTCAGGGTCATACGTACCGAAACCCAGGATAAAGGCTGAAAGATCGGAATCATAGCCTGAATATCCCGGACTCGCCGTTCGGGAGGATAGGCAAGAAACTGCGTCGTGTCCAGAACTGCTCCGATGAAAAGGAGCTGTGGAGAAGGAATCCGATGCGACTTCGGTACATTGATGGAGAACCCCAGCGAGTGCAGGAGTTCGGCCGTAGGCTGGAGGTGGGAGACGACTGCCTGGGACGAACCCGCCTTCAGCAGCCAGTCGTCGAGGTAGGGGAAGACTGGAACCCCTGCCCGGCGCAGATGAGCTGCGACCACCGCCATCACTTTCGTGAACACCCGAGGGGCACTTGTAAGGCCAAAGGGGAGCACGGTGAACTGAAAATGCTCGAGGCCTACCGTGAACCGAAGGTAACGCCGGTGGGCCGGCAGGACGGGGATGTGAAAATAAGCATCCTGCAAGTCCAACGCTACCAACCAGTCTCCAGGGTCGAGGGCAGTCAAGACCTGAGCTAGGGTGAGCATCTTGAACTTCTCCTTCCGGAGGAAGCGATTGACGTTCAGGAGGTCCAAGATAGGACGCATGTCCTCCTTGTCCTTTTGGGCACCAGAAAGTAGTGGGAGTAGCAACCACGTCCTACTTCTGGGGTCGGAACATGCTCGATGGCCCTCTTGGCCAAGAGGGCCGTAACTTCCTTCTGCAGAAGCACCAAGTGATCCCCTGACATGCGGTGGAATTGAGGTGGCATGGCTGGGGGTTGGTCTCGAAGGGGAGGGAGTAGCCCCTTCGGACAATGTCCAAGACCCACCTGTCCGAGGTGATGGCACGCCAGTGGTGAAGGTGATGGCGGACCCTGCCCCCTACTGGCGTGCTGTGCACCTGAAAGGAGGGACTAGGAGGGCTTGGAGGCCGCGGACGGGGCGGAGGTGGTGGCCTGACCCGCACGCTGGTTGCCCGAACCGCCACGGCGGTAGCCACGACCCTGGCCACCCGAAGACGCTTGCTGCGCGGGCCGGTGGCTGGGCTGCGGACGTGACTGGGCGCCCCTTCCGTGGCCACGAAAGGGGCGAAAAGCAGAGGTTAGCGGAGGGCGCACAACAGAAAGGCCCAGGGACTTGGCAGTAGCCCGTGAGTCCTTAAAACGCTCCAGCGCATGGTCTGCTTTGGAACCAAAAAGACCGGCTCCATCAAATGGCATGTCCATGAGTGTATTCTGGACATCACCCGAGAAACCAGTTGTTCTCAGCCAGGCGTGGCGACGCAGCGCCACCGTCGTTGCAAGCGATCTGCCCAGCGAGTCGGCGGTATCAAGGCCACAATGGATGGTGTACTTTGCCGCATCCCTACCTTCCGCAATGGTGTGGGTAAGCAGTGTCTGGACCTCCTCAGAACACTGGGGCAAAACAGCCGCCACCGAATCCCACAGGGAGTGGGTATATCGGCCCAAAAGGCAAGCGGTGTTGACGGACCGCAAGCCAGCACTGGAGGAAGAAAAAGCCTTCTTCCCAAATTGGTCCAGGCGTTTGGATTCCCTATCCGGAGGGGCGGTAGGGAAGGCGGTTTGGGAGGCAGAGGCTTGGACAACCAAGCTCTCGGGGGTGGGATGTTGAGAGAGAAACAAGGTGTCGCCCGGAGCAGGGCGATGGTGTCGGGCCACGTTCCTATCCACAGGAGCCCCTGTGGTGGGCTTGGACCAGGTGCCCAAAAGAACGTCAGATAGTGCATCATTAAACGGCAGCACAGTCTCCGAAGAGGAAGCTGCCGGCTGAAGCACTTCGGTCAGGAGATTAGTCCTGACAGCCACAGTAGGCAATTGGAGGTGCAAGGCTCCAGCTGCTCTACGCAACACCGTTGCGAAATTTGCTCCCGAAGAGGCGGGCCATGGCCGACAGGAATTCCTGTAGTTTGGGCGGAGTCGCCCCGAACCCGGAAAGGACGGGTAATGCGGGGGCGGCTCCACAGGCACGTCCGGGGCCGCGGGGACGGTGCCGACAGGGGCCTCAGCCGAGTCGCGAGACCGGCGAGGTGAAGTCTTAGAGCGATGATGCTTCTTAGACTTTTTGTGCTTCGACTTACCCGAGGAGCGCGAAGACTTGGACTCCGACGACCGGCGGGGGCTCCGCGACCGGCCCCTCAACCTCTCACGGGACCGGGGCTTGGTGCGGGGCGGAGCCGACTGCCGGACCTCCAGGAGCTTTCGAGACCGCTCTCGCAAAGCCGTCGGGTGAAGTTTCCGGCTGTCAGGGCACGACTTCGTGTCGTGGTCTCGGCCGAGACAGTAGAGACACTCTAAGTGCGGGTCTGTGATCGACATCATTCGACCACAGGCACCGCATGGCTTGAAGCCGGGCATCCCTACCGACACCTAGGAGTCGAGAAGACTCGAAAAGAAACAGTGAAAAAATTCACCAAACATGTAGTCAAAAATTGACTAGGGCACTGCTCTTCCCGGATCTGCGCTTACTGGCGCGGAAAAAGAAGAACTGACGTCAGCGCGCAGGGGCGGCGTCTAAGTACTGCCCGCGACGTCATCCCGGCAATCACGACACCGACGACGGAGCCGCACGACGCCGCCTACCGACGCGCAAGGGTACTGCTACGCAAAAAACTTTCCGGATCCAGCCTGACGCCTGGGGATATTCTAAGGTAAGGAATCTGTCACTAACGTCTCTTTCAGATACTAGATTTAGGGGTGTTACAGGTAGGTAAAGGGCAGGGACCAATGGGTCCCTTCCCTGGGGTGGGTACACCTCCTATCCTACCACTCTCCAGTGGGAGGGGGGCAGGAGCCTAGTCCTGATTGGGCAGGGCTCCCCATCTTCAAGATGGCGAGAGCCCGGAGATGTGCTTTACCTCGCCTCCCCACCTGAGGGGTGGGGTTGGCAGAGGCTGGCACACCCCTCTCCTCCCTTGGTGTTTCCCGCCAGTCTTCCCGCCAGAGTGGGGGCTAGAACCAGTGGGGACCAGTTGCTGAGTACAGCAAGTGGTCTGGGGAAGCTCACAAAGGCGGAATGCCTTTGAAGCTTCCCCTGCCCATCTTGGGGGAGGGGGCCTAGCACCTCGCCCAGGACGTGCATTGTTGCAGGCCCGGGAGAGCGGATGGCTCTCTACCCAGGGGTCCAGCAACATGTCTGCTGGGTGGCAGCCTAGGCAGCCCCTCAGACAGGACGTGGATTGT
Organism: Calotriton arnoldi; assembly: GCA_963921515.1. Classification (NCBI taxonomy): domain Eukaryota; kingdom Metazoa; phylum Chordata; class Amphibia; order Caudata; family Salamandridae; genus Calotriton; species Calotriton arnoldi. Next base: position 583,732 of record CAWUFW010000083.1, read on the forward strand.
AGGTTAGGTTCAGGGGGCAACTCTAAGTTGCCCTCTGTAGTGCATTTTACATTAAATCCCACACTGGCATCAGCGTGGGTTTAATGTGCTGAGAAGTTTGATACCAAACTTCTCAGTCTTCAGTGTAGCCATTATGGTGCTGTGGAGTTCGTAATGACAACCTCCCAGCACCATATACTCTTAATGGCATCACTGCACTTACAGTGCCCAGGAATGGCCCTGGGTACTGTAGGGGCACAGGGCTCATGCACCTGTGCCCACACCACTGGCATAGTGCACCCAGCTAGAGGGGTGACTGAGGTATGCCAGGGCAGTGTGTTTGTGGGCATGGCACACAGGGATGTGTGCCATGTCGACTCTCTGTTTAGTTCTGCACCAAGACACTCAGCCTGCAAAGGCAGGGTGTGGGTGTCAGGGTACAGGGCCTCTAAGGGTGGCACAATAAGTGCTGCAGCCCTTAGGAGCCTTCTCTGGTCACAATGCCCTGGGTACCTAGGGTACCATTTACCAGGGTCTGAAATGTGGCCAGAGGTGCCAATTGGGTTTAGGCTGTAATGCAGTTTTAGGGAAGGAACACAGGCCCTGGGTACCTGATTGGCAGGGACCCAGGGCACACCAAGGAAAAGTGCATCAGTTATCAGGCAAAAAGTGGGGGGGTTACTGCAACAGAAACCCACTTCCTTACAGTCGTCACGGTGTATATGATGACGCTATCTTATACACCCTAGACGGTATCCCGGAGAGAAGCATAAGCTGGTGGTCCAGGTGGTCAAAAAATAAAATATAATATAATTCGCGGTTGCACGAGGAAGGTGTAACGCTTTCCAATATACCCAAGGTTCGTAAAGATCGCCTTTTGACCTACCATCCCAAAAATCCACAAACTTTGGACAATCCACCGGGGAGAACGATTGTATCCGGTATTGGTTCTATTCTTGAACCTCTTTCTAAGTTTGCAGATGCATTCCTACGTCCCCTCATTCAAGGCACCAGCACCTACTTACAGGACACAAAAGCCGTCCTTTGCCTCCTACAGAACCTTCAATTCAATCCCATGACCAGCATCTTGATAGGCTTGGATGTGGAAAGCCTGTACACAAGTCTACCACATAAGGAAACATTGGAAATTCTGGAAGAAGTACTCTTCGAAGACCAGTGGCAATATCACACCCCCAGACATATAGTTCTAGAATGTTGCAGGCTGGCCCTGACAGAGAACTTCAAGTTCGAAGAGACCCTGTATCGCCAACAGCACGGAACCAGCATGGGGAGCATTTTTGCGCTGAGCGTAGCAGGGCTCTATGTCCATCATCTAGAAAAACAGAAAATACTTAACACCAACCCGCACCTATGTCCAATTGTGGAAAAGGTACATAGACGATGTGCTACTGATTTGGGAAGAAAACGAGTCAGAAGCCAGTGCCTTCATAGACTGGTTGAACTTACAAGACCCCTTCCTTAAGTTCACTTTCACAATGAGCCGGTCGCAATTGGTTTTCTTGGATTTAAATATCATCGCGAGGAACGGAACTCTGGCAACGACCACCCACTTCAAACCAACAGCAAGGAACTGCCTCCTAAACTACGACAGCTTCCATCCCAGACAACTGAAAGACAACCTCCTATTTGGACAATTCTTGCGACTTAGACGGAATTGTACCGAGAGGGATGACTACAACATCCAGGCGAAAGATCTGTCAAAAAAATTGATGTCAAGACAATACCCAAAGCATCTAGTATCAAAAGCAAGAAAAAGAGCTTCCAACAATCACAGAGAAGCACTCCTGGAACCAAACCAAAAAGAAGTGACCGCACAAGACAAGAGACCCATTTGTATAACCACATTCAATATCGCATCTGACAGGTTTGCAAAGATAGTTAAAAAACATTGGCGGACCTTGAACAGTGGTAACCTGGACATACGACCTATGTTCAGCCACAGGAAAGGCAAGAACTTAAGGAACTATCTGGTACATACACGACCCAAAGGCATGACTGAGACAGAAGGGCCACAACGCTTATTGCATTCACTACCAGAGGGCCACTATCCGTGCAGCAATTGCAGCGTGTGTCACCTCACTTTAGCTACTAAAAAAGTGGAGTTTAACAACAAAATGACTTGGGAATTAAGAAATTTCACAAATTGCAACACAGCTGGTGTCGTATATTTGATCACCTGCATCTGCAACCTCCACTACGTAGGGATGACCACCAGAAAAATAAGCACTAGAATAGTGTAACACCGAAGCAATATTAGGTGCAAGCGAGCGACTACAAAAATGACATCTCACTTCTTAGAGAAACAACACACCCCCAATGACATGAGGTGGGTGGTCCTGGAACACATCACGTATCGTGAAAATCTAGAAAAAAGGCTCCTTGAGAAAGAACAACATTGGGTCTTTAAGTTACACTCAGACAGCCAAGGCCTTAATGATAATATTCCTTGGGGCCAATTTACTCAATGAAACTTGATAAAGTACCACTTAATGAACTTAAGGAACTGAACCAATATGCAGTGTCTGCACTAATAATTGAATGGAACGGTGGTAATCAGTTGGGGCATGCACAGCACACATATTTTGCATTGATAAATAACTCAGATTGTGAACCTAGACCTCCACATCTTACACCTCTCTGGCAGGTCAAAAGGCGATCTTTACGAACCTTGGGTATATTGGAAAGCGTTACACCTCCCTCGTGCAACCGCGAATTATAATATATTTTATTTTTTGACCACCTGGACCACCAGCTTATGCTTCTCTCCGGGATACCGTCTAGGGTGTATAAGATAGCGTCATCATATACACCGTGACGACATACCATACCCTTATGATATGAGTATGCGTATACATTTAGATCACCTGACTGGCTTAGAGCCCGTTTAATAACCCGGTCAGATGTTTTTTTTATATTAAGGGCCACACGGCATGATTTAACACTTGGTTCCCTATTTTATCAGCATTACGAACTACTCCTTTCGTATCCAAGAGGGCGGACACGATTTGCCATAGGCGGCGGCCATTTTGGGTAGGGTTACCGCTCCAGCCTTTCCTACAATGACCGGGCGGTAACATATGCTTAAATATTGGCACTCTAAGCGAGAAGCGCTAATATGCGGTCCGGAGGGGAACAACTAGGTAACACACCGTGAGGAGAACTCCCATGAAGTAAGTCCTTTCCTTTTCAGGCGCAGGTGAAAACCGGGCAAACGGCGGTCTTGACCACGGCAGTCACCGCGTTTTCCTAATGTTTTCTAGAGAGAGCGGGCATTAACTAGGCTTTGTCCTTCCTTTCAGAATTAGAATACGAGAGCCCTCATCCCCTCAAGACCATGAGGCACAATTTTGCCTAAATATGAATATGTGATTACATTCACTGTACATACTGGATGTGTTGTGTGTTATGTGTTTTTAAGTCACGTGGTGTATGTTTTATTAATGTCACGCACTATCGCCACTTCAGCAAGCAGCATTGTGTTTTATTTTTAAACAGGCACGGCGAAACACGGAGTACTGCTAGATTCATGCACCATAGAGGAGCATTATGTGTGAGAAGCCAACGTACAAATGGATTTTACCCACCAATTTCGATTGGGGGGCGTTAGTTCCCTTAACAATGTCTCTTTATCCCGCAGATACTACGTGACAATGGTTTATCGTATGTATTAACGCATGCTTATTAGTTGCAGCGTATTTTTTCACTAATTACCTCAATTTAGGTTATTTTGGAGTGGCACACACAGGGCGGGACCCTGTGTAGTCCTGACGAAGAGCTCTGGGGAATGCTCGAAACATGTTGACGTATACTAGGGATCCATAACCCATCACAGCTAGGTTTTCCCAGTATCTTACCCCGTTTTTAGACATACCGACTAGGAGCTAGAATAAAGTTATTACGCCCACTAGTTAGGTATTTTTAACTCACTTATTCCACTCCACAACACTACTGCACCACACATAGTACTCACTAAAGTGCTCCTACGTAATTTCGCAAGTCGCAGCACGCCTCAGTTTGCAGCGAACTGAGATGGCCCCTATGATGAAGCATGTCACCAAGGGGAAACCCTGGTGAGTGAGTGAACTCAAGAAAGAAAGTTTTCTTTCCTGCTGATTTTCCAACTCATATTGAGCGAAAATCCTCTCCCTATTGGCTAGGTTCTTTACCTGACATCTCGGGTTTTGTAGGTCTACTATTGTACTAGGAGGGTGGACCTAGCATATACCTCTACCTCCCCCCTTTTTCTGATCTTGGTTTAAAAATGCTCTGAGCTGCAGCGCTGAACAATTCTTTTTTTTTTTTTGCTGTTCTATACGTGACCCAAAGGTAGTGTAGAGCTTTACATGAGCACCAGTTACATTACACAAGGACTATATATATATATATATATATATATATATATATATATATATATATATATATATATATATATATATATATATATATATTATTATTATTTTTTTCTTTTCCCTAGGCGGGGGGGGGGGAATTGAATGATTTGCCAAGAATAACAGTATGACGCAGAGAATCGAACCTGGTTCCCCAGTTCCAAAGTCAGCAGTTCAGTGTGTTGGCTGTCATGTTACTTTTAATACGTCCCTGATTTGGGCTAATGAGTGTCACTCATGCTTCCCCTCCTAAACCCTAAACCCTAACCCAAGTCAGTCTCCTAACTCGCATCAAATTTTCCGGTCCTATGAATGACGAGGTTGATGGTCTGAGTAAGGATAAGCAAGAAAGCAGCAGTTCATTTGCCACCAAAACTCTCATCTTCACCAGATCCAGCAGAGTCTGTTCTTCTGAGAACCACACACAGATGGAGAATGGAAGGGACACAAACAAGAGAAAATAAGGGCTGCAATGCTGACTTGCACTCAGTTTGAGTCTTTTGTTTCGCTTCGTATACCTATGTGCTGCGTGCTAACTAAAAAAGTGTGCATACTTGCATGTCTCACCGCAGCTGTATTTTATAAATACATACCAAATTTCACTATGTTATACATGAAAGTGGGTGACGGATGCAAGACAACCAGAACCCAAGACTATAGCCCCAGGCAAATAGGCAGGCCTTCTGTGTAAAAAAAAAAAAAAAAAAAAACCTGCACTGTATAAAAGGAATATTTTCGCAGAAAGTCAGCACAATCGAGATGCCTCAAAGTTTCAGGGAAGGCTCCACCGAGTGGGTGACAGCCATGGAGTTTGGAAACTAAATGCTGCTGAGTGGGGGCAGCAGGGGCGCAAGGGAGGAGATGGGTGGGGGCTGTAAAGATTAATTGGGAAGTCCAATCCCGGATGTGCGTCAGCAACAGGGAAACGGGGGAGGGGGAATAGGGGGAACAACCCAGGAACTGGGTGGGATGAGGGCTATAAAGATTTTATTTTTTTTAAAAGACAAAAAATGCCAAAAACCAGAGCACTGCCAGCAAAATGTAGCACAATTGAGATGAAAACGAGATGAAAAGAAGAACCAGTGCCAGACCTGCTAATCTAAGAAGAGGAGTTCAATATTTAGAAATGGTATTGTTTCGTACAACGCAATGATACAGAATGATGTGTGATATGGAGACTTCTAATAATGTGCTTTAAGTAACTATCCACTATTATGCTTCGCAGCAGCAACCCGTGCCCCTTACTCAGTAATAAATGTCGGCGGGTCTTGTACAAATGACGCAAGCATTACATTTAACATGCCCGTTTCATTAAAGCATGCATGCTTTGTGAGCAAGTCAGAAACATCTGTTGCCTGGGTAATGGCACAGCAGAAGTCACAAGACGCATATATGCCGGGGGACAAAAACATACAGAGGGGCATGTAAAAGCCCACCTATACCAGAGGAAATACAAGAACAGCAAATTGCACTGCGATGCAACAAAACCCATTTCCGAAATTAAGAATATCCCTAATGAAAACTAAATAGCACACATGTGCCACGAGGAACATATACACATAGGCTATGCATTAAGTCCCTATGAGCACAAAGCAATACCAGATACCTTGGCACAGTTGTAAAGCGCCAGGCGAGCCTTCGGACCCAAGAAAAATGTACACCCAGTGTCCTTCATCTTGTAACGGAGTATGGAAGGCAGCGGTTTAACACGGGGTGTTGGGGGGAGGGTGGGAGTGAGAGGTGCTGGGTTGGGAAGAAGAACTGATTTCTGGGGTGGGAGGGGAAGAAGCACCGCAGAGCTAGGCTGTGAGAGGGAAAGAAGCAAACAGACATGGGTGGGGGTAGGAAGTTAAGGAATATATAAGGAAAGTCATACACTCATAGCGTGCCACAGTCATGAAGACTCATGGGAGCCCTCGGGTAGAATAAAACATTCACCTCCTCTCATCAAGTCTCACGTTTTCTAAGCCCTGCGATGGTGGTGTGAAAGCCTGATACATCCAACAACAAGCCAAACTAACAAATGTCAGTCGAAAACAATATAAATGCGCACAGCAGAAAGAAAACATGTGAAAGGGCCATGGGTGGAAACCAAAAACAACAAAGGCGGGACAAATAGGGCAGTTTCTCCACCCAAAAGACGAGGCGTTTCAATGACGCACAAAAACACCAATTAAAAGTGAGGGACGTGATGAACCCCAACAGAGTGGATACAGCAGGTCTCTGTTTGAGACAGCGCATGCGTGCCGTAAGTGCCGAGACCTTAAAAGGGACACTTTCCTTCAGCCACCAGGATTCGTTGCACGGGGAGGTTTTTGTTCCCTAAGATCAACACAGTTTTGTCTGTGTTGAATTTTAGGCAGTGGTCTTTCATTCAGTCGGTGACGCTCGTCATGCAAGTGAGGAAGTACGCTGTAGATGATGCTGTTGGAAGTTGGTAGGCGGATTGTCTGGGTTCTTATGGTGAGGGAGTAGGGGATCCATTTGCGGAAGTCTCCTTGGATTCCAATGTGGTGAAGCCTCTTGGTAAGGGTGTGGCGGGATACTGTGTCGAACACTGCGGAGGTCGAGAATGATCAGGGTAGCTGTTTCTCCTCGGTCAAGGAGGGTTCGGATGTCGTCACTGGCAGTGAACAGGCCCGTTTCGGTGGTGAAGTATCCAGACAGAGCTGTCCGGATGATTGTTGTTCTCCAGGTGTTCCGTGAGTTGGCGGTTGATGGCCTTTGAGGACTTTGGCAGGAAAGGGGAGCAGAGAGATGGGATGGTAGTTCTTGAGTTTCGCTGGAGTCAGTGGATGGTTTCTTGAGAAGGGGTTTAACTTCAGCAAGCCTACATTCTTCGGGAAAGGAGGCCGTGGTGATGGATGCATTGAAGATGGCAGTGAGCTTGTTGCTGATCATCCTGCTCCCAAGGTTGAAGTGGTGGGGACAGGGGTCCGTGGGTGATCCTGAGTGGATGGAGATCATGATTGCTGTGGTGTTGTGTGGTGAGCTGGTCCCAGTTGGTGAGCAGGTAGTCAGGCTTTTAATCTGTGGGAGGCTGAGGATGTCAGCGGTCGTGTGTTGGGGTTTGAAGTTTTGTAGGTGTTGGAGTTGGAGAACTCCGACGGTGTTGAAGAGTTTTGTTAGAACTGGCTTTGACAGTCGGCAACGACACTCCTTTTAGTCTCTTTCAGGAGTTAGTGGTATTGGTTGAGGAAGGTCTTGAATGTGGCTTGGTTTGTGGGCTCCTTGCTGGTGCGCTATTTCCTTTCAAGCTGCTTGCAGTTGCGTTATGTGGTTCTCAGTTCTGTGGTGTACAAAATGGTGTGTTTGGAGGATCTCTTGAGTTTTGTGGGCTTTACAGGGGCGACTGTCAGTGCAATCGGTGATATAGGTGGAGAAGTTAATGTCAACCAGTTTGAGGTTATTTTCAGTGTCTGGGTAGAGGTGTTGAGGGAATCAGTCCACTGTCGCTCTGATACTTTATTTCAGCTGTGGTGTGAGGTGCTGGGAAGATTGGTGGTGGTGCTGAGGGATCCTGTGATGGTGAAGTGGACAATGGCGTGGTCTGTCCAGGTGAGCTTGGTGACATGGCTGAACTTGACTGTCGCTGGCCAGTGTGTATCCCACGTTGTGTGTGTGGGGTTGCTGGCCAGTTGGATGAGGCCGATGTTATTCATGCTTTTGAGGAGGTTGGCAGTGTTCGCGTCATTAAGGTCGTCAAGGTGAAAATTGAGGTCTCCAAGGAAGATGTAGTGTTTGGAGTCAATAGCAAGCAGTGCGATGAGTTAGAGGGTGGCGTCCCAGAAGCTGTGGCGAGGCCCTGGAGGTCTGTAAGCGAGGGTGCCTCGGATGGGGGTTTTGCCATCGGTTTGGAGTTGGAAGTTGAGGTGTTCCATGACAGGGGTGATGTCGTCAGCAGTAGTGGTGCAGTGGATGGTTTCTTTGTGGATGATGGCGATTCCACCTCCGTGTTTGCTGATGCGGTCTCAGTGTAATATCTTGCAGCCGTCGGGCGCAGCTGAGGTGTTGCCAGGCTCGGATGTGGGATTGAGCCAGGTCTCGGCGAGAAAGATGACGTCAGGGTTGAGGGAGGTGATCGTGTCCCAGATCTTGGTGGTGTGCTTGCAGAGTGATCGTGCATTGAGCAGGAGGCAGTGGAGTTGTTTAGAAGCAGTCGTGGTCGGTGTGTTGGTAGTTGTCATGCGTGCACTACTTTGGTGTTGCAGGAGAAGAGGCAGAGAAGGTAGGAGAAAGGTCCTACCATAGATTTAGGTACGGCAGCAGTTGTTGCAGCGTTGGGGATCCAGGACTCAGAGTTCGGTGGAAGTGTATCTTCGAGTGGCAGGAGAGCCAGGGTTCCTGGCGCAGGGTGCGGTCCAGGCGGGGACGGGTGTAGATGGGCTAGCCTTTGGCACACCAGCGGCACGACTGCAGTGCCTCCATTAAGTAGGTCCTGGGAGGAAGGAGGGGTGGTGGGCAGGCAGGAAGGAAAATGGCAGGAAAAGATAATCGGGATAGCAACGAAGTGGTAAACGGCGCAAATAGGGGGGAAGCAAAATGCAATACAAAAGGAAAATTCTAATACATCAACAATAAGGCAAAATTCTAAAAAGGCAAAACGGTGTTAACAGAACAGGAGGAAAAACAAAATGCAATTCAGAACTAAAATTCAAATACAGCAACAATAAGGCAGAAACGTGCAAACAGAACATGAGAGGAAAGACAAAATGCAATACAGAAGGAAAATTCAAATACAGCAACAATAAGGCAAAACAATAAGCAAGACAATAGGAAAGCAAGGCAGTCGGGAGCAAGGTACGAACGGCTGTACATGCAGCAGCAGGGGGAGCTGGTATAAGGACCTGTATAACAAATACTTTGATAAGAAGGCGGAATTCAGGGTCTTAGAGGTCTGCTGGGGGCATACCCACTTAACGTTTTATATTAATGGTCCAGATGAAGAAAAGGAGCATTTCATCTCAAAACTATTTCCTACTCTGATTGATTTCAGAGAAGGGGGTTAGTAAAAATGGGGCGATTTCAATTCTATATGGCTCTCAGAGGATGACAGTTCAGTCACACGGTAATATACTCGGAATACTACACTGTCACTCAAACAGGGGAAAATAGACATACACTTGGCAGACTAATGGACGTAACAGAATAGACTACTTTTTTGGACACAAGACCACTAATGCCTCAAGTATTACAAACAGCCATAGGATCCCAGGTCCGTTCGCTTATGCACCAGCCCAACTTTGTTGTACATCACCTTCTGTGATCAGGCACAGAGAAAAACTATAAAAAAAATATTTAAAAAAATCACAAAAAATGTAAAAAAAACCTCTGCAACATATTTTTGTATGAAAATGACAATGGAAAGGTTATATAGGATGTGCTGTGAAATGCAGTGAAAACTGCGATAACGAGGACCTGATATCACACATTGCGACTTTTAGTAAATTAGCATACAACAAAAGAGATGAACTGGAGACCTGGAACCACCCATTAAAAACTCAACGCAAACAGGCTCACAAAAAATATAGAGTGCTAATTAAAGTTATAGAGAAACTACAATATTTCTAGATGAAATACACTAAAAAAATGCTCCACATCAAATAAAAATTATGAAAAAGAAGACAAAACAAACTGAAATTTAGTATACAAACCCAGGAAAAATCAAACTAGAAATCGTATGTGTCAAATAGAAAAAGAAGGTAAATTATAGACAGAAACAAATATTTTATAGGTATTTCACACCTATGAATCTACCTTGCATGAAGCACTAAATAACTTTACATTTCCCCTTACTGACCATCAGATGTTGGAGGAACTGGAATGCCCATCATTCCAGAGCAGGACGACAGTGAGAAAAGGGCCCTAGGAAACAACAGGGCCCCAGGATCCGACGGCTTCTCGGCGTCGTTTTACAAAGCATAGACAGTTGATTGTCAAACCAGTGTCTTAAGTTTTCAACTCATTTCTGACCTCCCACAAAATTATCAAATCCACGCTAGAAACTACAGTTACTCTACAATTCAAACCTGACAAAAGCCCAACAGATTATATCTTCTGCAACCCAATAACCCTATTAAACTTCAATGTAAAAATGTTTACATTTATACTAGTAACTTGCCTAAATGACATGGACATTGTTGGTGTTGAAATTACAGTCTGGATTTATAAAAGATTGCTAAACAAATAACAATGAGAGACTGGATGATCAACCTTATTAAGAGAGCAGAATGAAAGGAAGAGAGAAAGATCTCTCACTGGACACTTATGAGGCATTTGATAGGGTTCACAGACGATATCCAACTAATGGCCAACTCTAAGCACCCTGTGCCAAAATCTAAGTTAGTGGTTAACTATCTTCGCCAATCTCCCAATCAAGGGAATGAGGAATGGATGCCCATTGTCGCCCCTGGCATTCGCCTTCATAATGGAGCCATTATTAACTGCATAATCTGCAATCCGAACATCGTGAGCATTAATGTTGCAAGAGAAACACAAAGTGGCCTTATCTGGAGATGTGATATGTTGTTTTATGGAAACAGAAAATCGATACCAGCATTAATAAAAAAATATTCAGCATAGCCTCTGGCTTCCAAATAATTAACCAAGTCACAGGGCATGGAAATAACGGATCTCCCCCCTCCCCACTCCACCATCCAATTAATTGTAAAATTACCCCCAAGAACCAGTCTGATCTGGACTCAAAATCCAATAAAATATTTCGGCATTACCATTCAAAATCGTATAAAACTCTATGTGTGTCCAATATCCCTCATAGGACAATACACTATTTAAAGAACTATATATAGGTGGTTCAAACTCGAGATTGAACAGTTAGGACAAATAATGAGTATTAAGATGAACTTCCTGCCCAGACTGTTGGACGAGGCACAAACTCTACTTTTATGGCTCCCCTAGACAGCACTACTACAATTCAATGCAAACTATCAACATTTGCTTGGAATGGTAAAACCCCAGGAATACCCAAGGTCAAAATGTAGAAGAAACCACAAAGGGCGTATTGGGCTTTTCTAATATAAAACACTGCAAGGTGACCAGATACCTTCCAGTTCTAGATTTGCACCATCTTGCATTCGCTAAACCCTGGGTGGCTTGTGAACAAGACTGTCCAACAATCCTTCTACTGTATACTATGGCTACCATCCAGGGCTAGAATCCTGAAACAAAAACCTTTACACTCCATGTTTACTCTTTCAAACTACTGACATCAATTCACCAGAAAACAAGAAAAACACGTTCTCATTACCTATGACATCAATCACAAATATTCCAGACTCTAGACCTGGAATTGAAGCTTCAGCTATGGAGATAAGAGGTCAGAGGACCACCCCTATTTGGTAAACTATATTCAAATGGAGAGACCATGTAAAGAGTGACGTATCCAGTCCTTCGACCTCTCATGAACGGATATCAACCAATTAAACTGGTTCGCAGGTTGAATTCAATTAAAATAAAAGGAGGAATCACAAAAAAACACTGCTAGACCAATTCTTCACACAACACAGTCAGAATAAAGGAGTTTCCATACTATAGTCAAACAATGATGGACGAACCCAATAGATGTAATCACTGAAAGGCAGTGTTTGGAATCCACTAGGTGTGTTAAAAGACCCTTCACACACCAACCTAGTTGGTGTCATGCTTCATCATTGGGGTCCCAACCGGGTGGCCGAATGCCCCCCGGTTGTGCTACGACGCCTGGTTACAGCGGAGCTGGTATGGTGCAAGTGTGTGATGTGATGTGGGTTTAAAAATACCTCTGAGAATCCTTGCCTGTGTATTTATTAGCTGCGGCTCAGGATATGGTTAAAAAGTATGTGTGTAGCAACTAAGAAAGTTAATTATCTTATAGTTGTTTATGTGATGGGTCTACATGTTTCAGCCCGCAAAAGAAAGTGGGAGGGGCTTTCGTCAGGACCGTGAGAAGTGGTGAGTGGCAAAGTGTATAGTGCCTCGTGAAAAAGGTGAAAAAGTTCTTTTAATAGTACCTTCTCACGCGCTAAGGTGTGTGGACTGAGTGTCTACGTACTTACGGACACTTAAGAAAGAACAGTATGGCTGAGAAATAACAGCTGATCGGGGCTCGGGAGGAGTTCGCTCCTCAATCAGACTTTGAACTCAGAGCATAACCCGCTGTAAACCTGGTCTGGTCTCCCGTCGTCCCGTACTATACACAATCCTCATCAATATAATGCCTCACACTCATAGTTACATATCGCAGTGGGAGTGATATTTTAAAATATTGCTAACTACAAAATTTTATTTGAGTGGAAGATTTATTAAATAAGCTTTCAAGTGTGGGATTGTTTGGTGTCCACTTAATCTAATGTGGGGACTTCAACACAGTTTTGAATGTTTGTACTTACTCATGGGAGGCCAAAAGCCGACAATGTTTCATGTAACATACAACGGTACTCAAAGGAAAACTAGTTTTAGAAAGAGATCCGATTTGCACACTTGACCTGAGGGAGCTTAGAGTGTGCTTATTTTCATCGGTCATGGGTGTTCTTCCGCTATAGATTATATGTTTATTACTAGAGCATTACTTATATCTGTAACACATTGTGAAAATCAGTTGGGTATTGGTGACCATAGCCCTCTTACTTTGTGTCTAGATCTCAGACTACTTTCCAAGCAGCCACTCCTGGCTGTATCATAATCCCGCTTCCCAAAGATAATAACTTACATCTAGTATGGAAATTACCAAACTGCGCTCTCCTTTTAGAAAAGATAATTCAGGATAATTTTCAGGGCCTTCTCACCTGTCTCACTTGTGAAGGCGACAGTGGTGTTATAATAATCTTTTATTGAGATTTGTAGGAAGACGAGAAAGTGGCTTTTGAAACCAGCTATTAGATCTGACCCTCAGAATCCCAAATGGGTCGACTCCGCTTGCTCCCTGGCGAACCATAAGTTGAGACTAGTCCTGGGCATTGAACTGAGAAACACCAAAGCTTATACGGAGTAGCAGGGAATATTAAAAGCATACTATGAGAAAAAAGGAAATAAGGAAAGGGAACCTTGTGATTATTGTGGAAGATAATAGAAGAAATTATTGTAAATCTTTCTGCATAACAGTCGCTTGAGGAATGGGAAAAGAAACATGGCACTGCTTAGTACCCATATTAATGCTGATATTTGGGTTAAACATTTTTTCTGGAGTATATAGCCTGAGCAGTAGGGACGATATCTTGGAATTTCAGGCGCCTGATGGAGGTGTTTGCACAAATCTGCAGTATGCCCTCGACAAAATCGTTTCTACCCTTACGGAATGTCCTCCAAATAAAGCCCCAGGCCCTGATGGGGTTCCAAATGATCTATTAAAGTGCAACTTGGGCATCTGGGGGCAATTGTTAACTAATTAATTTAATCGCTAAAATAGTGCCCCCTTACAACCATCATGGTCCTCCTCTGTAATTGTACCCATCATTATGAAAGGAGAGCTATATGACCTGATATGTTATCACCCAATCTCTCTTATGGATCCCACTGCTGTAATCCTGGTGAGAGTGGCCTTTAACCGGATCATGGACTGGGCCAAAAATAAGGGTGCATAAAGTTTTTGCCAATACAGGTTCAGAGAGTGCCACAGTACAGTAGAGCAGTGTCTAAATCTTCAACTAATTATTGGTAAATATGTTGTGGCTAAGCACTGTCCACGGTATCTGGCCTTCATGAACCGGTCCTCCGCTTTTGACTGGGTGAATAAATCCAAGTTGTGGTCAATACTTACGGTGAAATGCTTAGTCCCAGCCCAAGTTAATTTTTTGGCTACTTTTCATAAAAATCTAAATTCTATGGTCCGATCTGGACCGAATGGGGAATGCACAGAACCATTCCTGATAGAGAGAGGAGTCCGCCAAAGGTGTATTTTAGCCCCATTTTTATTTATTCTTTACGTTAACGATTTGTGCCAATATTTAAACTCTTGTGGTCAAGATGTTCCAGTGATAGGCAATCTTCAGGCGCCAGCATTATTATACTCAGATGAAGAGGTATTATTGGCACACACACCAAAGAGCCAATCATTTTACTTCAAAGGTTCTCTAAATTCATGAGGGACCTAGATATGGACATAAACTACACCAAACCTCTTGCAATGGTCTGTGGCCCAAAGGAGTTTAGATTGCACTCAATGTATGTCAATTCTAACATGTTATTCTCAGTGAGTTTTCTTCCTTATCTGGGAATCAGATTTGAGATATCTGGTCTCTGGCATTCTAACATCGGTCAGGTGGCTGAAATTCACTCAATCAACTGGAGTACTGTTTTACCGGACCCCCTCGATAGGTGGTAAACCAGTGGCTGCTTCTCCTGACATTTATAAAATGCATTCTGTTTCAATAGTCACTTACGGGGCGGGTATTTGAGGTCATACCAACGTGAACAGCATTCAAATCGAAGAAAAAAATCGATTCTGTAGGAGGCTCTTGTCTCAAACCTCACACCCACCATTTCATTTGTCACGTCAAATTGGGACTTTATTACATTGAAGACCTCATTAAGCTTGCACCATTATCGCTTTGGTTATCAAAAGGGAGTAATCCTTGTGCCTTGTTTAACCACCAAGTGATCAAACATTGCCTTATTTGTGAGCAGGGACTGAATATACCACAGCTTGCTTACGCTAATTCCTTTTGTCAACTGGGTAGGCCTGATCTTTTTACAAACCCTGTCTGTATAATGAAGCTGGATGAATTCTGGCTAAAGCACACAGTTATGAATGCCCGACAAAGATCTTAGGGAAACTGTTAGGGAAACCAAGAAACTATAACTACTCTTACAGACTACTACAGGTACATAGATTTCTTGCTGGCTTCTCCGGGACAAATAGATTAGGGATGTATTTCAGTAAACTGTGGCGAATCTCATAAAAAATAAGGCAGAGCATTAAATTTGTTTTGTTGATATACTGGAAGCCATTTCAATCTGTCTCTGTAAGGAGAAATGTGCTTGCATTTTTTCAGGCCACAGATGATTCTAGTTACTCTGATCTGGACCACTTGAAGTTTATTCAAAATGAGGGAGTACAAAGGACCTGCGGACTAATCCAATGGCTAAGCTGCTGATGCACCTTCTCCAAGCTGCTAGAATTACTTTCGCACACACCTGGAATATTCAGAAACCCACTAGCCCCCACTATGGTAGATTAAGGTCTGGAACATATATGTGACAGAAAGAGGAATGGCAATGTAAAAGGCAGATTGATAAAATAAAAAATATATATATTTGCTAATAGAGATCGAACTATAGTTGGGAATAGGTTCCCTATGCCTATGGTCTGGAGAACTACAGAGATGTGGTTTGGGCAGACAGCCCACAAGAGAATACAACAGCTAATGATTAAAAGAATGTGACAAGACCACTTTGCATCTAAAACAAAAAAAACATTTTATGGAACAATTCTTTTTATTTGAATTTAGACATGCTATAACACAGCTTCCGCCTACAACCACTGGCCGGCAGCAAATGAGATGTAAGCGAGAGGTACACAGCGTTATGCCTACAACCCAGAGGCCGGCAGCGAGTTTCATGATGAGATAGTTCATGCCTTTGTAAAGCGGTGAGCAATGTCTGTGAGATAACCATGTGCAACTAAGAAGAAAAAATACTAAACAACCAGAGAAGGGTATTCCACCCTAGCCCAACCCCTCCCCCCCCCACCAATTGCGCATATTCTGAGTTCTCGACCCCATAAGGGGTTACGTCTTTGTATGGATGCATCAGTTGCTCCTCACCGTGAGCATGGGGATTCTTCCCGCTCGTTAGATGTTAGGCATCAGATTTGCATGTATTGGGGACAAGTCACCTCCCTAAATTCTTTTGCTAGGATTGTGATGCATGGTGCCCATAGCTCAAAATAGGTTTGAGACTTGTTGTCTAACATCATTGATATACGCTCCATGGCTAGTGCAATCCATAGTTTCCTCAGCCATGCTGTATGTTCTGGAACTATCTCCGTTCCCCAATTAGCCAGCAGGACCAGTCTAGCGGTGTTTAGTGCTAAGGCTATTTGTCTCCCTCTGAGTGAGCGTAAGGGAAAGGTCAGGGGATTGGAGAGGCCCAGAAGGGTATAGGCTGGGAAGCGCGGGATGGTAGTGTTAAAAGAATCATCCATGTCATTAAGGACCAGCTCCCAATATCTTACCATCTTGGGGCAATGCCATAGGAGATGTATTAGGGATCCTGAATGCCCGGACCCTCGCCAGCAGGACGCAGAGCGATCTTTGTTCCAGTCGTGGAGCCGGGTCAGTGTTAGGTACCAATACAACGCTATTTTGTAGGCTGCCTCTGTGCCCGGCATGTTGTGTGCTGTGTGGAGAATTCTATAGTATACGTCCTGCCATTTTTTTTATCAGATAGTGTTCGGCCCAGTTCTTCCTCCCATCTCAGTTGCACCTTGGACTTGGCGGCTATAGGGGTCGCTGAAAGGAGGGCGTAAAGTTCCTAGATGGTGCATTTATCATCTTTCTTGGTAATAAGCCATTTTTCAAATCCGGTCATAGGGCAGGATGCTCCCCGTCTTGTTTCTGGGGAGGTTACCTAATGCAATACCTGGTTGTATGGGAAGAGGTCAGATGTCTGTAGCGAATAGTCTCTCTGGAGTTGGTCGAAGGGAATGATCCCTTGGTGGTCGAGCATTGAGCCTGCCCGTTTGCATCCCTGCTCACGCCATCGCTTAAATATTTCGGACTTACACCCAGGGGGAAAGTTTGGGTTATCGACCAACAGCGTCATCGGGGAAGGGAACGTTGTGAGGTGTCTGAGTGCCGTCGCATCCCATACCTTTAAAGTGGTTGCCGTGACAGGGGAAGAGTATAGCCCCCACGCCCTATGTTTGCGAGGAAGCCAAATCTCCCTCCATATGTTTACTCCTGCAAACGTTTGGTTCATAAAGGACCAATGTTTCTCTGATACGGGATGGTCCCATTCCTGTAAAAAGAGTAGTTGGGACGCTTGGAAGCATCTTGAGACCATTGGTACACCCATCCCCCCCCCTCCGCTTTGGCTTTAGCGATATGTTGGAAGCTTAGGCACGGTTGCTTGCCACCCCATATGAAGCGATTGATGGCGCACTGCAGGTTCTGCAGGGTCAGAGTGGACGGGGACATGGCTTTAGCGATATGTTGGAAGCTTAGGCACGGTTGCTTGCCACCCCATATGAAGCGATTGATGGCGCACTGCAGGTTCTGCAGGGTCAGAGTGGACGGGGACAAGATGATGGTCTGGTACACAAATAGGATGCGCGGTATGATTGTCAACTTGACTGCAGCTATGCGCCCGGCCCACGAGAGGCCCGTCTAGGTCGATAAGGTCTTATTAGTTTGGTCTATTAGGGGGCCACAGTTGGCCGCTAGCGTCTTTTCTGGCGTTCAAGCCAATAGGAGGCCCAGGTATGGTATCGCGTCCTCGGCCCAGCAGAAGGGGAACTGCGTGCGCAGTGACGCTACCAAAGATGGGTGTGGGGGCAGAGAGGTTTAGGATCTAGGACTTTGCAAGGTTAACCTTAATCCCGGAGATGGCGCCGAAGCAACTGAACTCTTCTACTAGGGCAGTGAGCGAGGTCGTAGGGCTGGTAAGGGAGAGGACCACGTCATCCGCGTATAAACTTATGGTGTGTACGTCTGCCCCAAGTAGGATCCCCATGATCAGTGGGTTATCTTGAATTCTTTGTGCCATCGGCTCCATGTACAGCGCAAAAAGCAGCAGGGTAGGGGGCAGCCCTGCCTCGTCGCCCGGCGTATGGGGAAGGGCTTGGAGGAGAACCCGTTGACCTTGACCGATGCCCTGGGGGCGCTGTAAATGCATCGAGTCCAAGCTAGGAACCCGTCCCCAACACCAAACCGCCGTAGTGTGCTGAATAGGAATGGCCAGTGGACCCTGTCAAACGCTTTTTCCGCGTTGACAGAGTAGAAGAGCTTTTTTCCGGGACCAGTGGATGAGATCCGTGAGGTGTATGAGGCATTTTGTGTTGTCCATACATTACCTCGAGGAAATAAACCCGGCTTGATACGGGTACATCAGGCCCGCCATGAGGGGATTGAGATGCGCAGCCAGTATGCTCCTGAAAATCTTCGCGTCCGTATTGAGCAAGATGGGACGATACGACCCGCAATCTAAGGGATCCTTATGGGGCTTTAGGGTAACCGAGATAGATGCCTCAGCGAATCAGGTAGACACCCTGTGTCGAGAAACGAGTTGAACAATCGAGCCGGCAGAGGGGCGAGGGTCTGACAGTATTTTTTGTAGAACAAAGGGGTGAAACTGTTGGGGCCCGGAGCTTTGGAGAGTTTAAGGCGGGTAATCACTGCTATTACTTCGCTTACCTGGATGAGGCGGTTCAGCTGTAAAGCTCTCTCAGATGGGATCTGTGCTAACCGTGCTTGCCGGATATAGGAGTCTATGTCGCCGGAGGGAGAGTCCTCCCCCGTATACAACCTGCTATAGAAAGCTTGGACGGCCTCTGCAATCTCGGGGTCTGAGCATACCTCTGTTCCAGAGGGGGTCCGGATCGTTACAACCGATCCAGAAGTTTCCTTGTGGCACAGTCTATGACCTATAACATGCGGCTTGAGCGGTCACCGCTAATATAGAATTTATGCCGGAGGCGCAGCAGGACGTATTCCTCTCGATCGAGGTCGAGGCACCGTAGGGTCAGGCGTTGCTTTTTCAATTCCTTCCACACTCTGGGAGCACCTGTTCGCTTATGAATTGACTCAACCTCTGCTACTGCCGTCTCTATCTCTTTATGCTTTTCTGCACGCAGCCTATTCTTTCAGGCGAAGATTGCTATTAGCTCGCCTCGCACCACTAGTTTCAGTGCCTCCCATACCGAAGCAACACACTCTTCCTCGCGATAATTTATGCTAAGATAGTTTGTGATAGTCGTATGTATCGCTTTTACCATTTGTTCAGATGGTAGCATGGCATCTTGTAACCACCACCGGGATGGGTGGGTTGGAAAGGTGCCCAGATTCAGCGATAGCGTGATTGGGGCATGATCAGACAGGGAGCGAGGCTCAATGGTAGTGTCCCCTACATAGTCTTTCAGGGTATCTGTGATGAGGAAATGGTCTATGCGAGCATTGGATTTACGGGCAGCTGAGTAAAAGGTGTAATCTCTGGTGGCAGGGTGTGTGTGCGTGTCTCCAGATGTCAGTAAGCGAGCTGTCGGTCAATTATTGTAGTCCGGCGGACGAAAGGGCTCCTATCTGTGTTGTGCGCTGGCTCGATCGGTGTAGGTTTGTGTCCATGACTAGGTTGAAATCGCCCCCTACCACAATGGCCCAGTCAGGAGAGGTTAAGATTTGTTCTAGGGCGTTAATGAGGAAGTGTACCTGGCTTTCGTTTGGAGCGTATGGGGAGGCGACCATGAACTGCATGGACCCCCACTGAAGCATGATCCCCAGTGCCCGGCCCTTGATTTCCATGAGTGTGGATATGACCTTCCTGTGAAACTTCTGAGCAAGCAGAATGGCTAGCCCATTCTTTTTGAAAATGCCTGATGTCCAGTATTGACGTGGGAACATGCAGTGAGTGTCCTTGGCTGAGAGATGTGTCTCCTGGAGCATGCAGACATCGCAGCCCGATCGCTCCAGGAGAGACAAGATCACCGTGCGCTTTACCAGGCTATTTAGGCCTCATACATTGAGGCTCAATACCTGCAAAGATTGTGTCACGTAGCTCTGTGACGGGGGCAGAAATCCTTGCGCTTCTGTAAGGTGATCCGGGAGAGATCTTGATAGAGCCCTGGAGTGTGGCCTTTGAACTGGATCGGGTGTGTGTCCCGAGCTCTTTTGAGGATGTCCTCCTTGATTTGAAAATCGAGCATGCACACCAGTATGTCCGCTGGGGGTCCCTTCTCAGATCATCCGGGTCCCGCCCAATGTACTCGGTCTAGCTCCAGGGTGGGCTCGTCTGAGTGCCCCAGGACGTGTCAGAAGAGGTCTGTGACATAGGCACTTAGGGTGGATCCATCTGCTTTCGACTGTGCTCCCCTAATGCGTATATTGTTCCTTCCTGATCGATTCTCCATATCCTCGTTATGCGCCTGTAGGTCTAGATGCTGCTCTTTGAGTCTCAGGACCTCTTGTTGTAGCCATCCGAGTTGTTCTTCTTGTTTGGTTTCCCTATCTTCCAGAGTGGCCACTCTTTCGCCTACCTCGTCTACGTCTCGCCGCACCTCCCGGAGATCCGTCGCTAGTTCTGCTTTCATTGCCTGTAGGTCGGCACGCAGGGAGGTGAAGAGTGATTCCAGAAAAGGTTTGGTCACTGGACCCTCTCCGTCGTCCGGGCCTGATTTGTGATCTTCGCCTGCGTTTGGTTGTCTGTCCTCCATGGCAGTGCTTCCCTGCTTGCCAAACATCTCCTTGAGGGAGCGGTCTTTCTTAGACCTATTCACCGACTTGCTGCTGTGATTATAGAAGGTTCTGGACGCTTGGATCGTTCTTGACCCAGGGGCGCCTCTAGGAGGACCACTTCTCTTCGGGTTCGTCCTTACTGGCTGTAACCTAGTTGCACAGCCGCTAGATTCTTCCGAGTTCGGTAGCCCAGCTAACAGTAGAATGGCGACGTACAAGCCCCGTCGGGCTCTAGCTTGCTCCTCTTTGACTTCTATGTTCCGGTGCGTGTGCACTGGCCAGAGGGTAGCATTAACTTACAATTGTTACTCCGCTCCAGACGTGTAAGTGTGCAGCCTAGGTAGTTCGCTGCCCAGTACGTGCACCTTCCCCAGACGGACGCACAGTCTTGTTTTATCTCTGCCCCCCTCCTTGGCGAGGGGGGGGGAAGCAGCAGCAGCCCCAGGCGTGTGTATAATCGGTTGGCCCCCACTCAGGGTCCCCTGGAGCCCTAGTACCTCAGTGGCGACCGTTGAGTGCGCGCAACAGGCTGCAACATAGGCCCTCAGCGTCGTCTCACAACCCGGCCCAGTCGTGTAGATTTATGCACTGCTTCCTCTCCTTAATCGGCCGGCCCCGCCCCGATCGGGGTTGAGGGAGGGGACACTGCAAATACAATGTGCTGGGAAGCGCGATGGGGCTCTTCCCTCTGAGCCACTGAGCTCTCAAGGGGTCCGTCGTGTGCTACAAGGGTCGGCCTCGGCCCAGGATCACACCGCAGGCCTCGCCAGAGTCCAAAAGTCCTGCACTCAATCCGGCGATCACTTCGCCTCGCACCCTCTCAGCAGTGAACGTCCTGGCAAGGGAAGGGTGGGAGGAGACCGCAGCTGCCCCAGGTGGATGCCTGCTTGGCCGGCTCCTGTTCAAAGACCACCGTTCTCCTGGGAGCCCCGCAGCGGCCGCCGGGCCCACCCGAGAAGGCACACTGTCTCACGAAGGTCCCTGCCCAACGGTCTGACCTCGCTGCAGCAGCTCCCGCGTTGCCTCCTCCTCCCTAACGATCGAGCCCACTGTGGCAAGGGGGAAGCTCAACCGATGCAGTTAAATGACGCGTGCTGGGAGGTGCGATGGGCTCTTACCTTAGAACCGTGGTTCCCAAACTGTGCGCCGCGGCACCCCGGTGCGCCGTCATGAGTTGCCAGGGGCACCGCGGCACGATGTGGGAAATTGCAGCCGCAGCGCTAGAAATGCCACCTGCATAATCGTGGAAAATGGTTTGGCCAGAATTACAGGAACAGAATTAAACAAAGGCTAAAAATGGTGCGAGGTCAGATCGAGGCATGATGCGAATGCTTGTTAAAAAAAAAAAAGAAAAGAAAAAAAAAGAGGGGGAACAGACTGGAGAGGAAGGAGAAAGTAATACCAGGAG
Organism: Calotriton arnoldi; assembly: GCA_963921515.1. Lineage (NCBI taxonomy): Eukaryota > Metazoa > Chordata > Amphibia > Caudata > Salamandridae > Calotriton > Calotriton arnoldi. The sequence continues at coordinate 605,910 of CAWUFW010000083.1, forward strand.
TAAGATGAGAAGGTTACTTCCGGACATGCCTGGGGTCAATTAGGGATGCAGGTTAGTGGTTTGCATGCTTGTTCTGTGATCTCTGTGCAGCCTCCATGTCTTGGGCCTGAATATCAGTAGGCTGCCTATCCCTTTGCCCTTTCCTTGTAGGGATGAGTGGTGGGGGCAGAAATCCAGGACTTACGATGCCATCAACTCACGCAGCCTTGAAGCAAGTAAGGAAGCACACTGTTACCCTCCTGCTCACGCGCATAATTTACTTGACTTTTTAATTAGCCCACTTATTTCAGGACACGTTCTATTATTCATAGATGGAACTCCTCGCGCTGGCACAAAGACAGAAGCTTGAAGGTTTGCCTCGTGAGTTTTTCAGTCATGTTGTACAGTACAACTGCATGATACACACAAAAGACGAAAAACAAGCATTGGCAAAACCCAGGTGGCTGGCTTTTTGCTAGTGGAAGTGCTTGGTAATAGTTGGGCCACAAGATCCCATATTAAAGCAACAATCTTGGTCTATAATAACGGGGCTGCTGGGAGTAGGGCCCTTTCCTGAACAAACTACATTAGATGAGTTAAACTCTACCGTCAATTACATCTACTAATTATTTAAGTGTTTTATGAAAAGGAGTCAGAAACTGAAGTTTGCATTGTAAGTGGTGAACAGCTTATGCTGCACATGAAAAAACACACACAAACAGAGCAGTTGCAACCATGAAAAAGTAAAGCATTCGCTATATGGATTGAATGGTGGTGTCCACGTTCCTGAGGAAGGATTGTCTTTAAGTCTTCCTCAAGAACTAAACAAGAAATCAAACTCAGGACTCACCCATACTACATGCTTCAACACTCAAACTGGTTAATCTTAAGAAACAGTTTTTCATCCATTTAAATTTCCATCCACATCTCGAAATCTGAATTTACTAGCCAGCTGCTGTGCTTTCGTGTTCAAATATTTGCCCCCACTGCACAGTTCGTGATGGCGCTAAACAAGATGAGGCAACTTTCATAGCTACAATGCTCGGACACAATTGTACACAATTTTGGTGAAAGTCATTCAGGGCCAGCCCACAACCACAAGCATTTGCGAGAGTTTAATGGGGTGTATTAAATTAATTTTGGCGTGCGTGTTTGCCTGTTGGGTGCATTTTTCCTCCAGTACGCAATGATAACACAGAGTGGCTCCGTCTTAAGTTGGTGGAATTTAACTCCAGATTAACCGAGAGTTCTACTGGGTTTGGTCTAGAATAGATTAGAAAAATGACGATGGCCCTGTCTGTAAACGCACATTTGAAGATGTTTTTTTAAACAAAATACACTTTTTTTTAAATTTCATTGTAAATGCATATTCCATATATTCAATCTGGAATATGCATTTACAATGAAATAAAAAAAAAGTGTATTTTGTTTAAAAAACACCTTCAAATGAGCATTTTTCTAATCTATTCTAGACCAAACCCAGTAGAACTCTCGGATGGTCCCTGAAAGGGGAATACATTCAAATATTACTGAAACATCAGTATGGTCACTGGCTTCAATACAGCCTCCCACGCCCGAGTTCTCGCCGCATTTACATTCTCAATGAGAGAAAACGTATCAGCACATCATAAAACAAAAGTTTGTTTTTCCCCTTTTACAAAAAAGCTAGTACCGATTACAAAAACATCCGTGCGCCCTTCAGCCACAAAATAAATCGGGGCTTCGGCATGCAAGGGGAGTGGGTGGTCAGAGCTCTGTGCCCCATATGGTTTGTTACAAAACTAGTGCAAAACAGGAAAAGTGATGCAAATATGATTAAATACCTTCATTGCATCCCAATTAATTTAAGGAAGACAACAGGAAGTACTCCAGAGGTCGGGCTTACATCCCCCCCCCACCCGCCCACCGGTAAAAAAATGGTGGGGAGCCACGGCCAACTGCCAATTAGGTCAAGGGAGCCACGGGTCAAAAAAGTTTGGGAACCACTGCCTTAGAACCACTGTCGACCGTTGCGTGTTGCAGAAGCCGGCCGCGGCCCAGGACCACGCTGCAGGCCGCGCCTGGGCTTCGCTCTTCCGCAAGGCTGTCCAGGCTCGGTGTTCCGGAGCGCCAGGTCTGTGCTCATGGCTTCCTGCTGGTGCCCCTTGGCCTCAACAGCCTGCGGCCCCCTCTGGGTGTCGTGAATGGGGTGACGGTGGGCTCAGTTAATGCCAATTTCGGCGGCGGCTCGGAGCGAGCAGAGACGACGTCCTAGCCGCCCACAATCTTGGCCACGCCCCCCAGAAAAACATTTTAAATCTGTTGTGCTTTATGAACAAAAATTCATCCATTCTAGATTTTGCATAACAGCATCGGTCTACCAAGTATATCCTACTAGTTTCACCATGTATGCTATATAAAATGAAGAAATACAATGCCCTATAAAATACCTTAAATGAGCAAGTTACTTACCTTCGATCACACTCTTCCATGCGGATACTCCAATAAACCTCAGATTCCTGACCTTTAGAATATCCCCAGGTGCCAGATGGGATCCAAAAGATTTTTCAGCAAAGCCCCTAAGTGCCAGTAGGTGGCGTTATGCAACTCCGCTCCACTCCAGAAGTCATGACTTGAGCAGCATTGTAGGTGTCACCCCAGCACACGGACATCGGTTTCTTTCTAGACATCAAGTGCATCCTTGGACGAAAAGCCCAAAAACCATATATCTGTGCTGGTGCAGAGCTCTAACCTAGGATCTTTTCAGATGGAAAAGTCTCTATTCCATAGAACGGCGAAGTGGGAAAGAAGTGAGGAATCTCCAGTTAGAGTATCCACTAGAAAGTGTTATGAAGGTAAGTAACTCATTCTTCTAATGGATACTTCAAACCGTAGATTGCTCACCCAGATACCAAAGCAGCTGGTGGATGGTGGAATGACCAAAAAGTGCTGCAGGACAGATTGGCCAAAATTCCCTTCCCATGGGACCTGGCTGTCAAGGCAGTAGTGCTTCGAGAGCGTGTACACTGCCACCCCAGTTCAGACAAAGCTATAAGCAAATCAGTCTTGGCCCTGTGCCTCATGGAAACAGTCCAGCCCGAACTGCCAAGCCATGTCTTCCCTGGACCGGAAACAAGCATCCTGGGACCGGTTTCGGGGTAACCAGATCTTTTGACTGGGGGTGAATGTTTTGATTTGTTCTGCATTCTGTCCATCAATTGTGTGTCTGTGCCTTCATGTGCATCATGGCACACTTCTCACTTGCATCAGAGTCATGGTCCAACCCCAGACACACTTCATGGGGATCTGTCCCTACAATGCTTAAACCCTGTAGTTTTAGGAGGGGATATAGTCACTTGCATAGCAGTAAAGAATTTAGGAGAAATATCTTGCTAACTGACAACAAAAAAAGTAGGAGCTGGCTCTAGATCCGCTTACAAAGGCACAGAACAGAGCACAGGCGTAGCACCTAAGAACAGCTCTACTATCTCAATAAAAATTGAGAGAGAAAGTAAAACTAGCAGGTAAGCCCAACTGTAGTAAAAGAAAAAAAAATACAGACAAAAAGTAGGAGATGCAAAGATAGATTGGAAAGTACATGTATATCAATATATCAACAGTCTATTTTATCGACAGTGGATATGGTGTGATGGAGCAGGGCAAAACTGGTGAAAACAAAGTGCAATACAATTATAATAAAAAGACATGAAACAAACTGAATAGGCTGCACTGACTCCTGTAAATGCTACAATTTTGCATAAGTCTAAAAAAGACTTGCAAATATATTTAATTTTACTGTGAACACTTGGTGCAGTCCATATTGGATAAAAGGATAAAGTTGAAGTTTCAACCCCGCTGGTTCAATTGATCGGGCCATCATCAAGACAGCTGTCAAACACCTAGGAGAAAGCAACCTAAAAGAGAGACACAAATAAGGAGTACGCTAATCACCAAAAATGTGCAGAAAGAATCAGTACCAGGTGATGCATCTACAAACCAGAGGGGCTTGCCAACAGAATTCTGCTCACAGACAACTAGTTAAGCAGAAATACAGTGCAACTACCCTGGTTCGTATGATCATTGGGTTTTACCCTATTGATTGTGACACATTGATAGAGCTCTAGCTATCACTTCCGGTTATTCTAAAAGCGAGGAGTCTGCGCTTAGAAGTATTCATGAGAAAAAAAGGAAAAGGATATTTTTCCATTATGGGTAGACAGTGTCCATCATTAAGAATAACACCAACTTCAGGTAATTTAGCTAGGAAACAAGAAAGGGAGCCAAGTCACCAATCGAAAAAGAAAAGCAGCAACGAAAGGACTGGACTCTTATGCGATCATATGGGAAAACACGGAAAAGCGATCGCTTAACAAAATTGACTGACTACAGTAAGGAAAAGAAAGGATTACCGATCCAAGAGCTATTTGCAGAAGCGGTCCAAACAAAAATGCCCACTTGGAGTAAAGAATGTTTTACGTAACAAGCACCCAGATCAGTCAATCCATAGGGCATTCCCCTTCATCCATGGTTGGTAGAATCTGTAGGAAATTTGTTGCATTTGCAAAGAGATCTGACGAAAACCCCATTTGCAGAAGATGTAGTGCAGGACAGAATTTTTTAGAACCCACTTCTGACTCTCCTGAAATGTTGTGCTGAGAGTCTGCTCGAGAATTTTGAATCCATGGAAGATTTCAAGTTTATTTATTTTAAAGTGCATAGTTAATTAAAACAGTTGCACCAATAAGTAAAACATATACAATTTTTAAAACAAAGGAAAATAATAAAATGGAGCGTCTTATACAACGTAGAGTGCAATATTAGTAAGATACATAACAGTCACAGTTCATTAAAAAGAGAGTGTTTCGGCATCTGGGGAGGGCCCGGCGCTGGCCCGGGCTGCCTGGTCTTGCTCTCCTGACCCGGCGCACCCGCCTGGAGCGGTGCATCTGGGCTGCAGCTGCTGCCTGGGGTCTCGGGTCGGCCGCACGGCTCGGGGTCCTGGTTGCGGGCCCCTCCATCGGCTCCTGTCATCTGTGCCCGTGACGCCCAGTTCATGCCTTGGTGGTGACCTTGGCCCACTACACTGCAGGCCTGGAGGCCGACGCCACCCCCGGCATCCACCCTCGGTGATCTGACGAGTCTGTCACTGTTCTGTGATCCACTGGGGCCCCCGCAGAGTTCGCTCGGAATGGCGTGGGCGGCGAGACCTGGCTGTGCCCTGGACCCCTCTCTTCCATCCTCTCTTCTAGCCTCCCGGCTGGCCGGACTACCCGCGGGGGGCCGATATCCCATCTCCATCACACCTGGGGGGTCACCATGGGCCGAGATAAGATACCCAAGACCCCGGCTAACCAAACCAAGATAGATCGGTTTACCACCACTGATGCTGGGGCTGCCGGTGGTCCTACAGGTGCGGGTGCCCCTACCGCGCCCGACCTCTCCGTTATCCTTCAGGCGATCCAGACGTCGCAGTCCTCGGTTGAAGGCAAGATTGCAGAGGTTCGTGTAGACATAACACTGATCCGACAGGACCTTCGCAACGCTAACACCCGGATTAAGGAAGCGGAATCCTGTGTGTCTGCCGTGGAGGACGACGTCCAGCAGCTCAAGGTTCAGGTGAACCGGCTCCAGTCCCACACACAGGAGCTCCACCGGCGGGCTGAAGATGCGGAAAATCGCGCCCGCCGCAACAACCTTCGCCTGGTTGGATTTTCTGAGGGCATGGAACAGGGTCGGGTAGCGGACTTTGTGGAGCGTTGTATACGCTCCTGGATGCCCGAGGGCGCGCACAGATCGCTGGCCCCCCGGCCGCAGCCGGGTGCCCCCCGCGACCAATCATCCTGCGAATCCTCAACTACCGAGACAGAGACGCTATCTTGGCCGAATCCCGGAAGAAACAACCTCTCAAGCACGACAACCTGACGATAATGGTCTTCCCTGACTACTCCCGGGAGGTCCAGTCTCAACGTCGTTCCTTTGGTGAGGTCAAGCAGAAGCTGCGCTCGCTTAACATTCAATATAGGCTCCTCTTCCCGGCACGGCTGCGTGTGGTCTTTCAAGACAAATCCCTTTTCTTTGAGACTCCAGAGGAGGCATGGACATGGGCAACAGAAGAACGCCCACTGCGGATGCCCGCCCACGACCACGTTCAACCTACTACCACCGGCGGCGCCCGGCGGGGCATGTGGGTACTTCGACCGCGACGCAGACGCTCCGGGAGGCGCAGGGGCCAGCGACGTGTGCGCTCTGCCTCTCCGATAGGCCCCTCACAGGGCCGCACGCCGGGACTATCCAGGGAGACCTCTCCGGCCAGGCGGCGCTCTGGCTCCCTAGGCCGTTCCGATCCCGGTTCAGCCTCGCCTCGACCGTCCTTGATAGATCTTCCGGATACCGATCTGTCCCGTAGCCCGACACTTCTCACCGGGCCGGCCTGAACACATCACGGCGACGCCAGCCCTTCTTTTGTTGCCTGGGTTCCTGGTTGGGGCCGACCGAGACTAGTAACCGAGACCGAGACCAGTAACCCACTTGGTCACTAACTGTTCACCGATGGTTATAGGACAAGAACATCCTGCAATGAGGAGGGGTCCTCCACGAAAGTCCCCGTTTCCAAGCGTTTTTTAGCTTAGGGTTTCAGTTCCCTGTTACTGTTTGGGCAACAGATGCTTCCGTTCCTGAAGTGTGGGGTGGGGGGTTTGGAGGGGTTGGAGCTCTGGCTCCCGTTTGCTTTGTTTTTCAGGTCTTATGTTGTCTGCACCGTCTCTGTTCCCTTACACCTGGGAGAACACATCTCAAACACTGCTATGCTGGGGGCTATTTCATCCCCCACCTGCCTCAGATGCCAGTCGGATGATGGCTCCTTCGTGCACACGGTCTGGGGCTGTACAGCGCTGCAGCATTTTTGGTCGGGTGTGTTGTCCTGCCTAGGGCTAGTTCTGGGTTGGGATCTCCCAGCAGACCCCCGTCTAATTCTTCTACATAGCACTGACGACATAGGGGGGAACATATACAAAAGACACCTGCTCTTCTTAGGACTCACAGTGGCCAAGCGCGACATAGCCCAACAGTGGAGGTCCTCTTCTCCCCCTGGGGTAGCGGCTTGGAAGTCCGCATTAGACAAGTGTATGTCTGCTGAGGTGGCGGTGTTTCAGGCTCGAGGTTGCCCGCAGAAACATGGGAAGATCTGGGCTGTATGGGCTAAATACCGTGGCATTGACCTTTCTATCTTTCCCACGTCCACAAATCAGGATATCATAGACAGGCTTACCATATAAGGACTTTTAATTCCTACTGAGGTCTAGCTGGTGCGGAAATATGCCTATTTGTTTTTACATCTGTATAATGTTTCAAGCGGGAAGTGCGGTGCAGGGGAGGGGGAGGTGGGTGGTGGGGGCTGTTGGTTTGAATGTTTTATATATCCTCAAGGGTTACCCTCCTCAGCGACTCATGTCTCATTGATCCGCGTTATGTATATACACTGCCTGTTGGGGGCTCACCCCGTTGGATGTAAAATTTCAATAAAATCTATTGTAAAAAAAAAAAAAAAACACTGCTATGCTACCTTATTCGCGAGCTCTGAGCGGTACCACGCTTCCAGAATCCCAGCTACGCCGCTTTGCGGCCCGACTCCCCCCACGGCCTCCTCCTGACCGGCGATTCTAACACACTTTCATCGCTCCGCCTTATGTCCTGGAACGTTAATGGCCTGCTGGACAAGATCAAGCGCGCAGCCGTCCTGCGATATGCCCAGCGCCAGGCGGTAGACATACTCCTGCTTCAGGAAACCCACCTACTAGGCCAACGGTGTCCTTTCCTTGCCCGCTATGGCTATGGCACTGTCTGGCATTCTGGGTTTCGTAGGGGGTCCAGAGGGGTGGCGATCCTGGCGCGTCGTACTCTTCCCCTAGTGGCGCGTAAGGTGACACAGGATCCTCAGGGCTGTTTTATTCTTTTAGAAGGGACCCTTGGGGATCGCCCGATCAATCTGTCTGTCTATTCCCCTCCTGCTTTGCTGGCCCCTACACTCCGCAGACTTAACCCGCTGATCGCGGCTTTGCCCCTTGGCCTGACCGTGGTGGGGGGCGACTTCAACGCCACTATGGATCCCGGCCTTGATACTGCGTCCCCTCCCTCTACTTCCAGGACTGTCCAATCCGGTCTCCTCTCCTCATGGGCGGCCAGCCTGGGTCTCGGGGACGCCTGGAGAATGTGGCACCCGACCGCAAGGCATTACACCCATACTTCTGCCTCTCACCACACCCATGCACGCCTGGACTACGCTTTCCTGCCGGTTCAGGACTGCCGAGCGCTCCAGGCAATCTCTATCCTACCGAGGGGCCTATCAGACCACTCCCCAGTGCTACTCCATATAGGGGTCCTTCCCCCATCCTCCCGACCGCTTTGGCGACTCAACGCCTGGTTCCTCCAGGACGAGGAGTTCAAGGGCAGCATTGGTGCTGAACTCTGTACCTACTTCACAACTAACCAAGGCTCGGTGCCTTCCTCTCGCACCCTATGGGAGGCTGGTAAGGCCACCATTCGGGGGTTCGCCAAGGGCCAGTTGAAACTCACTCGTGCGGCACGTGACTCCCAGCTCACACATTTGGAAGCGCAAGCCACCCTGATTGAGGCGGTGAACCCCGAGGATAGGTCTGATGTCCAAGAACGGAGACTGGCGTTCCTACGGGACGAGATCTGGCAGACCTCTCTGGAAGCCGCCAAGCTTCTTTGGCGCTCATCTGTGGCCCGAGTGTACGGCTGGGGAGACAAAAATGGGAAGCTCCTCCACCGCCTCGCCACCTACCCTATGGCTAACCGTATCATACCGGAAATGGCGGACGCAGACGGTACGCTCCACCGCGCCCCGGTAGCAGTGGCCCAATGCTTTGCCTCCTATTATGCCACCCTCTACTCAGCGCGGTCGCCTGGTCTTTCTCTTTCTGACCTCCTCCAACGGGAAGAGTTCTCTCTTCCATGCCTTAGCGGCTCCGACGCGGCTGCGCTGGACCTTCCGCTCACCCCTGAGGAGGTGTCTGATGCCATTTCGCGCCTGGCGGCTGGCAGGACTCCTGGGCCGGACGGGTTCCCCCAGGAGTTTTATTCGTCCTACCGCGATACCCTGCTTCCACCTATCGTAGAGATGTACAAAGAAGCGGTGGATTGCGGCTCATTCTGACCGGAGACGGATCTCGCTACCATCGTAGTGATCCCTAAGTCCCAGCCCCCCTCACAATGCTGCTCGGACTATCGTCCCATTTCGCTCATCAATACGGAGCTCAAGATCTTCGCTTCCGTATTGGCCAGTCGCATACGGCCGCATCTAGCCCAGCTTGTCCATCCTGACCAATGCGGCTTTATGCCTCTCCGAGGAACTAGTCACTGTCTCCGACGCCTTCATCTTGCCCTTGCGAACCGTCACCTGCTGACTCCATACTTATCCCTTCTCCTTACTGATTTTGAGAAAGCTTTCAACTCCGTTGACTGGAGCTATTTAGATGCGGTGCTGGACCAGATGGGTTTTGGCTCTCCTTTCCGCAACTTGGTAAGACTACTTTATCACCGTCCCCGGGCACAGGTCCTCGTTAACGGAGCTCTATCCCGCCCCTTCCCCATTGGTTGGGGTACGAGGCAGGGCTGCCCCCTCTCCCCGATTCTTTTTGCTCTGGCAATGGAACCGTTCGCTTGCCTTATCCGCAGTGATCACTCCCTGACTGGATGGAGGTGGCCCGGCCTTGCGGAGGATAAAATCGTGTTATACGCGGATGATGTACTGCTGTTCCTGGCTGACCCGCCCCGATCGGGACCTCGATGCCTTCGGGCACTGGCCATGTTTGAACGTGTTTCTGGCCTGCGGCTTAACCCGGCCAAGTCTGTCCTTGTCCCCTTGCACTTATCACGCGAGTGTTTTGACTGGCAGTCGTCGATTCCCCTTCGGCGGCTGTCTTTCAGGTACTTGGGGATTTGGGTTTCCCTTCTCCCCGACCTCGCATGGGAGCTCAATGTCACCCCGCTGGTTCGGCGGGTCCGCGCCGACCTCCTTAAATGGCGCACATTGCCCCTGAACCCTCTGGGCAGAATAGCCCTATATAAAATGATGATACTACCCCGTTTCTTGTACCTGGCTCCAGAACACACATCTCTCCTTTGCTAGATCTTGGTTCCGGGACATGGACGGTTTGGCCACTAGGTTCCTCTGGGGGGGTCGGAGATCCAGGCTGGCCCTGGCCCACTGCCGAATCCCACCTTTTGACGGAGGTCTCGGAATGACGAACCTCTATCTCTACTATCTAGCGACTCGTCTCCTCACGATCCACGACTGGTTTAATGGCAGCTGGTCCGACCCGGCGTATCGCTTGGAACTTCACACCATGGGCTTCTCCTCTATCCAGGGGATGCTCTACGGAGCCGTAGTCCCTCGAGTTCTCCCCGAGGTCACGCGCGGAGTATTCCTGGCTTGGCGTGCATCACTACGCCATACTCAATGGGCAGGGAGGCTGACTCAACACACTCCCTTGTGGTGTGGCACCAGGCTCCGTGAAGTTGCCTCCTGTCTGGGTTCCGGCAGTGGGACCTCATCGGGGTAACCTTGCTGGGCGACGTCTGGAGCGGTACTCATATTCGATCCTTTCAAGATTTACGGGATAGACACTCCCTCCATCCCTCTCAATTCTTCCGATATTTGCAGCTTCGTCACGCCCTTCACTCTCATATTCCAGAGGGTACGTCCCTGCCCGAATATAGCCCGCCCGAAGCACAAGTTCTGACCGGCGATTTGGGGAAGGGTGGGATCTCTCGGATCTACCGCTCACTCACCAACAACACCCCTAACTCCTCCCTTTCCCTACTCCGAGACAAATGGGAGGGCTGGCTTGGGGCTCTGGAGGATGAGGACTGGCGGGACGCCCTGATGGCCCCTAGAACGATTGCGGTATCAGCGAGGCTCCGTCTGGTCCAAGTCTATTTCTTGCATGCCGCCTATCTTACACCCCTGCGTCTTCACCACGCTGGGCTTCGGCCTGATGCTCACTGTCCCCGCTGCTCCCACCCTCACGCCGACTTTTACCATATGGTGTGGTTGTGCACCGTGATACAGGGGTATTGGGAATCTCTAACACAAGATCTGACAGGGGTCCTGGGCTGGGAGGTGCCTCTTGATCCCATACACGTCCTGCTGGGTATCACCAACGGATTGGACGGCTCCAGGGCTGAGAAGCTCTTCCTTAATACAGCGTTGGTAGTTGCCAAACGAGACATTGCCGCTCAGTGGCTGGACACTACCCCACCCACTCTAGGGCGCTGGCGCAGGGGGGTGGATTGGTGCGCTGCGCAGGAACGGCCTCTATATGTAGCATGGGGATGTCCTGAGAAATTTCGCCGCATGTGGGGTAAATGGGTCGGGGTAATAGACGACTGAGATGAGTGGTACGCTCTCCAGATATACGTGGGTACGTCAATATTGATTCACTTGTGTTGCCTTGATGTCTTGGTGATGTGTTCTTCTCCCTATTCTGACAATATACACTGTAGCTCTGAACGGTGCTGTTTGTTGTTACATTCAAAACTCAATAAAATTGATTGTCAAAAAAAAAAAAAAAAAGAGAGTGTTCTTGATATGCTGTAAATAGATCTTTACATGAAAAAATATTTTTGGTGCGGTCGCCACGCAACAGGTATTCAGCGGAATAGGCCCGGGTTTAAAATTTCGGTTCTGGGTTTGATAATGCATGGGAAATAGTCACTAATCTTTTCAGAGTGGGTAGCAGCAAATACTACTCGGTGACAGGTACCCCCGTACTCCAATTGTCAAAGTATCTTTGGCAGGCAGGGTGCGTAGAGTGACCATGCTCAACTGTACTTGATGTGCAAAAGTGTATAAAGTAATGGTGCATGACTAATCATATACGAAGAGAGATCAGGACCTATGTTAATTTTCGGCTGTTGAGTTTCTCGATTTTCTGCTGAATCCTTTCCAGATATTTCACTAATCTGCAGTTGAACTGTATGTCTGAAAGATTGCAGCAGGCTATGACAGCCTGTCTGCAGTGGCATAGCCTCATGATGTTTAACGCTGGGTTTAGGATGATTTTTTGATCCTCCAGTGTTTTGCATAAGCAGATTTGATGTACCATGGTTTCAGGTCCTTGGCCGCATAGTCGGCATAGCTCCATGCCATCGGGGCATTGCCACAGCAGCAGATGTAAGAGCGAGAGCAAACAACCCAGGAGATATTTCAGGAAGCTTCTTTTGATTTGAGCACCAGAGCCAGATCCTATGTACAGTTGCGGGGTCAACGTTTTATAGCTAGCTATTCTCAACCTCCCATGTCGTTTCGAGAAAGCCTCTATCTGCCAGCAGTGCAAGCCGCTTGGTTGTTTTATTTTCCATGGAAGTTGAACTGCAGTGATCCTCGGGTTTATGGCTAACAACCATTTCAAAATGGTTTGAGTCTCATGATAGAAGGCTCTGTATTTCGTTCCTCCCTGCTTGATTAGGTAATGCATTGTTGCTGTGTTTGAAAAAATAGAAAATGTGACTTGGGCACTGAAAGGAAATATTTCAGGGCTAGAAGTAATACCCTCAGTTCCAACATGCTGATATGGTATGAGATTTCCTTTGAAGACCAAGTCTCTTGAATCTACAGTTGATGCATATGAGCACCCAACCATACAGATGTCTGACACAATTGTCTGACCCAGGATGCACTGATCGAAGTTCATCCTACAAAGAAGATTCCTGGACGGCACCACCAAACGAGGGACAGGGCTACAGGGGTCGACAGAATGAGTTTGCCTTGCTATATGCCTGAGAATTGGCACCATTGGTCTTCCAGACATTCCGCATAGCTCTTGTTTAGAGACAGGTGTTTGGTACAGGAGAATGCATAAAGCTATTAAGCCCAAATGTGATCAGATTTGTTTTACTACCAGGCTGGTCGCTTTCAGCACATTGTTGCTCTTCAATTGGATAGATAATAGTCTCTCCATTGAAGGATACACTTTTGTCTTTAAAGTATCCAGAACTGCTCCCAGATAGTGCAAGGATTATATTGCCATTGGCATTTGTTTCTCTCGATAGATATGTATTCTCAGTCGATAGAGAAAATAGACTGTGGTGGAAATGCTCATGAGCATGTTGCAATGTTGAGGTCATTTTGGGCGATATTCAGAACCCATTTGTTGTTTGTTGATCTCAACTCATGAATTTTGAAATTCTTCACCCCACTAGAAGGCGAGACATCACGGTTTGTCTCCTGCAGGCGGCATACCTGTTGCTGCTGCAGGCTGATGATCCATTTTACCTTTATTGGCAATACGGCTGCCTCTGTTGATGGTGGTGCTGACCCAGAGACCAATGAGTAATTTGAACAGTGTGCTGATACAAACGCCTATCATAAGTGTTTTCAGGTGTCTACTTTGCTCCTCCGGCTAGGGCTACAGCTTTTTTGGTTGAGGGTGCTGTTTAGCAGGAGTTGGTTTTAAGAAAAGCTCCATTGCTCATTCCCAAGGCTTCACAATGGTATCCTCTGCAGACGATACGCAGATTGTCGAGTCACTGTCACCAGACACCGTCTCTAACTCTAAAAAGCATGCTACATGCATGGGACAGGTGGCCAGCTGGATGGCAGCAAGCTGTTTGAAACTGAACAGTGACAAAACAAAGGTGCTGGTGGTGGGTAACAACCCCTTACTTTGGGACCAACTCCTCTGGCCCCCTTGTTTGGGAGAGCCACCTCTTCTTAAACCTGAAGTTAGAGCCTTGGCGTCATCTTGGATAAATACTTGACTATGATCTCCCAAGCTAAGAAAGCATCAGGCACAAGCTTTAGATTGCTAAAATCCCTTAGGAAAACGCTTAAATGTCTTCCCTTGCACAGTCAGAGGACGGTGGTCCAATGCTTAATCCTCTCATGCCTAGACTAGGATAGCTCCCTGTATTTGGGTAGCACAGCATATGTAACAAAAAAAGCTGCAGGTTATTCAAAATGCAGCAGCACAAGCATTACTAAGAGTGCCAAAAAGGGTCTCCGTCCGTCCGGCGTTCTCAGAACTTCATTGGCTGTCGGTTAAACAAGGAATTTAATTTAAATCCCTTTGTATTGCCCATAAGCTGAAATACGCCCCAGGCACAAATATTCTTCAGCATTTCATCACTCCACACATAGCCTCTAGAGCATGGAGGTCAAACAATCTTGCGTTTCTGGACGTCCACATAATTAAGAGAGCAAGAGGAGGAGGTCGTTCATTCTCCTACCTCACCGCCAAATTGTGGAATACGCTTCAGTTTCAGCTTAGGTCAAATAATCTGTTGAGTTTTAGGAAGCAGCTCAAAACTCACCTTTTTACATAATTCTGGAAACCATCTAGACACATCTGTGATTCAGTTGCCTCTTTCTATCAGTGCCCAGAGGCCCATTGCTCGGTAGGTGTTGTGCTTTATAAGACAATCTAACATAATATAACATTGCTGGCTCCAAGAGACCTGATACTAATGGGAGCAGAGATCTTGAAGATGTTATTTAGTGAGGAGTTTCAAAGATCAACAAAGTGGCTCTTGTCGCAGCTAGGAGAGGAATATTTAATGTATTAGTACCTCTGATGAGAACTCCCTAAAAAGTATTGAAGGCATCAACAGGAGATATCCGTGCAGGAGAAATTTAAAAAACAAATTGGTGAAGGTTTGAGAATACAATCTGGTCTGAGATGTGGAAGACCACAATGAGGAGGGCGAGTGCGACCTTGATGTATGTCTGAATCTAGAATAATGCCTGAAAAAGCAAGTATGCCTAGATTGATTAGCGGGATGGTGAGATCTAGAATACAGTTCTTGGGGGATTAGGAATCTCATCTAAAGGTATAGTGATGGGTGCCACGGGTGGCCTCCGAGGAGGCTGAACGCCATAGGCACTTGTTGACAAGATCTGGGAGCTGAAAGCTCTGCAGGTATTTTAGGATGTGGTGGAGAAGATGTTAGAGGAGGAGGTGGAGCAGAAGATGTCAGCTGAGGTGCCAAAGATGGAGACGCCAGTATTTTCACATCCGACCCTGAAGGTCTGGATGGCAAATAGGCTCTTGAATACCCAGAGCCCAAGGTTGTATGTAGCCTCTACACCTTCATCTTCACTAAGCGTCTCAGCAAACGTTTGTATAGATCCAGAAGATTCTGTATACCATAGAACACTGCTTCGCCGCCGTAGAACCCCTCGACATTGAATGTTTACACCTCTTTGACATCAAACACCTACTTAACGTCGAACAGGTAGGTTAAAGTACCTGGCTTTAATCTAAACGAGGAACTGCATTTTTTGTGATGCCTCTTTGGTTCTACCTCTGGAGGAGTTCTCAGGGGTGGAAATTGAGAACTGGTAGAGCGTTTACCCTCTGCGTAGCTTTCCGATTTCCCAGTTCATTCTGAAAGGGACTACTGCTCCCTGCAGTGCTCTTCTTACCCTTGAAGGCACACTTTTTCATGGCCTTTCAGGATGAGCCTGGAAAAATTCCTGCAATGTTTACACTTGTAAGGAATGTGAGAGTCTGGTAGGCAAAAATATATTGATCGTGGGTATTCTATCTAGTCTTTTTCCTTCCACAAGCAGGACACTACACAAAAAGATGGTATTTTTGTGAGGTGTGAAACATTTTCATGCGCTGGACTACTTAGTGTTTGATTTTCGATGGAGCTCTCAAATTTTCCAGATTCATGCACGAGTAGCTCAGCCAATCAAGTATTTTTCTTTGCATTGTGATAACTTATCATGATTTTCTAATGGACTAAACAGTAATACAATCCCAGAACGAAAAAGAAAAATCTGTTGACTGAATAAGAAACAAGTTACTTACTTGTAACTGTAGTTCTCCAGTATTGGAATCTTTCATAGATTCACATGCTTGAATCATTCCCCGTCGTCGAGATGGGAGCCCACGGTATTAATAAAAGAAATGTCCTATTAGACATAGAATATATATGGCCCTAGGCCTCAAAACTTTTGTAACAGATCTCTGTCCTTTAATAAAAAAAAAAGGACCAAACTTAGAACTAGCCAATCAGTAGACACCACCCTGTAGAACCTTCCTGAGAGAAGCTCCAGTCCCTCAGATTTTCCAAGCACAAGTGCGTACAGATAGAAAAAACTGAGATATCAAAGTGAGCCTTCTCCAGGGGAGGCGGGCGGGTCGCATGTGAATCTATGAAAGATTCCAATACTGAAGAACTACAGTTACAGGTAAGTAACTTGTTTTTTACTCCAGTATTGGAACTTTCATAGATTCACATGCTTGAATCAGAGTAGCAAGCAGTAAGTAACACATTTTCGTGTCATATAGGCACACAAAATAGTATTGCCTGCATACATTAATATACTCATATAAATACATAAGTAAAAATCATTCAAAATGTACATATATAAACAAATATATACGTGTATATATATACACGTGTATATATATACACATGTGTATACAAATATATATATATATATACATACACCATAAGTCATCGAAAATGTGAGATAGTATAGGATGGTGGGAAGGAAACAAAGAGAAGGCGGCTCACCTTATTGAAAAAGATGCCTGAGAACCACTTGTCCCACTGCAGCATCTCGCTTATTCTCAGCGTCCAAGGTATAGTGCTTGGTGAATGTGTGCGGCGTCCTCCAAGTTGCTGCTCTACAAATGTCAGGCTGGGACACACCTGCAAACAGCGCTGTAGACGTGGATATTGCTCTAGTAGAGTGAGCACGGACCCTTGACGTCAGAGGGTGGCCCGCTTGCTGATAACAGAAAATAATGGCACTTGATATCCATCTGGAAATGCTCCGTTTAGTGATGGGGAAACCTTTTCTAGGTGCACTGTACGCTATAAAAAGTTGATTTGACTTGCGAAAAAATGTTGTCCTGTTCAGGTAAAATTTTAAGCACCATTTAACATCTATAGAGTGCAGAGCATGCTCCGCTGCAGTCTGTGGGTTTGGAAAAAATGATTTCAAAACAATTGGCTCATTAAGGTGAAAGTCCGAAGGAACCTTGGGGATGAACTTCGGGTTTGTTTGTAGAATAACTTTGTCATGTTTGAATTGTAAGAAAGGTTCTTGAGTAGTAAAAGCCTAGACTACACCGACCCTTCTCACTGAAGTAAGCGCTAGGAGGAGAGCCACTTTCCAGGATAGGAACTTCATGTCCGTCTTGTGAATAGGTTTGAAAGGATGTTTCATTAATTGACTCAGCACTGTATTCAGTTGCCATGTAGGAGGAGGTGCCCTTACTGGCGAGAACATCCTGAACAGACCTTTAAGAAACTGTTTGACCAGCCTGCAGGACCATAGAGATGGAACATTAGCTGATCTGCCGAAACTGGAGATGGCAGCTAAATGTACTTTAATTGATGCATGAGCTAGGCCCGAGCGAGCCAGGAGAAGTAGATACGGAAGAACCTTCTCTAGGGGTGAGTGGAGAGGATTGATTTTAGAAGATGCACACCACATGCAAAATCTTTTCCATTTAAGCGAGTAAGTTTTGTTAGTGCTGTCTTCCCTTGCTCTAGCCAGCACCTGTCTACATTCCTGTGGGAACAATTTCAGGGAACTGGGGTTCGGATGGCATACTTGTCCCTGGTTCATCGAAAGAAGGGACGAAAATGTTCTACGATGGATTGGAGGCTTGACTGAAAGTAGGTGAAGTTCTGTGTACCAGTGCTGGCGAGGCCAGGCTGGTGCTATTAGAATGATCTAGCACGGTTCCGTCTTTAACTTTTTTAGTACTCAAGTAAGGAGAGGAATGGGGGGGAAAGGCGTAGGCAAATATGCCGGACCAGGCTATCGAAAAGGCATTCCCCCATGAGCCCTGATGGTGATGCCAACTTGCGAAGTACCGGCATTTTGCGTTGTCTGGAGATGCGAACAGATCTATGTTCGGTTTGCCCCATTGGGAGAAGGTGTTGTCGAGAGTGGATTGGTCCAGTTACCACTCGTGGCAGGTTGTCTTCAGTCTGCTCAACGTATCTGCTATGATGTTCTGTTTCCCTGGGACGTAATCTGCTGAAAAATGCACTTTGTGATGAATCGCCCAGCGCCAGATAAGCTGGGCTTCCTGAGAGAGCAGGAGAGATCTTGTTCCCCCTTGTATATTGAGGTAGTGCATTGTTGTGGTGTTGTCGGTTCTGACAAGCACCGATGTGTTTTGTATTCTTGGCAGGAACGCTTGGAGCGCCAGAGAAACTGCTCTCAACTCGAGAAGATTGATATGAAGGCCTCAGTGTGAAGGTGGCCATCTTCCGCTGACTTGCAAGTCTTGAAGGAAGGCTCCCCAGCCTACTAGAAATGCATCCGTTGTGATCACGGAGGAGCAGCCTGAGACAGGAACAGCAGACCCTGTGATAATTGGCGAGGTTGCATCTACCACTCCAAAGCCGCTATCATTGGAGGAGTGATCCGGATCAGATCGTCAAATGTGCCCTCTATCTGCACCCATTGTCCGTTTAAAGCCTCTTGAAGAGGATGCATGTGGAGACGACAATGAGGTATAAGGGGAATACAAGAAGATATCATTCCTAGGAGAGATTTGAACAGGCGTACAGAAAGAAACTTTCTTTTTTGGACCCTTTTTGCCAAGGATATAAGTCTTTGTTGTCTCTCCAGAGTGGGGTACGCCTTGTTTTCCGTGGTGTCCAGGATAGCACCTAGAAAAACCAGTCGACGGGATGGTTGCAGAATTGATTTCTTTACATTTAAAGTGAGGCCTAATTTCCTGAATAGTTGCAGACAGGTTTTGGTGGATGTTTTTGCTGCTTCGTAAGTGGCGGCTTTGAGAAGCCAGTCGTCTAGGTAGGGAAAAATTTGATAATGTTGTTGCCTTAGATATGCTGCGACTGGCGCTAAACACTACGTGAAAATGCGGGGAGCAGATTATAAACCTAAAGGTAGGACGCGGAACTGGTAAAGACTGTCGGCCACCGTGAATCTTAGAAATTTCTTGTGCTTTTGGCGTATGGGTATATGAAAATATGCGTCCTGGAGGTCCAGATGTGTCATGTAATCGTTTCCGTTGAGGTGTAGCACATCCTGAACAGAGATCATGCGGAACGATTGTTTTTTGAGGAATTTGTTAAGGTTCCTTAAATCCAAGATCAGTCTCCACTTCTTTCGGATCAAGAACAAACGGTAGTAGAAACCTTTTCCTTTTTGTTTGAGGGGAACTCGTTCTATTGTTCCTTTCTGTAACATGCTGGAAACCTCCATCTTTAACAGATGCAGGTGTTTTTTAAAACGGGGCAGAGGAGGAGTTGGTGGAGGGATCTCTATAAATTCTAATGAGTGGTCAAATTGGATTAGGTTTAGGACCCATTGGTCCGATGTTATGTCCTGCCACTGCTGGAAATAATGGGATATTTTGCCGCCCACCGAGGATGGAAAAGGCGGGTCTAGAGGCTGGGAGAAGTCATTGGCGGCGACAGGTCTCCTTACCCTGGCGTCCTGATTTTTCTCTGAAGGAAGACTTGTAAGTAGCTGCAGGTGGTTTGCGGTGGGTAAACTGGGGCCTGTCTTGTTGAGCGGTGGAAGGATAGGCTGGATAGCGAGATTGCTGGTACCCTCCTCTGTAAGATTGATAACCTCTCCTTCTGGAGCCACGAAAAGGCATTTTTCTGTACTGTAAAGTACTCAAAGACTTAGCCGTATCCATGTCTTTTTTAATAGCTTGTAAAGCTTCAGCCACGTGGCTGCCAAATAATTCTTCTCCATTATAAGGTAGATCAAGAATCTTCGTCTGTACCTCAGGTCTGAATGAAGTGGCTTTCAGCCAACCTTGACGCCTCAAGACGGCTGCTCCCGCTAGCTGCCGGAAGCCAGTGGACGCTACACCCATAGCGCAGGTCTATTACTTCAGAGGCGGTCCACTCGCCCTCAAGAAGAATTTTCTTAGCTTCCTCCTTGTGTTCTGGTGGCAGTCTGTCCAAAAATGGTTTCAAATCCGACCACATTTGCCTGTTGCACAAGTTACTAACTTGTGGAACGATACATCTGTAAGAGACAGTAGTTAGTGACAGATTCCTTACCTTAGAATATCCCCAGGCGTCAGGATGGATCCGGAAAGTTTTACGTAGCAGTACCCTTGCGCGTCGGTAGGCGGCGTCGTGCGGCTCCGCGTCCGTCGTCGGCGTCGTGATCGCCGGGATGACGTCGCGCCCAGTACTTAGACGCCGCCCCTGCGCGCTGACGTCAGTTCTGTACACGACTTTCCGCACCAGAAACGCAGAGCCATGCAAGAAACGGACACTGGTGTCTGAAAACTTGGGCCCTGAAAGGGATGACCTTAACCCTAGAAATCAGTTCGCAGAACGGGGAGGATGGGTGGGGCGGTAATGAATCTGTCACTAACTACTATCTCTTACAGATCGAATAGTTTCTTACCTGTCAGTATAGTTTTGCAGCTTGAAGACTTTCTGGATTCACTATGCTGTGCATTATTCCGCGGTCTAGTGGTTGGGTCAATCGTAGTCTTTTTTCTGGTTTTTTTTTTTTTTTTTTTTTTTGGTGTAGCCCAGGTGGGCGTCGACGCCCCACCATTTGGTGTCCTTCCGTGACGTCGGCGCGCTTCCTCCGGAAGCTCCCACCCTTGGGCGCCATCTTCGGATTCTTTTTTTCTTGTCTTGTGCTGTTTATCCTTTTACCCTTTTTAAAGGTGTTTTCCATTTGTTAGTCCCATCTTCCTCCTGTCTCATCTTTCTGGCGGAGGCGGGTGGGTTCGCTAGTGAATCCAGAAAGTCTTCAAGCTGCACAACTATACCGACAGGTAAGAAACTATTCGTTTTGCAGCGTGAATCTTTCTGGATTCACTATGCTGTGCATAGATTTTGTAGCGGTTTGCTATATTTGTGGCGGCTGGGTGGAAGATGAGCGTTGGTTGTTGAATATATGTTGAAGCACTTTTTGACCTACTTGTGCTTCCTTGTTCATCTGTATATCCACGCAGTAGTGCTTAGTGAATGTGTGCACTGAAGCCCATGTTGCCGCCAGGCAAATGTCTTGGATAGGTGTGTTTGCTAGGAAGGCTATTGTTGCTCCCTTTTTCCTGGTTGAGTGAGCCTGAGCTGCTCCCTGTAGCTCTTGGCCTGCCTGTTTCTGGCAGTATTGAATTGTTTGTGCGATCCATCGTGCAATGGTATTTTTCGTCACTGGTCTGCACAGGAAACTGCTTGCGAAGGACACAAAGAACTGCTTTGTTTTTCTACAATCTTTAGTCCTTTCGATGTAATGCATTACTGCTCTCCTGGCATCCAGAGTGTGCAGTGCCCTCTCAGCGCTGGTGGATGGTTTCTGGAAGAAACTGGGAATTTGTATAGTTTGGTTTATATGGAACCTGGACACCACCTTTGGCATGAAGTGTGGGTCCGTCCTCATTACCACCCTGTCATTGTGAATCTGAATGTAGGGTTCTTGTAGTGTGAGTGCCTGCAACTCGCTGACCCTACGTAGCGAGGTAATCGCTACCAGAAAGGCCGTCTTTATTGTGAGCATATGTAGCAATGCCTTGTGGATGGGTTCGAACGGTGCTTTCATAAGCTGTGTTAGAACTACATTGAGGTTCCATGCAGGCGGTGGTATCCTCTTTGCCGGTGCTATTCTTTTGGCTCCTTCTAGGAATCTTTTTACTACTTGAGATGTAAAGAAGCTTTTCCCTGTTTCTCCTCTTGTATAGGCTACTATTGCTGCCAGGTGCACTCTTAGAGAAGTGCAGCTTAGGTTACTTTTTAGTAAGTGTGTTAAGTATTTTAGCACAGTTGATTCTTTAGTGATTCTCCTGTGGAGCTTTTTGTTGATGCACCATTCAGTGAATCTCTTCCACTTTGCTGCATAGCATTTCCGTGTGGTGGGTCTCCTCGCTTCTCGCAGCACTGCCAGCGTGCTTGGTGGAAGCTTGAGGTGAGCGAACTCTAAGTCCTCAGGAGCCACGCTGCTAGGCTGAGGCTCTCTGGTTCTGGATGGAGTACCCTTCCGTTTTGTAGCGAGAGCAGGTCTTTCCTTCTTGGGAACTTGTGTGGTGGTCCCTGTGCCATCTCCACGATTTGCGAGAACCAGGACTGCCTGGGCCACTGTGGTGCTACCAGAATTAGTGTCATGTTGCTTGTTCTGCATTTGCTGAGCACTTTGTGTATCAGCGGTATCGGTGGAAAAGCGTAGGCAAATGTCTTTGACCAGCTCATCCATAGGGCATTTCCTTGGGATTGATGGCCTGGCTGCCTGGATGCGAAGTATTGGCATTTTGCATTCTGGTGTGTTGCAAACAGGTCTAGTTGTGGGGTCCCCCACTTCTTGAATAGTTTTTGCGTCTCCTGCGCGTTGAGCTCCCACTCGTGTGAGATTGACGTCTGTCTGCTCAGTCTGTCTGCTTCCACATTGTCCTTCCCTGGCAGATGTATTGCCAGGAGGTCTATTTGTAATGGAATTGCCCATTTCCATATCTGTTGCGCTAGATCTGAGAGCGCCACTGAGTGTGTTCCTCCCTGCTTGTTGATGTAGAACATCGTTGTGGTGTTGTCTGTTTGTACTAACACCCTTTGGCCGTACAGCTGTTTCTGGAACGCTTTTAGGGCAAGGAACACGGTCTTGAGTTCTAGGTAGTTGATGTGTTTGACAGCATCTGTTTGTGTCCATAACCCCCTTACCTTGAGCAGTTTCATGTGCGCTCCCCACCCCATCTGGGATGCGTCTGTTGTGATGGTCACTGTTGGAGTTGGTGGTGTGAATGGGTATCCCCTTGTTATGTTGCCCCTGTTCCACCATGCTATCTCTTCCTGCACTGCGTGCGTTACAACCACTAGATCTTCCCAACTCCCTGTTGACTGTGACCATTGCTGTTGCAGCCATTCCTGGAATGGTCTCATGTGTAGCCGAATATTGGGGACTAAATGTATGCAGGATGCCATCATGCCCATGAGCTTGCTCACTGTCCTCACTGTCAGACGTTGCCCCTTCAGGTAGCGGCGAGTCTCCTTCAGTAGTGTGCGGATCCTTTTCTCGCTGGGGAACACTCTCCCCTGAATGGTGTCGATCTTCGCACCCAGGAAGATCTTCACTTGTTCTGGTTCCAGCGATGACTTTTCCTTGTGTATGGAGAAGCCTAGTTTTGTCAGCGTTTGTGTGACTTGCTGAGTATGTAGTTTGCATTGGTTGTAGGAGTTCGCTTTTACCAACCAGTCGTCTAGGTAGGGGTATACGTGTATCCCCTGTCTTCGCAGATGTGCTGCTACGGCAGCTAGGCATTTGGTGAATACTCTTGGCGCTGATTTGAGGCCGAAGGCTAGGGCCGTGAACTGGTAGTGCGTCATGCTGATGGTGAATCTGAGCAGACGCTTGTGTCCTTGGTTTATGGGGATGTGTAGGTAGGCATCCTTGAGGTCTATTGTGGACATAAAATCCCCGTGCCTTATTTGAGGTATGACCTCTTGTAAGGACGTCATCTTGAACTTTTGAGTTTTGATGTATTTGTTTAGGAACCGTAGGTCCAGTATGGGCCTTAACGTTTCGTCTACTTTTGGTACGAGGAAGTAGTTGGAGTACACTCCTGTGCCCTTTTCTCTGTACGGCAACTTTTCAATAGCCTGTTTGTGGAGGAGTTCTTGTGCTTCCTGCCACAATAGTGACAGCTCTTTTGTTGAATGTTTTTTGTTTGTTGGCCTCTTGTTTGTTGGCCTCTTTACGAGTTCTATGCAGTAGCCAAACTGTATGATGTTGAGTATCCACTTGTCGGCTATCTTCTCCCACTCCTGGGAGAAGTGTTTTAGTCTTCCTCCTACGGGCGTTGTATGATGGTAAATTTTGTCTGTGTCCTTTGTTGTGCCGCGGCACTAGCGATGTTGGGGGTGCGGGCACGTGTTGTAGTGTGGAGTCACTTGGGGGCGGGCTGCTGGCCGCCTCTTCTTGTATTGCCTCGTCCGTTTGGTCGGCTACGAAAGGACTGGCCCCTCTGTTGGTTCTGCCAGCCTTGTTGAGGCTGACCCTGTTGTGCCTGGCTGCTTCCCTGAAATGTTTGCTGGAAGGCCTGGTGCGATGTTCCCGGCTGGTTTCCACCTCTGCCGTTTGGTCTTCGTGAGGGGGTGCCCCTTCTCATACCCCTGAACTGTAGTGCTCCCATGGACCTTGCCGTTTCGTTATCTTTTTTGAGCTGCGTCAGCGCCTCGTCCACGGGCGTGCCGAACAGCTTTTTCCCGTTGAAGGGCAACTTCAGGATGTTGTTTTGTACCTCCGGCTTGAACCCGGAGATCCTGAGCCAGGCATGTCTCCTCTCTGTCACCACGATCATCATCAGCCTGCTTGATGTATCAGCTGCGTCTAGGGCCGACTTTAGGCAGGTGTTGGCCATGTTCTTCCCCTCCTCCACCAGGTGTGCCGCTCTCTGCTGGTTTTCTGTGGAGAGCAGTTTGAGCAACTGCCCAACTTCTTCCCAGTGCTGGTAGGCGTGCCTATTTATAAGGGCATTGGAGTTGGCAATGCGCCAATGTATTGCTGCATTCCTTTCAATTTTCCTCCCTGTGAGGTCTATCCTCTTGCTCTCCTTGTCTGGGGGCGGACCGGAGTTTGTGGGAACGTTGGCCCTCTTCCTGGCTGTTGCTGTTATTATTGAATCATATATATTAAGGAAACAGTGGTTCAGGTGTGGCCTAAATGGTCCAAAGCGAGAAAGTGACCCAGCAGGGAACACTTGGTTCTAAGATTTTGAAATTAATTCATGAGGGAGCAAAGGAAAGATCAGAGGAGAGTCATGTAGGTCAGATAAATGAGACATTTATTTTACAACTTTTTGTATAGAATTCAGGTGCTCACATACATTTAGGTGAAAGGAAGCGTGACATGCAGGGTGATAGTGAGGTTTAAAAAGGCATCGCATTGACAACAGTATAATGAGCTCCACAGTTATTTTACAAGGAGTAATAGGAGTTCATGTTGTATGGTGGTCGACGGCGTTTCGAACCCAATAAGTGGGGTTCATCTTCAGGACAAGGGTGAGCAAGCTGAATTAGAAGAAAGGAAAATCATCCTAGGCCCATTCGTCTGTTAATGATGTGGGCAGCTGGTACTGATTTTTAAAATGGGCTGAAGGCGTGAATTAATGGCGCCAAAGAACTGAGTGGGAATGTCTGTCCAGGACTCGTGTTTGCTTATTTGGAGGGAACCCGGGATGGAAAGGCAGCTGGCCGGGATGATTGGTTTTGTATTTTTTAGAAAACGAACTGCAGGGCCTTTAAATGGGAGCCTGGAGCTGTGCAGACGGGAGCGTCCTGCTTCTGCCTTTGCTGGCATCGAATGTTATTATTGAATCAGCTGGCACAGATCCCTGGATATATGGTGGATCCTTTGAAGAGTGTTTATATTTTTTCTCAGTTCTGGGTGTGACCGATCTGCAGGTAGATGGCTCCTTGAAAGCTTCCCTGCCTTGGTCTAGCACACTAGGGAGCATAGGAAGGAATTGGCTCCTAGTTTGTGTTGGTAGCAGTGTTTCCAGGAGAAAACAGGCTTTAGGCTTTTCCTCCTCCATTTCCACTCTATAGGTGGCTGCCGCGTTCCTGACGACCATGTTGTACACTCCTATGTCGTCCGGCGGCGAAGGCCTCGACGGATATGTCTCCACGGCCTCCTCCGGGTCTTCGGCGTCGAGATCCTGCCATTCCAGGTCTTGAGCCTCCGAGGGTGTCGAGCCGTAGTGCGTCTGCTGGTCGTCATCACCCTCCGTATAATCGTACAGGACCTCTTCGTCCTGTTGTTCCGACGGTTCGGGTGTGTTCGGCGGCTCGGTGCTGTCGAACTCCTCTTGCGTTTCCGCTTCGATGACCGTCGAGGGCTTCGAAGGGATGGTGTATCTACTCATCCGGTCGTCGAAGTCCTTCTTCTTTTGGATGATTCTGGCCATTTCGGCCTCGAGCCTTTCTTCTTCCTCTCCATCTCCGCCGCTTGATCGGCGTCGAGAGTTTCGGCAGTTCTCTTCGAGGTCGTAGTTGACGTCGGAGGTGCCTTCTGCTCTTTCCCCTTCGGCGTCGAGTGCGGTTTCTCGGAACCGTGCTTCGACGACCTGGGTGTGTCAAGAGCTTTCGCCGACCGGGAGTCCTTTTCGAAGGATCCGCTGGGCTGTTTGTCCCTGGATGCAGCTTCGGTCGTCGCGTGCTTCGACGCCGGTGCTCCTTTCGAGGACTTTGGCTCGGATTTTCGAGAGTCTGTCGGGGTTCTTTGGGTCGACGTGTCTCTTACCTCCTTCCTGGAAGTGTTATCGGTCTCTACGACCGTGCAGTCCTCTGGTCCCTCGGCGGTGTTGTCCTCTTCCCCACTGGAGAGGCCCAGGTCCCGCAGCGACGGAGGTGGCCCTTGGCCCTGCATGCTGTAGTTTGCTGTCCTCTGTCTGTCCCTCACCCTGAGGGTCTTGGCGGCGAATGCTGCGCAGGCGTTGCAGTCGTCGCTTCGATGGTCGATCGGTAGGCAGAGGTTGCAGACTGGATGTTGGTCTTTCTGTGCGAACTTGTGGTGGCAGTTACGACAGAACTTGAATGGTGTCTTGTCCATTCCCGCGCTCAGGGAGCCCCCTGTGTGCGCATTCTCCGTTGGACGTCGAAGTTTCTTCTACCTCTCACCAGCTTCGTCGTCCCGGTAGTATGTTCTTTGTCTTGTGATGAAGATCTCAAATTTTTCTCGGTTCTTTCTGCTTTTCTCTTACTTCTTCTCTCCTCTTCCAACTCTGGAGCTCTTCACGACGATCTAGACCCAACGGCGGAAAAAAGAATCTGAAGATGGCGCCCAAGGGTGGGAGCTTCCGGAGGAAGCGCGCCGACGTCACGGAAGGACACCAAATGGTGGGGCATCGACGCCCACCTGGGCTACACCCAAAAAAAAAGAAAAAAGACTACGATTGACCCAACCACTAGACCGCGGAATAATGCACAGCATAGTGAATCCAGAAAGATTCACGCTGCAAAAATATCGTTACACAACTTAGTAACTTGTGCATCTGAAAGAGACACGTTCGTGACAGATTCCTTACCTTAGAATAGATACCCCAGCAATACCAACCCAGGTGGTGGGTCTGCGAACAAAGATCAGACGAGGAAGTCTCGGAGAACAGAACGGCAAAAGAAGCCGCCTCTTCGGACTTGGCTGTCAAGGCAGTAATGCTTGGTAAACGTGTGCAGCGAGGCCCACGTAGCTGCCTGACAAATGTCCTGCAATGGGACACCACGACCCAAAGCCGTGGTGGTGGGTGGAATGGGCACGTAGCCCAACAGGGGGCTCCTTCTTAGCCAAAGAATAGCAGGCTTTGATACACAAGACAACCCAGCGGGAGATGGTCCGCTTGTGTACCGCCCGACCTTTTTTGACGCCCACGTAGCCAACAAAGAGCTGGTTATCCACCCGGAACTGATGTGTGCGGTTCAGATAGAAGGAAATCGCACGTTTTGGGTCCAGACGGCGGAGCCTCTCTTCCTCTCTGGAAGGATGCGGAGGCGGAAAGAAGGTGGGCAAAGTGATGGTCTGCCCAATGTGGAAGGCAGTAACCACCTTTGGCAAGAAGGACGGACGCGTCCTAAGAACAACCTTGTCTGGATGGACAGACAGAAAGGGGGGCTTACAAGAAAGAGCCTGGAGCTCACTCACCCGCCGAGCGGAGGCGTATACCACCTTAGTGGAGGGACGCCTGGCTGCCAGAATCACATCACAAACTTCGGGAGGCAAGTCGAAAGGAATCAACTGCCGCCGCTCAATCTCCACGCAAGGAGGTGGAGACTGGACAGGTTCGGGTGGAGGACCGTCCACTGCTGCTGCGACAGAAGATCCTCCCGAAGAGGCAGACGGATCGGGGGATCTACGCTCATACTGAGTAGCTCGGGATACCAAACTCTTCGAGCCCAGTCCGGAGCCACAAGAATGACTTGGGCCCGGTCGCGCCGAATCTTCTTCAACACTCTGGGTAGAAGTGGTATAGGCGGAAAGGCGTACAACAGACCGCAACTCCACTCGCGACGAAAAGCGTCGCCGATCGAGTACCGCCTTGGAAATTCCAACGCGCAGAACTGATGACATTGCGCGTTCTCTTCGGTGGCGAATAGATCTAACCAAGGCTCTCCCCACTGTAGAAAGAGTCCTTGCGCCACCTCCGAGTGAAGACGCCATTCGTGATCCATCATGCACCTGCGGCTGAGTTCGTCCGCCCTGGCGTTCAGGGAACCTGCCAGGTGTTGAAACATCAGGAAGATGCCCTGATGTTCCAGCCATGTCCAGAGACGCAGAGCCTCCTGACATAGGGTCCACGACCCCACCCCGCCCTGTTTGTTGCAGTACCACATGGCGGTGGTGTTGTCTGTGAACACCTGCACTACCTTCCCCTTGACAGAGGGAAGGAATGCCTTTAGTGCAAGTCGGATCGCCCGGAGCTCCAGAAGGTTGATATGGAGCCGGGACTCTGCCGGAGACCAGAGGCCTCTGATCTCCGCCTCTCCCATGTGACCGCCCCATCCCAGAAGGGACGCATCGGTCACAACTGTGTGCTCTGGCTGGGGAAGGGAGAGGGATTTGCCCGTGACCCACTGCCGGTTCGAAAGCCACCACTGCAACTGTCATGCAGTCCCCTCCGAGATCTGGACGTAATCGGACAGGTTCCCCTGATGCTGCGCCCACTGGAACTTCAGGTCCCACTGCAGAGCCCGCATATGCCATCTGGCATGATCGACCAGCCGGATGCAGGAGGCCATGAGGCCCAGCAGCATCAGGGTCATCCGTACCGAAAGCCAGGATAGAGGCTGAAAGATCGGAATCATAGCCTGAATATCATGGACTCGCCGTTCGGGAGGATAGGCCCGAAACTGCGTTGTGTCCAGAACTGCTCCGATGAAAAGGAGCTGTGGAGACCGAATTAGGTGCGACTTCGGCACGTTGATGGAGAACCCCAGCGAGTGCAGGAGTTCGGCCGTAGTCTGGAGGTGGGAGACTACTGCCTGGGACGAGCCCGCCTTCAACAACCAGTCGTCGAGGTAGGGGAAGAATGGAACCCCTGCCCGGCGCAGATGAGCTGCGACCACCGCCATCACTTTCGTGAACAACCGAGGGGCGCTGGTAAGGCCAAAGGGGAGCACGGTGAACTGAAAATGCTCGAGGCCTACCGTGAACCGCAGGTAACGCCGGTGGGGCGGCAGGACGGGGATGTGAAAATATGCGGCCTGCAAGTCCAACGCTACCATCCAGTCTCCAGGGTCGAGGGCAGTCAAGACCTGAGCTAGGGTGAGCATCTTGAACTTCTCCTTCCGGAGGAAGCGATTGACGTTCCGGAGGTCCAAGATAGGACGCATGTCCTCCTTGTCCTTTTTGGGCACCAGAAAGTAGTGGGAGTAACAACCACGCCCTACTTCTGGGGTCGGAACGCGCTTGATGGCCCCCCTTGGCCAAGAGGGCCGCAATTTCCTTTTGAAGAAGCACCAAATGATCCCCCGACATGCGGTGGCATTGAGGTGGCATGGCTGGGGGTGTAGTCTCGAAGGGGAGGGAGTAGCCCCTTCGGACAATGTCCAAGACCCACTTGTCCGATGTGATGGTATGCCAGTGGTGAAGGTGATGGCGGACCCTGCCCCCCACTGGCGTGCTGTGGACCTGAAAGGATGGACTAGGAGGGCTTGGAGGCCGCAGACGGGGCGGAGGTGGTGGCCTGACCCGCACGCTGGTTACCCGACCCGCCTCGGCGGGAGCCACGTCCTCGGCCACGCGAAGGCGCTTGCTGCGCGGGCCGGTGGCTGGGCAATGGACGTGACTGGGCGCCCCTTCCGTGGCCACAAAAGGGGCGAAAAGCAGACTCCTGCGGAGGGCGCGAGGCGGAGAGGCCCAAGGACTTGGCCGTAGCCCGCGAGTCCTTAAAGCGCTCCAGCGCGCTGTCTGCCTTATTGCCAAAAAGGCGGATACCATCGAAGGGCATGTCCGTAAGGGTGTTTTGGACATCGCCCGAGAAACCAGTGGTCCTCAGCCAGGCGTGACGGCGAAGCACCACTGTCGTAGAAAGCGATCTGCCCAGCGAGTCAGCGGTGTCTAGGCCACATCGGATTGTGAACTTCGCCGCGTCTCTCCCGTCTGCACGGGTGAGTAGTGTCTGGACCTCCTCAGGACACTTAGGCAGCACTTGCGCCACCGAATCCCACAGAGGGTGGGAATAACGGCCCAAAAGGCAAGCGGTGTTCACGGACCGCAAGCCAGCACTGGAGGAAGAAAAAATCTTCTTCCCAAATTGTTCCAGCTTTTTGGATTCCCTGTCCGGCGGAGCCGTAGGGAAGGCGCTCTGAGAGGTAGAGGCTTGGACAACCAAGCTTCCGGGGGTGGGGTGTTGGGAGAGGAACAAGGGGTCGCCCGGGGCCGGGCGATGGCGTTGGGCTACGTTCCTGTCCACAGGAGCCCCTGTGGTGGGCCTGGACCAGGTGCCCAAAAGAACGCCAGAAAGTGCGTCGTATAACGGCAGCAGTGGCTCCGAGGAGGTAGCCGCCGGCTGAAGCACTTCCGTCAGGAGGTTAGTCCTGACAGCCACTGTAGGGAGCTCGAGGCGCAAGGCCGCAGCCGGCCTACGCAACACCGTTGCATAACTTGCTCCCTCCTCCGTAGCCACGGAAGGAGGAGACAGCATGCCAAGGTCTGGAGAGGTGTTAGGGCCACTGGCATCACCCAGTTCCTCTTCCCAGTCCTGATAAGGCTCACATTGGGCTGTGAGGGTCTTCCGACCCCTCCCAGTCCTCCCCGTCCTCCAACACAGGAGAAAAATATGGAGGGCGGACATGAGGGAAGAAAAGTCCCATCGGCGTCGGCCGACGTCGATCCGGCTCCGTGTCCGGTTCCGGGGAGAACCTGGGGACGGCGTCGCCCGGGACCTCGGACGGCGCCGTGAGCGGTACCAGGGAGGTCGGCGCCGGTGGAGGTGTCGTCAGGTCAACCGGCGTCGACCGGGATCCAGGCCTGGATCCGAGGGGGTCCTGCAGCGCCGGGGCCGGAGCCGCCGGTGGTGCCGAAGGAGGACCCCCACTGGGGGCCTGCGGGGCCCGAAGGCGCACCGGGGTAACCCTTAGGCCCGAAGATGCGAGCCATGGCCGACAAGAAGTTTTGGATGTCGGCCGGAGTCGACAGGAACAGGCGGGTAGGCCGGCGTCGGCTCATCGGGTACTCCCGGAGCCGCGGGGGCGGTACCAACAGGACCCTCAGCCGAGTCGTGAGACCGGCGAGGGGAGGTCTTAGAGCGACGCTTCTTAGACCTCTTGTGCTTCGCCTTACCTGAAGACGAAGACTTCGACCCCGACGAATGACGACGGCTCAGCGACCGGCCCCTCGACCTCTCCCGGGACCTCGATCGGCACGGAGCCGAGTGCCGGGCCTCGAGAAGCTTTCGAGACCGCTCTCGCAAGGCCTTCGGGGCGAGGGACCGACACTCGGGACACGACGTGGGGTCGTGGCCACGCCCCAGGCAGAAGAGACACTCTTGGTGCGGATCCGTAATCGACATCATGCGATTACAGACCTCGCATGGCTTGAAGCCGGGCATCCCTACTGACACCTTGGAGTCGAAACGACTCGAAAACTTGGACAAAAAAGTCTCAAAAAATACTCAGTCAAAAAAAGACTGGGGCACTGCTCAATCCGGATCTGCGCTTACGGGCGCGGAAAAAGAAAGAACTGACGCCAGCGCGCATGGGCGGCGTCCAAGTATTGGCCGCGACGTCATCCCGGCGATCACGGCGCCGACGACGGACGCGGAGCCGCACGACGCCGCCTACCGACGCGCAGGGGTACTGCTACGCAAAACTTTCCGGATCCAGCCTGACGCCTGGGGATATTCTAAGGTAAGGAATCTGTCACTAACGTGTCTCTTTCAGATATAACGGCCCAGTAAAGCCAGAGAATTTGCAGCTCGTACCGTCAAGGCTGACATAGTCGAAAAACGCTTCCCGATGTTGTCAAGTCTTCTGCCTTCTTTATTAGGAGGAGCAGTCAGAGGAGCTTAAGGGTTTTTAGATCGTCGCTGCGCTGCTTGCGAGATCACTGAATCTGGTTTTGGGTGACCAATTAGGAAAGCAGGAGCGTCCTCCGGAGCTTTATATTTTTTGTCCAGCCTTGGCAACACAGGTGGAACAGTAGCTGGGTTTTGCATGATTCTCAAACCTTCTTTCCAAATATAATCAATAATAGGCATAGACCTTACCGATTTTCTGTAAGGTTCTTTAAAATCGTACAGGAAACAATCCTGCTGATGCACAGGCATCGGTAAGTCAAAACGCTTTGCCGCTCTCTCCAGAAGATTATGGAAAACCCCAATATCTTCCAGAGATGAATCCGCTTGTGGAAGAGATGGAGATGCCGGAGTGGGAATTATGTAAGAATCCCATTCATCCTGATGAATCTCTCCTTCTCTCTCCATTTCCTCTTCAGAGGATGACAACTGTTGCACAGGCGCAACTTAAGGAGGAGGCTGAACAATTGAAGACCCCTGCTGGAGAAGAGGGGAGCGAACCTGTGCCTGCGGAAGGGAAGGAGGAGCCTGTTGGAGACTCTGCTCTGGAGGAAATCTCCTCCTGCAGTCTGCCAGCATAAATTGTAGATCCGTCATCAGATTTGAAGGGAGATGAATCATCTCCTGCTGTTGATATTGTTGTTGTGAATGGTAATATTGATGGCCATAATCCTCATCATCATCCTCCTCAGAATCCTCCTGGTAATTGACATTGAGGTCTGATGGGCTTAAAGCTGCCCCAAAAAGGCTACATCATCAGATCCCTCTTCTTCATCATCTTCCTCCAGAAACTGGGATGGCAAAAGTGACTGGACCTGACTAGGTGAGGTTCAAGGGGGGGCACTAGAGTGCCGGCTGCATGATGGCCGCCACTTAGTGAGGCTCTGCAGGCTGGATCGCCAATCCACCAGTTATCCTGCAGTTCGGGGGCACATCGTGGCTGGTAAACTTGTGTGTGTGCTCCCTAATGAACGTAGCTGCCATCAACCCGCAGCTAGCCGCATTCCGACGACTCCAGGGGTATAGCAGAGCCGCCTGTCCGGGGACTGCTTGAAGGAAGAAAATGGCGGCCCTGGCCTGAGTGGAGCGAGAGCGGGAGTGCCTGACCCTGATTTTGCGAAGTGCTGCAGACCAGGCAGCCCTGCTGTGAATGAGGGCCCTGGAATTGCAGCTGATGCGGCTGGGGTCCCGTGGGGGCCTTGGATTCTATGTAGCGCCGCCCGACGGCGGGCTCCGCTTTGAGCCGTGGTGCCGCGCACCAAGAAGAGGACCCGCGGTGCGGCCTAAACCCTCCGCCGTGCGGCCCGTGCAGGTGAGGAGCGATCGGCCAGGAGCTCGCCCGGCAGAGGTGCTGCGTGATCTGCCGGGAGGCGGACTGTGGGGTGCGGCTGGGCCGGGAGACTGTGTGGTGGCGACTGGGCCTGCGAGACTCGCTAAAAGCAAACACAAGGAGATGATGGACGGAGTGCTGAAACTTTTCAGGCACTCACCCCCAGTCACAGATCTGGGTTGAATCCATCATCGTTCTTTAGCTCACTTTGCCACCCCAGTTCAGACACAGCTAAATGCAAATCAATCTTGACCCTGTGCCTCATGGGAACAGTCCAGACCGAACTGCCAAGCCTTGTCTTCCCTGGACCGGAAACAAGCATCCTGGGACCGGTTTCGGGCTAACAGCCCTCATCAGCCAGGCTAGCTTGAATCCAGTGACTCGCTCTCAGCCCGACCGGGCCGGCGCGCTTGCTCCTGACTGGCACTGAGGCTGTCGCGGCCTGTGGGGACCTGGTGCGGTGTGGCAGCGCTGCAGGTAGGCGGGCGCTGTGGCAGTGGGGGCCATGAGGCCTGCCCTTACCGGTGGACTCCTTTCGTTGGCCTCGGGAGGCGGTGCTGACTTCGATTTGAAGCCCCCTGAGCTCCGGACTGCCCGGCGGTCTGGGGGGAAGGGGGAGGGGGGAGGGGGGAGGGGGGGAAGGGGGGAGTGCCGCAGTGGAGGAATAGAATCCTTGGGGCTGCACCGGTTCCCTGTTGGACGGCGCTCTGTGTTATACACTTGGCCAACATTGGGTGCGAGTCTCTGCTTCCCCTGGAGCTGCGCTGTCTGGTGGTAAACGGAGGCCCTGCTTAGGCCTCGCTGTCTGGAGCTCTGCTGATGAGATTGCCCCCCCCCATCCTGAAATAAGGTGCGCAGCCCCACCACGGGGTCCGGAAGCTGTTGGGGCCTGACACTTTCTGCCCTCTGGGTGAGGGTCCCCTGGCCACCTGAGGACTGACTGTACTGGCGCCTCAGGGCAGGCGGGAACGGCGTTGGGACGAGGCACTTACTCCTGGGTGGACGGTCTTACGGCGACCTGGAAGCGGGGCGCCGGTGGGACTTACGGCTGCACGGACAAAATAGGCAACGCTGTGCAACACGAGGGACACTGGTGGTGCGCGCAGTGTGTTGAAAGTTGCAGTCTTCGAGTCCTGGCCTTTGGGGGGGGGTGCGGGAACTCCCCCCGCCCCCCCCTAGTAAGAAGTGTCTGTGTGCACCTGCGTTGGCGCCATCTTGAACCTCGACAGACGGGACCGGACGGTTACGCTTAGGGGGTGGCCATCTCTGGCTGCACTGCCGGGCAGTTCGCCATGGGAAAGGCAGACGCGCAGCAGCCTAAAATATCATTTGACCAGCGGAAAACGTCAAAAGGTGCCACCCCCACGGTGGAAGAACAAACAGAAGTGCCCACGGCCTCGGCGGCTACCCGAGCCCAACATTCGTAAAATGTTTGCGGATTTGAAGCACAAGTTACTAACTTGTGTAACGATATATCTGTAAGAGACAGTAGTTAGTGATAGATTCCTTACCTTAGAATATCCCCAGGCGTCAGGCTGGATCCGGAAAGTTTTGCGTAGCAGTACCCTTGCGCGTCGGTAGGCGGCGTCGTGCGGCTCCGCGTCCGTCGTCGGCATCGCCGGGATGACGTCGCGGGCAGTACTTAGGCGCCGCCCCTGCGCGCTGACGTCAGTTCTGTACACGACTTTCCGCGCCAGGAACGCAGAGCCATGCAAGAAGCTGACACAGGTGTCTGAAAAATACTAGGGCCCTGAAAGGGATGTCCTTAACCCTAGAAATCAGTTCGCAGAACGGGGAGGATGGGTGGGGCGGTAGGAATCTATCACTAACTACTGTCTCTTACAGATATATCGTTACACAAGTTAGTAACTTGTGCATCTGAAAGAGACACGTTAGTGATAGATTCCTTACCTTAGAATAGATACCCCAGCAATACCAACCCCGGTGGTGGGTCTGCGAACAAAGATCAGACAAGGAAGTCCTGGAGGACAGAACGGCCAAAGAAGCCGTCCCTCCGGACCTGACTGTCAAGGCAGTAATGCTTAGTAAACGTGTGCAGCGAGGCCCACGTAGCTGCCTGACAGATAACCGGCAGCGGAACACCGCGGCCCAAGGCCGTGGTAGCAGCCGTTGCCCTGGTGGAATGGGCACGCAGCCCAACAGGAGGCTCCTTCTTGGCCAAAGAATAGCAGGTCTTGATGCACAAGGTAACCCAGCGGGAGACGGTCCTCTTGTGCACCGCCCGACCTTTTTGGCGCCCACGTAGCCAACAAAGAGCTGGTCATCCACCCGGAAGTGTTTTGTGCGGTCGATATAGAAGGAGAGCGCACGTTTTGGGTCCAGACGGTGGAGCCTCTCTTCCTCTCTGGAAGGATGCGGAGGCGGAAAGAAGGTGGGCAAAGTGATGGTCTGCCCAATGTGGAAAGCAGTAACCACCTTTGGCAAGAAGGACGGACGCGTCCGAAGAACAACCTTGTCTGGATGAACAGACAGAAAGGGAGGTTTGCAAGATAGAGCCTGGAGCTCACTCACCCGCCGAGCGGAGGTGATGGCCACCAGAAAGGCAGTCTTCAGAGTCAGAAGACGAAGAGGACAGTTATGCAGAGGCTCAAAGGGAGCGCACATTAAAAGGTAAGAACCAAGTTCAAGTCCCACTGAGGCATTACAAACGGAACAGGAGGGAAGAGGTGAGTAATGCCTTTTAAGAACCTGTTAACAACAGGGGACTTGAAAAGGGAGGGCTGATCAGGGAGCCTGAGGAAGGCCGAGATAGCACAAAGATAACCCTTGATGGTACCCAGGGCAGAACCCTGTTGGGCCAGAGAGAGAAGGAACAGAAGGACCTCAGAAAGAGGGGCAGAAAGGGGATCCACAGCCTTTGCTGTGCACCATGCCACAAATTTGTTCCACCTGCAGGCGTATACCACCTTAGTGGAGGGACGCCTGGCTGCCAGAATCACATCACAAACTTCGGGAGGCAAGTCGAAAGGAATCAACTGCCGCCGCTCAATCTCCACGCAAGCAGGTGTAGACTGGACAGGTTCGGGTGGAGGACCGTCCCCTGCTGCTGCGACAGAAGATCCTCCCGAAGAGGCAGACGGATCGGGGGATCTATGCTCATACTGAGTAGCTCGGGATACCAAACTCTTCGAGCCCAGTCCGGAGCCACAAGAATGACTTGGGCCCGGTCGTGCCGAATCTTCTTCAACACTCTGGGTAGAAGTGGTATAGGCGGAAAGGCGTACAACAGACCGCAACTCCACTCGCGACGAAAAGCAACTGTCACAACTGTGTGCTCTGGCTGGGGAAGGGAGAGGAAGAGGGATTTGCCCGTGACCCACTGCCGGTTCGAAAGCCACCACTGCAACTGTCATGCAGTCCCCTCCGAGATCTGGACGTAATCGGACAGGTTCCCCTGATGCTGCGCCCACTGGAACTTCAGGTCCCACTGCAGAGCCCGCATATGCCATCTGGCATGATTGACCAGCAGGATGCAGGAGGCCATGAGGCCCAGCAGCCTCAGGGTCATCCGTACCGAAACCCAGGATAAAGGCCGAAAGATCGGAATCATAGCCTGAATATCCCGGACTCGCCGTTCGGGAGGATAGGCCCGAAACTGCGTCGTGTCCAGAACTGCTCCGATGAAAAGGAGCTGTGGAGAAGGAATTAGATGCGACTTCGGCACATTGATGGAGAACCCCAGCGAGTGCAGGAGTTCGGCCGTAGTCTGGAGGTGGGAGACGACTGCCTGGGACGAGCCCGCCTTCAGCAGCCAGTCGTCGAGGTAGGGGAAGACTGAAACCCCTGCCCGGCGCAGATGAGCTGCGACCACCGCCATCACTTTCGTGAACACCCGAGGGGCACTGGTAAGGCCAAAGGGGAGCACGGTGAACTGAAAATGCTCGGGGCCTACCGTGAACCGAAGGTAACGCCGGTGGGCCGGCAGGACGGGGATGTGGAAATACGCGTCCTGCAAGTCCAACGCTACCAACCAGTCTCCAGGGTCGAGGGCAGTCAAGACCTGAGCTAGGGTGAGCATCTTGAACTTCTCCTTCCGGAGGAAGCGATTGACGTTCCGGAGGTCCAAGATAGGACGCATGTCCTCCTTGTCCTTTTTGGGCACCAGAAAGTAGTGGGAGTAGCAACCACGCCCTACTTCTGGGGTCGGAACATGCTCGATGGCCCTCTTCTGTAGAAGCACCAAGTGATCCCCTGACATGCGGTGGAATTGAGGTGGCATGGCTGGGGGGGTGGTCTCGAAGGGGAGGGAGTAGCCCTTCGGACAATGTCCAAGACCCACCTGTCCGAGGTGATGGTGCGCCAGTGGGGAAGGTGATGGCGGACCCTGCCCCCTACTGGCGTGCCGTGCACCTGAAAGGAGGGACTAGGAGGGCTTGGAGGCCGCGGACGGGTTGGAGGTGGTGGCCTGACCCGCACGCTGGTTGCCCGATCCGCCACGGCGGAATCCACGTCCTCGGCCACGCGAAGACGCCTGCTGCGCGGGCCGGTGGCTGGGCTGCTGACGTGAAGGGGCGCCCCTACCGTGGCCACGATAGGGGCGAAAAGCAGAAGGCAGCGGAGGGCGTGTAGCAGAAAGGCCCAGGGACTTGGCAGTAGCCCGTGAGTCCTTAAAGCGCTCCAACGCATGGTCTGCTTTGGACCCAAAAAGACCGACTCCATCAAAGGGCATGTCCATGAGAGTATTCTGGACATCCCCTGAAAAACCAGTGGTTCTGAGCCAGGCGTGGCGTCGGAGCGCCACCGTCGTTGCAATCGACCTGCCCAGCGAGTCGGCGGTGTCAAGGCCACAACGGATAGTGTATTTGGCCGCATCCCTTCCTTCCGCAATGGCGCGGGAAAGCAGTGCCTGGACCTCCTCAGGGCACTGGGACAAAACATCCGCCACCGAATCCCACAGGGAGTGGGTATATCGGCCCAAAAGACAAGCGGTGTTAACGGACCGCAAGCCAGCACTGGAGGAAGAAAAACCTTTCTTCCCAAACTGATCCAGGCATTTGGATTCCCTATCCGGAGGAGCGGTAGGGAAGGCGGTTTGGGAAGCGGAGGCTTGGACAACCAAGCTCTCAGGAGTGGGGTGGACAGAAAGAAACAGGGGTCGCCCGGAGCGGGCGATGGCGTCGTGACACGTTCCGATCCACAGGAGCCCCTGTGTTGGGCTTGGACCAGGCGCCCAAAAGAACGTCAGTGAGGGCGTCGTTAAACGGCAGCACAGTCTCCGCAGAGGAGGCTGCCGGCTGAAGCACCTCTGTCAAGATGTTAGGCTTGACCGTCAAAGTAGGGAGCTGGAGACGTAAGGCCCCAGCAGCCCTACGCAACACCGTACCAAAATTGGCCCCCTCCTCCGTAGCCACGGGAGGAGACAGCATGCCAGTGTCAGGGGAAGTATCCAGACCACTGGCCTCCCTAGACTCTCTGTCCAGTCCTCATCATACTGACAGTTGCGCGTCAGAGGGTCATCAGACCCCTCCCAGTCCTCCTGGTCCTCCTCTGGTTCAAAATAAGGAGGAGGAGGGACATTTGGGACCCAAGGTCCCATCGGCGCCGGAGCCGGCGTCGAGCGACGTCGCTCCGGGTCCATGTCCGGAGCCGGAAGGAACTGGGGGACGACGCCGCCCGGAGCCCAGGGCGGCGTCGAGAACGGCACCGGAGACATCGGCGCCGGCGGAGGTGTTGTGAGGTCGACCGGCGTCGATGGGTGTTGTGGAGCCGGGATCGAGGCCGGGGCCGAAGCCGGGATCGAGGCCGGGGCCGAAGCCGGGATCGAGGCTGGAAGCACGGGCGACGCCGGGGCCGGAGCCGCCGGCGACGCCGGAGCAACCCCATCAGGGCCCGCGGGGCCCGAAGGCGCACCGGAGGGGCCTGAAGGCCCGAAGAGGCGGGCCATGGCCGACAGGAACTCCTGTACCTTGGCCGGATCCGCCCCCGAACCCGGGAAGGGCGGGTATGACGGGGGCGACTCCACAGGCAAGTCCGGGGCCGCGGGGGCGGGGACGGTGCCGGGAGGGGCCTCAGCCGAGTCGCGAGACCGGCGAGGCGAAGTCCGAGAGCGACGATGCTTCTTGGACTTCTTGTGCTTAGACTTACCGGACGAAGAAGACTTCGACGCCGACGACCGGTGTGCACTCCGCGAGCGACCCCTGGACCTCTCACGCGACCGGGGCCTCCGTGGAGCCGAATGCCGGGCCTCGAGGAGCTTTCGAGACCGCTCTCGCAAAGCTTTCGGGTTGAGGGCCTGGCATTCGGGACAAGACTCGGTGTCGTGGCCTCGGCCGAGGCAGAAGAGACACTCCCAATGCGGGTCGGTGACGGACATCATCCGCGCACAGGCGCCGCATCGCTTGAAGCCGGGCATCCCTACGACACCTTAAAGTTGGAAAAAACAGTGAAAAAATCACCAAAAATTATGGTCAAAAATTGACCAGGGCACTGCTCTTCCCGGATCTGCGCTTGCTGGCGCGGAAAAGAAGAACTGACGTCAGCGCGCAGGGGCGGCGCCTAAGTACTGCCCGCGACGTCATCCCGGCGATCACGACGCCGACGACGGACGCGGAGCCGCACGACGCCGCCTACCGACGCGCAAGGGTACTGCTACGCAAAACTTTCCGGATCCAGCCTGACGCCTGGGGATATTCTAAGGTAAGGAATCTATCACTAACGTGTCTCTTTCAGATACACTCTCTCTCCGCCATCGACCTGAAGATCGACTCTATGTCGGACCGCCTGGACCAGCTCCAAGATAAGGTGTTGAATCATGATGAGCGTATCACTGAGGACGAACAGCGCACATCCACGCTGGAAGATGAAGGAGCGACGACCCGGGAGAAGCTGCTCCGCATGTAGAAGGTGCTGGATTTAATCAGAAACAAGAACGAGGACCTTGAAGCAAGGTCTCGGTGCAATAATCTGCGCATTCTTGGAATCCCGGAGACCACTGCGATGTCCTGAGTTGAGGACTATATCGAGGAAATGTTGCGCTCCCTCTTTGGCGAGGCCTTATCGGGGATGTGTATTGTGGAGCGTGCTCATCGGTCCCTTGGCCCGAGGCCCCTCCCCCTGGGCGCTCCGGCTCGCCCTATCATTGCGAGACTCTTAAACTATCTGGACCACGATACTGTGTTGCGAAAGGCTCGTGATCAGCAAGAAATCAGGTACCAGGGTAACCTGATCTCCTTCTTCCCCGATTTGACCTTGTCTGTACAGGCCGCTCGTCGAGAATTTGTACCGGTCAAAAGACTGTTGCAGCAACAAGACATTAAGTACTCCCTGTTATATCCAGGGAAACTCTGAATCTTCCACTCTAGCAAGACATCTTTCTTTACAGATCCCAAGCTCGCTGCTAAATTTGCA
Organism: Calotriton arnoldi; assembly: GCA_963921515.1. Taxonomy (NCBI): domain Eukaryota; kingdom Metazoa; phylum Chordata; class Amphibia; order Caudata; family Salamandridae; genus Calotriton; species Calotriton arnoldi. Next base: position 646,563 of record CAWUFW010000083.1, read on the forward strand.
CGTAGCCTCAAGCGTTCGAGGTCGGAGGCCCCCGTGAATAAGGATCAAATGGTAGAGGACTCCCTGAATGAGAACTATTGAACAAGTCTGCTTGTGCTCAGTAATGTAAAATTTGTGAGGGGAGACTTCTGCGCCTGGTTGGTTTGCTATATGCCCTGGACCTTCTGCGATCGGTGACTTTCGGAGCTCATGAGGCAGCTGGAGCTGAACTGGGTCGCCTGACTGCCTTTCTTTGTGGCCCCAGTGAGCGTTTTAGATCCAGCCACCAAACTCTCAAATGATGAGCATCGCTGTGCACCCTGGCACCACCCCCTAGGATGAGGCCCACGTTAAAGTTTATTGTTGGCCTCTTCTGGCCTTGTGTGGGTGGGGTAGATGCTCTTCAGCCAAGTTGGGTGACAGCAGTGGGTGGGACGTTGGGATGGCGGGTAAGCCACCTGGGTTGGGTTTTTCTCTCTCTATGTGATTTCTCTTCTTTCTCCTTTTCCCTCCCTCTCTCTGGTCCTGAGTCCGAAACTGCTGGCTTCTGCTCCACCCCTGGGCGCGCATGGTTGCATGGGTAAGCGGAGATGACTGTGTCTGCTGACAAGACACGCACGCTAAAAGCGGTAACCTGGAATGTGAGAGGCCTGAATGATGGTAGAAAGATGCGGTTAGTGGCAGCGTTTCTTAACCGCTATGGGGCAGACATCTGCTTTTTACAGGAGCTGCATCTGATGGGAGACTCCTGTTCACACCTGCGAGCGGGTTGGATGGGTGAAAAGTTTGTACCGGGTTACTCTAACTATGCATGGGGCACAGCCATCATTCTCTGAAAGGGTCTCCCTTGGCATATGCGCACTGCAATATGCGATTCCCAGGGTCACTATGTGATAGTGGTCGGGGTTCTTGATGGTCGCCCAGAGAGACTCATATCCCTATATGGCCCAAATACAGACGACCCTCAGTTTTTTAGTGAGGTGTGGCGATTGGCGGACTCCCTAGGCCCCGGGGCGGTGATATCGGGAGGTGATTTCAATGTGGTTCTCAACTCCGATTAGGACAGGTCAGGCGGTCCTCACCGGCCTCACCCTCGAGCTGCGGCGCAACTGCAGGTCCTTATGGAGGACCAGGATCTGATCGATGTCTGGTGCCGCCAACACCAATCCAGCCGCGAGGGGACTTGCATTTCCCTCTGCGGGCCCCTCATGGTCTAGAATTGACTACTAGCACATATCCTGTGACGTGGACTCATGGGTTAAGCACTGTGCCCATCTTGCTCGAACCCTATCGGATCACGCTCCAGTATTGTTAGAATTTGTCTGACCAGACGTGCCGAGTAGAGCCTTCAGCTGGAGGCTGCTCGCTGGTGCCCTCCGGGACCAGGTGTTCCGAGAGGAGATTGGATCCGCCATAATGGAATAGTTTGACACCAACGTCGGCTCTGTGGACTCCCCGTCCACACTATGGGAGGCGTTTAAACCGGTCATCAGGGGCAAGTATTGCCAAACAAACTGGTGTACTACGTTCATTGCGGAACCATCTGCGGCGGCTAGAGAGGGAGATTCGCGCACTTGAATCGGAATTTTTCGAGTCTAATCGACTCACTACCCTTGGGCAGATCAAGGCTAAGATAGCGGAGTTTGAGGAAGCTGCGCACAGAGAAACGCACTTCCTGGGTCGGGAGGCGCACGCTCGCCAATATGGGGAGGGCGACCAGGCTGGCAAAACCCTTGCGGGTCTCCTTAAAAAGCCATGGGCTAATGATTACATCTGTGAGTTGCGTACGGACGAGGACTTGGTGGTGATTGGACAGGAAGCTGTCCAGACCAAAATGACTCATTATTACTCTTCACTGTATGCACCACGACAATTGGAGGCACCTCCGGACCTGCTCCCCTTCGAGTCCATTGAGCTTGTGTGGCTCAGTGATGCCCACCGTAAATACCTGGACGAGCCATACACGGAGGAGGAGGTGTTTGGGGTGATTCGGTCCATGCCTGGGGATAAGGCGCCGGGGTTGGACGGCCTCACCCCTGATGGAGTATGCGCCGCTTCTCGCACCTCACCTCCTCAATATGTATGAGGACTCACTCGAGCGGGGCGTTCTCCCCCCCCTCCCTCCGTGAAGCACTCATCGTGGCAATCCTTAAGCCAGATAAGGACCCGCTACTCTGTGATTCTTACAGGCCTCTATCAATGATCAACGTAGACAATAAAATCCTTGCTAGGCTGTTGGCTGTACGGCTGCTTCCTCTGCTTCCTACGATACTCAGGCCCAACCAATGTGGTTTCGATCCTGGTAGGAGCACTGCCCACAATCTCAACACTCTCTTTGCAGTGATGCAGGAAGTGGATCCCTCCCTCCCCGCTGCTGCGTTTTTTTTTGGCGCCACCAAAGCTTTCGATACGTTGGAGTGGCCTTATTTGTTTTCACTCCTCGCCCGCATTGGTATGAGTCCTGCCTTCCTTAAAAAGATTGCATTACTATATACTTCCCCGACAGCCAGGCTGCGGATCAACGGGGTAATTTCCCCTCGAGTTGCCGTGGCCCATGGTACGAGGCAGGGGTGTCCGCTTCCCCCCATCCTCTTTGCCATAGCCATGGAACCGCTGGTGGCCAGACTGCGGCATCATCATGCCCGGAGGGGGCTCGACTTCACGCCCAGGGTAATCCTCGAGTCTATGTATGCGGACGATGTGACTCTGTACGTCAATAATCCGGCAACTAACCTTGACCCCCCTTATACGCGAAATCACCAGATTCGGCAGCCTTTCAGGTGTTAATGTCAATTGGGGGAAATCTACGATCTTTCCTCTCACTGCCGCTACGGTCATGTTTCAGTCAGAATTCCTGCTTAAATGGGCGGAGTCTCCTGTGAAGTACCTTGGAATCTTGATCAGTAGGGATCGAGAGGAGCTGTGGAGGTATAACTACGGCAGGCTCATGGACTGGTTGGAAAGCCGCTTGCCCCGCTGGAGAGCGCTTCCCCTCTCCCTGGCTGGCCGGATCGCCGTTGCTAAAATGGTGGTCCTGCCGAAATTTGTATATGTTTTGTGAATCTCCCGCTCCCCCTTACCTCTGAGTTCAAGAGGAGACGTCGCTCAAATTTGACATCTCTTGCATGGGCGGGTGGGCATCCTGGGGTGGCTCGGAAGACTCTTACGCTTCCGTTCGAGCAGGGCGGTCTGGGAGCGCCTGATATGGAATTGTACCATAGCTGCGCGCAGGCCCAATTCGGGTTCCATTGGGTATTCCCGACCCTCTTTATGGCATACACTGCCCCCGAAAATGACCTAGCGGACCCAGTTCCGTTACACATGGTGCTGTTTCGCCTGGAAAATTGCCCGGGGCCTGGGATGGACACAGTTGGCTGCACGGTCTGGGCCTGGCAGCAACTCCACCGCAGGGCACTCCTAGACACTCTATTCGCCCCGTTGGTGCTGCTCACTAGACACCCAGCATTGCCTTTTACGAATGAGGAAGGGGTCTGTCAGCGACTGCGCAAGCTTCAGCTGCATACGTTGGGACACGCTTTCCCGGATGGTGTCTTTATTGATTTGGACACTGCACTGGGGGATGAACATACTGGCCTTCTTGACAGGCTGACTTACTTCCAACTGCGGGCAGCGCTTCGATCATTATATACCTCTTTCCCGGTTGCGCCCCCAACTTTCCAAGTTCTGGAAGCCTTTTAACCAACCCCTCACCCCGCAAACTCATATCGTGCATCTATTCCGGCATGCAACGCGAATATCCAATCTGCGTTCCACCCTCCCCCCCCCACCCCCCGCAGCGCAACTGGGAGGACAGCCTGGGAGCTCCGTTTGAGGAGGGAGTCTGGGCGTATTGTTGTACGCAGTCAAGAGATATGTCACCCAATTATAGATTGAGGCTTATCTATTTCAAATTCCTCTACAGGCTCTATAGGACCCCTGTATGGATGTGTAGAACGGGGTGGAGTACGAATGCGAGATGCTTGCGCTGGCTTGGGAGTGCGAGGATGTGGCAAAATACTGGAATTGCGTCTTTGATGTGATGGATCAAATGTTGGAGTGCAGGATGGAGCGCTCTCCGCTTATTGCTTTGTTGGGGTATGTTAAAAACCTCCCAGCGGACATCAGGAGACTGGCTGCTATGCTGCGGTTATTAGCCAAGAGGGGTGTGGCTATCTGCTGGGGCCGTAGGCGTAGACCGCGCAGGGACGACTGGCTTAGGGACGCTACTTTCTGCCATAACCAATTATCAGAGTTCTGGGAACTCATGCCGGTACAGGCTCACCCTCACAACATATGGGAACCGTTGCAAAGCTTCCCACAAACACACTCTGATGATCGGGCACATACTCCAGCGGTGGAGGTGTGAGCGGCCACAATGTCGTGCGCGTTGTCAGTGGGAGACAGCTCCACACGTCGGAGCACTCTTCTTCCCAACTTAACCAGAGATACCTTTCCCTCCCCCCCTCCCCTCTTGCCTCTCCTTCCCTCTTCCTCCCCCTTTCCACGCAGATCTCTCCTGGGGATCCCTTACTCTACTCTTACTTCTTTTCCTGTCTTTCGTTGTTGACTCGCGGCTGCTTATGCCCGGACTGATACATTGACTGGCAAGAATATATGCTACCATTGAACTGTGCACATATTGCAAGAACACCATTTCACGCAGCATGATTACTGTATATCCAATGTATACTTGTACAGTCTTACATCCGTGTTTATCTCTTATGTTCCCTCGTCCGAGGCAGCAGGCCGCAGCTTGTATTTACTAAAAATCTATAAATAAAGATTAAAAAGAAAAGAAACAAAGCTGGAGTTAATTGGATTTTTGCAATTTTATGCTTTTCCTTCCCCGTCGACAATTGCTGCTTCACGACCAAGTCTTGGTTAGTCGATGGAGTCACCTTCGTCGACGAGGGCTGCTTCTCTTGGTCAGTCGACGGAATTGTCTTCATTGACGACAAACCGTCAGAGACATGGGTCTTCGCCGACGGTAACTCCGATGGTACTTTCGTTGTCGACTCGGAGTCGACGACAAAGGCGAAGTCAAGGTCCCCGTCGACTGGACCGGCGACGAGAGCTGTATCGTCGATGGGTAGACCGTAGTCGCAAATTGGCCTTTCGACGACGATTATGATGATTTCGAAGAAACAATCTGCTTCGCCGATAGAGGAGCATTACCTGTCGACGATGTCCTCGTCGAAGAAATCGACGCCGAAGACACAATGACGGTAGCGACTGTAGACACTGTCGATGTGACTAGAATCACCTCAGGAAAGGATTTTCTCGACGACAGAGGTGTCGTCGACGAGCTGCTCATCGGCGGAGCTGAAGTAGGCTTCTTGAAGGTATGTTTTAGCTTCACTGGTGGAGTTGAAGGTTCTGAAGCTGGCTTTTTAGCAGACAAAGTCCCCTTTTCTTTGTGAGAAGGTTTGTTGACAGACCCAGCCTGCTTTTGAGAAGAATCAGATGACTTTTTGACGCTTTCTTAGGAGGCTGGGACGATCAACCAGCAGGGTCATCTAGAGGTCGTTTTGAGGCGTTTTAGAGGAAGATTTAGAAGAAGTATCACTTCTCCTCATCAGAGACCACCGTGTCCCTGTTTTTAAGCCTCTGAAGCCACAAAAGAAGCCTTCCTTCACGATCTTTCAGAGTCTTAGTAGAGAAAGCCCAACATACCTTGCAATCCTTAGGTTTATGCTCAGGATACAGGCAGTAAAGGCAGTCCTTGTGTTGATCGTCAACATGAAGTCTTTTTTTCCTGCAAGTACCACAGGCTCTGAAAATACCTTTTTTAGGTGTATCTGACATGTTGGTCGTCAGTTTAAATCACCTTGAAACAGATCTACTGAGTTGGTAGTAAATCTGATTTGAAGAAAAAATTCCGAAATAGACAAAAGCTGGACAGAGCTCAGTGGAGACTCCCTTAGCACTATGTGAGATAGAAAACCTGAGAGACTGGAGCTTCTCTCAGGAAGGTTCTACAGTGTGGTGTCTACTGATTGGCTAGTTCTAAGTTTGGTCCTTTTTTTATTAAAGGAGAGATATGTTACAAAAGTTAAGGCCTAGGGCCATATATATTCTATGTCTAATAGGACATTTCTTTTAATAATACCGGGGGCTCCCATCTCGACGCGGGGAATGATTCAAGCATGTGAATCTATGAAAGTTTCAATACTGGAGTAAGTTAATCATGCATGGAACCAGGAAACTTGAGTGCTCTTCGACTCAGAGTCTCCACTGCAGGCGAGATGCACGTTTATACAGTAAAAAGTATGTTGACACACTTAAAATAGACCAAAGTATTAGTTCTCACCTGCCACTGTGTGACATTGCACCTCTTCAAATTAGCACTTTCAATATAGTGAATGGGTGCAGTCCCTGGATATTTACTGGCACTGCAGCCAGCTCAGGCAAGGAGATGAGTAAAGAAAAGAATGACTGACAAATCTGCAATACAATGGATATTTTCACTTGTTCAAAGTGAAAGTGGAATAAATTGCTTTTCAGGACACAGTGCACACATGCCGTAAAGTGATCTTGCCAAGGACAGCTAGTTTCACTCACAGAATCAAGATACTGAAAATGTGCAGAAAGGATTAGTGTTCACCTCCACTCCCCACCGCCCCTCCAGAAAACAAGCATGTAATTAATAGAACAAAGTACTGACCCCACCAGCACATCTGCTTTGGCACTGAACTGCACTCGGGCAGTAGTGCACGTGTGAGCAAGCTGGCACAGTGCTGTCACTAACGCACAAGTTACTAACTTGTGTAACGATATATCTGTAAGAGACAGTAGTTAGTGACAGATTCCTTACCTTAGAATATCCCCAGGCATCAGGCTGGATCCGGAAAGTTTTTGCGTAGCAGTACCCTTGCGCGTCGGTAGGCGGCGTCGTGCGGCTCCGCGTCCGTCGTCGGCACCGCCGGGATGACGTCGCGGGCAGTACTTAGACACCGCCCCTGCGCGCTGACGTCAGTTCTGTACACGACTTTCCGCGCCAGGAACGCAGAGCCATGCAAGAAGCTGACATAGGTGTCTGAAAAATACTAGGGCCCTGAAAGGGATGTCCTTAACCCTAGAAATCAGTACGCAGAACGGGGAGGATGGGTGGGCGGTAGGAATCTGTCACTAACTACTGTCTCTTACAGATCTATCGTTACACAAGTTAGTAACTTGTGCATCTGAAAGAGACACGTTAGTGACAGATTCCTTACCTTAGAATAGATACCCCAGCAATACCAACCCCGGTGGTGGGTCTGCGAACAAAGATCAGACAAGGAAGTCCCGGAGGACAGAACGGCCAAAGAAGCCGTCCCTCCGGACCTGACTGTCAAGGCTGTAATGCTTGGTAAACGTGTGCAGCGAGGCCCACGTAGCTGCCTGACAGATATCCTGCAGCGGAACACCGCGGCCTAAGGCCGTGGTAGCAGCCGTTGCCCTGGTGGAATGGGCACGTAGCCCAACAGGAGGTTCCTTCTTAGCCAAAGAATAGCAGGCTTTGATACACAAGGTTACCCAGCGGGAAATGGTTCTCTTGTGCACCGCCCGACCTTTTTTGGCGCCCACGTAGCCAACAAAGAGCTGGTCATCCACCCGGAAGTGTTGTGTGCGGTTGATATAAAAGGAAAGCGCACGTTTTGGGTCCAGACGGTGGAGCCTCTCTTCCTCTCTGGAAGGATGCGGAGGCGGAAAGAAGGTGGGCAAAGTGATGGTCTGCCCAATGTGGAAGGCAGTAACCACCTTTGGCAAGAAGGACGGACGCGTCCGAAGAACAACCTTGTCTGGATGGACAGACAGAAAGGGAGGTTTGCATGATAGAGCCTGGAGCTCACTCACCCGCCGAGCGGAGGTGATGGCCACCAGAAAGGCTGTCTTCAGAGTCAGAAGACGAAGAGGACAGTTATGTAGAGGCTCAAAGGGAGCGCACATGAGAAAGGTAAGAACCAAGTTCAAGTCCCACTGAGGCATCACAAACGGAACAGGAGGGAAGAGGTGTGTAATGCCTTTTAGGAACCCGTTAACAACAGGGGACTTGAAAAGGGAGGGCTGATCAGGAAGCCTGAGGAAGGCAGAGATAGCACAAAGATAGCCCTTGATGGTACCCAGGGCAGAACCCTGTTGGGCCAGAGAAAGAAGGAACAGAAGAACCTCAGAAAGAGGGGCAGAGAGGGGATTCACAGCCTTTGCTGTGCACCATGCCACAAACTTGTTCCACCTGCAGGCGTATACCACCTTAGTGGAGGGACGCCTGGCTGCCAGAATCACATCACAAACTTCGGGAGGCAAGTCGAAAGGAATCAACTGCCGCCGCTGAATCTCCACGCAAGCAGGTGGAGACTGGACAGGTTCGGATGGAGGACCGTCCCCTGCTGCTGCGACAGAAGATCCTCCCGAAGAGGCAGACGGATCGGGGGATCGACGCTCATACTGAGTATCTCGGGATACCAAACTCTTCGAGCCCAGTTCGGAGCCACAAGGATGACTTGGGCCCGGTCGCGCCGAATCTTCTTCAACACTCTGGGTAGAAGTGGTATAGGCGGAAAGGCGTACAACAGACCGCAACTCCACTCGCGACAAAAAGCGTCGCCGAGCGAGTGCCGCCTTGGAAATTCCAACCCGCAGAACTGCTGACATTGCGCGTTCTCTTCGGTGGCGAACAGATCTAACCAAGGCTCTCCCCACTGCTGAAAGAGACCTTGCGCCACCTCCGAGTGAAGACGCCATTCGTAATCCATCATGCACCTGCGGCTGAGTTCGTCCGCCCTGGCGTTCAGGGAACCTGCCAGGTGTTGAACCATCAGGAATATGCCCTGATGTTCCAGCCATGTCCAGAGGCGCAGAGCCTCCTGACATAGGGTCCACGACCCCACCCCGCCCCGTTTGTTGCAATACCACATGGCGGTGGTGTTGTCTGTGAACACCTGCACTACCGTCCCATTGACAGAGGGAAGGAATGCCTTGAGTGCAAGTCGGATCGCCCGGAGCTCCAGAAGGTTGATATGGAGCCGGGACTCCGCCGGAGACCAGAGGCCTCTGATCTCCGCCTCTCCCATGTGACCGCCCCATCCCAGAAGGGACGCGTCCGTCACAACTGTGTGCTCTGGCTGGGGAAGGGAGAGGGATCTGCCCATGACCCATTGCCGGTTCGAGAGCCACCACTGCAACTGTTTTGCAGTCCCCTCCGAGATCTGGACGTAATCGGACAGGTTGCCCTGGTGCTGCGCCCACTGGAACTTCAGGTCCCACTGCAGAGCCCGCATATGCCTTCTGGCATAATCGACCAGCAGGAGGCCATGAGGCCCAGCAGCCTCAGGGTCATCCGTACCGAAACCCAGGATAGAGGCTGAAAGATCGGAATCATAGCCTGAATATCCCGGACTCGCCGTTCGGGAGGATAGGCCCAAAACTGCGTCGTGTCCAGAACTGCCCCGATGAAAAAGAGCTGTGGAGAAGGAATCAGATGCGACTACGGCACATTGATGGAGAACCCCAGCGACTGCAGGAGTTCGGCCGTAGTCTGGAGGTGGGAGACGACTGCCTGGGACGAGCCCGCCTTCAGCAGCCAGTCATCGAGGTAGGGGAAGACTGGAACCCCTGCCCGGCGCAGATGAGCTGCGACCACCGCCATCACTTTCGTGAACACCCGAGGGGCACTTGTAAGGCCAAAGGGGAGCACGGTGAACTGAAAATGCTCGAGGCCTACCGTGAACCGCAGGTAACGCCGGTGGGCCGGCAGGACGGGGATGTAAAATAAGCGTCCTGTAAGTCCAACGCTACCAACCAGTCTCCAGGGTCGAGGGCAGTCAAGACCTGAGCTAGGGTGAGCATCTTGAACTTCTCCTTCCGGAGGAAGCGATTGACGTTCCGGAGGTCCAAGATAGGACGCATGTCCTCCTTGTCCTTCTTGGGCACCAGAAAGTAGTGGGAGTAGCAACCACGTCCTACTTCTGGGGTCGGAACATGCTCGATGGCCCTCTTGGCCAAGAGTGCCGTGACTTCCTTCTGCAGAAGCACCAAGTGATCCCCTGACATGCGGTGGAATTGAGGTGGCATGGCTGGGGGGGTGGTCTCGAAGGGGAGGGAGTAGCCCCTTCGGACAATGGCCAAAACCCACCTGTCCGAGGTGATGGCACGCCAGTTGTGAAGGTGATGGCGGACCCTGCCCCCTACTGGCGTGCTGGGCACCTGAAATGAAGGAGTAGGAGGGCTTGGAGGCCGCGGACGGGGCGGGGTTGGTGGCCTGACCCGCACGCTGGTTGCCTGATCCGCCACAGCGGGAGCCACGTCCTCGGCCACGCGAAGACGCTTGCTGCGCGGGCCGGTGGCTGGGCAGCGGACGTGACTGGGCGCCCCTTCCGTGGCCACGAAAGGGGCGAAAAGCAGAGGTTAGCGGAGGGCGTTCAGCAGAAAGGCCCAGGGACTTGGCAGTAGCCCGTGAGTCCTTAAAACGCTCCAGCGCATCGTCTGCTTTGGTACCAAAAAGACCGACTCCATCAAAGGGCATGTCCATGAGTGTGTTTTGGACATCACCCGAGAAACCAGTTGTCCTCAGACAGGCGTGGCGACGCAGCACCACTGTCGTTGCAAGCGATCTGCCCAGCGAGTCGGCGGTATCAAGGCCACAATGGATGGTGTACCTTGCCGCATCCCTTCCTTCCGCAATGGCGCGGGAAAGCAGTGTCTGGACCTCCTCAGGACACTGGGGCAAAACGAGCGCCACCGAATCCCACAGAGAGTGGGAGTATCGGCCCAATAGGCAAGCGGTGTTGACGGACCGCAAGCCAGCACTGGAGGAAGAAAAGGCCTTCTTCCCAAATTGATCCAGGCGTTTGGATTCCCTATCCGGAGGGGCGGTAGGGAAGGCGGTTTGGGAGGCCAGAGGCTTGGACAACCAAGCTCTCGGGGGTGGGATGTTAAGAGAGAAACAAGGGGTCGCCCGGAGCAGGGCGATGGCGTCGGGCCACGTTCCTATCCACAGGAGCCCCTGTGGCGGGCTTGGACCAGGTGCCCAAAAGAACGTCAGAAAGTGCGTCATTAAACGGCAGCAGTGGCTCCGAGGAGGTAGCTGCCGGCTGAAGCACTTCCGTCAGGAGGTTAGTCCTGACAGCCACTGTAGGCAATTGGAGGTGAAAGGCTCCAGCTGCTCTACGCAACACCGTTGCGAAATTTGCTCCCTCCTCCGTAGCCACGGGAGGAGGAGACAGCATGCCAGTGTCAGGGGAAGTGTCCAGACCACTGGCATCCCCAAGTTCCTCTGCCCAGTCCTGATCATAGTCACACTGCTGTGTGAGAGGGTCATCCGACCCCTCCCAGCTCTCCTGGTCCTCCTCCGGTTGAAAATGAGGAGGGACGTCCGGGACCCAAGGTCTCATCGGCGCCGGCGTCGGGCGACGTCGGTGCGACGCCGCGTCCGGATCCGGAGAGAACCGGGGAACGAAGCCGCCCGGAGCCCCGGGCGGCGTCAGGAACGGCACCGGGGACATCGGCGTAGGCGTGGTTAGGTCAACCGCGTCGATAGGGGTTGCGGTACCACCGGAGCCGGGTTTGGGGCCGGGAGCGAGGCTGGTGGGACAGGCGGCGCCGGGACCGGAGTCGTCGGCGGTGCCGGGGCAACCCTATTAGGGCCCGCGGGGCCCGAAGGCGCACCGGAGGGGCCTTGAGGCCCGAAGAGGCGGGCCATGGCCGACAGGAATTCCTGTATCTCGGCCGGAGTCGCCCCCGAACCCGGGAAGGACGGGTAATGCGGGGGCGGCGCCACAGGCACATCCAGAGCGGCGGGGACGGTGCCGACAGGGGCCTCAGCCGAGTCGCGAGACCGGCGAGACGAAGTCTTAGAGCGATGGTGCTTCTTAGACTTGTGCTTCGACTTACCCGAGGAGTGCGAAGACTTGGACTCCGCGACCGGCCCCTCGACCTCTCGCGTGACCGGGGCTTGGCGCGGAGCCGACTGCCGGACCTCGAGGAGCTTTCGAGACCGCTCTCGCAAAGCCTTCGGGTGCAAGGCCCGGCAGTCGGAGCACGACTTTGTGTCGTGGTCGCGGCCGAGACAGTAGAGACACTCTAAGTGCGGGTCTGTGATCGACATCATTCGACCACAGGCGTCGCATGGCTTGAAGCCGGGCATCCCTACTGACACTGTGGAGCCGAGATGACTCGAAGAAAACAGTGAAAAATCACCAAAAAGTTAGTCAAAAAATGACTAGGGCACTACTCTTCCCGGATCTGCGCTTACTGGCGCGGAAAAAAGAAGAACTGACGTCAGCGCGCAGGGGCGGCGTCTAAGTACTGCCCGCGACGTCATCCCGGCGGTCCCGACGTCGACGACGGACGCGGAGCCGCACAACGCCGCCTACCGACGCGCAAGGGTACTGCTACGCAAAAACTTTCCGGATCCAGCCTGACGCCTGGGGATATTCTAAGGTAAGGAATCTGTCACTAACGTGTCTCTTTCAGATTCACAGTGCAAGACAATCTATGGATAAAGGGGGCTGACCCACTACCCCAATCTGTATGCTAAGGAGGGCAGAAGCAAAATATGACTGACAGTAGAACAGACCAATGGATGAAGGGGGCTGACCGAACCGAAAGCTCTTTCATATATACGTACAAATGTATTTATGTTTTGGAAAACATGAGGCTAGCATGGCCAGCAAAACAGCTAAAGTTGTATCTAGCCAGACCTAACAAGCATTGGCAAAGACAATAGGTGTTGTCTACGGAATAGCAATTGATTATGGCAATATGTTTTAGCCATGTTGTACACCAGCATTTCTGCTGTTCAGCATGGTTAAAAGTTAGCGGGGTAAAGGAGAGTGGTGTACAGTCTCGTAAAGTGGAGTAGAATGAAGTGGTATGGAGTGCGCAGAGTAGAATGAAGTGGTATGGAGTGGCGTAGAGTAGAATGGTGTGGTATGGAGTGGACTAGAATAGAATGGAGTGGCGTAGAGTAGAGTAGAGTAGAATGGAGTGGCATGGAGGGGTGTGGGGCGGGGCAGAACAGAGCAGCGTAGAGTACATTGCAGTGGCATATAGTGCACTGACGTAGACTGCAGTGGCGTACAGTAGATTGTTTCAGAGTAGAATGAAGTGGCATAGAGTGCAGGGATGGTTGATGGTAGTTTAGATCAGCAGCTTGGAGTGACGCAGGGTAAAATGCAGTGGCGCAGATTGGAATAGAGTGGAGCGATGCAGAGTAGAGTGGAGTAGAGTATTGTAAAGTACAGTGCACTGGCGTAGAGTGCACAGAGTGATGTAGAGAGGTGCAGAGGAGAGTGCAGTGGTGCAGAGTGGCATACAGTAGAGTGTAGAGTAAATTAGAGTGGCAGAGTGGATTGGCATAGAGTGCACTGACAGACTGGAGTGGTATTGAGTAGAGTGCATTGGCATAGAGCGCAGTGTTGTAGAGTGGCACTGAGTAGAGTGCTGTAGAGTGCAGAGGTGAAGAGTGCAGTGGTGTATAGTAGTGTGGGTTAGAGTGTATTGGCATAGTGTAGAGTGGCATAGAGTGGAGTCCAGTGCTGCAGAGTATAGTGCAGTGACGCAGAGTGAGGTGGCGCAGTGTGGCGTGAGGTGGCGCAGTGTGGAGTGAGGTGGCGCAGTGTGGAGTGAAGTGGCGCAGTGTGGAGTGAAGTGGCGCAGTGTGGAGTATGCATGGTGTGGTAGCGCACTGCTATTACAGACAACACATCTTCAGTTGAAAGGACCATTACATTTCCACAGACATACAGCTTTGCTGATAAAAGTATAAAGTCCACAAAAGATGTGCAGAAATGTCATCTAATTCATTGATTTGTTTTGATTGTATTAACATATTTATTTCCACCACACTTCAGAATTACCAAAATTGTGCTACATTTCTTTTTTTCTAATACGGATATATTCTGAAATATACGTTCAGTTCATTTACAGACATTTAAAATTTATTGCGTACTAGATAGAAAAATAACATCCTACAGCCTTCCTCAAGTACACCCCCAGTAGCCACCATGATTGTCACATAAATCCTCTCACTTTTAAGTAAGAGAAAGAAAAGTAAACACCAAGCATCCTGGAAGACAGAGCCCTATATTTGACCTCCGTCTTTGAACGCACACAAAAAATGACAAGATATGTACAAGATTTAAAGGCCTGTTTACAGAAATCAAGCACTGGTGGAAGAATACAGTGAATAGGGTTTGGGCAGCGGAAGGGACAAACTCAAGCTGGGCAGCCTAAAAAAAATAGAGCCAGCAAATAAAAGCAAACAAATGTGAGTTACAAACCACAAAGCCAATGGTAAGCAATGGGCGGAATGCATTCCCATGAAAGCTTTCCGAATAAGATGTCGTTCGCAAACCAGACAGCTGAGCTGTCTGGTAGGTATAGACCTAAAACTTCTCCAGAGCTGTAAATTTAAGAACAAACTGGCTTACTAAATGCAAAATTTGATAGATAACTTGATGAAACAAGCCAAGCCATAAGAAATTAGGTAAAAAGAGGTTTTGTTTTTTCCCTTATGTTACCTAACTGGCGAAGAACAACTGTATGTGCTCTATTACAACAAACCTGGCATGCTATTTTTTTCAGTAGTGATCCTTCAATACTGATCTGTTTACATAAGTTCTTACAACACCAAATATACATATATTGACAGCAGATTATACCTACCACAACAGCTTACTCAAAAAGACATTTTATTTTCTTACCACACAGACATCTGCCAGTTTACAAGAACACATGGGGCTAATTAGAACGTCCAACTGGGATCGAAGCTTCTCATCTTCACCCAGAACCTGGTTGAATTTCTTCACGAAATCTTGTGCTTTTCCAGGATCAGGAAGATTCTCTATATATAAAATCAGAAAGATAAGGTGAATTACATATGAATAAAGCGTGCTTCAAGCTATGCTCCATCGTCATACCTAGGTGATGGACCGTTTCAAATGAACAAAAAGCAAACTACACCTTAAAAGCCATAATAATCGATTTTGAATGTCTGACTCACCCACATTCCTTCATACTGCAGGCCAACCTGCCTACTAGTTCTTTGCATCTCCCCCTTCTTAAAATGATCATTGAATTGCTGTCAAAGTTCTAGAATAACACTGAAGAAGCCAGTAGAAACTATCCTATCTTCCTCGCTCTTAGAAACTGCCCACTAGAAATAGGCCACACAAGCTTCTCTTTTCAGTTTGATTCAATTTTTGGGGGATGCACAGTAAAAACCAGCAGTCAAAGCAAACCAATCGCTGTCTGTTTTGCAACTTATTTGATCTATTCTACTCTAGCATTAGGTGAGAAGCGCAAATGGTTACCAAAAGGGCATTAAAGGTCCTGGTAAAAACTGATGCTTAAATACAAACTAGATATAAGCGGCAAAGTTTTGAGTGTCTTAAAAACCAAGGAAGGATTTTCAGCAAGCATGCTGTGGTGCGAAGAACATACCAAAGTTCAGTGCCCAAGTTTAAGAAGGAGCGTCCCCCAACTCGTTGGAGATGAGGTTTAGGGAGGTCAAGAAGACAGAGTGATGCAGGTCTCAACATTCTAGTGGGAAATTATTTCCGAAAAATAGAGCGTATATAGGTTTTACTGTAATAGGTGAAGTCAACAAGTCAGAGGATTTGAACCAATATCTAATTTGGATATGTGCCTGCTATGGAAGACTGAAGGCCAAACTACAGAAAATTGAAATTTTTTAAAGCTATAAGGAGATGCAGGAACACAAACTACATTGAATTCATGCTTGTACTACCGTTTGTGAAAGGGAGCATTTTCTGCAGGAGGAATAGGTGGTAAAAGCAGAAAGAGGATATATAGCTCACTCGATCAATGAATGAAAGATTGTCAAAACATAAACCCAATCTGACAACTGCAGAAGCAGGCTTCTGGGGACTCTCCAATTACCTCATTCACCAGTTGGACCACATCAGCTTAAGGTTTCATTAATAGTCCCTTTACAGTCCAGAGGGATAGAGCTTTCC